>CM042834.1:77744853-78944853 GCA_023653725.1 Bungarus multicinctus | reverse complement strand
TTCACTGAATAAGAATTTTCCCTCTATTAAAATGGCTTATTGTTTGGACAAATGTAACTAAAGCAATTGAAGAAAATGGGAGATCTGTACATTTTTTTTTCACCTGGAAAAATGTAAGATAATATTTACCCCAAAAAAAACCTTGTGAGACATATTACTTTCAGTTGTGAAAACACTTTTTAAAATATATAAAATATTATATTCCATTTCAACCTTTTTCTAACTTTTTCCAAGATGTAACTAATTCAAACTGCTTCTTTTAGTCCTTTCAGACTTGTGCTTAATGATATATAACTGCTAAACCAGATAACCTTTTCCTTGTTACAGTTCAAAATATAAAGTGATTAAGGTCCTGTAATGCAGAATGAGACAATCTGCAGTATCCCAAGATTATCAATGTTTGTGAATATTTAGGGGAATCGTTTGAGGAAGGAAGGCATTCCCACCTTTAAACATTGACCCAAATCCTAAAAGACAAGCTGAAATGGGCCATAATGGAGTTTGGATGAAATTAATAATGAGAGTGGGATCTTTCTCACTGGGAATGCCAGATCTTATGTTACCCTTTATTCTGACAAAATGGGCTTGAAATATCAATCTTACTGTTGAGGTATTCCACGTTAGGAGAATGAGTGCTCTCAGAGAAATGTAGTGAGAGTGGTGATGAATAACACACAACTAGCACACAGATACACTGAATAGTAAAATGTAGGTTTTACTTCCAGTCCAGTATCATAAACAAAGTTCAGTAAACAGAGTTTGCTAACAGTTGCAAGACTCACAGCAATCTGAGCAGAACGACGATCAGGCAAAAGGCAATAGGGAAAATGCAAGGAGAACAAACCAGGTTTCTGGCTCCATCTAATGGCCGTTGGAGGAACCACACCCAATTACAATTACAGCATTCTCTTAAAGAGACAGTATTAAATGGCTATCCTGGTTTATATATTGCCAACCCAACTATTAGGTGACTATCATTCCTAACACTTACCAACTCTGGTGTCCCCTTAAAGCTCTTAAAAATATTAGGAATCTGAGTTCTAATCTATTTCAGCTGTGGTCTATCCCTAATCTAGATAATCCAGACCAAAGGCAAATCTCACTACTAGCATAAAATTACATGCTTAAACCACTTTAACCAATTCCAGCTTCTTTAACACCCTTCTTTGCAAATTCAGCAATAATCAGGATATTTCTGCAATGAAACAATCAATGTATGGATTAATTGAGTAATCTTGAGCTTCCTTTAGTGTCTACCATCCTTTATTGTTCCATTGTAGTAAGATGGGTCAAATATTGCATATTAAATGACTGCATAGAAATAAGAGTATAATAACTTTTGTTATTAATTTAATTAACAATCCCTTCAAATAAATTTTAGAAGAACAGTGTACATATAATCTAAGTTTTGAAACCAGTGTATCAGAAAATTACATAAAAGGATATCTCTCTTTTAACATCAGTACATTTAAAAAGACAAGGAGTATGAAAGTCCAAATCCAAATGCTGATTTTTTTTGTTGATAGGCAGGTATTAATTTCTGTCTAGCACTGACAGCAATGTCTAGCACTGACAGCAAGGCAATATCCCTTCACCATTCATAGTTTTTCTGTTTTGCATATTATTGTTTCATCTGTCTGTACAAATAACTTCACAAGCTCAGCAGGGAGAATTTCACTTTAGTGGTGTTTAAAGCATGGTTGGTAACATTAACTTTCCTATCCTAGTGCTGCTTTCATCCTCTTTGGTTTGGAATTCTGGAAGCAGAAAGTCACCCAGATAGGGAAGGCAGAGTAAGAATAAGACCAATTGGGCATTCTGAATGCTTAAACATATCAATGAATCTTGAAATGTTTTGTGGCGGAAACAGTCAAAGGAAACTAGCTATAAGGAAGACAAGGTTAGAATCTTAAAAGATCTCCACATAAATTACGGTGAATTATTTGCAATTAAGTCACATTTATGATCTGTTAAATGCCGTTAACATTGCAGAGCCTTATAAAGTAAGCCCCCATTGCACATTAAAGGATTCCCATGCTATTTTTCCCCTCAGCATAAAAACTAATTAGCTGAAGAGCACATTGCTTGAGCTGGACAGCCATTTGGGCAATGAGCTGAAAAAAATTAGGATATGCACATTACAGATCCTTCGCTTTTGCCATTGTACTAAGGCTCACTTCTTAATAATGTAATTGTCATTTCCTTAGATCTAAACTATGATTTCATGTTCATAGCTTCACCTGATTTTTCCTTCTCTTCTCTCATTGCCTTTATAAAAATCAATTGAATGGAAATTAGAGATTACCTAACGGTATTCCCCTACTCAGTGAAGGGGAGTCAGGAGCAAACCTGATAATGCCAATCTGGATTCAGAATTAGATATACCTCAACACAGCTATGCAGATAAAGTACCCAGTGTTTTTTACCAGCAGAACAAGATACCAATCTAGAATCAGGATAAGATGTACCCCAAAACATCCAGGGAGATAAAATACTTGGTGTTTTTTACAAACCAACAAGATAGCAAGCTGCCTGCCACAGTCCAGTGATATGCAAACTCAGGCAGAACTGTTAGAATCCTTTTTCCTATATCTAAAGTCAGCAATTTTAATATAATCAAAGTCTTGGCACAGGTCAAGACCATGAACTCAATAAGCAAGGGACAAGTCCAAGGAACAAGACAAGAGACACAGCAAAGTGGAGTTCAGAGTTTAAAGCACAACAAGGTAAACACAACAGAGATGAAGCTTGAAAAGATGTTCTTGGCATTTTCTCTCAGAGCCAATGAATAAACCAAGCCGAACCACCACCCGAATGTAAAATTGAGGCATCTTATTTTTTAAGAGTCTATTCTATTGCTGGCCTGCTTTTGAGCCAGACTATCCAACCTGTGGACTCAGCTTTCTGAGTAGGGAATCCTGGGAGGTTGCTAGGTCAGCCTCAGCCAGAATGGACTTATTTATTTCAATACTACTAGAATCCTCTCCCTAGGTGCTCCCTGTCTCTACTTCATTTATTTATTTATTTATTTATTCTTTTATACTGCCCCCTCTCCCGAAGGGACTCGGGGCGGTGTACAGCCAAATAAAATAGAATAGAAAATACAATACTATATTTAAAAGCAATTTTAAAAGATTAAAGTAGGTGGCTGATAAATAACTGATAGATAAAAATAATCAAGGTTAAAAGTTGTAAAATTAAAAACCGATTAAAACCAATTAAAACCCTGCACAGAATTCTAGGCCAGACCGGCTTAGTGAAATAAGTGGGTTTTCAAAGCGTGCCGGAAGGCCAAAAGGTCAGGGATGGTCCTCATCTCCGGGGGTAATTCGTTCCAGAGGGAAGGTGCTCCCAGAGAGAAGGCCCGCACCCTCGGGGTCACCAGCCGTCCAGCTGGCGGCACCCCAAGGAAGCCTACCCTATGGGAGCGCACTGGCCGACAGGAGACGGATGGTGGCAGTAGGTGGTCCCGTAAATACCCAGGTCCCAAGCCATGGAGCGCTTTAAAGATGGTCACTAAAACCTTGAGTTGTTATTATTATTATTATTTATTGAATTTCTATACCGCCCCCTCTCCCAAAAAGGGACTCGGGGCGGTGCACAGCCAACTAAAAACAGACAATATATACAATTAAAAACAGATTAAACAATTACATCAAGGCCGAAATACAATTTAAAATAAAAAACTAATACAGATTTAAAATTTAGAAATTTTTTAAAATTTAAAAACCTAGCTATTAAAACCCCAAAAAACCATTACTGGGCCAGGCCGGCCTGCTGAAAGAACAGGGTCTTTACTGCGCGCTGGAAGGTCTGAATGTCAGTAATGGCCCGTATCTCCGGGGGCAAATCATTCCACAGGGAGGGGCCACCAACCGGCAACGATCAGGCGGCGGAACCCCGAGGAGGCCAACCCTGTGAGAGCGCACTGGGCAGCAGGAGACTGTTGATGGCAGCAGGCGGTCCCGTAAGTACCCAGGTCCCAAGCCATGGAGCGCTTTGAAAATGATCAATACCACCTTGAATCGGATCCGGAAGGCCACAGGAAGCCAATGCAGCCCACGGAGAAGCGGTGTTACATGGGAGCTCCAAGGGGCTCCCAAGATCACCCGCGCGGCTGCATTCTGGACCAACTGCAGCCTCCGGACACTCTTCAAGGGGAGCCCCATGTAGAGAGCGTTGCAATAGTCCAAGCGGGAGATGACGAGGGCAGAAGTGACTGTGCGAAGTGCGTCCAGATCCAGAAAGGGCCGCAACTGGTAAATCAGACAAATTTGACAAAAGGCCCCCCTGGCGATGGCCGTAATGTGATCTTCTAAAGACAGCCGTACGTCCAGGAGGACACCTAGATTGTGAGCCTTTTCCATGCACCCGGAAGACCACTGGGAGCCAATGCAGCTCACGCAAAAGTGGTGTAACATGGGAGCTCCGAGGAGCCTCCAAAACCACCCGTGCGGCTGCATTTTGCACCAACTGGAGCCTCCGGGTGCTCTTCAAGGGGAACCCCATGTAGAGAGCATTGGCATAGTCTAGGCGGGAGATGACGAGGACGGATGTGACTGTGCGAAGCACATCCCGATCCAGAAAGGGCAGCAACTGGTAGATCCTACGGACCTGACAAAAAGCCCCCCTGGCGACAGCTGCTATGTGGTCTTCTAACAACAGCTGTACATCCAGGAGGGCACCCAGATTGTGCGCCCTCTCCGTGGGGGCAAGACTTTTCCCCCCCCACGGCCAGCGATGGAATTAGCTGGCTGTATCTGGGTGCCGGAAAGCACAGCCACTCGGTCTTGGCCGGGTTGAGCTGAAGCCTCTTCCACTCCATCCAACACCGCAGAGCCTCCAGGCACCAGGTCATCACTTCCACAGCTTCGTCGGGGTGGCCTGGGGTAGAGATGTACAGCTGAGTATCATCAGCGTACTGATGAAATTCTACCCTAAAGCCATGGATGACCTCACCCTGCGGTTTCACATAAATGTTGAACAGGAGGGGCGAGAGCTCCAACCTCTGAGGTACCCCACAAATCAGGGGCCTCAGGGCCGACTTCTGTCCCCCTGCCAACACAAATTGTGAATGGTCAGAGAGGAAGGAGGCAAACCACCGTAACACCGTGCCTCCCACTCCAAACCCCTCCAGCCGCCGCGATAGGATACTGTTAGAGAGATCTAACAGGACCAGGACAGAGAAATAACCCCTGTCACGGGCTCTCCAGAGATCATCCACCAACCCGACCAATGCCGTTTCTGTGCTGTACCCGGGCCTGAAGCCTGATTGGCGTGGATCTAAATAGACAGCTTCATCCAGGTGCAGGGGGAGCTGTCGTGCCACCACACTCTCAACAGCCTTCGCCATAAAGCGAAGATTGGAGACCGGATGATAGTTAGATAATAAAGTTGGTCTAGAGATGGTTTTTTGAGGAAGGGTCTCACTACCGCCTCTTTCAAGGCGGCAGGTAAAAACCCCTCAATCAAGGAAGCATTAATAATACCTGGAACCAACCTCATGTCACCTCCCGAGTGGCCAATACCAGCCAGGAGGTACACGGATCCAGTAAACATGTGGTGGCATTCATCCCACTCAGCATCCTGTCCACGTCCTCGAGGGTCACAGGATCAAACTCCCCCCAAATAACCTCACTGAACTCCGCCCCCGCCCCCCCCGTCCAGAGTTGCCCAGTTAGAGTACAACCCATCCCAGATCTGAGCAATTTTGTCCTGCAGAAAATTCAAAAAATCCTCAGCCCGCCCCTGTAGAGGATCCTCCCGCACTCCCACTTCTAGAGGGGAGTGGGTCACCCTAAAAAGGGCGGCTGGGCTCTTCCTCCTCTTCAGAAGACCAGTCCAGCAGGGCCATAGTAGGATGAAAGTAACTCAACATTGAATACCATTGAAAAAGAAAAATAAGAAATCCAAGAAGGAGCCAACATGATTGCATAAAGAACTCTCTGATAAACTGAAAGACAAAAGGTACAGCCACAAAAAAGAGGGGGGGGTCAATCTATTTTCCAAAGCACCAGAAGGGATGATAATGGATGGAAAGTACTCAAGGAGAGAAGCAACCTAAAACTAAAGACAAATTTCCTTACTGTGAGAACAATTGATCAGTGGAATGACTTGCCTTCAGAAGTTCTGAGTGCTCCATCACTGGAGGTTTTTAAGAAGTGATTGGACAATCATTTGTCCAGAATAGTATATGATCTCCTGCTTCTCCAAAATGGTATATGGTCTACTGCTTGTGCAAGGTTTGGAGTAGAAAATCTCCAAGGTCCCTTCCAACTCTGTTATTCTGAATACCTGAGGGTACTTTCTGGAATATTTGTCAGAATATGCCTGACTTATGACAAGCTCATTCCATACACAAATTTTGCACTCTTTGGAAATAATTTTTAAAATTAGATATTTTGTTGATAATGGTTACATAAGCTTTGTCAAATACATAAATATGTTTTGATTCACTTTCTAGTGCAGTGTTTATAAATGGAAGGAGAAAAAGAAAGCCTAAATTACACCTAGTTGGGATACCAGTGTGATGGGATGTCTTGACTGTATATTATACCTCTGTGTGTGAAGCTTCTCACACAGGGCTCTTCATTCAAAGTAACTAACTAAACTGGTCATCCTGATTTCCCAATAATCACATCATGTTTTCTCCACTTGAACAGTACATGAAGAAGCCATAGTTTTAGGATCTTTCCAAAGAAAAACTGGCAGCCAATGTCTAGTTAAATCAATAGTGAAAGCCAGTTCCTCCCTTACTTTTCTTTCAGATAACAGATAATCAGAGTTGGAAGGGACCTTGTACGTCATCTAGTCCAACCCCCCCGCCCAAGCGGGAGACCCTACACCATTTCTGACAAATGGCAGTCCAATCTCTTCTTGAAAGTCTCAAGTGATGGTGCTCCCACAACTTCTGAGGGCAAGCTGTTCCATTGGTTGATTGTTCTCACTGTCAGAAAGTTTCTCCTTATTTCCAGGTTAAAAATCTCCTTGTTCAGTTTCCATCCATTATTCCTTGTCTGGCTTACAGGCGCTTTAGAAAATAGCTATCGTACTGCTTAGCACGGAAGCTACAGCTGGCAGACATGTATTTTGTAAAGTTTTTTGTCAGAGTGTAAATCCAGCTACATTCACATGCCCAGCCTTTCAAATCTTTCTTATCAAATTCTTTTTTTTTTTTTTTTTTGGGGGGGGGGGGGGGGGGGGGAAGAGACAAGAAATCCTTCTTGGTTCTTCCTTATGTCAGTATTCTGTAAAATCATATTCCTAATAGATATTTGTTTAAATAAACAATATTCACTACTTCTAAACTTGACTCTACTGCTTCTTTTTCACAGATGCTACATGAATGATTTAACACCTTTGTAATTTGAGATGTTGGAAGTGCCATACTTGTCCTTGGCATTATTACCAAAAATGATACCTGAATCAGGTCTACTTCTACACAAAAAGTAAAACAGCAATATTTTCAGTTTCTTTCTCAAAGCATTGCATCTGTTCATAATAACATTGTTTTTCAGCTGTAAATAGCTTAAAAAAATCATATATACAAGTGGGTCCATTTTTTTTTGCCAAGATAACTGGTTCTTTTTCCTGTACTGTAAGTTCTCTGATTTTCTCATTTCTGTCTGCTTATGGTATAATAAGTGATAAGCAACATTAAGCCCTTTTGTAAAATGCCCAGTTTAGATTTATGATACTGAAAATTATTCAAAGGCTATACATACTCATGCTGCGTGACTCATATGCAGAAACACACGTTGAGCTTGATTAAACTCAAAAAAGCACCATATTACTTTAATATCCTGCAGTATTCCACTGTGATCCTTGATATCATTGCTATACCTCAGTGCTTATAGTTAAATATAATCTTACATACTCGCTCTGACATTTCAAATTGTTACAAAATTATTGACTGAACACTTAATAGAGAAGTATATTTGCTTTTCTCTCTTTTGGCATTATTTTGTGCCTACTTACATAGGAGTAAGTCCTACTGAACTCAGAGGAACTTTGCCTCTGAAATAGATATGTATAGAATTGCACTATGAATTGGCAATAAGAAAATTGAGACAGTTTTTGCTGGGGCTCAAAACAATGCAATCTTTTTCTTCCTCCATAATACTAATTCTTTGTAGTGGACTGAGAAAAAAATGGCTGAGGGTGGAAATTCACCCTTACCTCTTGCAAAGTTATTATATGGGTAAGAACCACTGATAATTCTTTTTTAGTGTGGCTAACAATGACCTGCAAGGAAAAACACCCACAAAGAAAATGTTTTTTCAAGTCTTGTTCCTGGCTGGTAGATTACAAAAGAATAAGATAATTTTGAAGAGGAGATGTGCTAATTGAAGTAAATAATTTAATTGCTATGTATGTCTTGCAATTTGTTGGAGAAAGGCCCAGTGGGTCACTTACACTGGGAAAAAAATTCCAGCTAGATTTGGCTCGAGGTGGGTAACTTTGTGATTCCTATTAAGTTCAGATCTGTTGGTTCAATGAGTGGGAGAAGAATAGTTGTCTCTGTTTTCCATGGAAATTTATTTTAATGCAAAATCAATGCTAACATCCATCCATTTCTCTAAAAGATGAGTAGGGAACTGAAGGTTAAAACATATGAAAATTGGTTGCAGGAATTAGGTATGTCTAGTTTAATGAAAAGAAGGGGTGACATGATAGCAGTGTTCTAATATTTGAGAGGTTGCTACAAGGAAAAGTGAGGATCAATCTATTCTCCAAAGCACCTGAAAGCATGACAAGAAGTAATGAATGTAAATTAATCAAGGAGAGAAGCAACCTAGAACTAAGGAGAAATTTTCTGTCCGTGAGAATAATTAAGCAGTGAAATGACTTGCCTCCAGAAATTGTGGACGCTCCAGTACTGACGGTTTTTAAGAAGATATTAGAGAAGCATGTGTCTGAAATGGTACAGAGGTTTCCTTCTTGAGCGGGGCGTTGGACTAAAAGACCTCCAAGGTCCCTTCCAAGTCTATTAGTTTGTTAAAATCCTTCTGCAATTTTGGTGGTAAGCAACCAACTCAGAATGTCACACAAATATGCTTATTCTTTTAAACTCAAATACAACATATTTTCAGTCTAGGGTACATATTTCATGTCATCATATGTAATATTTATTATTATTATTATTATTATTATTATTATTAGTAGTAGTAGTAGTAGTAGTAGTAGTAGTAGTAGTATCTGTTATTACACTTGATCCTAAATAGGCAAATCAAGTGTGATCAGTACAAATTATATGTAAAGTAAAAATCTTCCCCCAGATGTGCTAAATTTGCCATATAATTATGAGTCTGCCCAAAGTGCTAAAATACAATAGATAAATGATCTGTAATACTGATGTCCCACTGAAATCTGTGAAAGTATAAATTCAGTGAATCTTTTTCTTGCTAAACAGCTCAATAAAATCTTTGAGATGAAGGCAGTTCATCTTATGAAAAACAGTGAATGACAAGGCTGTTAACAAAGGAAAACAAGCATTGGAAACCCAACATTTTGCTTTGTTCCTAGCAAATATTTGCTTAGCAAATACTGTGCATCTGTATGTGAAAAGGAAAAGTCAGATGCATTCTGCAGTCAATTGTTTTTGTATATTGCGAAGTCATCTAACAGGCCTGTAGTACTTGTGAGCCATAAATTCTTCCTCACCCACCTACCTTCTCAAAAGGAGCAATGGTCACCAAGGCATTATTGATAATCTCATGGTCAGCAGCTGTTCCAGGGTGCAATTCAGACATGCTGAAAATGGGGTTCCAATTTGATTGCTCTATTGTGTTTCAAGGACAAAAGAGAAAGCACACAGAGGGCTCTGATTGCAACACATAGCTTTATCTAGGGATCTTACAGACTTGTCTCTCAGAGATGCAGAGATTCCACACCTCCTGCTCCTCAATTGACAGACAAAGTGTTCATTAATTCTAGGAACAGTTACTTCCATTCTTCTATTTGGTCTCTCAGGTGGTGCATTCCCTTTTCATTAACTACACATGTATAACTCGCAGAAAATAATTAAATCTTGCTAGTGGCTATTTTTTCTCAAGATTGGCTGCAATGAAAGGTTAAAATATTAGAATAGCCCAAGCCATTATAAGCAAAAAATATTTTTTTAAAAAAATTGTCTGGAAATGTGTATTTTGTTTCCACTAATATATCAATAATATATCAGATTATTCCAGTTACAGTACAAGCCTTATCACCCATAATATTATTGGAGATAAAGGAATCGGGATAGCCAGAAAATATAAAATATTTAAAATATGAAATGCTTCTCAGCATATACTCCCAATGGAATTAAATTTACATGAAGGGATGCATGCACTGGGGGACCTTAAGGTTTTGTTTTGGGGGCAGCGCTCTTCAACATCTTCATAAATGATTTAGATTAGGGGATAGAAGGAGAGCTCATCAAATTTTCAAATCACAGCAAGTTGGGAGGAATTGTTAGCACTTTGGATGATAACTGAAGGTTCAGAAGGATCTTGACAGATTTGAGCATAGGGCCCTAGCCATCATGATACAGTTCAGTTGTAAGAAAAGTAAGGTCTTGCACTTAGGCAAGAAAAACCAAATGCACAAGTATAGAATAGGGAGTACGTAGCTAAACAGTAGTAACTGTGAGAGGGATCTGTCCTGGTTGACTACCACATAAATTTGGACCAACAGTGTGCTACAGCTTCCCAAAAAGTGATGCAGTTCTATCAGCAGAGGGATAGCCAGGGGTGGGATTCTACAGGTTCTCACCTATTCACTAGAACCAGTTGTTAACTTTCTAAGCAGTTTGGAGAACCGGTTGTTGGAAGAAATCTCCTTTTGTTTTTTTCTACCCTTACATTCTTGGCCATATGCCTAGACTTACTGTCTCAGAAAGAGGTTTTTTTTTCCTTTGCTGGTACTTTCTTAAAGGGGAAGGGTTGTTTTAAGCTTTTTACACTGCTGTTGGGAGGAAATACTCCCATTGGAGTTAGCACTTTGAAGAAATAAGTAAATAATGAAGCAGAGCTGTCAGAAAGAAGCTTTTAATGACAAGGAACCAAGATGAGTGACATTCAGCAAGGCTTCTTGGCTAGCTAGAAAGATTGACATTCAAACATGAGTTTACATACCCTTTATGAGTTTGGTCTAAAACTGGTGACCATTTAAAGTTACAATGGCACTGAAAAAGTGACTTAAGACCATTTTTCACACTTTACAACCATTGCAGCATCCCCACTGTCATGAGAGGTCAGGCAAGAAGCGCCCCTTGATGTGAGTGATGTCGAGTTGGCCACGTTCACCCAGTCACATGACCAGCAAGCCATGCCCACCAACTAAGCCACGCCCACAGAACAGGTTGTTAAAAAATTGAATCCCACTCCTGGGGATAGCATTAAAATCACAAGAAGTTATAGTGCCATGTTGTACTGCACTGGTGAAACCACACTTGGAATACTGTGTCTACGTCTGGTCACCACAATACAAAAAAGATGTTGTGACCCTAAAAAGAGTGAAAAGAAGAGCAAATAAGATGGTAAGGTGTCTGCAGAATAAGTTGTATGAGGAATAATTAAGGGAACTAGTTATGTTAGCCTGCTGAGGAGAATTAAGGGTGACATGACAGCTGTTTACTGGTACATCAGGGCTGCCACAAACAGGTGAGGGTGGACTTATTTTCCATAGCTCCTGGGAGTAAGATAAGAAGCAATGGATGGAAGTCATTGAAGAAAGATCTAATCTGGAACTAGGAGGAAAATTCCTGACAGTGAGAATAATTAACCAATGGAGTAGCTTGCCTTCCAGAGTTGTGGATGCACCACAATTGGAAGTTTTCAAGAAAGGATTGGACAACTATTTGTTAGGGGATTATATAAGATATCCTGCCCTGGCAGGGGGTTAGAACAGTCCTATGATTCTATATAACTTTCTTCATTATAGCTCTTTTTTCCAGCCTATTTGGAAAAGATCTCACTGTGAAGGATTTGAAGAAGAAATCTTTCTCAGACCTTGCAAGTTATATCACAAATTTATTCTGGGGCCTCATGAATGCTAATAATGTACCTGTGGACCAAGAAAAAGTCTGTATATATTTAACAAGTCATTACAGCAGAATTATCAGTAGCCAAGTGTTCCCAGGGTAAATATACAAATCATACATCACAAATCATGATACAAATCATTAACTCAGCCATATGTAATTTATAAAGCAAAAACTAGGAAATCTTGTCCCATTCTGAATGTATTACTTTTATTAGCTCTGAAGACAGCAATTATACCCCATCCCATCTATTCTTGCAAATAAATGTGGGAGAAGAAAGGGAGACTGTTAATAAATGTAATAGATTTTTATTTTTATTTATTTGTCAATTGCTTACAAGGTAATAGGTATAAGTAAAACATAGTTATAAATACATGGATACATATAAGAAAAATAAAATATAACAGGAACAATAGGACAGGGACAGTAGGCATGTTGGTGCGCTTATGCACGCCCCCTACAGACCTCTTAGGAAAGGGGTGAGGTCAATAGTAGACAGTCTAAGGTTAAAGTTTTTGGGGTTTGGGGAAGAAGCCACTGAGTCAGGTAGAGTATACCAGACATTGACCACTCTGTTGCTGAAGTCATATTTCCTGCAATCAAGTTTGATGCGATTAACCTTGAGTTTGTATCTATTGTTTGCTCTTGTGTTATTATGGTTGTTATAGTTCCTGTGAATGAACAAGGCTTGGCCCATATCATTATTTAATATTGGCTACTAGTTGTTTACAACTACTTTGGCTGGTGGGTTGAAAATAATTTTGCAACAATTTATTCACAAATGTGATGACCTGGGGCATGGCACAAAGGCAACAAAAGTCACATAAGTAAGAAGAGTGCCTTTAATACCTCCAACTTTGCCCCCAGTGTCCAGGTTACCTTCAGCTGGAGAAAAAACACTCCCAAGAACAGTCTTTAAGTGGAGGAAATTCAGTCCGAAAACAAAGTACATACAAACTGTAAATAAAAATCCACACAAACCACACTATAGCAATTAACTTGACAGGCAGGATAAGGAATTGCAGACTTGAAAGGCCAACAAAACACACACAGTTAGGAAGATGCCAGGAACCCAGATAAGTATCAACAATAACAGATAACTCATGATTTGCTTCCAACAAGTTGCTGTGCGCAGCTTTCCTTTTTAAACACTGTGTTCCCAGCTATAGCTAATAAAGGGAATCAGGGCCCTTTCCTCCCCTGTAAGCCATACAACTCACATTGCTCCCTACTCCGTTCCTCCTTGCATGCCCTAGGATGAAGAGGGGTTCTTCCTCTGAATTCCCTCTCCCTTGCTCTACCTCTACCCTGCTCTGCCCAGGACTGTGCCCTTTCCCAGTTTCTTCCACAGCCAACAGAGCCACACTCCCACTCCCTATCAGCTACTTGGTCTCCCCCTCTGAATCAGATTCTGACAGGGGCATGACAACAAGTATCGATGTGGGTTTTTACCTAAAAATACAATTGAAGGACAATATTAGAAATGTGTTGAGCATTTTGGAGTACTTGAAGCAACATAATGAAAAAGAAACAAGCTGCATTGATTTTTTTAGACATGTAGAAGGCCTTTGACCATTTGAACTGGGATTTCTTGCTCAAAGTTTTGGAAGATATAACTGTAGAGAGAACTTTATAACATAGATCATATTGATTTATATTTTGCAGAAAGCACAAATAATTATTAATGGAGATCTAACAAAGCCTTCTGAGGTACAAAAAGGAACAAGACAGAGATGTCCACTGCCTCATCTCTTGTTTATTTTAGTCCTTGAAATATTGACTAGAGATATAAGACAAGATGAGAAGATTGTGATAGTAAAGAGTAAAAAGAAATTTGTTAAAGGCTTTTACAAACAACTTAGTGTTGATTTTGGAAGATCCTTTAAAGGGAATTGAAACATTAATGGGAAATCTGAAAGAATTTGGTACATTAGTAGTTTTAAGATTAACTAACAGAAAATTAAAATGTTAACAAAAAAAACCATGAAAACAGAGGAGTGAACAGAATAGAAAAATAAAATGGGTTTTAAGATTAAGAATGGCTATCACCATTACAAATATTAATTGTATGTTATTTCAAAGTAACTATATTAAAAAATGGAATGAAATTAAAAAAAGACGTTAAGATGAGAAAAACTACAGCTGTCTTTGCTAGGGAGATTTTCTGTGATAAAAGTGAATGCCTAGAATGATGTTTTTGTTTCAGATTATACCTGTTTTGACAACTGATGCACTACTTAAACAGTGACAAAAGAATATATTGTGTCTAAGTTTGTGTGGCAAGGGAAAAAACATGGAGTTAAATATAAGGTACTACAGATGTAAAGGAAAGAGGAATATTGGATAGATCTGATTTGCTGTTTGGTTTGAATGGAAGAGTGGGTGTTGCGGAGAAACAGAAGGTTTTTAGATCTGAGATTTGGGTGGGTATTTGCAGCATGGTAAAGTCAAGTTTAATGTGGATTTTAAAAATCATTATGTTAGACATGCCACATTGAGAATATGGAGTAAATCGAAATCTAGGTTGTGTCTAAAAACAATTTTGTGGCTCTTAATGCAAGAAGCATTTTATAAACAAGAAATAATAGGCAAAAAACAAATGGTAACTCATCATGAGATACTAGAATTTTGTCAAGAGGAATACAAAATAAAATCAAAAGAACAATTGGTGGCAGAGGGATATAATTGCTAATGGTTTTCTAATTTACTGTTATCAGAAAGATTAAAAATGCATCAAAGAGTTTATGGTATTGAATATTGTAAGACTTAGTTTGAAAAAGAATTGCATACAAATAACAAACATACAATTGTTCAAATGTGTAAACTTTTATTGAAATTTAAAACAGAACAGTAAAAGTAAAATAATGTACAATAAAATGGGCTAACATTTTTGTTTAGGATGTACAGATATTCTAATGGGAAAGGATTAAAATTTTCACTATTATAATCTTAAAGAAAACTTTTATAAAATGATATACTATTGGTATGTGTCACCAGAGAAACTCTAGAATATATGTTTGAAATGTGACAAGAAATGTAACAAGGATCATTTTATTATGCTTGGTGGACATATAAAAAAGCTACAAAATTCAGTAACATATTCAAACTATTTTAAAAATTAATATATTAAAAAAACCCATTTAAAAAAAAATGAGAGTTAAAACTTTAGAGAGAGAGGTAAATTTAAAATAATATTTAGAAGTGGCACAGAGAAGATTGGAGGCAACTTCTTTGTATCATTTTTTCTTTCTTTTCTATTTTTTCTTTTACTTTTTTCTTGCATTTTTAACTTTCTCTTTAATTTCTTTTTTTTCTTTATATTAGTTTGCATTAGTTTTTATCTTTGTTTTTTAAATCTTTTAATAAAATTTGTCATTGCCTTCTTCCTACAGCTGAGAGAAAATGAATAACCAAAGTTATCCGGCTAGCTTTGTAACTAAGGCAAAACTAGAACTCACAAACTCCCTGTAACTGATGAGATACATACCATTAGCCAACTGTGAGAGCTGGAATGTTTGGTCTAAAGCTGCAGAGGTTCCCCTAAAAATTTATAATTAAAAACAAACTCTCCAGAAACTCACTGACACTGAGAAAACAACAGAGGAAAAGTTAAAGCCATCCCTGAGATTGCTGTTCAGTTTAGGTTTTTCTTTCTGTTTTTGGCTTTAAAAAAAAACCGTATTTGTTTGAGGCGAGGAAACCATAGAGCCTTCTTAGACCAGAAGCTAAGCTGCAGATGCTGTAGCTATGGTAATGAGACTGCTTTGTGCTCATAGGGCTTTGCAGGAAGATTCCAATTTCCTAAAAGTCATCACAAATACTGCTAAGTATAGAAGACTGGATATTGAGGCCATATCAAAACAAGTCAGCATTGGTAAGAGAAGAGGAGAAAGAAAAGTGATCCTGTTGGCATTGGGAATACGCTACCCCAATAGGTTTTCAGAATTAATTAGTTAATCTGGTCAATTTACTATAAAGATTCCTTACCTTTAGGCTCCATTATTAAGAAAAGAAAGGTATTGCAAAGAAATACCATCAATACCAGTAATACCTTCTTAATGAGCATGAAGGAAGAAAGATGATGAAAAAACAAAACACAGAATTATATATTGGGCAATTGTGCTCCAATCTGGCACTGTCCACACATACTATCAGAAATTGTTTTTTCAAAGTTGGTTTGCTTGATTTATCTCCTTCCTCGTTTAGGTCTACCAGGTGTAGGTTGCAGCAATCTGTAACCATTGGATGGTAGGCAAGAAATGCTAAAACCACTAACTCCCTACTTGACCTAGCAGTTTTCAAGGGGGCTTATCCATTCATTTCCTTTTTAATTCAACAGTTGCAAAAATCTGGGCAACTATTTTATGGCAGCGAGAAGATATTAAAAATTCTCCTCCAGCAATATAGGGATGATCTGGATTTTTGCATCTTAGAACTGGTAAATCTATCTCAATCAGGATGTTCAGTTGACTCCTTGTCAAATTTGGCATATTGTTTTCTTTCTTTATCTGACAGAAACCACTGGATGTTGAGTATTATGTTCTAACTGCAAGAAAACTCTCTGTGTGTGTGTGTACGTGTGTGTGTGTGTGTGTGTGTTTAAGGAGAACTACATTATTAGAACAAATATATTAGGAAGAACTATATTTTCTCACCTGCTAAACTTGGTTCTGCATTTCCTATCCTGAAGGATATTTATCTGGCTACAAAAAGAATCGACCCAAAAAGTAGCCAAGGTTAATCACCATTTAGCCTGGATCAAGGCACAAGTGCTTCATCATCACTCCAAATTCCTGGTAAGACCTGGTAAAGCAATCATTCCCATTCAAGGAGGAAAATAAAAATCAGTACTGAAAGTGTTATAAAAGAAAAAGACAAACAGAAAGGTTAGCCCCCAGAGGCCATATTCATACTTACTGGATGTCTTCATGGAACTCAAATCTAAGGCATTAGATAGATGATAGATACAGATACATTTTGTGTGTATATGTGTGCGCGTACATGGAATGCGCCCTCCTTTAAGTCAATATTGATTCCTCACCATTTTATTTATTTATTTGATTTGATCTGTCAATTGCTTACAAAATAATAGGTATAAGAATAAACATGAGTATGAATACAGGAAATAGGTATGAATAAATGGGGACAATAGGATAGGGATGGTAGGCACGATTGTATACTTACACACACCCCTTACAGACCTCTTAGGAATGGGGTGAGGTCAATAGTGGATAGTTTAAGGGTAAAGAGTGGAGGTTTGAGGATGTAACAACAAGTAGTGCATTCCAGGCACTGACCACTCTGTCGCTGAAGTAGTTCTTTCTGCAATCAAGTTTGGAGCAGTTTACATGGAGTTTGTATCTGTTGTATGATCTTGTATTGTTACAGTTGAAGCTGAAGTAGTCATTGTAGGACATTTTAGTAGATAGTTTTGTGTACTACGCTTAAGTCCAACTGTAGGCGGCATAGTTCTAAGTTGTCCAAGCTCAAAATTTCAAGCCTGGTGGTGTAGGGTATTCTGTCACGAGCAGAAGAGTGTAGTACTCTTCTCGTGAAATACTTCTGGATCATTGCCTGGACAAATCCCTGCAATTTACTTGGCAATGTTTTTCTAAAATTGTTTGCCCTTGCCTCTTTTATAGGCTGAAAGAAAGGACTGGTATAAGTTCCCCAGCTAGCTTTGTGCTTCAGATGAGATCATAACTCCTAATCTCCTAGTTTCTAGCTTTGTGCCTTAACAACTTCAAAAAGCTAGCTAATTGTCAGACTACGTCTGCTGACTGCCAGCTGCCTGCAATTTAGCAGTTCAGATCTCACCAGGCTCAAGGTTGATTCAGTCTTCCATCCTTTCAAAGTCAGTAAATGAGGACCCAGATTGTTAGTGGCAATATGCTGACTCTGTAAACTACTTAGAGAGAGCTGTAAAGCACTGTGAAATGACATATAAGTCTACGTGCTATTACTATAAGGTCTCCAGTTAGCTTTGTGCTTCAAATGAGACCACAACTCCTGATCTCCTAGTTTCTAGCTTTGTGCCTTAGCAACTACACAAAACTGGCTAATCATTAGACAACAAAGATTTTGCTTCCTGAACACTTGTGGATTTCCTAAAGGTTTTGACTGATAATCACAAAAATAACCTGTAATTTAGCTTATCATGTACTATTTTATAGAAAACTTCTGTTTTTACATAATGACAATGTATACCCTTCAGTACTTATTGACTATGCTGCATATATGAAAGAAATATGGGACTGTTGTTGAAGCACATCCAATATACCAAGTACAATTGGAATATTTGTGGAGATCTAAAAGTAGTGGCTTTGCTACTTGGGATGTAGCTCAGATATACAAAGTACTGTTACATATGCAGATGGAATAGCTGTGCAAAAGAGTTGCATTTAAAAAAATAATAAGGTTTTTGCTAATGAAGACAGAAAACCTTGAATTACGCCGTCTTCAGTCTGATCTAACTATAGTATATAAAATCATACATTGCAAAGTCCTACCTGTCAATGAATACTTCAGCTTCAACCATAACAACACAAGAGCACATAATAGATACAAACTCAAAGTTAACTGCACCAAACTTGATTGCAGGAAATACGACTTCAGCAACAGAATGGTCAATCTCTGCAATACTCTACCTGACTCTGTGGTTTCTTCCCCAAACCCCAAAAACCCCTAACCATAGACTGTCTACTATTGACCTCACCCCTTTCCTAAGAGGTCTGTAGGGGGTGTGCATAAGCGCACCAACGTGCCTACCATCCTTGTCCTATTGTTTCTTTTATTTTTCTTATATATATCTATGTATTCATAACTATGTATATACTTATACCTATTATCTTGTAAGCGATTGACAAATCAAATAAATAAATAAATAAATAAATGTTTCCAAGAGTAACTGAAGTCAAGATTAAGGAAGACCCATAAATCAGATGTCTTTGAACAAGTGGTTCAAAGATCTGGTAGCAGGGCCAGAAAAAAATGCCTGGAAAGCATTCAAGGATGTCATTGAGATTTTTCTGGTAAGCACCAAACTACATTCAGCTAGTTGACAAATGTCTTATAACACACAAGACTATGAAATGCAATGTGTCACTGAAGATTCATTTTCTGCATTTACATTTGGAGTTCTTTTCTGAAAATCTAGGTGTAGTGAGTGATAAATATGGTGAAGGGTTTCACCAGGATTTTGCCTCAATGGAAAAATTATATCAAGGCAACCAAAAATCATCAGTACTGGCTGACCATTGATGGACATTGCAGTGAGATGCATCAGACACTGATTACAAATCAAAATCACCAGCAAAACAGTTTCAAACTTATTGGATTCATGCAGTGTGTAAATAAAAGATGTCTTTAAAGTTAATTTCGTATTTTTCAACATTCCTACATGATACTGTCATTCTGAAAATATATTTGTGTGTTCAGTTTGAAGGAGTCTATCATTATCACCAAAAGTTTTTCAGGAAGCAACATTCTGGGGGGAAAATGTTGCCCACTTCAGTCATTGATTTTCTATTTTCTAGCCATTCAGCATATCAAACATCAGTATAATAAATTGTAGTCATTTATGATATCACTAGTAATGTTTGAGGAAAGATAGCAGTGATAAGTCATATCCAAGAATTTCACAGAGACAATTTTATTACATAGAAACAAGTTATATTGTCTTAAAATAGACTTCCCTTGCCTGAGGCCTTTCAAAAGTGTTGGACTTTAATCTCTACATTTCCTCCCTAACATGACCTTATGACAGCTGAAATCAAACATACCAGAATAGGAATTGTCTATCTTAAGAGTCTGCCACAATATTAACAAAATTTTAGTTGTTCATTATATAATGAGGATGCCCTTCTACATACTTGCTGAGTTTTCTAAACACTACTCTTTCCTGAGATCAATATATCTGATGCAAAAATGTTGTTTTCTAGGGTTGCCCCCTCTTTTTTGTCCCAATTTGTTTTTCAACCAGGGAACCTTTAAAAAATAAAGTCATCTGCTGCTTCCCAACGCAACTGCAATGCAGTGTCCTTTTCCACCACTTATTTCTAAAAGCTCAACTTCCACCTGATCACATGAATAAACTAATATCCCTTGAAGATCTGAAACCACTAGATATGTGAAAAGTAACTGAAAAATGAACATAGCACATCTGAGAAATTCAATCACACAGTTATACAAAATTTCAAGAAAAAGGAGAATGTAAACAGAGTTGACAGGATTGTAAAACACTTGTCATTCTTTACTATATTGCTGTATAGACCATGTTCATATTTACTAGGAGAAAAGAATTCAACCTCTAAGCACTTACCTTCCTAGAAATTCAATATACACATATCAGGTTCAGTTCCTAGGGAGAAAACTGCAGGATGAAAATTACAACCTGAAGACAAAGAGAAAAGAGATTTTATTTTCCTTCCATGCTCTGTATTTAGATTATGTATGTGTTATGCTTATTTCATCTGCATAGTGTTCATTACTGATAAAATCCAAATATTTTTGCATGACTATATGCCAATTAACATTTCCCGTGCTTATGGCAATGCTTCTAATTTAGCAAAGTGAATTAATTTATTTTCCTAATGATTCATCAGTAAGCTGTATAACAAGCAGAATGCTTCTAAATGTGGTTACCATACTGACACTCTGCTAAAGAATTAGCAATGCAAAAATGTAATTCTTACATTTACTGTATTAAAAGGGGGGGAAATCCAGCTTAAAACAAATAATTAGGCAAATATCCATGTTCTCTGTTTCTAGACACATTCCAGCTGTTCACAATACATATTTCAAACAGCACATTCTTTTACAATTTTCTTGGGAAATATGGGTTTAGTACTTATAAAGCAGTGTAATTAATTGGTATTAGTATTAGAATTAAAAAGAAATAATTATAAAATTGTTGCTAAAAAGACACCTAGTGCATATCTAAAATGTAATTTGTTGCATGCTTATCATAGAGCAAGGAAAATAGCAAAGATCTTCAGAATAAGGCCACTTTTCTCTCAAAACAGAAGAAAAGTGAACATGAATATCACCTTCACTGAGAAGGTAGATAGAAAATTTAACAGGACGAGCCATGCTCTAAAATAACCCTGATATTTAAAGACTGGTGGTCCTTTCCTACAAAAGGTACTGGGGATCAACTTATAAATCAGCCATTTAATATTCACTTTCATGTTTTGTTCAACATCCATTACATTCCCTGTGATGTGTATGTCAAGGCATCAAAAGTTGAACAGTGGATTGTATTAATGTGTTTTTCTATCTATGTCTAAAATCTGGTGCCATCACTCACTCAGCCTTTCATGGCAGCTCACATATAGGAAGTTGGATCATATTCTAGGAAAGAATTAAACCATCAGTTTTGGGTTTTTTTTTTACTTAGTTTCTCATATTTAACAGAGTTGAAAGGAACCTTGCAGGTCTTCTAGTACCCCGCCCCTGCTCAAGCAGGTGACCCTATACAAAGCAGCTGTCCATTGTCTTCTTAAAAGTCTCCAATGGTGAAGCATCCACAACTTTTGAAGGTAAGTCGTTCCACTGGTTAATTGTTCTAACTGTCAGGAAATTTCTCCTTGGTTTTAGCTTTCTTCTCTCTTTGATTTGTTTGCATCTGTTATCTCTTGTCTTGCCCTCTGGTGCTTAGGAAAATAGGTTGACCCCCTCTTCTTTGTTGCAACCCCTCAAATATTAGAACACTGCTATCATATAACCCCTAGTCTTTCTTTTCCCTAGACTAGACATACCCAATTCCTGAAACTGTTCTGTCTTATGTTTTAGCTTCAACCCTCTAATCATCTTTGTGGCTCTTTCCTGCACTCTTTCCAGTGTCTCTCTCAACATCTTTTTAATAATATGGTGACCAAAACTGGATGCAGTATTCTAAGTGTGGTCTTTCTAAGGCTTTATAAAGTGGTACTAATACTTCACATGATCTTGATTCTATCCCTCTGTTTGTATGTAATTCAGTATGTTACTTATACTGTATTCAGATTTACTGTTTCCTCTTTCTGTGAATAGAAAGGCTATATACAGAGAGGTTGGGGCACAATGTCCAGAGTCTGGATGTGGGCTATAGGAAAGCTCATTCAACTTTCTACGTTTGAACAATACATGATTATTACCTTCACACATAAAGAAATTCAAAATAAGAGCCATCACACATTAACGTCCAATGTGTTATATTTTCCACAAAATCTGTCATAGTTTTGCTCAGCACCCTATGACCCCTCTGCTGGAGGTGCAATCATACAAAAATGTATGTTACAATCTTACAATGCAATGACAAGCAGTTACTGCAAATGTGCAACGCTTGCTGAACCCAGAAAGGCATGGAAAAGAAAATCATAATCCAGTCTGAACAAATAGCCAGGGCAGCAGAAGTCAGTTGGAAGGTATTCTACATAACTGATAATATAACAGTCCTCTTTTTAAAAAAATATAATACCATAGTGATGGTTCATGTATTCACAATAGATTTTTACTCAGCTAATCAAGAATACATTGTGAAGCTCACAGTTACATTTTTACATTTTACATTTCATTTTACATTTCTACATTCCCACAGTTATTATAGGCTGTAATTTGGCTATAATTATTAAGAACAAGTGGGCATAAATGGAGAATATAACTCACATATCACATAAGTGTCTCTGTGTCTCTGCATATAATATCTCAAACCTTTTCATACCTGGATGATACTGTTAAATGAGGCTTTTTGTCTGCCCTCTGAACTAAGGTGATTAACTTACAGCCTGGAGCCATATAGGATACAGGATTTATACAAATGTTGCCACCTTCAGGTGATTTTTATAAACATTGGTTTTTTGTTTGTATGTAGTATGTAGAAAATACCAATGCCCAGTGTTCTTGGAGGAAAAGTTTCCAGTAATAAATGAGAAAGAGCTGTCACTTTAAAAAAGAAAGTTGTTTAAAACTTCAAAGCACTTTTATTTCCTATAAAAAATAATTTTTTTCATTGATTTATTTATTAAATGTTTATGCCATCCATCTCCCCTACAAGATGACTCTGGGCAGCTTTTTCAGCATGTGAAAAAAGAAAATAAAAAAATTACTGAAAAGCGTGAATTAAAAAGGAGCTTCTCTTTACCTACACTTCTTTTAGACAAATACAAATCTTCCACTATATGTTTCAAGATTTTCAAAAGGAGGGAGGGTAAAAATACTGGGCAAGAAACTGAGTAACAAATTAAGAATTAGCAAATGCCTTAATACCCTGAAACTAGAGCAAGTCCTTCCTTAGGAATCCAGTTTGCTTCAGAATGTGAGTAACTGATGAACTGAGAAAATAGTGGGCAATCAGGAGGCACCTATAAAGATAGTACTTCTTGCCTTCCCTCTATAAAGTTATATAGGCTTATTTTAAATCAACCAATGAGATTAAATAAAGAAAAAGAAATAAGAAGTAAATTTTAATGTTATTTTGGACACAAAGTGGTTATGTTGTATATTGATAGTACTAGGTTGAGTACCCAAAATGTTATTTCCCATTTTAATGAACTGCAAGTTTTTTCATTAGTTCTCTGAAATTTCTCTGCTCCAGTTCTGCCACTTTAGCCTACACTGAGAAGTGTGTGAGTACCCCAAAGTTAACCCAACAATAGTATTAGTATTCAAACTCACTTTTAAAACAAGAAAGGAATAACAAACAATCCCAGCAGAAATCAAGTTTATGTCTCTCACCTCTGTCAAGTTTAATTATCTTTATGCTATTTAAAATAAAACCCCATTGGGGTATCATCAAGGTCTCTCTTTTGTGAGCCTATTGCTAGTTTAGCCATTGTTCAATTCTTGCTGAGTGCAAATTACAGGAAAAACAATAATATGCTCCCACCTGCTGGACCCCTGACTCAAGGTGCATGGCTCCAAGTTCCACACTTCAGCAGTTTGCAATTGATTAAAGCATCGAAGATCGGCTGTTTTCCAAACTAATTAAAAAGAGGTTCCAGAGAATGTTTGCATAGTATCCAAGATAATGAATGTTTTCCATAATATATGCATGAATAAATAAAATGTATTCAAATATGTACTGTATCCTTGGGACAAAACAGTTGTTATCAGTACCTATAGAGGTCTCTTCTAAAACTTAAAGATATCTTACAAATGAAGGTGAATCTACCGGATCCAATCTGGGTCAGTCCCCAGGACCCGAGATTTAGTCTTCCAAGCTTTTGGACTTGGGCTGGAGCCCATCCTCAGGAAACTTCTCTCCAACACAGTATGTGCTTTGGGCTATTCTATATGTGGTATTTATATCGTGCCTGGTTGTGTGTGGCTTTTTAGTTGTTGATTGGGATGTCTGGCTATTAAGTCATTGGCTGTTATTTCCTTGTACTGTCAAGCCCGTGCTTCCTAAGTACTTGATAAGCTGGTGGGAAATCAGCACTCTGGTTGATTGATGAGAGTCCCATTTCCCAGGCTTCAATCACTTCCCTGCCTGTTTTAGTACCTGCTCATCCAACAATCTTAGTAGTTGCAAAATTGAATGTTTTCCTTGTTCATTGCAATATAAGGCTATCAATGAGTTTGGGTCTTCTCATCTGACTCCCTGCCTGCCCTACATAGTCACAGGGCAATCCATGTACGGGATCCAGAAGATTACATTGGAAATCTCTCCTATCTTCAAACAATCTCTATAGTGCATAATTTGTCTTTCTATGGTAGCCTCTGGGTGATGTGTGATGCCCACTTGCAGATCTTGGAAGCTGCATCTACTGTTTCTGAAATATTTTTGGTGTATGGCAGGGTGTGCCATGTAGAATGAGATATCTTTTACTCTGATGGGAAACATAAGGATATTTATGATAGGAAACATAAGGATATCTCATTGTAGTAGTAGTAGTAATAATAAGTTTATCATGGATCTGTAACTAAGTATGTTGTAGTACAGACATAGGACTAACCAATATTAATAATTGTCAACATCATAGTATAAAAGAAGAGCAATCTTGATGAAAAGACATATGAACTATAACACAATCAGCATCTGTACAATCAAATTAACCCTTTTCATTTAAATTTTCTCTACATTCTCTACAATCCTTATCCCAAAGACACTTTTTCAAGAGGCAACTGGACATTTTGCTTCTCATCCAAGAAGCTTTTTCAGCTTGACTGGATGATGGGGAATGGAAAGATTTATATTCCTTGCAGATAGCTGGTCATGTGCATTATTTTAGAGAGTTGTTGAGGTCACTTGGAGGTTTATCTCTGTCCTCAGGGTCACCTGAATAGTACAAATGGTTGTGTAGTCTTATTGGAACTGCTAAAAGGACTGTGTTGTAGACTGGAGATAGATGATGTTGTATCCCTCCCCCTCTGTTGAGAAAGGGCTGTTCAATTTTGAAATAGATGGCCTTTTTGGCTCCTCTTTCAAACCAGCGTCCTCTCTGTCCAATATGTGGGCACCACACCCATTTGCACTATTCAACAGTTGTCTCTTGAAAAAGGAGGCAACCATGACCTGGAGACTGAGAATCTCTATAGACATCTACAATCCTTATATTATTTTCTATTTCTACAAATTTGCAGGTGAATTTTCCTGCTTTCCATTACCCATAAAGACCAGTTACATATAAATCTGTTGCTTATTTTTGTTTACTTTCTCATTTTTCAAACCATAAACTTGTCCCATTTCTACATCAGCCTGCACTTGAAAAAACTCCTCATACATGTCTTTTTCTATGCTTCTATCTATATTTCTTAAACATAACTTCAGTAAGACCAGTTTTACCTATTATATGTATGTTGGAATATATTTTCTCTAATGTGTACATTTTGTCTCCTCTCTTTGGGAAGACATGGAAAACTGTATTGCAAAATATGAGTAAGCAAATACCTTTTTTATGTATTTAGAAGGGCAAATCAGCTGTATTAATATTACCATGTCAACTATTTGCTTCTCATTTGAACCACTGCTCAGGAACAAATTCAAATAATTGCCTTTGTAACATGACAAAGATTATGGATGAAGGCAAATATACGTGTCCCAGGGTAATGTTGCGGAATCCAATCCGAGTCAATCACTGGGGCCATTCTGAAGAATCAGAAGTTCCCTGAAGATGGGCCCCATCATGAGTCCAAAAGCTTGGAGGAATAAACCTTCAGTCCCGATGGCCAACGCAGATTGCATGACATGGATTACTTCAGCAGAGTTTGTTTTCTTCTTTCTTATTATTTGATTTATATCCTGCTTTTACTTTATTTTATTTATTTGTATATTTATTTATGGACTGAAAGAGTGACCCAAAGTTACCAAACTGACTTCCATGCTTGAAATGAGATGAGAGCTCAGTCTCCCTGTTTGTAACCTGTCACTTTAAGCACTATATTACATCAAAATTGGTCTCCCAAAATTATATTTTATTGTTTATTCCTTAGTGTTTGCTGAGTCTGTGCTTCTCTGAGTCATTGTCTGCAGTTTGTGAGAGTGGTATCCTCTTATATAAAGCCAAACTATGGAGGAGGAATTATACAGATGATTTTCAGAAAATTAAGCAAGTTTTTTTTTTACTAGTGATATTTTCAAAGTGTAATCTTATGATAAGTGTCATTGTTCTTGTTCTCACTTTTATGACAGGAAAATGGCAATAAACAAAATTATAAACCTGCTGCTTTGAAACTTCTGAATTGTAGTTCTGAATTGAACTATAGGAAAATAGTGGCACCCACTGGTCAAATTAAAAAGCATTTCTTAGGCAGATAGTGGTCTTTTCTTTCAGATAAATGTTTAAGAAATACTGCAGTCTTTAACAAATTACTGCACTGATATAGAGACAGTACACAGATTTGAGCAAACTGAATTAATTCTAAAGAAAAATGCACATGGACAATAAACACACATTTGTTTTGAATTACCATAGCTTTAATTGATGCCCTATAGAACAAAGTAGTTGGGTTTTGTTCTATTTTTGCATAGAATTTAAATATCAGATAAGAAAAGGGTATCACCTCTTTGTAAATGCATTTTAGGGCAGGAACTAAAATATTTCTGATCATCTACAGCTGCAATAAACATCATATCAACTTTGCATTGTTTCATGTCCATTTTACACTTCTCCAAAATATAAAGTGTTGCAGGCTCAGTGCTGATCTGGTCTTTGTTTTTTTTAAGAAAGAGAAATTATAAAGATATGTCCATCTAAAAATGTTAGGGTCCATTTCACAAACATACAAACTGATCAGAACACTAGTCAGATTATCAGTCCCATATCAGACCCTTAAATTCAATATGTCTCCCCATTTCACTTCAGTTCTCTTGGCTGCCCTTGGTCTATTTTTCATTCTCAGACTTGAATTGATCTGCTTTTTCTCATAAACACCACAGAAATGTCGCTGGGAATACGAAGATCATTTTGCTCAGACTGCTAGGGCCTTTTTTCATAGAGAACATTCTAGGCAGATCAAGAAGCTTTCTTTTAGCAATACCATGAAAAAGCAGTTGGTATTCAGCTAGGACTTTAGCTGTCTTGTATAAATGTTATAATAGTGACTATTTAAAAAATGTTATGTTTTTCTTTATTTTATCTTATTTTATTTATTTTGTCAGGTATAAGTATAACATAGTTATGAATACATGAAATGGATACATGTAAGAAAACTAAAAAGAAACAATAGGACAGGAACGAAAGGCACATTGATGTGCTTATGCATGCCCCTTATAGACCTCTTAGGAAAGGGGTGAGGTCAATAGTAGGCAGTCTAAGGTTAAAGTTTTTGGGGGTTGGGGAAGAAACCACCGAGTCAGGTAGAGTATTCCAGACATTGACCACTCTGTTGCTGATGTTGTATTTCCTGCAATCAAGTTTGGTGCAGTTTACCTTGAGTTTGTATCTATTGTGTGCTCTTGTATTGTTATGGTTGAAGCTGAAGTATTCATTGACCGGTAGGACATTGCAATATATAATTTTATATACTATACTTAGATCGGACCGAAGGCGGCGTAGTTCTAGGTTTTCTAGGTCTAGAATTTCAAGTCTGATAGCATAAGTATTCTGCAACGATTAGAGGAGTGGAGAACTCTTCTTGTGAAATATTTCTGGACTTTCTCAACTGTATTAATATCAGATATTAATACAAGGGGTTCCAGACTGATGAGCTGATGACTATGGATTCCGTCGTTTTGATGATTTTTGTGTGGACGTATGTTGAGACAAAAGTCAATCATGTTGTGGTCACTGTTGGAAAAGGGTTCTTTAATTTGTATTCCATAAATTGAATTCAAACTATTGCAGAAGATGAGATCGAGGCAGTTGTTAAGTCTAGTGTTGTTGGTTATTAGTTGTTCCAGTCCCAAATTTGTTACAGCATTGTAGAAGGTTGCATGTATGGGTTCAGTTTTACATTCGTTTAGGGTCCAGTTAATATGAGCTAGATTGAAGTCACCAAGAAAGATAAAAGCATGTGGGCAGGATGTTGCCCATGTTAGTAGTGAATTTAACTTGTTTACATGTTCAATGTCATAATCAGGGGCTCTGTAACATAATAAGAATCGAAATGTGATATTTAATGACAGTTCACAGATGATGATCTCAGGAAGAGCAAACTCCTGGGTCCCTAACTTTAGATGTAGGGACTTTTTATAGAAGATAGCAACACCACCTCCTCTATGGATTTCGCGATCTCATCGGTAAACATGATAGTCTCTTACTGTGGTAATGGAGTCAGGGAGAGATGCATTGAGCCATATTTCACAGACAAATATGATGTCGAATTTAGCCGTATTTAGTAAGAGGAGAAATTCAGGTATTTTATTTACAAGGCTTCTTGCATTGAGTAATTTACATTTAAGGCCAGTTATAGTTGGAATTGAGGTAGTTAGGGGCATGCGTGCCTAGTTTTGAGTGATGGTAGGTTGAATGAGGTAGGCTTGGATGTGGAGCTGTGGGTTGTGTGACTTACTTTTGATACAATCAGCACGGTAGTCAATGTACAGATCCTTTTCTTCATCATCTAGATGTCTTTTAAGTTCTGTGCGGAGTTTACGGGAGCAAATTTTTTGCAGTATGGATAAGTCGGGTCTTGAGCGAAGTTTTTTATGGTTGAGATTAGTTTTTGCAATGGTGTTTATTGTATGAATGACTATACATTTGCTGGACTCATTTTTGCAAACAACTCTACAAAATCTTGGGGCCACCGAGCTGTCATTGTATTTGAACTCAGGGCCGTCTCTGGTTATTTCAGTGATATCTTCAGGAGAGGTGTTTGTTGTATTTGAATTGCTTATGATATTGCGAACTTTGGTGATGTCATCTGTTTTGTTGGTGTCTTCAAGACCAAATAACATGGTCTTTGGACTTTCTGATCACATTCCATGATGTCTCTGATGAGTAAGGGGATATCATTTGTGGAATTATTTGATGGGATTGTAATCATTTGTGGCTGTGGTTTGGTGGTTATTTTTGGTTGTAGTTGTGATTGTAGTTGAGGTAGTAATTGTGGTAGTGGTTGTTGAGTTGGGATTTGATTTTGAGCTGATAGGTATCTGCTTATCTGTGCTGTATTTTTTTTTTCAAGAGAGATTAGGTTTGCTTGCATAGTTGTTTCAAAACGTATTGCTAAGCTTTCTTCTAATGAGTGAATGAGTGATTCTATGCTATCAACTCTGTCAGGCAGGATACTTAGCTTGTTTAGCTTAGGAAAACATGATGGGCATAAACAAGGGAATGTATCTGATGCTTTTAGGAGATCAGCTAGGCTTTTAAGTTTAAGCAGGCAAGGTGGGCTTGATAGTCACGTAGGTGGCATTTGATGTTATTTTCACTTTCACTGATGGTTTCAAGACATCTTGAAGCATGTGCAGGAGTCTGGGAGGTCATTGGTAGAGATATTATTCTTTTGTTGTTGTTTGGTAGTGGAGGATTTGGAGTTTTTGACTAGCATGGTCAATGACAATAGTACACTAAACAATTACAGTAGCCAATTAATGTGATAGGTAGACAGTTACTTAATGAATGTTGGTAATTAATAAATGTTAATTGATACTTTTAATTAATAAATGTTATAATAATAAATAATAATTAATAAATGTTAATTGATACTTTTAATGCATTGCTAGTTCCCCAAAATCTTAGAAATGAGATGGATGGCTATCTCTTGAATTTCCTTAATGTAGATGAAATTTGGCTGACAAGCATACTTAGTACATGTAAGAGTGGTGGCCCACTGTTCTTCAACATTGCTTTGCTATAATTAGTGATTATGTTTTACCTCAGTCCCAGATTATGACAATGGTTCTATTAATGTTTAAGCAACAATGAGAAAATAAGAGGATAGAGTAGACTCTCCTGTGGATAGCCCTGGCTCTCACACATAAAAAAAATTATCCTTATTAAAATTGATCCAACCACATCCAATTGTTACAAAGGAAACACATTTTTATTCAGTTCTATTTTTGCTTAAAGCTGGTTTCAGATCAGTCTTCTTTCATCCGCATCCCCCATCCCCTTATCAACAACTCCTGCGTATTAATCTGAGGAGAACATTGTAGACTGATATGCTCTCTCCCTGTAGGAATCAGGGCTATAATCAGCTTTTCTCTGCAATCATCCTCAAAGAATATTCACTTCTGAATTGACAAAACACTTTTAAGTATAGTAAGCAATTCATGCACAGAAATCCCCTTCATAGCTTCCAAAAGGTCAGTGCAATGTCCTTTCAGAAGCTGTGTATGTCCTACTGCATCAGAAAAACAAAGGACAAGCTACATAGAAAGTAAGCATTAAGATGTCATGAAGAAAACTAGATTCCTGTCCTAAGTCTATAGGTATTCCCCAAAAAAGTTAGATAAAGCAAAAGAAGGAAATACAGTACCTATGGATTCTTATTCATATACCAGATTACTTGAATCTACCAGAATCTCCTTCCATATTTTCCTTCTACTCCATCCATTGGAGATAATAGGAAATTCTGCCAGTAAGGATGCTGATGTTAGTTGACATCTGTCTGCTTTTATAACCTTATATCAGGCTAAAATAGCTCCATCTGTCCTTAAAAAAATATGAATTCTTCCAATGTCAACTTCCTTATCAGTAGCACTTCTTAAATCTCCTGTATGACCATATAAGGCAACTATTTCTGCTACTGTGAAAAAAATGCCAAAAGCTTATCTAAAGTGTGTTAATTACTAATAACTTATTAAAAGCATAATATAAAAATGGATCAAAACAATAATAGAGAGAAAACTAATGGTATCCCTTTGCTCGTGCCAATCTTGCCCTGGAAGATTTGTTAAAAGCAACAATTGTTTGTCATTCATAGTGGTGCCTGTACTTCAGTTGCCTAAAAAACACAGCTGAAGAACGTTTTGTTTGTTCTTTGCTTTTGAGACACATCTCTCAGCTCAATTATCATTTCATTAATGTACCATGCATTTGAGACGGACAGTGTATATCAAATTAATCCCATTAGGCTGTTTAAGGTTGGAGAGAAATGAATTCAAGAGTTCTCTTTCCTAATAGCTTTTAAAGCACGTATTGGGTGGGATTTCCTTTTATCAATTAAAATAATGGGCTGTTCTGAAACCTTAATTAACTATATTCGTACAACAGATCAATTTCATTGTAAAATTCATGCTTAATGTTCATCTGCTTTGCCATAACTGAGATGCATAAAAGGTTCTGATTAATATTTCCATTCGTTTTCAGTTAATTTGAATCAAGATGGCAAGTGAGAGAAGAAATATATTTGATGACCCACCTGAGAAGAAAAATTGGTTTTTAAGTCCACCTTTTTTTCTCCTCCACCCTTTCTCCAATTAGCAAGCATATTTTCTGCCATCTGAATTGAAACCATCAGAACTGGAAACCATTATAACCGATTGCTTCATTCATTCATTCATTGACACAGTCACAATTACATGAACAAAGATTTTTAAATAAATCAGTGCCTTAGGATAGAACTCCATTCTTCAACATTTGCCTAACCTGAACATTGATTAAGGATTTCCACACATAGAACAACTTTTTCAATATTTTGCTGGGGGTGTGGGGAGGAAGGAAACAAAAGAAGCACACTGAAGTTCAGTATCAGCCTTGCAAGCAGCAGTATCCATTGAGAAGGGAGCATGGGAAGAAAATAATGAAATGCCTTTGAGACTCTGAGAGACATGCATCATCACATTGCACAGATGCATAAAGAGGATCAAAACTTGAGGCCTTATGCTGCTATTTTGATTATTCCAAAGAAAGTACTAGATCCTGTGAATGCCTCTATTTGAAAAAGACACTGTGGCTTTAAGGAGCTACAGAGATTCATTCTGTGTGTTACAAAGTGCCTTTTTCAAATGCTAGCTAATGTAAAATTCCAGAAGGTATCCATGCTGTCAATGACTATTATCTTGAGTAAGAAACGAAGGCGAGTTTTGGTGCCATCTTTTCCTTATATATTGGTGTTTCATTTTAAAGTGGAGCCCATGTTGTAATTCTTGTGTTGTAAATTCATCATAATCATATTAATCATATAGATTATCAGGATTCTTAGATTCTTTTTTCTTGTGTTAAGTTTTCCAATTTAGAAAAAAGGAACTCTGTCAATGTGTGTGTGTGTGTGTGTGTGTGTGTGTGTGTGTGTGTGTGTGTAAAAAATCTAAATCAGATACATGCAAATTCTGTCTACAAAAGGTACAGAAAGGTAGAGAGAAAGAGAAGGAATTGAACACAGAGGAGGCAAAGGCAATCATAGTGACAAGAGGCGGTCACAGACTCTCCTGTCAATGGATAGCTGACAGACGACTCTGAAGTCTGGGAAGCAAGGAAACATTAAAGGTCATTTTCCCCATCCTACCAGGCCACATTTCTTGAATTCTACTTTGAAAGTGCAAATGGGACACACCATTTATACACACATGGCTCTTAGGACTCTCCTTTTTTAACATTTGGTATATTCCCTATATATACTGTACAAATCAGTTAAATACAAATCAGAAGGCAGGTCACCTGACTATAAAGAAAGGAGTACAGTCAGTCCCTGTATCTGCTGCCTGTGGACTACATAGTAGACCAACTTCCTCTGAAGATGCCAGCCACAGCTGTAGTATAATCATTCAGGAAACATGCTGTCTAGACCACTGTCTTCACCCTGAATCTCAACATTGGGTGGAGTGGAGGAAGTCTGTTTGTATGTATGTTGATTCCTAGAAACACTGACTTGAAGGCAGGAAGAAAAGGGAGATTTCTGAGGCACCCTGGCAGCTTCTCACAAGGACACTTGTGGAAGCTGGCAGGCAGTGGAAAATATAAAGAAAGAAAAGAAAAATATCTAAATTAGATCCACACTTCAAAAAAGAATCTCAAAAGTCAGAAACATGTGCTCTAAACAATTAAACTTTCAGGGTGCTTCTATGGTAGTTCTGTCTTTCTTGAGATTCACTGAGATGTTATGAGAGGAAGAACAGAACCACTAAGAGTCATATATTTTACTAAGCAAATATCCATTGCTATGTATTCAGAGATTATCAGAGCTCATAGATACTTTTGCTCTCTTCAACAAGGCCAATTTAACTTGGAAAAATTGTTTGCTAAATTCTATACAACTTTATCATTTTAGCTTTTTAACTATTAATAAGCCTTATCAGCAAATAAAAATCTCCTGTTACAGATCAGTGGAATGATGGGAAAACATAAATACAAAGGAGAGACATTCACAGTTAAACCAAGCTTGAATGCCTGTTTGTTGCTAAAACCCTTTGTAAATACAGAGGCCTAACAGGTTTATGATCCTCCTTGTGATTGTATGTCATTATAACTGCTCTGCTTTCAAAAACAACAATTCCTTTTTAGTGCATAGTTTGCAATAAAATATACTGTTCCTGGTTCTTTTAACAGATGAATGGACAGAGCTCTCTAAAAAATCTGAACTTGTACTATATACTGCTTGACAAATTCAGAATATACAGCTACAAGGATATCTCTATTGTTCTGTGTCCATACTTATGGGGAAAAGATAAAAGGAATGGATCACAACAAGATGCAATTTTAAATCACCCTTCTGTTGCGATCAAGCCATCCACTAATCATAATTATTAACAAGTAATTAATAATATATATATATATAATAATAATATAATAATAATATAGTCTAAAATAGAAGTAACTTTTGACTTACAATTATAATTGAGCCTAGAATTACAGTTGTAAGTCATGTCAGTTGTTAAGTGGGTCATCCCGCAACCATGGCTGATTTTACAATATTTTTTGCAGGGATAGACTATGAGAGACTCACAACATTAAAACAAATAAAATATATATAAAAATATGTGATGATAATGTTATCCATCAAGTCAGTATCCAGTTCTTGGTGAATCCTATGAGCCAGGTTTCTCCATATCTTCCAATCTTGCACTCTTTCTTTGAGTTTTTCTTATACTCTGGCTGTCAACTTTGATGATGTTCAGCCATTGTGTTCTTTGGCGTCCCAATTTCCTTTTACCACTAACTCTTCCAAACATAATTGCAAACATATTTGTATGCATGTATACATGTGTATGTAGAGAGATGAGAGGGAGAGACAGAGAAAGACAAAGAGAGAGACACATAAAATATAAATATATATTTATAAATATATACCAATGCAACATAACACAATACATGCATACATAAAAACCTCAGCATAGTCAAGTAATAGTCACAAGTTTGAGTGAGGGCCACAAGTTTGAGTGAGGCCAAGGCCAGCAGGATTGGGGTAAACCTTATTTCCAGAGGGATGAGGTTCCAGAGGGCAGTGCTATGGTAGAAAAGGCATTCCTACTGAACTTCGCCAGTCAACACTCCTTGACTGACAGGATCTGCAACATGGCCCTCCTGCCAAATCAGATAAAACATTGCTCTCTAATAAATTCCCACTCACTGTCAAAGTGACTTAAGACTGTGTTTTTTTCCTATTCCGCTGCCAAATAATACTTTTCCATGCTATATTTCCTGGAGCACTCCTGTCCATTTGAGATAGTGCCTTACAATTTATTACAGACTATTCCCAGCAATTCATTGGTTACTTTCCAGAGGTAGGGATGCCAGTTCAACTGAGTTAATGCTTATCAAAGTTTCTCATGCCTTTTAGAGCTAACTTAGAGCTCCAGTAGTACAAAGATTATGGTACTTGCTTTCCAGATATATGATGCTGATGAAACTCAGCAGATAATTACTATTTTTATTTTTCTGAGATTCCTGTTTTTTTTCTGGGCCTTTTTAAAGGTCCAGGAGTGTATTGCTTCAAAATATATCCAGTCACTTGAGACAGAAGGGTTTAACTTGCAGGTCCCAATTAGTCCAAAGATATTTAGGCTATTTGGAAACTCATTGCTAACAGCTCTTAAGTATTCTGCTTAGATCAGGGGTGTCACACTCATGATCAGGGGTGTCACACTCATTGCTAACAGCTCTTAAGTATTCTGCTTAGATCAGGGGTGTCACACAAACGTCTCACAACTTTATCCCCCTTCACTAAACCGGGGATGGGCGTGGCCAGCAATGTGATAATCTGGCCCACAGGCCGCGAGTTTGACACCCTTGGCTTAGATTATAAGTGCTTCTTCTAGCAGGATAATGTGTGGGGGCAAATATCAGCACTTAACCAGGGACTGCTCAACTTTCAATTTCAGTATTATAGCCACAAACCTATTTTTGCAACTTTTGTTTTCTATATCATGGCTGATGTGGCAGTTAGTTAGCTGCAGAAGGGAAACTGAAAACCACTAATATATGATTTAATTAATTATTTATTTATTTGGTTTGTCAATTGCTTACAAGATAATAGGTATAAGTAAAAACATAGTTATGAAGGGCCTTCTCTGTGGGGGCCTCTGTGGGGATATTGACTATCACTATCTATCCAACAAGAATGCCCATGGGCCTAACAGCTATAATTTTTGTGCCTGATTCCCTGTTGCTTCGCTTTTTCATTCATCTCACCATTCTTCCTCCATCTGTACAGTTTTTCCATGGGCAAAGATGAGATCTGTTCACTCCTGCATTTATAACAGGAAAAAAAACATGTGGCCTCTGAGAACTTAGTTCTACAAAATGGAGACTAATGAGGAGGCTGATAGTCAGTATCAATAATTGGTGCAAATCTGGAGGCAGGTAGGCATGGTCTCTCTGGGACAGACAACTGTAGTGAAGTTGTAACCTTCTTGCCCTAATAAATCATACTTAATAAAATGTCATGTTTACTTTCATGAGATCTAAAAAGGAAAAGAAATGACAGGATGGTTCTACTTATAATCGGAAAACTTGGATAGGTGTCAATGAACTAGAAGCTCAATTCAAAATACATCTCACTTATAATATCCAATGCTTTCTATAAAGAGTCTGTCATCAGGACTACCAAAGTGGCTTGGTAGGATTTCAACTCAGGAATGAAGCAAACTGGGATTAGGTATTAGAAGTACTATTTATGTTACATCAGTTGGTTTGAGATTTTGATGGTGAGAGTCATCCATATCATAAGGATTCAAGACATGAATCTTAATTTTTGTATATTGTATTTGCACTGGATATTTTGTATCATCTGTCCTCTTGACTTCCTTCTTATTTATGAAGTACTTGCATCTTTTTCAAAGAAATGTGAGTGTGATTTATTATTATTTAAAAATAAATAAACACTTTAAAATATGTTACATTTTCTCTCTTACCTTTTGATTGTCAGCAGCATTCCTCCGCATGATAAATTAGACACTGAATCTATCATGTGCATGTACTATTGGGTTAATGTATGCATTGAAGACCTGTCAATAAGATTCAAGGATATTTTATATTCATATCATATTTAATGAGGTTATTAAAAATTTTTACTATATAATTCTAACTAATGCTTTGTTAAAGTGAGTTGCATTATTCAGAATTAATACAGAATATGTACTGCCTAGAAAGATAGTGTTTTAGAATAGAATAGAATATTTTATTGGCCAAGTGTGATTGGAAACACAAGGAATTTGTCTTGGTGTAAATACTCTCAGTATACATAAAGAAGGAACATTCATTAAGAATCAAGAATCATAATGTACAACACTTAATGATAGTCATAGGGTTTGAGATTTGAGATACTGTATCTCAAAATAGATAATTAACTTGTTGATTTAGGGTTGTTTTAAATATTAAATTTACAGATATTATATCATGTAAGTCTCTTAATTATTTTGAAATAGTTAACTGTTTAATAACTTAAAATGGTTAAAAAGTTTTAAATGCGGAATGTCTATATATAATTTTCTTCAAAAATTTCAAAAAATATCAAAAATATCTTTTTTTAATATCAAAAAAGATATTAAAATCAAACAGTTCAATTTATTGCTAGGCAAGTCATTATCTATTGTTAGAATAATCAAGTGGGCCTGTAATATAAATCATGTCAAAGAGATCCTTGCTTTGGGCAGAGAGTTCATATTCTGTAGCTGAAATAATTCCAAACCCTATGAGAGATTCATTATGATATTAAGTGCTTTGGATTTTACCATAGACATTTTTAATGACCCCACAACTAAACTTAACACATATTATTTGAATTATAAGTGTTCAGGTAAAAATATTTTTAAAAAGATTGACAAGGGATTTTGTTGCTCATTTTCTTTTAGAAAGGCAAAATAAAGGTGTATTTACTTCTCAGTCTATTCAGTTCTTTAATTTAGAAAAGTCCTTTATGCCATCTTCTGTCACTTAAAAAAAAATCTGCTAAATTGAAGAGACTATACTGATTAGTTGCATTTGATCAATATGTGTCCTTTTTCACTGTCGTGTATCGTTTTAGATTTTTTTTCCAAATTGTAAACCCTTTCAGCAGGTGGTTTTTTAATTTGCTATTTTCATTCTTAAAAAAAAATTAATCCTATTAAATCCCCCAAAGGTTATTGCTTTTGCTTGCTTCAAGAATCCTTTAAAAAAATGTCTTAGAACTAATGAAACAACAAGAAAAAGCCTACAGTGCAGTTTATTAACAATTAATTATGTAATAATCTTTTAATACCTTCCTCTAAAAGGACTTGTCTTCCTGTTTCACCTGCTTTCTGTATTTGCTGCAGCTTTCTTTTGTTTCCTCATTATCCAATTCTTCTTCCAAAACAGTTATATCTTTATATTTAATGACTTTCCTCCAGCTTGCCAATATTAATCAGGGTGCTAAGATCATTATCTTCTCTCTTCAGGCTTTTCTGAGTCAATTTGTTTAGCCTAGACATTTTTCACTAAGTAGTGGGTATAGGTCCATATGAAATTATTTTGCAGAGAAAAGCAAAGTACTTTTGATTGAATTACCATATTGCCTTGCCAAGCCATTTAGACATAATACTATTAAGTCTTCTCATTGAATATGAGCCAATTAAAAACCACTTGGGCAATTGAGTGACTATGGATTACCCAGGGTGCATTAAATTATGATATACTTTCTTCTTAACTAAACAAACTTTTTTTCATGAGCCCACTGCAAATATAATAAAAGTCATTCCAATACACACACACACACACACACAAATGATAAATTGTTTTTCTTTCCAGATATAGAAAGCATAGATAAACACCTTCAAATCTTCCCAGATCAACTGGTAGTATAATGAAATGGCAGCTTGCTATAGAAGAAACTAAAAAAACTAAATCAAGAAGCAAAATGATATTTCTTGTATTGTCAAATTGAACAGGTTCAGATGTTAAATCACCTAAATGATTTGATGATAAATTACAGCATAATTCTCTGTAACTATAGTCCATTTGGAAGACTCTAACAGTATTTGGTAGCATTTAGTACCTATTTAGAGATAATTGTGGAAAGTAACTTATCTTAATTGCATTCTTCTACTGTAAGAAGTCTCAATTTTTGGATGTAACAATTATTTTTGGCCTTTAAGTGTACACTACAAAGAAGAAAAAACTAAAACTGATTAAGTTAAATGTACTTACAATTAACACATTTATTTGTAATTGCTGTCACACTTTTCCCCACAACACTAAAAATTGCCACTCACAAGCCTTTTAAATAGATTCTGGGATCATTAAGGAGGCATTGAAAAGATGTGTGTAGCTTAGAATTCTCATTATGCTGAGAACCACACTCTATATCCCATATTATGGCAAGCACTATTGTTAATCTCGTTTGTCTGGCTAAGAGGCAATGGTGCTCTGTGACTTTAAAATCAGAAATCATATTATACTTGCAGTTGCTTATCAGCCTATTATCAATTGAAGCCAATTTGTACTTGTATATATACCTAAAAAGAGAAGTATTAATTGTTGTGGTTATATGCCTTTACTATAGTATTGGACAAATGAAAAGAAAAATTACAACATTGCATCCAATAAAATTAGTTCACTTCTTAATAACCTAGTAGCTGTCCATTTAATTTCAATTTTGAATCAATGTTTTATGTCTTATTTTCATTAGCTGCCAGGGTCATTTCAATAATATAGTCACTCTAACTGGACTCTAATTTTTAAAACCCATAATCACTACTATTATCATCCCTTATACATTATATCACATTTTATTCAGATATATGTGTTATAATGATTCTATATATATCAGATCAGTAATTTCACTAGTTTGTTATTTTAAATAATGATTTAGTTCATTTATATAACTATATCTACCTATCCATTTATCATCATCTATCTATCATCTCTGAGACTTTGTCCGGCATTTATTACTTTATAAATAACACAAGGTCCATCTATATGTTGGTCCACAATAGAAAATATCCTCACATACTGTATAACAGTATGGTATGCTAGTTCAACAGCTGTGAACAGGAAGGCATTACAGGGAGTGATTAATTTAGCACAAGAAACCATTGATTGCCCTCTAATACCACTGGACGACATCACCAGGCCTCACTGTTTCAATAGAATAAGGAAGATACTTAGGGATGATTCACACCCTGGCCAGTGTCTCTTTTCACTTTTGCTATCAGGCAGAAGACACAGAGGTGTCTCTAATGTTCGAAACATCATCAAAGAAAATCAAGCATCAACCATCTCCCCTGAAGAAATACTTGATATTTCCTGTGTCTGTCCTGAGCTTAAAAACAAAAACGGCTTGCTGATCCCACACTTCTGCAGGATTGTTTGCAAAAATAAAACAAGCAAATGCAAATTCATTTTCTCAATAAATTCACTCGCAAGGAACAACAACAACCATAAGAACCTTCGTTCTCGCCCTGATCTAACCTTACAGCAATGTGTACAATCCCGGGAGCTATGTTCTGAGCTCAAAAGATTACATGAATTAGGTAATACAAATCTATGCATTGATTACCGTGCTGACTGTATCAAAAGCAAGAGCCTCAACCCACGTCACAATATCCATCACCCAAACATCCAACGTTAGGGATGCACACCCTTTACTTCCTCCAGACCCACTACTTCATGTCTTAAATGCAAACTACTTAATGCAAGAAGCCTCACAAATAAAATGCATGAATTCCTCATTCTTCTAAGCTCAGCCACATTTGATATTATATTTGTCTGTGAGACGTGGTTAAATGCATCTTTCCCAGACTCCATTACCACTACAAGAGAATATCAAGTTTTTCGGTCAGATCGCTAAATCTGTAGAGGTGGTAGAGTTGCTATATTCTATAAAAAGTCTCTAAATCTAAAAAAGATGTAAATTATACAAGAGCTTGCTTTTCCCGAGACCATCATCTGTGAACTGTCCTTAAAAATCTCAATCCGCTTCTTACTTTGCTATTGTGCCCCTGACTATGATATAATTCATGCAAACAAGCTAACTTCACTACTGACATGGGCTGCCTCCTGCTCACATCTTCTCATTTTTCTTGGTGACCTCAACTTACCTCTTATAAATTGGACACTAAATGAATGTACATCTGAACCCATTCATATAACAACCCTGTACAATGCCGTTACCACACTAGGACTGGAACAACTAGTAACCAACAATACTAGACTTAACAACTGCCTCGATCTCATCTTCTGCAACAGTTTGAATTCAGTTTATGGAATACAAATTAATGAACCCTTTTCCAACAGTGACCACAACATGATTGACTTTTGTCTCAACATATGTCCACACAAAAATCACCATAATGACAGGATCCCCAATTATAACTTCAAAAAAATCAACTGTGATCTTATAGACAACGATCTCTCCTCTCTTGATTGGCAAATTCTATTCACTGGATGCAATACTGTTGAAGAAAACATATTACATTACAACATATTTTTACTTGAAGTCAAAATAGTCATCAAACTATATATATCAATAACAACTCCCAAAACCAGAAAAAACAAATTACCCATAACAATAAGGAAGATCTAATCTAAAAAGAAATCCCTTTGGCGGAAAAACAAATCTGGTCACTTTGCCAATTTTAAAAGCCGATACAAAAATTTATGCCACCAATTCCACCCACGCTTTCTACAATTTTGTAAACAACAAACTAAAAGACTCAAGGTCCATCCCACCCCTAAAAGAACCAAATGGTAAAGACTGCAATGATTAAAGCCAACCTCTTTAACACATTATTTCGCTCAGTATTTGTAAACAGCAGTGGATCATGACCAATATTTCCTAGTCGAACCACAGACAACTACAATGATTTAATACATATTGATTTTATAGAAGACAATGTTGAAAAAGCACTACGCAATCTAAAACCTGTAGTTACAGAGAATTATGCTGTAATTTATCATCAAATCATTTAGATGATTTAACATCTGTTCAATTTGACAATACAAGAAATATCATTTTGCTTCTTGATTTAGTTTTTTTAGTTTCTTCTATAGCAGGCTGCCACTTCATTAAACTACTAGTTGATCTGGGAAGATTTTTTTTTTGTAGATCACTGACTGAAATAAAATGATTGTCTGACTGATTAGACTGCACATCAGTTGTAATGAAGATCTAATAAAGACCTTGAGTCAATGTTGACTTTTTATATGTTGTCTTTTGACAAGTCCCTGCAGTTTTCTTGGCAAGATTCACAAGTTGTTTTCCACTGTTTCTTCTTAGAGATAATTGGCCCAAGAAGGTCACCCAACAGGCTTTGTGCCTAAGGCAGAAGTTGATCTCTCTAACATGCACTTTGCACATGTGTAAATGCAGAATTGCTTTGTAATGCTAAAGAACTGCCATCTGAGTATATGTCAGATTGATTAATGTTACCATTGTAACAGGATCAGTTCACTCATCATTAACCAGAACTAAGGACTTTTTTTCCAGTGAAAGGAAACTATGAATATTGAGATTTAAGTGCTTCATTCTTTGACAAAGTTAGAAGAGGTGTCATGCCTTCCTGTCTTCAGGGGTTCCAGCTCTTCAGTCCCTGGCTCCTTTAGAGAAAAGTTTCTTCTTATGGTTGCCTCTCAAAACTCCCTTTAACCTTTCATTAAATATGCTGACAGCTGGTATCAGTTCTTCATGAATTAGTTCAGTGCATTTCCATCTAAATAGATCCCAGCAGGATTCATTTGAATTCTATACAGTTTCCTATCCTCTGATCTCTTTTGTAAATTCAGACGTAAGTCTGAGTGAATAATTAGAAGTGGGATATGACAGCAGGGCAGAAAAAAAGGGCGCTCAGGTTCCTGTGCTGCTTCTCATTTGCATTTCTTGCAAGACCTCTTCAAGGTAATTTGGTTCAAATAGAGATTTATTACTAAATCCATTAATCTGAATTGATATATGACATAACATGACAATATGATATGACAACCAGTGACTTCTGGGTTGGCCTATGGGGGTTATTGGAATCAAAACCTGCCCGTTCATTGGACAATGTGGGTAGTGTTAAGAACCAGTCAGGTACTTACTGATCAGAGTGCTCTCCCTAGGAATACCATGGTTAAGTCCTACCACCTGTCCTGCCAATGTCATTCAAAGGTGTTGGCTTCTCTCCAGCATCAAGCTTGATGCATGTAGCTAAATATGGATTGACTTTCACATGAGGCATGTCCCTGCATTATGACATGAAAGTTAACAAGGCATTTTTCCCTGTGTCCTTTCTAAATAAGATGCAGTCCATAACAGTAAGTTGAAAGTCATGGGACATAATGGACATACTAGAACAAGCAATCAGGACTCCTATATTTGTGATGGATTAAAATGCTGCCTATCCTCTTTCTTGGCATCAGTTCTCTGCAGTAGAATTTCCAATATTAGTCACTGAAAAAGCATTTCCTAGTTTTATTTTTCTGTTTTTTGGGAGAGGGAAGAATAGCAATTCTTCTAAAAGATCCTTTTCTCTGCATTACAGATCCCAAGTGACCTTCATGAAGTCATAAGTAACATTAAATGCTCATTCATCAAAAATGAAACCTAGTTTGTTGATTTAATTTTTGTAAAAGGGAAGAGACAATATATTCTCCAGTGAACCACCTCCTCCATCTCTTATTATTGGCTATGGCTATTTTAAAACTCCGATTCCTATCTTGCTGCTCAAGTGCTAGAAATACTGAAGTAAGCACCACACTCTCTATGGACTTTCAGTTGAAAAGGGTAAAAACAACATAAGAGAATATAAAATATTAAATCGTGTATACACAAATCAAAGGAACAGCAGTAACACAATAAAACATGTTTTTTATGGTCTCTCTGCACATATCCCAAGCCAAAGATAAGGCATAAGTATCCATTTCCCATTCCACGGAAAAAGGGGAAGCAAAAGAGAAAATCTGAGAAAGTGTTGCTATTAAAAGAAAATTAGGAAAAAAAGGTTCCTGAATAAGAGGACCCCTCCCATCCACCCACCCACCCACCCACTCATCCACACCCACCCCACACACATACACAATCAGTCTGAAAGTGGTTGTTTTTCTGCCCCAGGATTAATGACATGGATTACAGAAGTTGACATTTCCAAAATTTCATGAAGGCAGGGCATAAGTCTCCCATCCCATTAAAATTTCAGTAGCCTCCAATGAGAAGATGTTTATCAAAGGAAGGCTTTATAATTGATGCAATTTCTTTTTATATAACTTTTTTTCTTAAAGAAGTGTCTGAAAGGATTGAAATAATATGCAGAATGTAGAATAACTCACAGCAAGCTTCTTTTGGTGCGTTGCTAAAAGAGCTACATCAAAAGCTATTCCTAATCATTTCTAAATAAACCTGGAAAAAGTTATGGCTACATTAATATATCAAATCATCTCACCAAAACAACATTCTTGGACTTCAGGCATTTTGTAGGGTCTTAAAAACATGGTTGGGTCACTAAGTTGATCTGGATGGTAGCAAAGCCTATGCAATGGCTATTGATTATTCTGTTGTTCAAAATTTATTGTGACTTTTCTATTGTTAAGTATTGGGGCTGTTTGAATCAAGTCCTACTCTACATTAGATATAAGAGACATTTTCCTAATGTATTACAATTAAAAAAGGTATCAAGTTTATCACTTCAGTATGTTTTTTCCTGTAAACGTCTCTCTTTTTTCCCCAGCTGAGAAAGCAAAACTATTCAGAAAAAGTCCTCTTCCCTATTTTTGTTCCTTATTTCTTTAATAATACATTGCAATGAAATGTAGTTCTTATTTTCATTTTCTAACATGTGACTTTAGCAAGTTCTGTAACTGTCAATGCCAAGAATTTTAAAGGAATCTTCTTGATTTTTATATCCAGTTTGAAAACCAACTCAACATGAAATCATCAAAACTATTTAATATGGAAAACTCAAGTGTTTAGTACTGAAAACACACAGCACCTATATTATGAGAGCTATATATTGGACCATCTCACACATTTTCTAGCAGTTTTCTAGTAAGAAAGGTGACACTGGAAGTGATAATGGAGGAAATATATAAAACCTATGTTATACTGCAACTTTAAAATATACTTAGATGTTTTAGTAGCATTTTGTATCAGACAGCAATGCAACAAAATCTTATAATTCTTAATTATAATTCTCTACCAATTTCTGTGTTGTTTGTTTTAAAAATTCTTTACTGTCCAACAAAGATAATTCAGTGACCACTTAAAGAATACACATAATTTTTATTATCAGAGGGAATATCATTTGAAATATAGTAGCACCAGTAATCACTTAAGTTTATGTTAGATATCAAAGAATGACAAATCTAAAAAAACAATCTGGTCTATGTACAATGGAAAGAAAAGTGTACTTCAATTAGGAAGAAATAGAATCAAAAATTAAATACAGACACATAATCTAGCAAACATTATAAATCCAAGTGCATCATCTGGGTGATAGTATTTGTGACCTTATGACCATACTTGATCCTCAAATCCCCATTCCACAGCAGGATAGCAGTGGCCATAATTCTTGAAAACTAGTACCCATTGCTATTTTGAAATGGAAAACTGGGAAATACAGGCATGTCATAGTTTTAAAAAATACAACCCCAAACTCTCAAAGCAGCCTCATCCAAATATTAGATGGTTCAATTTACTACGCAGCCTTTATTCCTATGGATATATTATGTGTGGCCTTTGGCCTATGGTAATGGTAATACAGAAATGGGTTCTGGAAAACCCAGTAAAAGCATTTTAAAAAAGATTGATTACATTCATTTGCAAACCTGGCTTACAGGAATGAGGGAACAGTAAATGACAAAGAAAAGCAAGATATGGAAATGATTAACACTCAGTGTAAACAAGACAGCAAAATAACCTATATGGGAGGAGCATAGCACACTATGTCAGAAAGCATAAATAACCAAGGGATGGTAATCTAAGTTTCATTGAGAAACAATAAGAAATGCCTGAGAATTGTCTTAAAGAAATGTAGAAATATTTGGCATCAAATGATTTGTTATTCTGTCTCTTCATATTAAATCTACAAACATATTATTGTCTGTCAAAGCTAAGCCAAAAGCTTTGCTGGACCATTGCCTTTGATAATGTAAGCAAGTACGAGTACAAGGCAGTGTTTTAGGACCAACTCTCTTCATACTCTACATAAATGACCTCTGTGACCATATTAAGAGCAACTGTGTTCTCTTCGCTGATGATATAAAGCTATTCAACACCACAGACAATACTATTACCCTCCAAAAAGACCTTGACTATGTATCAGAATGGTCAATCAAATGGCAACTTCAAATCTCAACAAATAAATGCTCTGTCTTACATATTGACAAAAAAAATCAGAAAATAAAATACAAGCTAAATAGTCAAGACCTTGTTGAGGATCCAAACTTTGTCAAGGACCTTGGAGTACTCATCTCTAATGATCTAAGTGCTAGAGCCCACTATAACTACATAGCCAAAAAGGCAATAAAAGTTGTTAATTTAATCCTATGTAGCTTCTTCTATGGTAATATCACACTACTAACTAGAGCATACAAAACATTTGCTAGACCTATACTTGAATACACTCATCAGTTTGGAACCCATATTATGTATCTGATATTAACACAATTGAAAAAGTCCAGAAATATTTCACAAGAAGAGTTCTCCGCTCCTCTACTCATTGCAGAATACCTTATGCCACCAGACTTGAAACTTTAGACTTAGAAAACCTAGAACTACGCCACCTCCGATCCGATCTAAATATAGTATATAAAATCATACATTGCAATGTCCCACCTGCAAATGAATACTTCAGCTTCAATCATAACAATACAAGAGTACACAATAGATACAAATTCAAGGTTAACCGCACCAAACCTGACTGCAGAAAATACGACTTCAGCAACAGAGTGGTCAATGTTTGGAATACTCTACCTGACTCTATGGTTTCTTGCCCAAACCCCAAAAATTTTAACCTTAGACTATCTACTATTGACCTCACCCCCTTCCTAAGAGGCCCGTAGGGGCGTGCATAAGCGCACCCATCATGCCTACCGTTCCTGTCCTATTGTTTCTTTTTATTTTTCTTATAAGTATCTATCTCATGTGTTCAAAACTGTATTTATTCTTATACTTGTATCTTGTAAGCGATTGACAAATCAAATAAATACGAAATAAAGTACTAACATAAATAATAACCACTCATCCAAAATTCTATATTATAAAATAGAGAGAATATGTATAATCTTTACCACATAAAATTGAGCAGAATTTCATCCATGAAACAATGATCCCTCCACTTTACTTATTTTTTTCCAACCTATCAACTATTACAGCTTTTCAGTTGCTTTAGTTCCTTCATTTTGGATATATATTTCTGTATTTTTCTCAACTCTTCAATAGGCTTTTTGGCAAAAATTATTAATCAAGTAAACATGTACATGATTTATAGCAGGAAATGTGTTTCATCCCAAGATTGCCTCATTCAGTAAACAGGAATTTTGTTTGAGAGGAGCAAATAGCACATACTAGCCTCCCTTCCCTCTACATTAGTCTTCCTCATTTAGCAGGCAATTAATTGCAGATAGTCTTCACACAAAGACATACCATGAAAAATCAGAAACCTCAATCAGGGTCCACATGGAAAACAGTCATAGATAAGAAGAAACTGGTAGAAATACCTTATAAACTATTGCATCTTCAAATGTTAAAGATTGTGGCTGGATTTCATAACAATGAAGAGATAGAGTAGAGTAGAGTAGAGTAGAGTAGAGTAGAGTAGAATAGAATAGAATAGAATAGAATAGAATAGAATAGAATAGAATAGAATAGAATAACAGAGTTGTTGGATGGGAACTTGGAGATCTTCTAGTACAACCCCCCTGCTTAGGCAGGAAATCCTACACCACTTCGTACAAATGGTTAACCAATCTCTTCTTTAAAACTTCCAGTGTTGCAGCATTTACAACTTCTGGAGGCAAGTTGTTCCACTGATTAATTGTTCTGTCAGGAAATTTCTCCTTAGTTCTAAGTTGCTTCTCTCCTTGATTAGTTTCCACCCATTGCTTCTTGTCCTGCCCTCAGATGTTTTGGAGAATAGCTTGACTCCCTCTTTTTTTTGGCAGCCCCTGAGATATGGGAACACTGCTATCATGTCACCCCTAGTCCTTCTTTTCATCGGACTAGACATACCATGTTCCAGCAACCCTTTTAGCTTCCTAATAATTTTTGCTCTTCTCTTTTGCTCTTCTCTGTACTTTTTCTACAGTCTCAACATCTTTTTTACATCGTGGTGACCAAAACTGGATGCAGTATTTCAAGTGTGGCCTTACCAAGGCATTATAAAATGGTATTAACACTTCATGTGATCTTGATTCTATCCAGAGTTTGTGTTTAGCAGGTTCTGATCAGTTCTGGGGAACCGGTAGCAGAAATTTTGAGTAGTTCGGAGAACCAGCAAATACCACCTCTGATTGGAGATTTTACAGTATTCTTCTCCTGCCACACCCACAGAACCGGTAATAAAAAAAATTTAATCCCACAACTGATTCTATCCCTCTGTTTATGCAGCTTAGAACTGTGTTGGTTTTTTTGGCAGCTGCAGCACATTAACATCTCATGAAACCTATACTTCATGCCCAAAAATGTCAACTAAGTTTAAGCTCATCATCACTCTATTACCTACATTTCTATATCCCATCGAAATGCTCAAAAGAGGATGTAGTAGGTCAGCATGTGCCAACTTCATTGGGCCATAACAGCCAAACATGAGCTCATAATTTGGAATAACCAGCTATCCCATGTCTGCTTGTTTTTTGCCAAATTTCAGCTGGTAAGAGAAAGCAAATAAGCAAAGTATTAATGCAGTTTGTCTCTACCTGTGGCAGATGGATGATAAATAAACAGCCCAGGCCATTGGGCTTAGTGTCAGGAGAAAGGAGAGCTGGGTATTGGAGCACAATCTGAAATTGGCAGTTCTCTTGCACAGCTTTAATAGGGAGGGAAGCTAAACAAGGTACAATATTTCTACTGCAAGATTGTAAAACAGATTCTCTTGTCTCATACTACATACATTAATTTGATTTCATTAATATAAAGAAAATCTTGAATCTATATACGTCTATTACAAGATCTGTTCGCCAAACATGCTGCTCCAAATAGGGTGCCTTCTTCGACATGAGTCTGCTAACATGACTCTTCAACTGCACTGATAAATATTTTCGGGCGCATGGGCATCAGCGCTGACAACATGTTGAATCCCACGAGCTGCTGAATTTGTAAATGCCACCTGACTGTAAAAATCAAAAGTACAAATCAGATTAGAATTTAACTGCCATGGTGAATTATGTCATAGACTTGCCCAGATGCTATAGGAACTCCAGCTGGGCATGAATGCAATATTACATTATGATTATTAGCCAATCATAGCCTTACTTTCCTCTTTGAAGATATTTCAATTGCAGACTATAATCATGTCTTGCAAGTTTCAGTTTTAATTATACATCCAATAGAATAATCACCTTTCACATCCTGCAATTTCCTGCATTCAGTTTACTTATACTGAGTGTACTTTTCTGCTTCATTGTCAAACCTCTATGATTCAGCTTAACAATATAGTTAATTTGGTTGCAGTGTTGCAAGAGGAACAGAAACTATTTTGATCCACTTTCTGCATTAAATGTTCTGCCCTAAACACCATTCAATATAACGTGTCACCCAGTTTCATCTTTTAAATTGTTAATAAATTCACTTCCCCATGCACGTTAATGATGCTATAACAGCATCCTAGTAATAAGCTTGCCACATCCAGGTTGTTGTTGTTGTTTTGGAAAAAGATTTGAAAATGGCATAGGAAAGCCTTCACAGCAGATGCTACAAAATTCAGAACAAAATTAATCTCCATTTTGAGTCACATTCTGCATTCTTACATGGTATGGGAGCAGCTCTGTAGCAGACAAAAAAGCTCTACAGAGAATCATTAAAACTGCCCAGAATATCATAGGGCTCCACTACCAGCCCTGGATGACATCTTCGCATCTCACTGTTTGAGGAAGTTGCACAACATTCTCAGAGACTCTTCCCATCCTGCTTACAATCTTTATGAACTGTTTATGAAACTTATGGCAGAAGATACAGAACAATTAAAACTTGGGCCACATGTTTTCTGAATAGTTTTTATCCCAGAGCTATAATTGCACTTAACAATGAACTTAAATATCACCATCAGTGAGCCTCTTGAACAGTATTATTTGGTCTGTTGTGTAGATGCTTGTGTGATTTTAGGAAGCAGGGAATTTTAGTGGGTAGGAAAGTGTTTGGGGATTGTCATGCGTGTGTGCATGTTGAATCTGGTCTCTGGGTGTTATATGAACTTCATTATATGTATACTGTGTATAGATGTACAATGACAATAAATAATTCAATTCATATACGATTTCTGAAAAATCTGGTTGATTAGAAATGAATTGCTAAGGGCATAGAATTGCATAGAATGTGCATAGAATTTACATAACTCACTCAAAGTGTCTCAAGCAAAAAACAAAACAAAAACAGGAACTAAACTTTTTTAGTTCAACTTTTCTTCCTCCTTTATTACTTCCTCCTTTCTTACTAATCTTAGCATCTAGCTTTCTTCTTGGAATATTCATATATATATATATATACTTTGTATTATTTAAAATTATCAGCTCAAAAACCTTACACACACACACACACACACACACACACACACACACACACACACACACACACACACACACACACACATATATATATATATATATATATATATATATATATATATATATACACACTTTGTGTTACAACACCCTGTTAAGCCCCAATTAAGGGAGAAAGCATACTGCTTTCTTTTCTGTCTTTCAGCTCATCACCAGAGACCATACCGACAGAAAGCTATTTGTTTCGTTGTTTTAAATTATCAGCTTAAAAACCTTACACACACACACACATATATATATATATATACATACATAAACATATATATACAAAAGACATGTTTACTTATTTCTTTCTTCAGAAATGCCAAGAAAATGACCAAGTGTCTACTGCGATTGTTTTGTTTAAACAAAGTTTTTTTTTCCCTTTTGGCAACAAAACTAAATTTAATATTCAAAATCTCTTAAATTTCAAATTTGTTGGATTTTTTTTTAGTTTTGTACTTGCATCTATTTGGTCACATGAAGCACTTCCTGTGCATGTGAGTGCTGAGTTAGTAGTCTGAAATACATGGAACTATTTCTGTGCATCCAATAAGTTTGAAGTGACCACTTTCTATGGTTAGGATAGGTTGGAGTCAGCCTTTTTGAAGGTCAATTCATAAACTGTTAATATCATATTCATGTACTGTGTTTCCTTGTAGCAGTTATTCAATAAATGAGGCCTTTATTCTTCCTACCATTCAAATAGAAACATATTTAATAGTAATTACCTTGTAGAATTAATTATCTTCTGCTTCTTCTGTAGATACCCTGCAAGATAATCAGAGAAACAAAAAATTTTCACTTGAAAGAAGATGAAAACAATTTGCTCAATTATTTTAAGAATGAGAAACCCCAACGTATGTCTTTTCATTATCTACTTTAAGAAAGTTATATAATTTATTCACTCACTAATCTTTTTTTGGGAGGGTTGATACAGTAGTCAAATCATGTACTTTGCGAGTGTCATCCACTACAGTAGACTAGCAAGTGAATAAACTATATGACTTTCTGAAAGGAGACAAGTTGAAATCACTACATACACAAAATCAACATTTCAAAAATCAAAATCAAACCTACTGATATTGCTTGTTATAAGAAGGAAAGTTATCAAACCCAACCAGACAATAATTCTTCTCAACCCTTCCTGCTTTACAGTTCCCACTGTTTTTTTTAAAGAATTTTTTTTATTTTTGGACAAACATACACAAACAAAACATAAAACATAAAATCTCTTCCAGATTACGTACATACAGTGTGTCGGTTGGTTACAATTGTTTTGTGCATCTTCTCCACAGTCCTCGCTTACAATTGTTTGTATAGATTCTCATATTATCAATCAAATGTATATGTATACATTATTATCATTGTTAATCATTTATTTGACTAAACTAGAATTCCTTCATGTTATGCGAGATATTCAAAATTTTAAATTGATTTATAATATAACAATTCAAATTATCATCCTAAATCCATACAATAATAATACACTGTTATATTCTGTATAATTCTATTCTCTTTATATTGTAAAATTCTACACCATTTCATTACCATATTTTGTTTTTTAACCATTGATAAATTAAATCCCATATCTCATAAAATGGTTTATCTTCTTATTCTCTAATTTCAAATGTCAATTTACTCATTTCAGCACATTCCATTATTTTCTTAATAACTTCCTCCTGCATTGGTATTTTCTCATTTTTCCAATTTTTAGCAAATACAATCCTAGCTATTGTTAATACATTTGCAATCAAATATTTCAATTCCCTACTGTCAGTTCCCACTGTTTTAAAAATCACTTTTGCCCTCTTGCTTGCTTCACTTAGTGATAATATTCATGTTCTAGTGAGATCTGACACAGTGAAATATCTAACTAAGCCAGAAGAAAGTTTGGTGGAGGTCCTCAGAGGTCCTGACATCTGACTGGGGTCAGGAGTCCCCCAGAATTCTGGAAAGTAGAAAGCTTTAACTTTTGCTTATTATATCATCTGGACTCCAACGCATAGAATCAAAAATCACATGAAGTATTAGTACTGCTTTATAAAACCTTAGTAAGACCACACCTGGAATACTGCATCCAGGTTTGGTCACCACATTATAATAAAGATGTTGAGATTATGGAAAAAGTGTAGAGCATAGCAACAAAGATGATTGAAACCTGGAGACTAAAACTTATAAAGAATGGTTGCAGGAATTGGGTATGGCCAGTCTAGAGAAAATAAAGACATGGGGATGAAAGACATGATAATAGTATTCCAATATTTGAGAGGTTGACACAAAGAAGAGGGGGTCAACTTATTTTCCAAAGCACAAGAAGGTAAGAGAAGGAACAATGGATGGAAATTAATCTAGGAAAGAAGCAACCTGGAATTGAGGAGAAGCGTCCTAACAGTGAAAAAAAAATTAAGGAGTGGAACAGCTTGCCTTCTGAAGTTGTGTGTACTTCATCGCTGGTGGTTTTTAAGAAGAGCCTGGACAACCACTTGTCTGAAATGGTATGGGGTCTCTGCTTGGGCAGGGGATTGGACTAGAAGACCTCCAAGGTCCCTTCCACCTTCATTCTATGCTAACATTTTACATTAACAGAGTAATCAAGGAGAAAGATCCCAATGATCATTGCCGAAAATATAGCAGGCTTGTTTCAATATTCACTCACTAAAGTGAATACATTGGAAGCAGAAGGTAAACTAGGAAGTGCTATACAAGGAATTCTCTCTATCCCGAGTCTCTCTACCAGTACTTAATATAGCATTTTAATGTAGTGCTTATGCAACATTTCTTCTGAGTATTTCTTTTACCATTTTCATTCAGCTTGATGGAACAGAAGTGATTATGATTTTTTTTCAAGATATTGCAATGGAGTTGGACTGGACAAATGTACTACCCTTACCATTACCAAGGGGAAAATAGTGAAAACTGAAGGAATCAAGATCTCTTATGGAAATAACATCAAGAGTCTGGATGAAGAAAATCACTGCAAATACCTGGGCATTCTTCCAACTGAGAACAACACACTAAAATCAAGAAAAAGATTAGAAGTGAATACATCCTGAAGAGTGAAGAAGATCTTAAAGTTCAAACTGAGCATAGGAAATACCATCCAGGCAATTAACACCTGGGCAATTCCAGTCATTAGATACACAGCTGAAACAGTGGAGTAGACTCAAGCAGAACTATAAGCCCTGGATGGGAAGATCAGAAAAATAATGACAATGAATCATGCCCTTCATCCACACAGACTCTACTTATCAAGGAAAATAGTGGCTTTTGATACTGTCGACCACAGTATCCTATTGCAGTGGTTGGGGGGGTTGGGAGTGGGAGGCACCGTGCTGCGGTGGTTCTCCTCCTTCCTCTCCGACCGTTCGCAATTTGTGTTGGCAGGGGGCCTGAGGCCTTTGTTTTGTGGGGTGCCTCAGGGGTTGGTGCTCTCGCCCCTTCTGTTCAACAGTTATGTGAAGCTGCTGGGTGAGATCATCCGTGGTTTTGGGGTAGAATTTCATCAGTATGCTGATGATACTCAGCTATACATTTCTACCCTAGGCCACCCCAACGAAGCCATTGAAGTGATGACCTGGTGCCTGGAGGCCGTGCGGAGCTGGATGGGTCTTAACATACTTCGGCTCAACCTGACCAAAACCAAGTAGCTGTGGTTTCCTGCCCCCAGATACAGCCAGCTTACTCCATCACTGGCCGTGGGGGGAGAAATTTTGACCCCTAAGGAGAGGGCGCACAATCTGGGTGTCCTCCTGGATGTACGACTGTCATTAGAAGACCATATAGCAGCCGTCGCCAGGGGGGCTTTTTGTCAGGTCCGTCGGATCTACCAGTTGCAGCCCTTTCTGGATCGGGGTGCATTGCGCACAGTCACTTCTGCCCTCGTCATCTCCCGCCTAGACTATTGCAATGCTCTCTACATGGGACTCCCCTTGAAGAGCATCCGGAGACTTCAGCTGATGCAGAATGCAGTTGCGCAGGTGATCTTGGGGGCTTCTCGGAGCTCCCATGTTACACCGCTCCTGCACGAGCTGCATTGGCTTCCGATGGCCTTCCACGTGCGATACAAGGTGTTGGTGATCACCTTTAAAGCGTTCCATGGCTTGGGACCCAGGTACTTACGGGACCGCCTACTGCCAACATCTGCCTCCCACCGGCCAGTGCATTCCCACAGGGTGGGCCTCCTCGGGGTACCGCCAGCTGGGCGATGCGGGCCTTCTCTGCGGGGCACCCTCCTTCTGGAATGAGCTTCCTACAGAGATACAGGCCATCACTGACTTATGGGCCTTCTGGCATGCACTGAAGACCCACCTTTTTCAGCAGGCCAGTCTGGCCTAGTCCCATTAGTAGGGTTCAATTTTTAAATCTTCATTTTTAACAGGGTTTTATTAGTTTTTAGTTTTAATTCAGCCATTCATTTAATTCTCTTTTAATTCATTTTAAAATTTTTATTGATTGTATTTTTATTATGGCTGTTCATCGCTCCGAGTCCCTATTTGGGAGAGGGAGCAGTATAAAAGTTTTAATAATAAAAATAAATAAATAATAAAATAGGTAGGTATGGAATGTTGCAACTATTCATCTCTAAGGATCTAAGTGCTAGAGCTCACTGTAACTACTTAGCCAAAAAGGCATAAAGAGTGTTAACCTAATTCTATGTAGCTTTTTCTCTGGTAATATTACACTACTAACTAAAGCATACAAAACATTTGCTAGACCAATACTTGAATATAGCACATCAGTCTGGAACCCACATTATGTATCTGATATTAACACAGTTGAGAAAGTCCAGAAATATTTCACAAGAAGAGTTCTCCACTCCTCTACTCGTTGCAGAATACCTTATGCCACCAGACTTGAAATTCTAGACCTAGAAAACCTAGAACTACACCACCTTCGGTCTGATCTAAGTATAGTATATAAAATTATACGTTACAATGTCCTACCTGTCAATGAATACTTCAGCTTCAACCATAACAATACAAGAGCACACAATAGATATAAATTCAAGGTAAACCACACCAAACTTGATTGTAGGAAATATGACTTCAGCAACAGAGTGGTCAATGTCTGGAATACTCTACCTGACTCTGTGGTTTCTTCCCCAAACCCCAAAAACTTTAGCTTTAGACTGTCTACTATTAACCTCACCCCTTTCCTAAGAGCTCTATAGGGGGCATGCATAAGCACACCAACATGCCTACCGTCCCTGTCCTATTGTTTCTTTTTATCTTATATGTATCCATTTCATGAATTCATAACTATGTTTATACCTGTTATCCTATAATCGCTTGACAAATAAATAAATAAATAAATAAAATAAAAATAAAATATGCCAGATGGTTGAAAAAGGGAAAAGAAACAATGGAATAATATCTAAAGGACAATAAAGAAAATGCAGCGAAGCTCCTATACCATGAAGGCTTATTGAATAACAGGGAGACCAAAGTGGTCTATAAGAAAGACTAAATAAAGTATAGCAAAGAGACATGGCAAGGCAAAGTATTAAATGGCCCAGCACACACACAAAAAAAACCTCTTAATAAAAGTCACAGTACTTACACTTTATAATTAGTAGGATTATAATGATGAATAGAATTACACATATTCCAATTCCAAGGTATAGTCCTATCCGATAAGATGATTTCTTCACTTGCTCCTTTACCATTATAGACATATATAAGGAAATATTCTGGAAAAGCAAATAAACAAAAAACATCACAGCAGAACCACACTGATCTAAAGAGTTTGTTTAATGAAAGGTACCCAGAGTCCATTGGAGGCAGCAAGCTCTAAAATATATTAATTATTAATATTATTAGCATTCATCCCATCAATTCAAGATTTTAGTACAAGAAAGCCATTCATCAGACTACTTTTCATTCATTCGTTTCTAACTCTTCCTTAGAACTGACAGAAACTCTGTGTTTGTGTGTGTGTGTGTGTGTGTGTGTGTGTGTGCGCGCGCGCGCACGTGCTTAAGAAAGATTTATTCAAACTTTAAAAGTATATAGTTATAAATTCAAAATTTGGCCCACAAAAGATTCAACTGGCTCTCATCCTTAAGTTCTTTGGTAAATTAGTCATAAAAAAAAATCACAAAATGTACAAATGTTCAGATAAACTCTTCTTTGGAAATACTTTTAAAAAAATAGAAGAAAGAAGTGGGAGGTGAAAAAATGCCCTTGCCATGCAGTTAGTAGCAATCTTAAAATGAGGCATGATGGGAGATTACAAAAATAGAATCTCTATCTAGCAGTAAAGTAGCTGCTGTTCCATTTATAATTCTCCTTAGAATCTTAGGGATGTAAATACTAAGAGTATTTGGATACACACACAAGTATTCTAACTGTGATTTGAACTGTCTTCATCACTGGTTGTTTATTAAAAGGAGAGAATTGAGTACAGTAATAACATTGGACTTCAATCTTTACTTTTTAAAATTGAATTTGGAGTTCTTTAAATTGTTTTTTTAAACTGTGCAATGGTAAATAGAACATTCCCAGAACTGGGAAGGCACAAAAAAATAGTTCCGCACTCTTGCTAAGATTGAGCGTGAGTGTGCTCTCCCTGAGCCAGCTCTCCACAGACTCCAGGCATTGGGTCAGGACCTCAACAGCATCCCTTAGTGCACCTGGTATTGAATTGTACAATTGAATAACAGTGTGTTGCTGATACCTGACCTAACCCAGCATATCATGATCAAATACATCAGAAACTGCTGGGAGATCAAGGAGCACCAGGATGAACATCAACCCCATCCCAGTTCTACCACAGATCATTGATAAATACAACATTGTTGGCTATGAAAGCAAATTGGTATGGGTCCAGATAATGTGTTTCCCTTAGAGTCCTCTGGGACTGAACCTTGACCATCCTCCCCTACACCTTCCTCTTAAAATGGAAGGTTGGAAACTGGATGGAAATCCAGGATCATTAAATCCAAAGATAACGTCTTAAGAAGCAGATGCACCCTGGTCTCTTTCAAGGCATTGGGGATTACCCTTTCCTCAGAGAAGCAGGCCAGTTACTGCATGGGCCCAGTCACAGGTTATCTCCTATGAAGCTTCAACCATCCAGGGGAGACCTGGATCTAACAGATGGCCACATTTATGAAGTGCAGAACTTCAGTACTCCTTACAGAACTGAATTTACTCAAGATAATCCTATAAAACCTCCTCAGACAGTTCAACTAGACATGTCCACACAGAGTCCAATTCCAAGCAGATCCAAGAAGTTTTATTTGCCAGATAGCAAGAATATGCCTCATAGTAACCCTGCACATAATTCAATGACACCTCTCTTCCCATCAAGAATTGGATCATCTAAAACAGGACCACTATCAGCAGACACTTGCCACAATTTAATCAATAGTATGGGTCCTTCCTTATATTTTGATCCAATTTGCTCTTCATCTTCCTCCAAAGCCATACCAAGGTTCTCTTCTGGCTCTTCATTTCTCAGAGCTCCTCAGGAAATTAATTCTGTATTTTCTCAATGCTATATCCATTATTTATATTCCCAGAATAAACCTAAAATTTATAGCCAATTCCTGAAAATGGATGACACAAAGGATCAGTAGATAAAGCATGCTAGGTTTCAGAAGGCTTAAGATAAATAGCTACCAATTCATATGCACACACAGAGAAACACAGAAACATACACACTTTTATATTGATACTTACATTGAATGGAGATTCAGTAATGAATACCGATTTTGGTTCAGAAACAAAATTAGACGTACTAAAATATGTAGGCGTTGTATAAAGCGATGCTGAAAAATAAGATTATTAATACAGAATAAAACAAATTTGTATTCATATAACTCTGTACATCTATCTATCTATCTATCTATCTATCTATCTATCTATCTATCTATCATCTATCTGTCTGTCTATCTATCTATCTATCTATCTATCTATCTATCTATCTATCTATCTATCTATCTTTTGGAAGACAGAATTCCATAAAATTTGTAAGGATCATTCATTCTATTTTTTCAACATCCACGATTTTCACCAGTAAGCAAATCTTATAGTGTTAAACTGATATTTGTGTCTGAACATGATTTTTGGGGTTCACGTTTGTTTTAATTGGATTGCATAACTTGAGACACATCATTTCAAATGGCATACAGGCCCATACATATATTAATACACACACACACACATACATCTGTGTATGTGTTTGTGTGTGTGTGTATATACATGAATATGCACATACATACATATTTTATGCATCTATACATACATATATATATATTTTCGGAGGTTTTCGCAGGTATTTGTATGTGGATCTTTGGTTCTTCGAGTTTTCTCCCGCGTAGAATTAGAAGTATCTAGGCGACATTTCGATGAAGTCTCATTCATCATCTTCAGGCTTGTGTCTTCAGCCTTGTGCTTCTCGGAGTAATGTGAGCTTGCAGCTGCTTCTTCCTTTTAACTGCTAGTGGGGGTGTGACTTGATTGGGTGGGGCCTTGGGTGTGTTCTGATTGGGTGGGAGTGCGTTCTCATTGGTTGGGGGTTACCTCCCAACTAATCAGAACACAGACAAACCCCCAACCAATGAGAACACACCCACTAGCAGTTAAAAGGAAGAAGCAGCTGCAAGCTCACATTACTCCGAGAAGCACAAGGCTGAAGACACAAGCCTGAAGATGATGAATGAGACTTCATCAAAACGTTGCCTAGATACTTCCAATTCTACGCGGGAGAAAACCCGAAGAACCAAAGATCCACACATACACACACACACACACACACACACACACACATATATACACACACATATATATATACACACACACATACATAACAAAGTATACGTGTATGTGTGTGAATAGAATTGCATCTTTTATAAAGAACACAGTAGAGTTCTTTAGAAGAGTTCCATATTAAATGAAACCCAGAACCAATAATGTTAATAACTGTATCATAATTTATAAATAACACATACATAATACATAACACATGTAAATATCACTTTGTATAGCAATAGTACTTAGACTTATATAGTGCTTTATAGTGCTTTACAGTCCTCTTTAAGTGGTTTACAGAGTCAGCATATTGCTCCCAACAATCTGGGTCCTCAGAAGGATGGAAGGCTGACTTAACCTTGAGCTTGGTGGGATTTGAACTGCCAAATTGCAGACAGCCGGTAGTCAGCAGAGATAGCCTGTAGTACTCACTCTAACCACTGTGCCACCGAGGCTCTTAATATATTATTTATATGGTACTGACAAGCAGTAAGACACAGTCATTAGATTAAGTTCATAAAAATAATACTTCTTTTCAAACTTACAAGCATATTTTTTTTAAAAAATAATCCCTTGTAGTAAAGGAGAATGTGACAAATTTAAATTTAAATCTTCTACTCACCTTCCTTGATCAGTAATTTGAAAAACATTTTCCCATCATTAAACCAGCCTTGATACTCCACTCGACAACAATATGTCCCTACATCGTCTTCTGTTATGTTAACAATGGTCAGAGACACATCTCCTTGACTGACATTTCCCATTAGATGGTATTTTTGGAGTTGCCCATCTATCTTCAGATTTTTATTAATGCTAATCATTTTATTGGGACAATTACCCAGTGGAGGGCAACTTCGTCCCCAACAAGTATCTGTGAATGCATTGTTCTTAACTGGATAATGACAGGGTAAAGTGATGTTTTCACCCGCTTTTCCTTGTATGACAGTTTCAGCATATGATGTGAAGCAACCTGTAGAAGAAATGTTACAATTGGTTTTTTTTAAAACCAAACAAACAAGATTGGATTGGGACGAATTAGGCCATACCTTCTAGAATTTTCTTCTAAGCAGTTTTCCTTCGAATAGGGGTGTCAAACTCAAAGGCTGCAGGCTGGATCCAGCCTTCAGGGGGCTTAGATCTGGCCCATGGGGCCAGCCTGGAAATAACAAAGGACCGGCCTGCGATGCCTCTGCTAGGAAAAATAGGGCATGGGAGCCCCCCGCAATGGTTTTGGCCACCAGAGTGCTCCAAGAGGCCTTCCAGGCCCAAAATGGGACTTCCAGAGTGCTGCAGGAGACCGTCCAGGCCCAAAACAGAGTGCTGCAGGAGGGTGTTCTTGACTCTGAAGGTTATAAATGGGTGGAAAGGTAAAATATTTTACTTTCAAGCTTGCAGGATTCTGTTTTTATAGCCTATGTCAATAATTTATAGTTCTAGTCTTCCTACGGAGTCAATTTCTTGATCTGGTCTCTTACTTGATCAAGTAGATCAAGTAAATATTAAAAAAAACAAAATCACAGAAATGTATGTGTTGTGTATGGACTGAGTCTTCACTCAGGTCCGTGCTTCCAGTGGGAAGCACGGACCTCTCCCATTGGCTGGAGCCATTTGACAGCCGGCTATAAAAGGCGGCTGTCAAACGGCATCAGCTGTTGCCGCTCCAGCTGGCTGCCGTGTTAGCGCGGCGGTAGCGGTAACCCTCTTTGCCTGTAAATAAAGAGTTAAGCTGAAAGCCTTGACCTGGTCTCTGCCTGAGCTATTCCGTCACTCCACAACACTGGCGACGAGGACGGGATACTAAATAAAGGCAAGCCAGGCAAGGAAGAGAAAGAAAGGAGCGAAATCACTAGCTGAGAGCTGAAATCGCTACAGAGTTGCTGACTCTAGCCGCGAAGCACCGTCTCTAACTTGCCTGAGGAAAACTTCACAGCTGACAGAAGATGACTACGAATCCTGCATTCCCACCCTTCAGACCGACCGCTGAGACGTGGGAGTCATACAAGAACCGGTTTGACTGCTTTTTAGATGCTTTAGACCTGTCAGAAATTTCTGAGCATAGGAAGAAATCTTACTTCCTAAGCTTTTGCGGAGCCACGGTTTTTGACACCGCATCAGCATTACTGGCCCCTAGATCTATTAAGACTATCCCTTGGGAGGAACTGCAAGAAATTCTCTCAAATCACTACTCCCCTAAGCCTTCCAGAAATGCTAGGCGCCATGCTTTCAGAAGGCGCATCCAAACAGAGGGGGAAACAATTAGTGATTATATGGTAGCACTGAGAACAGCTGCCTTGCATTGCGGGTTCAGAGATTACCTGGACGATATGCTACTCGATCAGCTGGTTTGTGGCATTAGAGACCCCAAGTTACAAAGACGTTTATTAGCCAAAGGGGATCTAACCCTAAAGCAAGCCATAGAGGAATCCCAGGCTGCTGAGCTGTCAGCACTCTCAGCAGCTGAAATTCAGGGAAAACCTAGCAGACTAGAAAATCCAACAGTATATTTTGAGGAAGCCTCCACAGAAAATGGCCCAGAAGAGGCTACTGAGGTAAACCGCCTCAGACAGCCCAATGCAAATCAAAAAGAGTTCAGGCAAGGTATAAGCCAACCCCACATTTACAAACCTTATGCTTAAGCTGCGGGGGAAATCACCTCAGGGCATCCTGCAGATTCAGGAATGCCATATGTTTAAGGTGTCAAACGAAAGGCCATCTGGCCAAAATTTGTCAAGCAGGGAAAACCTTCAACCAGCCACAAAGGCCACAGAAGCTCATTCAATACCCCAGACAAATTGAGGACTGTTTCACATGCTATCAGTCTAAAATACAAAAAAATAATAAATCTAACAAAATTAGTGTCACTGTTTCTATAGAAGGTAGACCCTGCAGAATGGAAGTTGACACCGGCTCTGCATTATCCATCATCTCATGGGACACCTTAAAGAAGCTACTCCCCAGAATGTCAAGACAGAAAATTCAAGCCTGCAATCTAACACTTCGGGACTACCAAGGCAGAACCATCCCTGTCATCGGAAAAGGCAAGTTCCTTGTCCATTTTCAAGGGTTTAAGGGTCACTTGCCTCTAGTGATAGTGGATGGCGTCCTCCCAAGCCTATTGGGACTAGATTGGTTCCCAGCCCTGGGCCTCCACATAGGGGGAATCCACGCCATTACCAATTCAGAAGTTGAATCCCTGTTCAGGGACTATGCAGACGTATTCAGTGAGGGCCTAGGCTGCTACGTGGGAACCCCAATATCCTTCAGGGCAGACTCCCAGGCAGTACCAATTCGTTTGAAGCCCCGCAGAGTTCCTTTTGCAATTCGTTCTAAACTAGACAAGGAACTTGACAAATTAATCAAGCAGGGCGTACTGAAACCTACAGACTTCTCAAAGTGGGAAACCCCCATAGTAACACCGTTAAAAAAGGATGGAAGCTTGAGGATCTGCTCAGACTACAAGTCGTCCATAAACAAATATTTACAAGTTAGTGCGTACCCAGTCCCTGTGGTACATCATTTACTCCATTCCCTTGAGCCTGGTTCCATTTTTGCAAAGTTGGACATGTCCCAGGCGTATCAACAGTTTCCTGTTGATGATGAAACTGCTGAACTGCAAACAATAGTAACCCACAGAGGGGCTTTCAAATGCACACGCCTACAATTCGGAGTTAGTGTGGCCCCTGGAATTTTCCAGTCCCTTATGGAACGAATCCTGCAAGGGTTACCAGGCGTTGTGCCTTACTTTGATGATATTCTGGTATCTGCTACCAATCTACAACAATTACTACAAAGGGTCAGAGGTGTACTTGACCGTTTTAGACAATCTGGTCTCAAACTAAAAAGGGAAAAATGTACCATAGCCACTCCACAAGTGGAATTCTTAGGTTACAAGATTGATGCCAAGGGTATTCACCCGACTGAGTCAAAGGTCAAGGCCATTCACGATGCGCCTACTCCTACTAACAAAACTGAGCTTCAAGCTTTCCTGGGCCTCTTGAATTTCTACGCTTCGTTCCTGCCCCATAAAGCTTCTGTTGCCGAGCCCCTTCATAGACTTTTAGACAAGAACTCACCATGGCACTGGGGACCAAGGGAAACTATTGCTTTCAAACAAGTCAAGTCATTGTTAACTTCAAAGGCCGTCTTAATCCAATTCAATAAAGACTTACCACTCATTCTAGCAGCCGATGCTTCTCCATTCGGAATCGGGGCTGTCCTGAGCCACAGACTGCCCAATGGTGCAGAAGCACCTATAGCTTTCTTTTCAAGGACACTATCTTCCACTGAACGCAACTATAGCCAGATTGACAAGGAGGCCTTGGCTGCAGTGGCTTCAGTGAAGAAGTTCCATGAATTCCTCTACGGGCATCATTTCGAACTCATTACTGACCACAAGCCACTGTTAGGTATTTTATCCGGCACTAAACAGACTCCCCAGATTTTGTCCCCAAGGATGACCAGATGGACGGTTTTCCTGGCTGCGTATTCCTACACTCTAATCCATCGATCCGGGAAAAGCCTTTGCCATGCTGATGCACTCAGCCGCTGTCCCCTGCCAATGCCAGTCGTGGACCCAGCACCTGCAACCACAGTCTTTCTTATCAACGAACTCAAGCTTCCAGTCACTGCTGCTGACATCGCTGCCCATTCGGCCAAGGACCAGGTAATATCCCAAGTCCTGGACTGGGTAGGAAGGGGGTGGCCTACGGCCCCTTATCCTTCAGACTTCCTACCCTACAAATTACGCCAGCAGGAACTTTCCTCCTTGCAAGGCTGTTTACTATGGGGAACCAGAGTAGTCATTCCCCACAAATTGCAAACCTCGATACTGAAGGTGCTGCATGAGGGTCACCCAGGGATTGTGAGAATGAAGGCCCTAGCTCGCAGCTACGTATGGTGGCCAGGCATGGGTGCCCAAATCTCTAAATGGGTAAATTCTTGCCAGGCGTGCCAGGCCACCAGGGCATTACCACCAGCAACCACCCCTAGGACCTGGGAGGAAGCAGGCAGCCCCTGGTCCAGAATACACATAGACTTAGCAGGCCCCTTCCATGGACGCACTTTCCTGGTGGTAGTAGATTCATATTCAAAATGGGTGGAATTAACTCTAATGCACTCCACCACTACGGAAGCAGTCAGCAAAGCACTGACTAGGATGTTTGCCACTCATGGCCTTCCTGATTCTGTCGTATCCGACAATGGCCCCCAATTCACCTCCTGTGAGTTTGAGATGTTTCTAGCAAGTTTGGGCATCAGGCACATATTAGTGGCCCCTTTTCATTCTGCCAGCAATGGGCTGGCTGAGAGGGCAGTTAGATCTGCCAAAGAAGTGCTACAAAGATTAACTGGCATGCCAGGCTAGCCCAATACCTATTGAGCCAACATACTACACCCTGTGCCTCAACTAATAGGTCACCAGCCGAAATATTAATGGGACGCCGGCTGAGGACCACTTTGGACAGGCTGCACCCAAATTATGCCCCTTTGCTTCCCCTTGGGTCAAACAGCCAAGATAGAGGGTTCCTGATAAATGACAAGGTGTTTGTCAGAAATTTTGCTGGGCAACCACTATGGTTACCAGGGCTTGTGATAGCAGTAACTGGTCCCAAGTCTTATAGAGTCCAGTTACCTGATGGACGGACCTGGCGGCGTCACGTGGATCACCTGAGGAAGCGTTGGAGCACCGCACCCAGAGGTCATCCAGACGAGCCCCCTGCAGAAGCAACCACACCATTCGACGAAACCAGTTTCCAACCCACCGGGAACGATGACCTACCAGAAGGGGAAGCTGACCAAGGTGCAGACCCAGCTCCAGACAGCCCAGCAGCCTCACCGTCGCCCGAAGACACGCAGAAGGCACCAGACTGCAACCCGACGCCATTTTTGACGGAGCCTAGAAGATCCGGACGAATTCGCAGGCGTCCAGCGTATCTGAAGGACTACGCATGCTCCTCACTGGGAGAGAGGAGTGTTGTGTAGTCACTCACCATTGGCTGGAGCCGTTTGACAGCCGGCTATAAAAGGCAGCTGTCAAACGGCATCAACTGTTGCCACTCCAGCTGGCTGCCGTGTTAGCGCGGCAGTAGCGGTAACCCTCTTTGCCTGTAAATAAAGAGTTAAGCTGAAAGCCTTGACCTGGTCTCTGCCTGAGTTATTCCGTCGCTACACAACAGTATGCCTCTCTATTTTTATAAGTATAAAACCATGTGTGTTTTTATACCCCGGCCATGCCCAACTCCATCCACCCACCCCTGACTCTCCGAGATCAAGCACAATCCTGATGTGGCCCTCAATAAAATTGAGTTTGACACCCCTGCCTTAGAAGAATGAAATTATCATCTGAAATATCCTCCCAAACAGATACTATGACATCACTGCCTGTTTGCTGAGTAATATAAAGAAAATAAAAGCAGGATGGAAATGCTGATTAAAACACATACCCACGCACACGCTGTGGTTGCCTGCCAGGAACTCTATTCCTTCCCTCCAGATTAAAATTTTATGGCTAAGTAACCTTTTTTAAAAATGTTCATAAAATGACAAAATTCAGTAGCATGTCCTCACTGTGGAAGTTCTGTTTATGTAATAGTTGGTTACTAAAAAGAACATTATTTATAACATGTTATAACTTTTCTGACGAAGGGTCTATACGACAGCATTTTCACACATTGTCTTCTCAGCCTAGCAAACAACTATTTTCTTAGTGGATTACGTGTTATCTTACCATAAATGAAAGAACACTTAGTTACACAGTTGCTGTGACAGAAAGACCTTTGGTTCAGAGTTAAGATATGATGAAGAATCACCTTACAGGGGAAATGGGCAGTAAAATAAATAAATAATATTCTGCATTAAAAAAAACTTTAAAAGCATGTTTTTGTTTTTGAGAGTGTGTTTCACATATCTTCACACCATTTTTGTCACTATATACAATGGATAGAAGGCCACTTTTTCATATTTTATTCTTATTTTATAAAATTGGGAAAATATAATTAAGTCACTTATTTGCCCAATGGAGATAATGCTCAACTGAGAAACCTCAGAAGTTCTTAGCACAGTTGTCACTGCTGTCTGTTTTAAGCCAGATAATCATGAAAATTGGAATTAATGTTAGATATATAGTCTCAACATGATTACAACTAATCCTTTCCAATTGCCATTAATGAAGATTATAGATCACCCACTGCCTATACTTAATTGCCCTACACAAGGTAATCAAAGAACCTCAAATTTGCAAAAGTTATTTATAAAAGTGCATACATTTTATTTTGACTTTTGCTTCTTTTTGCACTCATATTAGAAAAAAGATTCAGGTGTAATATTGGAAATTAATAGTATCAACTTCAATGGACACTCTAAATAAGACAATGCTGGTGTTGCATACTACCTTTATTTCCTGCCATGTAAAAAAATAACATATGAAATGATGTCAATATATTAATTTCCAGTCATTCATCCATCCCATTTCTATCATTTTTGTTCAAATGTGAATTTGCATCCTGGTATTGGAATGGCAGCTTTAAAATACATGTAATAACTTGCCAAAGTTCTGAACAAAATTATACTAAAAATCTTCTTAAGAGATTGAAGCAATACTGTTACAAAGATCTTATCTATGTAAGCTTTAGGAAAAATTTAGTTACCTGTTAATATCATGAGCAGGATCTGTTTCAGAAGCAAGCAAGAAAACATGGTAAAGGACAGACCACAGAAAATATTTCCTTCTACCTATTTAATAGAAGGCTTGTTTCCCAAACAAGTTTCTGAATTTATCTGAACTTCTGACTGCTGCATGTCATCAATTATGCACACTTTATATAGCTTTAACCAGGACTTCCTCTTCCTGTCATAAATTTAGCAGTCTCAAGAAAAAAGCCTTGCTTGAAACAGTTGTGTGGACATGACTGTGGCAGTGGTAAGATTCAAAAAAATTTTACCCACCAGTTCTGTGGTCATCGCTTGGTGGGCATGGCATTCCCACCCCACTCCTGGGAAAAGATTACTGCAAAATCCCATTCCCTCCACACCGCACTAACCTGATTTCCAGCTCCGTTCTCCTGTGCAGGGCAAAAGAAAACCCAGCTGATCATCTGGGACTTGAGAGACAGAGAATAGTTGGGGGTGGGACCAGTCAGAGGTGGTATTTGCTGGCTCTCCGAACTATTCAAAATTTTCACTACCGGTTTTCCAGAACCGGACAGAACCTGCTGAATACCACCTCTGGACTGTGGCTATGTTCAAATTGGATGGGATGGGATGGGACGGGACGACACAGAATGGGACGGAATGGAATGGAACAGTACAGAACAGAACACATCAATTCAAAGAATTGGATTTCTGCTGGGCTTGCTTTAGCTTTCAAATGTTTTTTTAGTTCTTCTATTATTCCAAAATGTTATTTTCCCTTTTTTCATTACAGTCATAATAATTCCAAATTGGGGATACAAAAAAAATTACAACTGTAAAATACCTCCTTAATTCAGTGTAAGGTACAGCTGCATAAATTCAAACTACTTATTTAATTAAAACAATTAATTATGTTGTCCAATGACATGAAAGGCTTACAAAGTACATCACCCCAAACTGAACAGAAAGATAATTTCAGTTGGGGCTCCTGTATCAAAAATGTCTTATTTTTAGATGCTACATAGCAAATTCTTGGCAAGTGTGGTGCTAACAAGACAGCATTCCTACCAGAGCTCAATTTTTCCCCCATAAAAGTCTCCACTGATAACAAGAGTTCTACAAACAGCCAGAGTGTGTGTCTGCTTCTTGAAAGTGAGTACAAGTCCTTCCATGGCAAGTACATTTCTCAATTCCTGGACTAGGGAAATCTCTATCCATAGTCATCGTCGTCCCCACCCCCACAGCACCACCTCTAGCAATACCTTTCTTTCTAAGAATGCTTCTGAGCTATAGTCAGGCTCCATTGCTGTTAGAAAAAAGAAAATGAGGGGGAAAGGCAGGAGCAATCACATGAGCGATGCCTCAAAAAGAAACAAAGCTTCAATCATATAATCATGGGTGGGTCTTGACTTTGTTGGGAAGTAGGACCATCTATCCAAAAACTGGATTGTCAAAGGAAGTCCTGGAAGATTATATTCGATGGTAGAGAGCAACTTCAGCCCTTTGTTTTCTAACAACATGTTTTGTTCTATCGCTTGCATACCAACTTTAACTTTATCCAGCTATATCTGAGGGTAACAAGAAGGTAGTAGGGTTCCATTCCATGCTGAATGAGAGGCAAAAGGTTCCTGATACCTGTGTGAAATCCTGACCACTCCTGATCTGTCAGTGAACCAACAGATAACAATGCCAAAGACTGCTTAAGTCGTTCCCCCTATATTGACATATAGGCAGAAATTGACTTAAGGATATTTCTCATAAAGAAATTGACAAAAGCAGCAACTCAACCATAATCAAAGAAAAATTGCTGAAGACATGGAAATCCTTTACTCACACAATGTGATTCTCCTAATACCAGACCCATCACCCAAAAACTAACACCTGAACACATAAAGGAGCAAAGATTATCATGCCCACAGGGTGAGAAAACTGCATTTTCTCCCTATTGGACTCTACATAGTATGTACCCCGAGCCAAACATGGTTGTGCGCTTCCTGAACAAAGAACAGGTTTTCCTATAAATATCACTATACCCGTCTTTTTAATTCATGGCTACATCACTATACCCGTCTTTTTAATTCATGACTACATTGCCTGTTTTACTATCAAATAAACTCTTATCTCCACTCCAAGCAGTTGTCTTGTCTTTTTTGAACCTGGTCTGGTTCAATTTTCTTCTATCATCTGGACCAGGGGTCAAACTCAAGGTGCTTAAACCTGGTCCGTGGGGCTGGCCTGGAAATGTCAAAGGACTGGCCCAAGGTGCATCTGCCAGCCAAAATGGGCCATGCAGAGGCCCCATGTGGCCCCGTCGGGCACTACGTATTACCAGTGTCCTGCAGCCCGACATTACAGCTGTGCCTTTGAGCTGTGAATCCCTGATCTGCACTTCGACTCTGGCAGGCAGCCAAACCAGACCAGCAGAGAAGGAAGGGAGGGCTGTGGGTGGCATTCCACAGCCTCAAGCATCAACTTCAGAATGTGGGAGGGCTGTGTAGCCTTGAAACTCAGATAATACAGATAGATGTTTCTTTTGCAATGTTTGGCTTTAACACAGTGCTGAATTTAAAGCAAAGTGATCATTGTTATTTAGGATACTAATGGGAGGTAGGGTGAAGGGAGGTGTGGCGAAGGTTGTTGAGAGTGTGGTGGCACGATAGCTCCCTCAGAACCTGGATGAAGTGGTATATCTAGATCCTCTCCAATCAGGTTTCAGGCCAGGCACAGCACAGAGACGGCGTTGGTCGTGTGGTGGATGATCTCTGGAAGGCCCGGGACAGGGGTTGTTCTTCTGTCCTTGTCCTGTTAGATCTCTCAGCGGCTTTTGATACTGTCGACCACAGTATCTTATTGCGGCAGTTGGAGGGGTTGGGAGTGGGAGCACCAGGTCATCACTTCAACAGCTTCGTGGGGGCGGCCCGGGGTAGAAATGTACAGCTGAGTGTCATCAAAGCCATGGATGATCTCACCCAGAGGCTTCACATAAATGTTGAACAGCAGGGGTGAGAGCACAGACCCCTGAGGCACCCCACAAAACAAGGGTCTTGGGGTCGACCTCTGCCCCCCTGCCAACACAAATTGCGAGTGGTCGGAGAGGAAGGCGGACGATACCGGCTGGCAGCCCCGAGGGTGCGGCCCTTCACTGCGGGGGCTCCCTCCCTCTGGAATGAATTACCCCCGGAGATGCGGGCCATCACTGACCTGCAGACCTTCCGGCGCGCATTAAAGACCCACCTTTTCCAATAGGCCGGTCTGGCCTAGTATTACTAGGGTTTTAAATTTTGGAAATTTTTAACTTTTTTATCCTTTTTACTCTGCTTTTATTATTTATTTATTTATTTTATTACGCTTTCATACTGCCCCCTCTCCCAAAAAAGGGACTCGGGGCGGTATACGGCCAATATAAAATGACATACATAGTAAAAAATTTAAAAGAGATTGAAAAGAAATTAAATGAGTGGCTGGAATGATATTATAAAAGCAGATTAAAAAAGGTTAAAAAGTTAAAAATTCCAAAATTTAAAACCCTAGTAATTAGTACTAGGAGAGACCGGCCTGTTGGAAAAGTTGGGTCTTTAATGCACACCGGAAAGTCTGCAGGTCAGTGATGGCCCGCATCTCCGGGGGTAACTCATTCCAGAGGGAGGGAGCCCCCGCAGAGAAGGCCCGCACCTTCAGGGCTGCCATTCGGCATCGTCTGGCTGATGGCACCCCAAGGAGGCCCACCCTGTGGGAGTGCACTGGCCGGCGGGAGGCCGATGGTGGCAGCAGGCGGTCCCGTAAGTACCCGGGTCCCAAGCCATGGAGCACTTTAAAGGTGACCACCACTTGAATTGCACCCAGAAGGCCACCAGAAGCCAATGCAGCTCGCGCAGGAGCGGTATAACATGGGAGCTCCAAGGAGCCCCCAAGATCACCCCTGTGGCTGCATTTTGCACCAGCTGAAGCCTCCGGATGCTCTTTAAGGGGAGCCCCATGTAGAGAGCATTGCAATAGTCTAAGCGGGAGATGACGAGGGCAGAAGTGACTGTGCGAAGAGCACCCCGATCCAGAAAGGGCCACAACTGGTAGATCCGATGGACCGGACAAAAAGCCCACCTGGCAACGGCCACTATGTGCTCTTCTAATGACAGCCGTACTGTCTTTAGACAGTTACGTACTTCTAATGACAGCAGTACTAGGCCAGACCGGCCTGTTGGAAAAGTTGGGTCTTTAATGCACACCGGAAGGTCATTAGACAGTTACACCCAGCCTGTACTGTCATTAGACAATTACACCCAGATTGTGCGCCCTCTCCGTGGGGGTCAAAATTTCTCCCCGCACAGCCAGTGCTGGAGTGAGCTGGCTGTATCGGGGCACAGGAAACCACACCACTCAGTTTTGGTCGGGTTGAGCAGAAGCCTGTTAAGATCCATCCAAGTCCGCATGGCTTCCAGGCACCGGCTCATCACTTCAACGGCTTCGTCATTCCAGCCACTAGTTTAATTTCTTTTAAATCTCTTTTAAATTTTTTACTATTTATGTCGTTTTTATCTTGGCTGTACACCGCCCCGAGTCCCATTTTTGGGAGAGGGGGTGGTATAAAAGTGTAATAATAAATAAATAATATTAGCTTAGGTGTGGTGTAATTAGGCACGGGGTGGTGGCATGGATAATGGGTGGATTAGAGTGGGGCAGAGGTAATTGGGCAGGGATGGATAAAACAATGTTAGGAGTTAACTGTTTTCAATGCTGACTTTAACGGACATCCATTGTTACAACTCTTACGATTGTGAACACAGCAATAAACTCTTCAATTTCCACCCTACAAATGTAACATGGTTTATTGATTGAAGTCTCCAGTTCTTGGCAGAGAGCGACACCCCCATGTGGCCAGTTTTCAACCTCCCCAGCCTCCAGCAGCATTCTGCTGGCCAAAAACAGGCTGTGTGGAGGCCTTGCTGGACCTCCATGCAGCCCATTTTTGGCTGGCAGTGTGCTGCTGGAGACCGGGGAGACCAAAAATGGGCCATGAAGGGCCTTGTGGGGCCTCCATGTGGCTTGTTTTCAGCTGGCAGAGTGCTGCAGGAGACGTCTGTTCTGTCTCCACCACTCCGTTTCTCCCTCACTGGCCCGGGGAGAAGTACAATGCTGATCTGGCCCTTGAAGAAATCCAGTTTGACACCCCTGATCTGGACCATAGAAAGGATGGAAGGGAGAGAGTGTAAAGAAAATTAAGAAAAACAAAATCATGCTTTAAATCTGGAAAAGTATTAGGAAACGTCAGACTAGTTTTACCCTAATTCACTGGGACATAAGAGGAAAGGAAAGGAAAACTCAGTCAGGCAATATTTTTATATTATTCTGCAAAAAGACAAAAAAATCAGCAAAGAAAATTGATTCTTATGGTATGGATTCTGTTCTGTATACTCAACTTTATTCCTACTAAAGTGTGATTCAATGAAGCATCATGTCTTTCCAGCTAAGTGTGAGTTTTATACTTCACACCAACCTCTGAAGCATTCTTAAAAATAAAGCAATGGGGTAAAATGATGTGGTTAAAATCCTATGTTGTGTTGAGAAAAGTGCCCATCTCCTCAGGAAAAAATGCCATCATAGATTGGGAAAGAGAGAAAACAATCTCACTAGATTGGTTTCTGGTAAAAGGTTATTTTATGAATGGAAAACACAGACCAATATTGTGCTATATTACAACAGAATACTGGTGTTTATTCCACTGATATATGACTAAAATTATCAAAACCATCAGAAATACTTTTTGAGGCCATTTAGGCATCTGTAGTAAGTAAATAATAAGCTTTACCAAACTCATGTAGTTCCACGATTAGTCTAAAATTTAATCAATCCAAAATTCATTAAATAGTTTTGGTCTGAGGAATTCAATATGTTGGCTGGATTTTTTTTTAAGCTACCTGAAGATTATTTCTAATTTTAGAATTTTGCTCAAGTGTACACTTAACTTTCTCAGCAAACCTATGCAAAATTTAAGCCGACAGTTTGCAGAACCTTATAAAAGGTTAGAGAATGGAAAAATGACATTAAGAGAACTCCAATTAAAAAACTCATTCCCTTCTGATTGTATATTTTATGTACTCTCTATTCCCATGACACAACTTTTGATGAGTGGGCCAATCTTTGAGCCAATACATTTTAGACAGAAACTTTTTAATAGGTAAGCAAATGAAACCTTTACAAGACAGAGCATAATTGCAGTTTGTAATTACTGTTTAGATGTCACAGAAATGAAATTAATCTGAAAAATAGACCTGATTAGAGCAAAGGCCAAATTCTCACAAATCTTCAGAAGTGTAATGTAGTCCAATTACAAGAATAAATTAATATTTCTCAATAGAAAAATAAAAGTGCAGCAGAAGCAACCATGAAAACAGGTTTGATGGCATTATGGCAGAAACCAGGATGAATTTGGATATACAAACAAAATTAAAGAAGCATTCCTACTGTGAAAAAAGCTTCATTTTAAATCAACTTCAATAAGAATTAGCTAAATCTTTAATGGGTACACTGAAGCCAGCAGTTCCGTTGTAAGGCTTTCTTTTTAAGAAGTAGATGACAATTTTCCAAATTAAGGCCATTATCCCCATGGCTTAAAGATATACTAATTGCCTAATCAATTCCCTTTAGCTAGATTCCACATGCTATGATAGTCAAGAATCCATGTGGTCAGCCAGACTTTTTCCAAAACCTTGTGCCCATCATTAGACTGTAGCAGCTGGAACCAGTCCCACACATACACACTCATGGTTCTCTGAATGCCATTCCTTAATTTTTACAGCATGAACATCAAGCTTTAAGAAAACTCCTGTGAATTTGCTTTCGGGTCTTTTTATCATTGTCACAACAGACATCTAAAGATTCCATCTCCATCACTATGCCTGATTGTAATAGTCCTCTAATCACCCAGAAAACTCTCTACTGGATAGTCACTAGAGCGGGGTTTCCAACCTTGGCAACTTTAAGACTTGTGGACTTCGACTCCTAGAATTCCCCAGCCAGCAAAGAATTCTGGATGTTGAAGTCCACAAGTCTTAAAGTTGCCAAGGTTGGAGACCCCTGCACTGGAGAAACAATAATAGCAGCAAAATAACTTATTTTGCAGTTCTCAATATCAAGATTAAAGCACAATTTTGGGCTTTTATCTATTCTCAGCACTATTTAGTTACTTTATATTTCACTCCAAGACTCAAGCCATTTGCCTTCAAACTATTTATTCCTTATTGGCAATTCCAATGAGTCCTCTTGATGTTGAATGAGTCCTCTTGGATGTTGCAAGATGCTTTTCATCTTGCTCTTGAGGGTCTCAATGCAAACGCATCTCTATGTGCATTTGGAATTTGTGCAGCTAATATGGAAAGGCATAACAGTAGCCATTCTGATGTGCCTGGATTACATAGGGCCACTGGTGGAATCTCCTAAGCTAATGGGGCCAGGAGAGTTCAATATCCAGGCTCTGGGGGTGGAATCCTGGCTATGGGATGGAAATTCATTCCATGAGAGAGAGTAACTCTAGATCAGCGGTCGCTAACTGGTGGGCCCAGCCCACTGGTGGGCTGTGAGAAAATTTTGGTGGGCCACAGAGAAATCTCACCCCCAGAGCACCCCCCCCCCAAGCAATTAATCCAGGTTGCGCAGAAATACAAGACTGCGCCGCCCACATGGCCCAGAAACCCTCCCCACCCACTCACTCCTTACTTGGCAAACTTGTTTGCTAAGTTGCTACTTTTCCTTTTCCGACCATCATCTTTTCTGCTGTTCCGGGAGATTTAGATTAACTAGGAAGCAGGAAATGGTTGGATTTCTTGCTTTCTAGCTAGTCTTTAGATCTTCGGCTCTGCTTTTAAGCATAGCCGAACCCCCCTTAGGACCGAAGGTTCTATTATTCAGTGCAGACTCACGGCAAGCAAATTTGAGACTGAGCTAGCCAATGGCAGATAGATCACTGAATGATTCTGTGAGCAATTCAATCTGCCTGCCTGCTTTGCCTGATTTTGGGTAAAATCTGCTCTTTTTAATAAAAAATTCAATATTTACATAGATGATGTGTTGTGAGTTAATTTTGTGAGTTTGTTTGCTAGCAAATTTTATGAGTTTGCTTGCAAGCAAATTTTATGTGATAGACTGAGCTAGCCGATGGCAGATAGATTTTTGAATGAATCTGCGATTCTGTGAGCTACTCAATCGGACTGCCTACTTTGCCTGATTTTGGATAAGTTGCTCTTTTGTATAAAAAAGTCAATATTTATATATTTATATTTACATACAAGCCATGCCCAGCCAGTCATGACCACCAAGCCACACCCAAAAATTAGGCCACACCCACAGAACTAGTTAGTGGTCCCTGGGATTTAAAATTATGCGTTTGGTGGTCCCTGAGGTCCAAAAGGTTGGCGACCCCTGTTCTAGATCCTTTTAGAGTCCCCCAGTAGTGTTCAATACCATTAATTGTGGTATCCTTTTAAGTTGTCTATAATGGTTGGGAATATTTATTTTGCAGCTATTAAATTTTTTTAATTAGGAAGTGAAGTTAAGAGGGGAAGGGAGGTTGGCTCCGTTGTTCCTCTTTTATAGGTACCACCAAACCTGGTTTTTTAACATTTATATGCAATTGCTGAGAGAAGACATCCAAACTTAGCCTTTGAGCTCAATCAGTCAGTTTGGTGCTGCTTCCTACTAAGGCAAAAAAACCATCTTCTACAGAATATTTAAATATTAAGACTATTGCAGGTATCTCCATAAACAAGGTACACATAATTAGGGGAGAAAAAAAGTCAACTCCCATTCTTCCACATCATAAATTATTTTCATCTATTTTCAAGAAAAAGAACTTTTTTGTTCCACAGCTGTTTATAGTTTCCTTTTAATCCAGGACTATTTTTCTACTTCTCTTTACATGGGCTTTTATCTATTATAAGCACTGTAGTACTATTAAAATAAACAGATTATAAAAAGCTATCTTGGTTTGGTACCCACTGTACAATTATGTTAATGTTTACTAAATACGAAAGGCCAAATAAAGATAGAACATTGAGGCAAAACCACTCATGCATATTATAAATATAGATGAATCAACATTGCAAAGGTAGTAGGTAGCTAAAATATTATCACTACCACCAATTATCATTAGTTATACTAGAATAAAATATCCAAGCACAATTTTTGGATAAGTATTTTGTTACATAATTGAATATCTGAGGTGAATTTTAATTACCGTTCTCTTTGTTAACCAAACTGTATTTTCTAATTTTGAGATAACTCAAATTAACGCAATAAAATAAAAAATATCTATACCCAACATACAGGGGAAAAAACAAACATTTGAAAGTCAGCACAAAAATAATTAGGATTATTGGAAAGCTGCTTTTGAGAATTGGAAGATTTTCTAAATTGCATGATATATGGTATAAAGAAATAAAATCATGGTGGTGAGAATAAATAGAAGCAAAACATTACTGACTTTCTCTAATACTTTTAATTAGTACAAAACCACCTCTGGTTACACCATACTAGCAAAGTAAAATTTTTATATAGACTGAAGTCAGTAAAATTTCTGCCAACCTCACATTTTCCCCAGAAAATAATGGAATTTGGGAAAATTGAATTATTCAATCTTTGAGATCAAAAATAATTTCATTATCTTGTAACATACACAACTTAATTTGTTCTTTGGTATGTATACATTAGTATTTGTTCTTGCAACTATTTTTTCTTGGCCCATAATAATCATCTTGTATTGTGCAGAAATTTAGAAACTAGGGGAAAAAAATAGAAATGTTTTAAGTGCATGGTATATGATATAAATATTGAATATATACATACTATGGATATGTTTACATACTTCCAGTTCTTTAGTAAACACATACACACACAAAGATTTCAACACAGTAGTTCAAATATATTTAAGTCAGCATTAACAAGCAGTCATCATCTGAGGAACAACTGTTTTACAACCCAAATTGATGTATATTTAAATCAGAAGGAAGCAATATGGCTCATCCTGCAAAATACAAGGCTAATTTGGATCAAGTCTTCTGTTAAATATTTTAAAGATAGTTATCTCAAAGAATTTAGAATTTCATTCTTTTTAATGTTAGCCACCAAGCTTCCTTACCTTCAGAAGCAGTTGCTTTAATTCACAATTCGTAAGAATTTTTTTTTACTGTTTTTACTTCCAATTTGTATATATATCAGTATTGCTGGGTCTTTTAATTTAACCTAAACAAGGAGTCACCACTTATATTTAAATTCCTTAAAGTACCTACCATATTTCAATAAATGACCATCAGCAAAATTTGGATATTGATGAATTGCATAGTCAGCATAACAGGTTAAAGCTATCAGTAAGAGTGATGGTTCTTTAAAGTCAAGCATATACATACAAAAACTAAACCAATAAATTATCAATATTTACTGATTTGTACATTGTGTTCCATTACTGCTTAAATCATCATAGCAAAAGGAAAAGAAACCACATATTCTAATTTCTTAGCATCAGTTGCAGATTCCCTGAAAATCACAACTCCCAAAGTTTTTTCATGTCATTTCATCAATAATGCTACACATGTTAGCATCTTTATCCAAAACCTGATCTTTTTTTACAGTAGAGATTGTTCTTTGCTGTTCATTTGATCCAGTAGAGTTTATGCTGTCTTCAGTGTCCATTGGTTCAGCTTTTATTCTCATTCCTCCATCTGAGTGAGGTAAATCTTCTGGCAGAGAAGCCAAGCAATTCTGAATCATTTCTACAACTCGTTCTAGATGTTTCTGAAATCTTTCTGCAGTTTCTAGACGCTGACGTTTCTGCACTTCCATCATGACTCTCAAAGTCTCTCTGGCTTGGTGAGGTCTATATTCATTTATAAGGTGATGCACATGAACAAATAGCAGTTTTAAATCTTCCAGTTTCTCTTCCCTTTTAATGCTGCCTGGGCTTCTTATTAATATATCCAAGAGATCTAAGAAATTGACCAGGATAGACATATTGAGTTTCCTTAACTCCTTTTTATGATCAAACTGCATAGGATGCAATCGTTCAATACCCTGGCTTTCTAATGGTCGAATAATTAAGTCATCACACTGGAACTGATTTCCAAACATCATATAATTATCTTTAATAGGTGGTGGAGGCTTAGGAGCTATACCTTTTCGAATATTTTCATCAGTATATTCTTTAATATATTGCATTGGAGGTGGAGGGAGGGCACTCACTTGCTGAGGTTCACCCATTGCAGCAGAACAAATTGCTAGAAGAGATAAAATTTGCAAACATAATAAAATTAGCATTTAAGCACTACCTACAAGACAGATAAGTATTTATACATTACAATAAAGATAAAATATTTCTGTCCAATAAACCAAATAGTTAAGAATACTATTTACTAGCATGAATTATGGAGTTATCTGCCTCCTATTTATATAGGATTTAAAACAGACAAAAATAATTTATATTACTCACTATACACATTTGGAATATATGCCTAAGAACATGTAAGAGGGTTGGACAAAAGTTTTCCTTACTGTTTTAATATCCTATTCATATTATTGCTCACTAATTTGCAATTATGTATAAATTTGATCCTACTGTATTTTTGGTTCTACTACCAACCATAACACATATTTTAAGAAATACAGATTTGATGATACATTCAAGATCTACTCCATCTCCTTGCCTTATGCAGGAATCCACTTCTTCAGTAACATCACATTTCATGAAAGATAAAAGCTGATATAATTTTGACAAACCTTTACAGCAAAGTTGGGAACGTTCACTTCTTACACATCGTCTACTGAAGCCTATTCCTAGATATGTTACCGTGGGGCAAAAAAATATTTAGTCAGCCACCAATTGTGCAAGTTCTCCCACTTAAAAAGGTGAGAGAGGCCTGTAATTGTCATCATAGATATACCTCACCTATGAGAGACAAAATGTGAAATCAAATCCAGACAATCACATTGTCTGATTTGGAAAGAATTTATTTGCAAATTATGGCAGAAAATAAGTATTTGGTCAATATCAAAAGTTCATCTCAATACTTTGTTATATATCCTTTGTTGACAGTGACAGAAGTCAAACGTTTTCTGTAAGTCTTCACAAGGTTGTCACACACTGTTGCTGGTATGTTGGCCCATTCCTCCACGCAGATCTCCTCTAGAGCAGTGATGTTTTGGGGCTGTCGCTGGACAACATGGACTTTCTACTCCCTCCAAAGGTTTTCTAAGGGATTGAGATCTGGAGACTGGCTAGGCCACTCCAGGACCTTGAAATGCTTCTTACGAAGCCACTCCTTCGTTGCCCAGGCGGTGTGTTTGGGATCATTGTCATGTTGAAAAATCCAGCCACGTTTCATCTTCAATGCCCTTGCTGATGGAAGGAGGTTTGCACTCAAAATCTCACGATACATGGCCCCATTCATTCTTTCCTGTACACGGATCAGTCGTCCTGTTCCCTTTGCAGAGAAACAGCCTCAAAGCATGATGTTGCCACCCCCATGCTTCACAGTAGGTATGGTGTTCTTTGGTTGCAACTCAGCATTCTCTCTCCTCCAAACACGATGAGTTGTGTTTCTACCAAACAGTTCTACTTTGGTTTCATCTGACCATATGACATTCTCCCAATCCTCTTCTGGATCATCCAAATGCTCTCTAGCAAACTTCAGATGGGCCCGGACATGTACTGGCTTAAGCAGGGGGACACATCTGGCACTTCAGGATCTGAGTCCCTGGCGGCGTAGTGTGTTGCTGATGGTAGCCTTTGTTACGTTGGTCCCAGCTCTCTGAAGGTCATTCACTAGGTCCCCCCGTGTAGTTCTGGGATTTTTGCTCACCGTTCTTGTGATCATTTTGACCCCACGGGGTGAGATCTTGCGTAGAGTCCCAGATCGAGGGAGATTATCAGTGGTCTTGTATGTCTTCCATTTTCTAATTATTGCTCCCACAGTTGATTTCTTCACACCAAGCTGCTTGCCTATTGCAGATTCAGTCTTCCCAGCCTGATGCAGGTCTACAATTTTGTTTCTGGTGTCCTTCGACAGCTCTTTAGTCTTCACCATAGTGGAGTTTGGAGTGTGACTGTTTGAGGTTGTGGACAGGTGTCTTTTATACTGATAACAAGTTCAAACAGGTGCCATTAATACAGGTAATGAGTGGAGGACAGAGGAGCCTCTTAAAGAAGAAGTTACAGGTCTGTGAGAGCCAGCAATCTTGCTTGTTTGTAGGTGACCAAATACTTATTTTCCACCATAATTTGCAAATAAATTCTTTCCAGATCAGACAATGTGATTGTCTGGATTTGTTTTCACATTTTGTCTCTCATAGGTGAGCTATACCTATGATGACAATTACAGGTCTCTCTCATCTTTTTAAGGCTGACTAAATACTTTTTTGCCTCACTGTATGTATATTCTAATTGAAAAGGCCATTCCAATATATACTAAGTCCTCATCACTTTTTTCCTGACTTCCTGTTCTCTTTCCTTCAGCACTAAATATAAAACTACATCAACTTTAAGGAGAGAGAGTCAGCAGCAAAAATTATCCACCCTGTATTTAAATATAAAACAGAAAACAGATTTGGGATTGTATGAGAACCTGGATGAGAATAGAAATAGAAAGGGATAGGATAGGATAGGATAGGATAGGATAGGATAGGATAGGATAGGATAGGATAGGATAGAACAGAATTCTTTATTGGCCAAGTATGATTGGACACACAAGAAATTTGTCTTTGGTGCATGTGCTCTTAGCGTACATAAAGGAAAAAATACATTCATAAAGAATCATAAGATACAACACTTAGTGATAGTCATGGGTTACTACTATAATAAGCAATCAAATCATACTAGGAAACAAATAAAATGATATAAATTGTAAAGATACAAGCAACACGGTTATAGTCATAAGTGGGAAGAGATAGGTACTAGGAAGTGTTATTATAATTTAGTAGTAGAGGTATAATAGTAATACAATCTTAGTAAATTAGTTCGAAGAAATTAAAGTCGTGCCTAATCCATTAATCTCTCTTCTCTTCTCCCATATTAAGGAATAGCTAAAAAGTGGAAGATAAGGAGGAATCTAGTTGAATTATGGGCAAAGAGCACGAAAATATCATTTAAGAAAAAAACGCCCCGCTGATAGCAGATAAACTGCAAACTGAAAGTCTTCCAAACTCAGGCCTCTTAAGGCTCTTCTTCGGATATAACAAGCGGAGGATGGAGACTCCCCAAAAGCACCGGGGAGCAGTCAAGAGTTGGTCCCGACAGTACAGACGAGGGGAATCCCGAAGCGAACACCTTTGACTTACTTGATATCACACTCAACAGACACACCAAAAGGAATCAGTCGCCAGGCTTCCAGCAGCTCCCCGCCACAATATCACTAACCAGTATCCTCTCCTCTTCTCCTCGGCAACAATCGCTTCCGGCGCGCGAAATTAATGCATGTGGCGCACCGCTCTCCTCATTGGCTTCCGCGGAAGCGCGAACGCCCCCAAACCGGAAAAACGAAACAGACGCCGTTTGAAGCAAATAGCAGGCCGATAAAAGGGGCGGAGCGGAGGAATTTGCGCGTGCAGCTTTCGTTGCCAGCCGGCGGTTGTTTAACGGGCGTTTTGTCTTCTTCAACCTCCCCGCCGTTGCTTTTTTCTTCTTCTTGAAGTCGTGCTAAGAGGAGGCCTTTAGGCAGATGGCCGGGGGGGGGGGGGGGGGGATTTTCGAGTGGCACATATTTCCCGAAATGTTATCGTGGTTTAGAGGAGCCGTGGAACTATTCTAGGGTTTTATTGTAACTGATTAGACGGTCACACAAATGTTAGTCAAATTCTTTCAAAATCAGATCTTCCCTGGGAAAAGTGTGTTCGTGTTTAAGAATTTTAAAACGGGTTCTTGCCATTTTCCCCACTGCTAGACTAATTGCTATACTTAACAAATTTCCCGTTATTGCAGATAGAAGGTGGGGGAATCTAAAAACTTACTCAAACTATATATTGTGACTTGCCTACGAACTTGCAAGTTGGCTATAGGAAATAAGGAGAGGGTGGTTTTCAAAACTTGTGAATCCAGGATTGTTCATAAATGTAAAATAAAGGATTGTGTAACTGATTTACCACACCCACAATCTGTTATTAGAGTATCTGGTGCTAAGATACCATTGTAATTTGGAAAATAGTAATTTGAATTTTATGTATAATTTTATGTAATAAAATAATCCTCAGAAAGGTAAGCTTTCCTGAAACAAAAAAGTTGTGCAAAGCTGGAGTTGCCAAAAATAAACATTGTCCGATTTTGTCTGTTGATTATTGTCAGTAAATTCTGGAAGAGAATTAGAACAAACAAACTGTTTTGAGAGCAAGGCTGAATTTATTCATTAAGATAGCCTGATGCTGGGAAGTGCAGTGGGTGATTTTGTTCATTCACCAGAATTAAAATAGAATATCCAATTTGGTCCATTCATGTACATGGAATATTTAATTGCATTTTACCATATTCTGCTCAATAAAATATCTTGGGAAGCTCCTATATAACATGTTGGGAGACCCAAAATATCTTTGCTGTTTTAAAATCAGCTGTTAAATTTCTTGACCATGAAATATTCAAATCTAAATTTACCATTGTATCTGTATGGTTTATATAGTATTGCAGGTATTTGTTTTGTTACCGGGATTTGCTTAATGTTTTTGGTGGCTCAGGGTAAAATATGGTTAGATACAATATTGGGCAACTAGGTAGAAAAGAGATTTTCAGTAGTTTATGCTTATGCTCCCAGAAAAGGGAGCATATCCTTCTGTCCTAAAGTGACTGTTTTATGTTATCAGGACAGTCTGTGTTATTACTGGTATGTTGATCACTGTACCTAGGAAATTGTAGTTGAAATATATGTATGTTCTGATATGAACACATTTTTGTCCCTTTTTAATAATGCAAAATGCTAAAATACTGTTAGATGAAAACAAGATCAGTTCTTAAAACTGCCAGTTGAAATCCAGAGAGGTATTCTTCATATCTGGAAGATGGGTATTTGAGATATCTCACCAGTCACATCTACCTACTCTATCAGATCCAGCAGGAAGGATATATTGTGAGTCCTATCCATGAAAACATGTTATCTGATGAGACCCAGGAGGACATCTTTTTTTTACTGTGAACCCCTACCCTTTGGAACACCAGTAGATCAGTTCCATCTTCCAAAATAGCCTGATGACATGGCTTTACCATCTTGCCTAGGGATCCAGGAACATAGATATGAAGTGTTTATATTACTAGCGAAACTGTACTCGCCCACTGATAGTTTTGTTTTTCTTAAGTTATTTCCTATTTTGTTGTATTTTTTTATGTTTTTTAGCTTTGTTTGCTGCCCAGACTCACATGTATAAATATAAATAAACCAAATTATAAATATACCAAGTAGATATGAAAAGAAAATATTTGTAACACAACATAAAAAATATAGCCAATTTCATATTATCAATACATATTGTCACAATACATATTGTCACATATTATCCAATATGTTTCTACCTCTAGTTTTCCAAATGAATTTCTACTGCCACCTAAATTTCACATGAAAAATACATTGTTAATAGATCAAATGAAAACAAAAATGTATTATTTTGTGGTCTACTTTATTACATATGTTATGCCACACTTGGGCAGCAGAGAGCAGCATTAATCATGGCTTGAGGGGAACTATCTTTTGCTTTATTTATGAAATACAATGATCTGTAGAAAGCACTAAACACACTTCAGGATTAACAATTAAGTTTTGCCATGCTTTTATAGAAAACAGCCTTTTGCTTCGAGAAATGCAAGTAGCAGGTTTGGAAGATTTAGGTTTGAAAAAACGATATAGAGCAGTGGTGTCAAACTCACGTCGTCACGGTGTTGTCACATGACGTATTGGAACTTTTTTCCCCTTCGCTAAACCAGATGGGGGCGGGGCCAGCACATGACACATCCAGCCTGCAGGCCATGAATTTGACATCCTTGATATAGAGGGAACAACTCATTCCAAGTGTTTCTTTTTGAATCAAATTAATATATCACTTTTAAGTGAATGCTTTGAATGAAAAGGACTTTTCAATAACAAAATCTTGCATATAATTTATGTTCCTTTAAATCAAATATTTTCAAAACATTCAATATTTGAATGCAAATCGAAAGATAAAGCCTATATCACAATTTTTCCACGTTCTTCATACTTAGGAGTACTTGGTATATGCTATGTAATATATTATTGCTACCTAGTTTACTGTTCTATTAAGAAGGCAATTATAGAGTATAGCGGAAATAGCAACTGAGGAACATAGTATCAGGATTCAGAAGTTTCATATAAACAGATAATGAAAATTAATAGCATAAGCTTGGCTAATGTGCCATCCTTTTGGCAATAGCAGCAGTAGCTTCCACAAAGAGTTTATAGCAAATATGCCCTGAGTACAGCATGGAAGCCTTTTCTTTAAATATGGAACCAAAAAAAAAATGATGGTTGGCTAGGCATAATTGTGTAAATGCATTTCTTGTTACAGCTTCCTACTAATAATCCAGTGACAGTTGAATATAAAGGATCACTTCCAGACTATAAACCTTTTATAAACTATTTTACATTCAGTCATTCTCTCATCTCATTACATACTGGACTTTGGCAAAGACTTTTTGTTGGAGATGGATGGTAAGGAGCAATTGAACTGGATGTCATCAACACACTGACCTCATTTCAATCTTTGCCAACATAGTCATATCGATGAGCCCAAAATGGAATCTTGCAGGTCAATTGACTATAAGTTAATTATAGTCCATCAGTGTCAACTGTGTCACATGGTTCTGAACAAAGTACTAGATTCCTGTAAAACAGCACAGCCAAAGCTCAATCCTGACTGGCAGTTCAGAAGAATACAATAGTCAAGTATAAAACTGAGAGGAAGATGGACCAACACAATCTCCCCCATGCAGTTTCTAGAAAATATAATCCATCAAAACCACCTAGCAACTTCAGCAACCATATATTGCTGAAATCTGATTCAAATAAGTTAAATCAATATCATTTAAATGAATATCTGTAAAATTATTATCTTGATCACATTTTCTAGGAATATAATCCTAGAACATTTAAAGACTGCCCTCTAATTGTGCAGATCTCCTTGGTCAAGGGAGGGTTCTTTGGTAGAAAGATTATTGTCTCTGTCCTGCTAGGAGATAATTGCTACCTTCATATATGACTTGTATAAGTCACATGCTAGCTGATTTAATCAGCCAGTCAAGCAATTGGGATAATCCACATTCTTCCTTTTGTGTCAAACTCAAGGCCCGGGGGCCAGATCTGGCCTGCACGGTGCTTAGATCTGGCCCGCAGGGCTGCCCTAGAAACAGTGAAGGACCAGCCCGCAGTGCCTCTGCCAGCGAAAATGGAGCTCAGGAGGGCTGCATGCAGCCCTCCAAGCTCCGTTTTTGCTGGCAGAGAGTTGCAGGAGGTTATTGCAGCCGAAAATGCATTTTTTATTTTGCTGGCAGAGTGCTTGAGCCACAACAGGAACCCCTGACACGAGTGAAGTTGAGCTGGCCATGCTCACCCCAGCCCCCCAAGGTCAAACAACCCTGATGCGGTCCTCTTATAAGCATATAAAATGAAACAACAGACTTTTGATAATCTGATTTATTGGATGCTTTATTAGGGAAAAATACTGAAGTATGGACTCCTCCCCAGGAAAAAAACATTTTCTAAGAGGAAGGAGACGCCTCCATTTAGTGAATACAGCTTATATAAGCTTATCAAATCACATGGTTATACAACACTTCCTTTTTCCATATATGGACATTATACAACCTTCCATGGAAAACTTCCAACATTTTCAGATTTCCTGTTTTTCAAATTCCAGAAAATTATAAGGAAACATTAATATACCTTAATGTGACATTTATAATGTCAGAGTGCCCCATCACAAATGTCCAACTTAAGCCAAGCACACAATATTGCAATCTAACATATTTGTCTCACAAAAACACATTTCATAACTGTTCTGAGCTTTAAAAGTTCAAACTGCGAACATAAAATGGCTTCAGTTTGGTTCTTTATATTCTCAAGTATAATAACCAAATTTCACTCATAATAGGCCTTCAGTGAAATCAAATTTGACACCTCTGCCTTGCAGACTTTTCTTAAACTTTAAGTCAAAACAATGAAACAACTATTTGAAAATATTTGAAGTCCCACAAATTTTACTGAAACTGAGCACAGACACCATGATTGATAATACTCTTGGTTGAACAACTGAACAAAATAAAACAACTAAATGAGCACACAGTAAATTGAAAGAGAATAAATGAGTAAGAGAATGGGCTCATAAATAGAAAAATAATTCAAACACCCTAAAAATGTAAGCAGTTATAATTTTATATAGTTATGATCAGTCAAAAATTATGATCTGTGCCAAATGATTTCATTCAATTATTTGATTCTATGTTTTGATCAATGAATAATGGTTAATCTATTTTGGTGGCTTTGCTTGCATTTGGGAAATAAGTGCTTAAATTTTAGGGGATCTATTTCTCTATATTATACAGATATATGCAGATATATTTTATATAGTCTATAAAATATATCTGTATATATTTTCTACAATGTTATGAAGAAATATCAACAAAAATTAAGCATACTCAAGACTTTTTGAAATGAATAGCTCCCAAGTATATTAGTAACTGTGGCTAATTAAAAATCTGAACTTTGAAATCAAGTTAAAAAATGTCAACGGTTAAAAAATATTAATTTCAATTCTTCCTAAAGCTGAATACAGTAAACAGTTGTCATTCAAGCTTTTGAGTTACCTTTCAATTATATATGTAACATAAATTATAGTGTATTGTGTAGTGTGTTTGAAAGGATGTGATTATGGCTTTTATATCAGGAAGCTATAGAACAGTACTGCCTGGATGACTGATGGAAAGATAAAGCACCTACCTTGTTTTTTGCATCCACGTTTGAGACAGTTCAGTCTTTGTCTCTAATTTTCCTGGTCTCATGTGTGGAGTGTTAAGAGCAGATCCCTTTTCATCCTGGAATTTGGATCATTACATGCTGGCAATGAATAATTCTGTTCTTCTGGAAGAAGAACTGATCAAGAAATCTCAGCAAAAGAGAAGAACCTCCCCTTCCAACTTTAAAGTTCGATTCTTCGTCTTAACAAAATCAAGGCTGGCATATTTTGAACATCGGCCTGGGGTAGGTGTGCTGTTTTCCATGAAGTTTCCTAGCTCTGTCACTCAAAAGATACAGATGTTCTTAAGAAAATGAATATTTAACTGTTGATTTTTGTAGAGGAAGGATTCAAAGTTTTACTCTGTTTAAAATTATCTATATAATGAATTCATAATATGTGCCCAGTAGCATCGCAGCTATTTTATAAACAAGGCTAGTGACTTCCCATGGCTAACCTGGACAGAGCAAAGCTTTCATCAGAGTAATAATTTCTTATATGAAAAATAATTAATTTGTGAATTAACACAATTGTTAATTAATTAATTAAACATAATTGTGCATTTGAGGGGCATAATGCTATTTATCCCTTTACACAGAAATGCTTTAATTTAGCATAATATTAATACAGATAATTCTGTGTTTTTCGCCCATGGTGTCTATGTCTTCAGTTTACGTGAACTGATGTATATACAAAAATGTTGAATCTCAAACGTTTGATAATAAGCTTAGTATTCTCAAGAACAGTCTTTTGATTATAGTTGAAAGATTTATCAGGGTCCATATTTCTTATTGAAAACCAGACTTATTCAAACCCTGCAGGTACATACAGAACCAATGTTTTATATCTATACACATATACAACCATATTAGAAAAAATTGTCCGGTGTATCTTTTTCAGGAAAATGGAGTATTCTGATAATACTATTGTTTCTATAATTTAGATATCCTCAAAGGAAGTTAATGTGCCTAATGTTATTTTTCTAAATACCTAGCAAAATGAAATATAAACTAATTCTTCAGATCCCCAGCCTAGGGAAGTCCATCAGCCAACTCTCCAAATGCCTGGCAGGTAACCATTATCAGCTAAACACTTCAAGTGTAGCTAATCAACTTGGAAGCCACTGCTGAAATCATAGGTATTTCAAAATTATAGTTTCTTATTTGCTGCTTTATGATTGTTTTGTATATTTATTTATTTCTGAAACAGTTTTGAATTTAGGGTCTTGGATATTTTTGAAATACATTTTTTTGCAGATAATTCTTATAAATGGTTAGGATAAAATTGTTACCATTGTATTGCTTTGTCTTTCCATAGAAGCTGGACTGTCTTACTTTAAATCACTCATGAAAATAGAATGAAAAACAATGTGCTTTTTCTGGCTCATTGTTTGTTCAAGTCCTTATCATTAGCTTCCTTTCACTTCTTGCTCTGCAGTGTTTTTAATATCATAAATAGGAGGTGGTAACGGATGATAGAAAGGGAGATATTCTGAATAGGAAGGTCAGTTTCCCTCTTTATTATCCAGCTAGATAGGCGAAGGACAACATCTAGTGCCAAAGGTAGGAACTGTCAATTCAAGTGGGGATTCTTTTCTTACATTACCAGTAGTTTTGTCTTGTCCCTTCTTAAGGTTGCAGAGATTCAAAAAGGAAGAGACTGAATATTGGAGTTATCCCTGAATGCTCCTTAATTTACCCATCAAAAGACAGTGTGGTATTCCAGCTCAGTATTTTCTTTTTTAATAAGAAAATAGAATAAGGGGTAATAGTAACTAATTAAAAAATAGGGTTGCCGAATGGATTATGAACATGTTTGATCTCCTTGTAAAGTTCTCTGAACAGGACAGTCAACTGCATGATAAAAGCCTTGTTTGAAAAAGGTTCACACCCAAGAGTGGTTTTTGACAGATATTACCATTAAAAAGAGTCAGTTGGTGTAGTGGTTAAGGCAACAAATTAAAAACCAGGAAAAGGTGAGTTCTAGTGTTGCCTTGGGAACAAAGCCAACTGAGTGACTCACTTTTTCTTAGCCCTAGGAAAAAGGCAATGGCAAACCAATTTTGAAAAATCTTACCAAGAAAACTGCAGAGACTTATCCACATTGTCTCCAAGAATTGGCTGTAATTGTATGGAAGAAAAAAACAGTAAAAAGATGTGGCATGACCATGTTATTCCTTTATAAACACTTTAGTTTTAAGAGATATAAGTAAGAGAACTACTGCACTGAGAAGAAAAAGGATTACAGTGAAAGATTATGTCTGAATCTCATGAAATTCTATTTGTGAGCCAGGCTGACTGGAAGTAAATATTGAAATAGATCTTGGAGTTATTTCTGTTTTAATTTATTGTTTTACCTCCTTGAATAAAAAAATATGTGATTCATGTGAACCTTACATTAAATGAAATCAAGGATAAGGGCTTCCAATTTCCACACATTTTCCTACATTTGATGTGGAGTGTAAAATCTTGAAAACCAGAAAAGCAGTAAAATAAAGTATAATATTAATTATATTCTGAGTTGAACACCTCTGGTAAAAAGTGTAAATTATGTTCTGATAATATAAGGTGAGATCAGTACATGTGAGATCTCATCTCATCTTTTAATGGTATCTCAGAAAGAATTAGATAGGACAGGACTGTAGTCACAGCGTCCATAATTATTTTTTCAGCTATCTCTCCTATACTTTCTCCAGTATCATCTTAGTTGTACCATCTTAGCTGATTGAAAACTAATTTTTACACTCCTAATAAGTTTGAAAACTGACTCATTAAACATTTTTAAAAAGAAAACAAATATAAATTATTTTGCCAATGATTCAAAAGCATTATGTAGATATTTATGTATTGTTTTGGTTTACTGTAAGCCACCCAAAAAAATTATCATCAAGTGCCCTAAAAGTGAAAAAAAATCAAGACAATCCAGTTGCCTTTTGAAAAGGCACCTTTAAGACAACCATGACCTGAATGATCTCCATTGACATCACTAAATGTTCAGAAACTTTGTCATGTTTCTTTTTTATTGCTTTTTAGTTAATAACAAAAAAGGAAAAAGCACTCTCCAATTCCAACCAAAATAACATCACACATATACTTAGGCTTTAGCTCAAAACTCAGTCAAGGATCTTTTCTGAACAATATCTCCTCATGCAATACATTCAACCAGTTTGCAGTAGGATCCCATATGACTGTTGTTGTTGTTAGTTGCAAAGTCGTATCTGACCCATCACGACCCCATGAACAACGTTCCTCCAGGCCTTACTGTCCTCTACAATCTTCTGGAGTCCATTTAAGCTCACACCTACTGCTTCAGTGATTCCATCCAGCGGCCTCATTCTCTATTGTCCCCTTCTTCTATTGCCTCAATCTTTCCCAGCATTAGTCTCTTCTCCGGTGAATCCTTCCTTCTCATTAAATGACCAAAGTATTTGAGGTTCATCTTCAGGATCTGGCCTTTTAAAAAGCAGTCAGGGTTGATCTCCACTAGGACTGACTGGTTTGATCACCTTACAGTCCAAGGGACTCACAGGAGTCTTCTCCAGCACCATAGTTCAAAGGCTTCAATTCTTTGGCACTCAGCCTTTGTTATGATCCAACTTTCACAGCCATACATTGCAACTGGGAAAACGATAGCCTTGATTACACACACTTTTGTTGGCAGGGTGATGTCTCTGCTTTTTAATATGCTGTCTAGATTTCCCACAGCTTTCCTCCCCAGGAGCAAGCATCTTTTAATTTATTGGCTGCAGTTCCCATCTGCTGTGATCTTGGAGCCCAGGAAACTAAAATCTGTCATTACCTCCATTTCTTCCCCATCTATTTGCCAGTAACTTATTGTAAATTAAAGTAAATAATAGGTTGTTGGGAGTAAATATTCTGCATCTTCTGCACTGTATCTCTTAAACATTGGAACTTGATATCTGTTTTGCAAGCAGATAAAAATATCAATATTTAGAAGAAGAAGAACTTTATTGTTATTGCACAAGTACAACAAAACTGTGGATGCACCCCAGCAACTGTTTGCAATACAATAAAACCAAAGCACTTAAAGATAAAAATAAAAAAATAGAGTACCCACATGTCCATTTGCAATTTGAGAGTACAATATCTACAAATTATTGGTATGTTTCCATTAAGTAATAATTCACTTTTATTCTATTTTAACATACTTCTTTATGTAGTCCATATATATATAATTAGTTTGATTTGAATAACCTATACAAATCAGGCCTGCTTTAAGAGTGGCATAATTTAAGGCAGGTGCATAATACAAGCTGCTGCTCAAGTGTGCTACTGTACAAAGATGGAATTAGACTAAGACATGGGTCAGGTTCAAGCTCACTCCTACTGGTGGTTCTAAAAATGCTCTGGGTGACTTTGACCTTCTCTCCTTCCTTCTTTCCTTCCTTCTTTCCCTCCTTCTCATTCTCATTCTCTCATTCTCTCACCCAACTACCTTATAAGGTTGGCATGCAAGATAGGAGTGCTATCCAGTCTGCAGATCTTCTCCAAAAGTTGTAAAATTTAATGCTAAAAAGTTTTTTTTTCCTAAAAATAGAACATGATATATTTAACTAAATATTCATTTAGGGGGAACATGGTCCCATTTTTTATGGACTGCAACTTGGCATACCAATTTATGGGCCAGGTATGACCCATGAAAGGTAAGGTCATAGAAAATAACTCATCAGTATATATTACCTGCATACTGATTGTGGGTCATTACACTGCATTTCCTCCCGATCAATGGAATGTGGGCTACAGCATTTTGACCTGAAGGGTACTCTCTACATTGTATAGCTTGTATATAATAGTGTGAGCATCCCCGGGGCAAATCTGTCCCCTGGTTACACTAGTGTATTACTAGCCAAAATGTGTCAAAACATAATGGCATGTATTACATGCAAGGAGGTATTTCATATGGCATAAAATTTGTCTCTATTTTGCAGAGGGTCAGACCTTTGTGGTGTATTGCATGATCACAACTGCGATCTCAACTTTTTTGATACTCTTCCCCAATGGGTGCTCTGATCATATATACTTTTTCCTGCCTGCCAACATTTTTATAGGTAGTTCTCTCTTTTATAGGAGGAGAGGCTAACCCATTTGAAAGTAAACTGTTTTGAATGGAAAAATGGCCTTTCAAGAGGAAACAGACCTTTTCACCCCATATTAATCTTCCACTTAAAATTCTGGCCTTAGTGATGATAATATAAAAAAAAAATCCCCAAGGGAATTTTTACATGTTCTTAAAATTCTCACTGTTATTTCATTGGCTGAGTTACACTAATTTCTGACTTAATTTATCAAAACTGCTCCGATTGCAAAAGTGTAAAATTCAAAATGTGTCATGGAACATCTTTTGTTCTCACCACCAGAACTGCAGCATTGGTTTAATTATGTAGTAAAGTGCTTGAATCTTACACCTGCAAAAAATGTATTTAGGATAATGCAATCAGTGTTTATCAACTCTCAGAATCCAAACATCATGGAGAGAAGCTTTTGTAATTAGTATATGATTAGGAGGGGTGGGGGGAAAACTACAGAGAGTCCTTGACTTACAAGAGTTCATTTAGTGACCATTCAAAGTTACAACTCTAAAAACACTGACTCATGACCATTTTCACACTTACGACAGTTGTGTGCATCTATACTGCCACATGAGCAAAATTCAGATGCTTGACAACTGACTCATATTTATGACCATTGCAGTGTCCCAGGGTCATATGATCCCCTTTTGTGACCTGATAAGTAAAGTCAATGAGGAAGCCAGATCCACTTAACAACCCTGTTAAGTGGTTAACAAGTTAACAATTGCAGTGATTCACTTAACAAATGTGGCAAGAAAAGTCGTAAAATGTGGCAAAATTATCTTAACAAATTTCTCACTTAGAAACATAAATTTTGGGGTTAATTAGTCGTAAGTCAAGGATTACCTGTATTGTGCAAAATAAACTAAAAATATTTAATTGGTTTGCACAGTGCAGTTTATAGGCACAGAATATTATATTGCCCTCACTATGCCAGAACATTTGACCTGGGAACAAGGATTCTTAATGCCAGAGTTAAACCAGATTGGCATTCTATTTTTCCTTAAAACAGGAGTAAAGTGCTTCAGTGAGTAACTAAGGGAAGATACTGAAGGATCTCTGATGCCCCTATGACTCTTCTGATACCTGTTTGAGCTCCATCTCTGAACAAACTTTTGGCTCCCGAGGCTACCTTTGGTGAAAAGTATTCTCTGGTTGTGCCACACTACTGCAGTTCCCTTCCAGAGAAAGCTATTAAGCCTTGTTGGCAGACCCTGATTTATGTTGGCCTTTGTCGGTGAAATTAATTGATTTTCTTGGGCACCAGTTCAATGATCAATGATCTCATGACTATGTTTTTGCATGTTTAAATTTGTCTGCTGTTACGGTCTTTGTGTTTTTTGATTTTTGGTTCTATTTAGTAAATCTGCCTTGAGGGACATTTGCAAAAAGGCATCATCCTAATTTTAAAAACCTGAAAAGATTGGGAATACTTGTACTTCTGGAATTCACATTCTGGAATTTTGCTGAGAGCCAGACTGGTTGCCAATTAGACTGCAGGCATATACATAGTTTGCATGCATACGTCAGTGTATGTAAGATCAGATTTTCAGAGCGGGAGAAAGTTTTGTCTGCAATGGTAATTTGCATCTTATAATAAGCCAGTTATGAGATGCTGGTGGACTTATGCAAGGAGTCAAGCTTGAAAACACATACCCATTATGAGTGCTTTCCTTCATGATGAGATAGGTCCTCATTGTGCACTGTATAATGAATTTTGAAGACACAGATGCTTATTGTTGATAGTTTTTCTGGGGTTAAGTCTTCCCCTGATTACGTACAAACCTTTCATTAACACTAATGGCAATTGCGTGCTAAACATAAGAGGAGAAAGAACTTTATGTGCCAGGGATGACAGTTACAATTTTAAAAGTCATGGTAAGGCTTCCTGTAATAAGATTATAACTGTATTAGCAATTTTAGAAAATGGTAGCTAAGTTAGCTGTCTCTGGTAGCTGACTCTGATAACATAACTCTTCCATGTTAAGTCATTTTATCCTTTCCTTCTTTAAGAAAAAGAATGTATTCTTTCATTGGAGGTAGATATGTGTTGAACTGTGACTTCTGAATTATAGACATATTCTACATTTATAGAACATCACATGCAAAAATGTGCAAAAATGTAACTTCAGTGGTGGCAGAATTCTTGTGGAAAGCAGTAACTTTTGGGGACTCAGTCTCATTTGATCATATCAGGGTTATTTTATAATATAACAAGTATTCTTTGGGGGAAAAATTGATGGTAGCATTTGAAGCATTTAACTGACAGTGCATTACAAAACAGCAACAGCTGTCTTATAAAAAGATACATTAAAAAAAAAGAATATAGTACAGCACATTCAGAAATGCCCATAGTGGGATAACAAAGACATAGAACAGCTGCATTTATAAAATATTTATTAAGTTATTCAAAGCCTAGCAAAGCCTGTGTGTGATGAGGAATTAGATGGTATAAAAATACAGGATTCAATTACTCCACATTTATTTTCTAGTATATTGCATAATTTCATCCAAGATACATCTCTCCATATTAGCCCTTCCACTGTCATGACTTTCAGATCTGTTGAACAGCAACGTTTACAATGTTCAGTCATTATAATGTCCATGAGTTTTAAATCCAGTTCATTTGAAAGGTGTTGACAAAAATTCTTATACACTTACTCCATCAGCCATGAAGCACTGATGGTATTTCTTGCTGTACTGAAGAAGACATGCAGATCGCCAGGAATAGTTCAATTTTTTTTGTATCATTTTTTAAAAAATCTTAAATCATTGCTTTTTTTTCACATCATGATAATCTAGAAAACAAGTGATGGAACTATGATCAATAAGATGCAAGCGCTTCTAACTTTGGATCTCCTCAATCCTGCTTTGAAGATTTTGATAATTTGATATTTGATTGAATCCAGACTGAATTAGAAAATCATAACTCATAAGTTACATATCTTATGGGAATGTTCAGTTTCTAATTTAAATAAATATTTTAAGAATATATTTTAAAAATCCATTACTAAATTTGATGTATGGCAATTGTGCTATATACCTCTTGTGCTATCATTTCTTCTTTCCTTATAATAAAATCCTTAAACAAGTACCACAGCTGACCAGATTTTCAGAAGTTCCACAATTCCCTCCTAAAAATCTGTAGCTTATAAAACTTCCCTCATTTTTTGCTGATCCAACTGTGTTTTCAATAGTTTTATCAGTATATATAAATGGACATAAAAACCTCTATCATGCAAATATAGTATATTTAGCATTTAAATATGTATTTTAAAATATTTCATATTCTTTACTTATGTTATTGTATAATAATATTCACAAAAGTCTGATACATGAGCTCATCTGATACATGAGCCAGGTGAGTCTGAGAAAAAGTTGCTTCCCTACAATCACCTGCCAAAACTGCCATCATAGTTATTCAAACATTTTCAAGGAAAAAATTAAGAAAATTCAGCTACCTTTTGAAAAGCACCTTTGGGACAAGCATACCTGGATGATTGAGAATCTCCATAGACATCACTATCTTTAACATTTAACTCCTAAATCGTAACAATTGTGCTGAGTATGGAATAATGAGAGTCAAAAGTCATACATTCTAAGAACATCTAACTTGGGGAATGCTGGACAATAGAGAGGCATCATAGCTAATAAAGAGGTGAGAGCTGTGAGCAAGATAACATTCATATATAAGAGTGGTAAACCATAAAAGCAATAAGCCTTCATTATGTTTATTTCCAATCTTATTTCTTACCTGTCAAGCTTAATTTAGAAGTATGCACCTTAGGTGATAGGCAGTAATTGTGAAAAAAATCTTCTACTATAATTTGATCATTTATTCTGCCGTTTTTTGTGTCTTTCCCTCAGTTATATTTTTATACAATGCCTTGAAACATCTGTTTAGGAAGAATCCAACCATAAATAAACTAAACTAAATCATAGATACATAACTTGTAAGGGGCATGAATATAATTTTGAATTTAAATAGATTATTCTGCTGGAATATCTAAATGTGCAAAACATTCATATATATTTCTATAAAAGTTGTTTAAAATATATTACATATTTTATGAGCTTAATTCTAAAAGAACATGTGTAGGATTGTTGGGCTTAAATTGCTTTGTTTGCACATTTTGCATATTGTATACATACCTATTAGGAGATATTTTTGAACCCAGTGCAATTTACCATGGAGTGATGAATGAGAATGAGTTTTTATTATCAATCTGAACATATCCAGGACAGAAAAGAAATGGGACACAGACTCTAGATTTAGGCAAGCATTGCTTTGCCATAAGACAAAAAAGGCCTCTCTAGTAATCCATTCCCAGAGTTGCTAAATAGATTCTTTTGGTGAAGTCTGCTGGTACGAATGAAGACAACTTTCCTGTTTCTCATTCCGCTTACCCAAAGCAGCACTAGATAAAATTTGACTGTTCTCCACAAAAGTCGAGTAAAGCTGGATCTATTTACCATTTGGATGGTAGACTTCAGCTGATATTTTCATGAACCCATCCACGCTTTTTCCAATATTTCCTGTTGTTTAATTTCCCAAATGAATTAGTCTCAGTCTTTACTGAGTCTTTACTCTTTTAATGTTCAAAGGCTTAAGTGATAAATTTAAGCCCCCCCACCCCCCCAAGAATAATTTATTTATTGTGTCATCTTTTAAATGAACACTTTTATTTTTTCAGGTTACTTGAAACCATTTTTGCTTTTGTTGGATACAATTTTTAGTATGTGTGAACAAATGACAATTCTTTAAAAAAATAATAAAAGGCAGGAATAACCTCTGCGCTAAGAACCAGGATCAGGTCTCCTCAACTATTTCATATTCTAGGGAATATTAAAACTTCAGGCTGGATTGGAAGGTTGGGGGGCGGGGGGGAATCCAGCAAGAAAGTACAAGCAAATCCTTCTAAACTGCTGCTGGTTAAATTGAAAAGTACTGTATTATCAATTCCCCAGGAGCTGTGCTTCACTTGAAGAAGAGCTTTATCCTCCTTATGTTGGATAACAGAACATATATCCCACACAGCTCAAATCTAATTTTAGTTAATTAATATGTCTGCTGCTTTAAACCATTCTGCCAAGTTGTTTCTCATGTTATCTGCCAAAATTATCAATGTGCTTTCTTTGCATTTTATAGATATACAAACTTTTGTTACATGCACTTCATGTTAGTGCAGGTGCAGTGGGTATTTTAATTTATTCTCTTGTCTTTGTTACTCTGAATTGTATCTTGTGGTTTTTAGAATTAAAACCAGCTTATGAAAGACTAAGGCATCTTTTTGCAGTTCCTCTCCTGCTGTGCATTACTTAAAAAGCAGCAATAGCCATAAATACCAGATCTTGGACATTTTACAGGGTCGGTTTTTATAATCATTATCTGTTGCACTAGTACATGGATAAGGAAAAGAGTTTCCTAAAGATATCCTGGGTTAGTACTTTCATAGTCCTTCTTAGTTGGCTTGTTTAAATAAGATTGACAGGAGTTGAACTCCAAAATATTTCAAGGGCACTAAGTTACCTGCTGAAGTTCTAGATTTTACTCTGGCGCCTTGAAATTAATTGTTATATTGTCTTCACTTGAGCCCTGAATGAGATCCAACCTACAAAACATGTAGCTAGCAAGGTGCAGCAAGAAAGGAACTCATAAAGTGCCAGCTTGCAGTTCACCTAGCACATTCAGTTTCCTATCAATTACTATCAAGTTCCATGATGAAGGAATCAATATGCTTTTGGGATATGCAGAGAGATGTTCAATTGCTCTATTTTGCTGTGCTAAGATTGCTGTAGTTCAGAACCGATGACTGTGGGGTTTTTTTTAGCATACTGACAAAAGGGAGCTAATTGTAAAAAACTACAGCATATATGGGCATTCAGCAGTTTGCATTTTATATGCATTCTGCTCCCTGCTCTTTGTCTAATTAGTATTGTAAGCAATTAACCACATTGATTTGTGGTCTCCAGTCTTCTTTCTAGCAATAATCATTGGGAGAATCTGATAGACTCATCATAATCCTATTGTGTAAGTCTATATTTACAGTTCTCTCTTTATAAGATTCTGTAGGAATCCCACTAGAAACAAACCCTTCAACTGTATGCTTCAACAAAATTAGCATCCTTGATCCTGCTAATATTGTCTGCTTGTCTGAACTTAAAAATATATTTCAAATCTAACATTGAAGTTTCTTTCCCTTATTTGTTTGACTAAGAGCCAGTGTATATAAGCACTGTAGAAATACATCCGGACAATATTTGCCATGTTCCCATGATTTTGCTGTCATCTCATCCCCAGATCACAAGTGTGACAGGCTTAGGTGAAGCTTAGGCATACCATCACTAAATTAGTTTTGCCCTCTGATTATGATACAGGTTAACAGAGTTGGATGGGACCTTGTAGGTCATCTAGTCCACTCCCTCGCCGAAGCAGGAAATCCTACACCATTTCTGACAAATAGGAGTCCAATCTTTTCTTGAAAGCCTCCAGTGATGAAGCTCCCACAACATCCAAAGGCAAACTGTTCCATTGGTTGATTGTTCTCACTGTCAGAAAATGTCTCCTTATTTCTAGGTTGAATCTCTCCTTGATCAGTTTCCATCCATTATTCCTTGTCTGGCCTTTGGGTGCCTTAGAAAATAGCTTCACCAATTATTATTATTATTGTTGTTGTTGTTGTTGTTGTTATCTTTTCCAGTATCTTCCCGGGTATTGGTTAGTTAGTTTCCTGGGTCTGTTTCTTTCCCTTTTTTAAAGATGAGAACCACACTAGCTCTTTTCCAGTTCTCTGGTAGTTCCCCGGTGCTCCAGGATTTTTGAAAGATATGGTATCTGAGATGACCTCTGCCAGTTCCTTTAGAACTCTGGGATGTAATCCGTTAGGTCCCAGTGATTTGTATTCATCAAGATCAGACAGGTTTTCTCTTATTATTTTTTGCTCATTTTAACTTTTATTTCTAGTTCATTATTTATTTATTTATTTTACATTTATGTTTTTGATAGGTTGGGTTATAGTTTCTTTTTGCGTGAAGACCGATGCAAAGAATGAGTTAATCAGCTCTGCTTTCTCTCTGCTACTTGTTACTTCCTTGCTGTCTTCTCTCTTTAGCGGACCAACTGTTTCCTTTGTTTTTTTTTTCTTGTTATTTATATGTTGGAAGAAACTTTTTTTGTTATCTTTGACTTTTGTTGCAAGTATTTGTTCATTTTGAGCCTTTGCTTTCCTGACTTTGTCTTTGCAGATTCTGATTATCTGCTGATATTCTGCCTTAGTTGTGTTCCCTCTTTCCATTTTCTGTACTTGTACTTTCATCTTTCAATTTGTCAGAGAGATCTTTGTGCAGTCATGCTGGTTTCTTCTTTGATGTCTTGTTTTTCTTTTTCAATGGTATTGTGCTGGTCTGGGCTTTTATGATACTCTCCTATACTATTTCCAAGGTGTATAAAATGTGTTAGGCATTGTCACCCATTACTTTGGAGGGAAGTTAAGTGTGTGCAGTGATTCAAACACAGTAAGTTGAGGCAGTGTCAGCACTATAAGGTAGACCAGACTAAGAAACCAATACCATCTAGGTCATGAGTACTTCTATTTAAATAATTACAGTAACATAATCTTGAAAATCTAAAAGTATTTCCTCTGTCCTTTCCTTTATCTTTGTTTTAAATAAGGAGAGGGTTGTTTGAAGCAATTTTTTCAAGTTATTTTTTTCGGCTGAAGCTCTGCTTATCTGACTGTTGCCTTGGTAGCAACTCTTCCTCCATATTTCAAGGCCATTCCTTATGTTTTCTATGAATAGGATTCAGCCATGAGGACTACAAAGGCTATACTGATACAGCTTACTGCCAATTCAAACATAGAAATTAACTCAACACTGGGGAAAGATTCATAAATTATATTCTAATTCTCTCTCATAAGCAGTAGATACATTTCTACAATAATAAAGGATTAACTTTGGGGAAGAGAAAAGTAAAGTATGAAGGAGATATTTAAAAACTTTTTCTTTTAGTGTTTTTACTGTTTGCTTTTCTAAAGTTTTTTACAAACTTTAGAAAAGTTTGTAAATGTCTTAGCAATATAAATTATATTTCTAGACTCCTATCATTTGATTCTTCTGTGTTGAGATCAAGATTTATGCAGCTTAATTTGCTCTGTTCGGTATTGTCAAATGGTACCTCCTTAAATATCCATAGGCTAGCCACAGCATCATAGTAGGTAACATTTATAACCTTTCCTTACAACCACTTTCAAGTAGCTATGTTTATGTCACACAATCCAGTTTTAATTCTGGGAAGTAGATCCCTGTACACAGATAACCACAAATTCAGTAACCAGCAGTAAAGCTCATAAAGTAGCAAAATAAATCTAAACAACAAACCTTCCCAGGTGAAATTCATTTATTGAAACAGTAACAGCTGGGCTTTACTGTGATTTATTATTGCAAAGATTGAGATTCAGCTGGTATTTGTATTTTCAAGGGCTGGAGATTCAGCTCTAATTTCTTTGTCTCTGAATGGCTTTTGGAAATTATAATTTAATTCTTCTTCTTCTTGTGCCATATTGTCATCGGACATTGGCAATCATGTTGGCGATCCTATTTTTATGAACAGCCACATGAAAAAGTACTGGTGAATTTTGTCCAAACCAGTCCTTTAAGATTTTGAAGCCACAATATTTTTTATTCTGGCTCTGACGAGCCTGATTTTCAATCTTAGGCTTATGTTGTGACTTTATAAGACCTTAGTTTAATAGTACCTGTAAATGCAGCTTTTATTGCTGACTGTATTCAATCTCTGTGATGAGATTGATTTTAAACTAGAGGTGTTAAGGTGTCTGTATCAAAGCACTTCTGAAATGCTCATGGTTCTTCTTCATCCCTTGCATTTTGTATTTTGTCATCTGATGATAAAACCCTTAATACATTATCCTTGTTGGAGTATTTGGATATTTTTCACAGGCTATCTTTGTTTAGTTTAGTTTAATTTTTAACATTCAAGATGGCATTGTAAACTATTATAATAATAGTCTATAAAAAGAAAGCAAATAAAATCTTAAAGTCTCTATTTAAGCATAGAATAAATCTGCTAAAGTTTTGGACACTTACAAAACATCAACAATGATCTTTAAAATGTATAGGTTTCAGGCAGATCCTCCTAGATATTTTTTTGCAAGGATTACTGAGAAGGTCTTTACTACAATGCCAAACCTTACAGGCAGTGAGTTCCCATGAAGAGATGATCCAAGTCATACATTGCATATAGCCTGAAAGTTTAAAAATAGCCATTTGTGTTTTTCCTATGAATAAATATGAAACCACAACAGCTGTATTATAATACACAACTTACAATTTGATTAGGTTAGATTTTTGCTGTGTTAGTTGCAAAAAGCAATTTCAAAGGTACAATGCTTTAACAGTTTATTGAAGAGATTAGTTGTTCTCAAAGCATAGACAAAAGTATCCAGGCTATTTTAGTTTTTAAAAGGTTGGGAATGGTGGAGGAGTCTGAATCAGTAAAATTTGTTGTATTTCAGCTGGCAGCAGCATTGGTCAATCTTATCTGGACTCACAAGCTTAACTGTGTTGAGTAAGATAAGAACTTGGATCATTAGGAAATACCAGGGCTAAATGTGAAAATATACAGAACGTGTTTTATGGAAATACTTTAAATCACTTGATATTTTAATTGTTTTTTGTAAAGGTTTTGAAAGATTGCCTTTTAAGTTTGACTTAAAGTTGGCAATATAAGCAAGTAAGCACTATGGTCTAATGTGCTAATAGCTTCTAAGATACCTCCTATTTTGGTTTCTTTAAGACATAACTTTAAATGGAAGCCAACAATTCAATTTTAAAACATATAAAAAAGGTAAATGGAATTATTTGTTATATAACTATGGACAAAGGGGTTAGTATCTCCAATTTTAGGAATCAATGAGTCCAGATGTTTAAAATAGTGAACTATACTTATGATTTAAAAACGAAACTAATTCATCAGACAATATTATCTCAGATCTATTTGGAACCCTCAAAGAATGTTTAAAAATGGATAGACATTTAGAACTTCTTATGTTAGTGATTACGAATATTCTTTAATTCACATGATTTGGTCTAGGTCTACTGTAATTTTTTTTATTTCAAATTAAAATATAGATATATATATAATTTGGCAAAGAAATGTTATCTCCAATGTAATGTTGAATTATTTTCCTAAAACATTGCCATATTAGGAAGACTTCTTTTTAGAACCCTTGTAGGTCTCTAAAAGGGACTAAAGGGAATAATTCTATGTCATTTAAAAATTATTCTGCTGCTTTTAAGGAATATATCTACATTATATCAACATCAAGACATCTTTTACATTTCCTTATCATTTTTTTATATACACATTTTTTCATTATACAATTTCAACTTAATATATAAATAAATATATATAGATATGAATATAGATATAAGTATTTATATAGTTCCTTATTCTTCACCTAATTGTCATTTTGATTTTGTTTTTATTCTTAAACCATTCATACCAGAAATCTCAGACATTATAATATGTCGACTCTTCTTTGTGTCTTAATTTCATTGTTAGTCTGTTCATCTCTGCACAATCTACAACATTTTTTATAACAACATCCTCTGATGGTACATTTTCCTGCTTCCAAAATTGTACGTAGGAAATCCTAGCAGCTGTTAAGATATGTAGCATAATGTATTTATTTTTTTATTATATTTTTCTGTTATTATGCCTAATAGAAATAGTTCTGGTTTGGGTTCAATTTTCTGTTTTGTTATTTCTTCTAGCCACAATCGAATTATATTCCAATATTTCTTGACCTCTGGGCAGGTCCACCACATATGAAAATATGTACCTTTTTCCTTTTTACACTTCCAACAGCTTGGGCTTAGGTTAAACATTTTTGCTAATCAAGCAGGACGAAGATGCCACTTCTTCAGCTCTTCTTCACCTGTTTGAGCTTTAAAGTTTTTCATCTCCTGTGTTGAAGAGGAATAAACATTCTCTAATGCCTCATTGATGATGTTAGTAATGGTATAACCAGACCCAACACCCACTTGTTATGTTTGACTGCTGCTGGCAAGTTTCCACCATGCCCTCCATGTCTATTTTGGATTGGGATGAGACCTGCAGAAGAGTTGGATATTCTACTTCCCCAAAGGCATCTGCCTATGTCAGTGATGGCTAACCTTCTCATTGTTATATGCCGAAAGTGTGTGTGTGTGTGCATGTGCGTGCATGAATGCCTGCACCCATAATGCAATGCGTGTGCGTGCTCCCCCACCGCCCTGTGCATTCACGTATGATCCTCCTGTGCTCCCCACCCCCTGAGCATGCACACGCATCTCCTGCATGTGCCCCCCATGCATGCAGGGCAGATACCCAGCAATCGGTTGGCATGTGCATGCACAGTGGAACTGTGCTGGGGTGATGGCTCGCATGCCGGCAGTGATGACTCTGCATGCCACTTCTGTCACACGTGCCATAGGTTCGCCATCACATGCCTATGTAATGACTAACCAGTGCTTCACTATGCCCTGTACAGGCATTTTGCAGGATCCTTCTGTATGTGGGTTTAGCATTCTTCTGGGCACATTTTTAAATAATGGATAATAGATAAACTTCTAAAGTCTATCCAGATTTGCATATGGTGAATGCAAATGCCATCACCTATAAATAGAATGTAACTGGCAATCTAATTGGACTAAGTTGTCATCCTCAAGCATGGAAAAATATAAGCTATCACACAGCTGTGGGCTATGGAAGGCTTAATTATATGTAAGTGATAACTATACCAAAATCTATCCTTCCATTTTGTGATAGTTTTCTTCAATCAAAGATGCTTCTGGTGCTCTTCTTGTGATTGTATGATAGTGCCATTTCTTGTGAATTGCATAATTAATTGTGTATCATTTTTCTAAGCCACATAGATTTGTTTCGATAGAAAAGGCATAAGATCAGTTGCTTGTCACATTAGAAGAATTATTCCTGAAACTCCACATTTAAGCTCTGTCTGAAATGAATGACAAAAAGTGTTACATCTCAGTTTAGAAAAATCAAAGCAGGAAATCAGTTACTTTCAAAGAGGGCTGTGAATCATTCAAAGCAAGGCATTAATGGACAGCAGGGTTATTATACTTGTTGCTTTTTTGGCTTCCTGTTCAATGCATCTTTTATAGAAAAATATACAAGCCAATGCATTGATGCTTCCTAGATCTACCAAGGAAAAAGAGAGAGGAAAAAATCCCACTATTTCTCAGGAAATAAGTCAGCTACATGTTCAGAAATTTAATTAATTAGACATTTCCCTAGACACTTTCCTTCTTTCTTTTTTATTTTATGTTGAAAATCAAAACATGTCATTCATTATTTCCACTTCCCTTGATAAAATACTTTCCAGAAATGAATGTTTAAAGACTTGGTAGTATAATGTCAAGTAAGCAATGAAACTAATCATGGCCCCTAATTGTATTTTGAATTTTTTTTCTCTTCTTAGAAAAAAAGAATTCTAAAGGGTTCAATTGAACTATCCAAGATTAAATGTGTAGAACTTGTAAAGAGTGATATCCCAGTCCCATGTCAATATAAATATCCTTTCCAGGTAAGTATCAACATATGCTATTCAATCATCCTAAACATAACCAGTACATTAAACTTGCAAGTCATGCTTAATGCTTTTTTAATTGATCAAAAGATTTAAGGGGTAAAAATTGCTTAGGTAGTGAGCAGGAAATAGCTTATAGCATTTTCAGACTTGTTTCTGTTTTTGATTCTCATTGACATTTTAAAAAAGACTCCAGCTGCTTTGTACAATACTTTTCTGATCAAATTTTAGAACAGTATATAAAATTCAATTTTATGCACATAGTTGTGCTGTTTCTTCCTTTGTCTATTTCAGCCTCTTGCAAACATTATTTTCACCTGCCGCAACATGCTTCCAATAGCATTCTTCTCTAGAAAGAAAAGTCTAGAAACTCCCCACCCCATTAAACACAAGTAATTAATCGGGGAGAAAACTTTTTGTTTCTTCTGGGAAATACAGGACTTCTTTTGAGTGGGTTGTGCTAAAGCAAGCCAGATATATAATAATGTAAATGGCATGTGGAATCATTTTTTCCCCTCAGCTGCAGCCCAAATGTTAGCTTCCTGTTTGGCAGTGAAAGGAACAATCCCTAATGTGCTGCAAATATAGTGCTATTCAGAAAATCAAGAAAAATTTTTGACCCTAGTGATACAATTCATGATTGATCAAGGCAGAGATAGCTGATTTCTGTTTCTTACAGGACAAATACAGATATGAATATTTGTTAAAAAATTAAGAGTTTTACAACCTCAGTTAGGTTTACTTTCTTTTAAAGAGCAATATTCTATTCCAGTCTGTGGAAATCTGTTGAAATTTTGCTAAGATCTAACAATGGAATAATGGATTTTCAGTGCTTTTTATTATGTTTTATTCATTGTGTGCAAATATATATAATGTATTTACTAGACCCACACACACAAAAAATCTCAGAATAAGAAATAATGTTCACTTGGAAAAATGTTTAATGCAATAGTTTTGTTAGTAATCTGCCACCACATTAGAATATTTATTATTTGTTAATACCCGAGTCCCTTTGGGAGAGGGGGCGGTATATAAATTTAATAAATAAATAAATAAATAAATAAATAATACAAGGTCACTTTTCCTTCTAACATCACATTAGAAACCATTCATAGAAAGTGGTCTGATCTTGTTAGTTTAGAATCGACTCTAAATCCTTTCCCCCTTCCATCACAGATTTCTCATGACAATTATATGCTCTACATCTTTGCTCCCAGCCTAGCAAGCTGCCAGAAATGGGTCATGGTTCTGAAAGAAGGTAATTTGTAACTCATCACTTTGTAATTCCTCAGGTCCTCATCTGAAATTCAGTATGTCAAGGTAACATACTGGTAATTAAAGGCTTTTAAAAATACATATTGGACATTAGCTTTTGTGGCTTTGAAGTGACTTTTATATTCTTGTTTCCAGCTGCAGCCTTTAATTATTTTAATATCACTTTTTTAAAAATGTTGATGGCAAACTATTGATGGGAAAGATTTATTTCACCTCCATATGCTGGGAATAATGTTTAAGGATGAAAAGGATATGTGTTTATGTGTTTATCTAATTAAATTGTATGCTGCCTCAATGATTCCTTTTACATAATAGCACATTGAAATAAAACAAGATTGGCCCTTATTACAATGACAACTGCTTATTCTTTTATTATTTGTAATAAGTGCAATGGCATGTACATCATCTGTTCATAATATCATAATGAAATATGTTCTCCAAACTTCAGGAGTTTTGTGTTTTGCTTTGTTTTAATCACAGTTAAAGTAGCTTTTGCTCTTTTGTCTCATGATCAGGATGCTTTGGAATTTCATTAATACCTGCTCTCTTCTGTTTCATGGGGTGGATGATGTAATGGAAGCAATTCTTTCCCATCAAATGTGATGATTAAAATGACTGTCTGGAATTTTGGAAATGGCAATCCCAATACACTTGCAGGATATCAAATGGGGGAAGTCTATTGTAAAAGCTGTTTACCATTATCAGGATTGCTCTGCTTGGAGTATCTGACACTATCCCTATTTTAGAAACTAGGAACAACACAACTTTGGTGTCAAAGTTTCACCCAAATTTCTGGATAGATGGACGATGGAGATGTTGTGCTCAGCTAGAAAAGATGGCAACAGGCTGTATGGAGTACATTCCAGTCAACACTGGTAGGAAATTCAAAAACTTCTCTTCCATCAAGGCTTCAAGAATAATTTAAAGTACTATTATATAAGCTATAGAACATCTGTAAAATGTGTATGAGAGAAGTTCAAAAAAGCTTTATGTTTAATTCTGTTATTTTTATATAGTGGCTTGACTACTTTGTGGTTTGGCTCATGAGAGTGATATGCTCACCATATGGCTTGAATCTGTGATGTAGATCTATTCATTTCCTTTGGCACTGAAGATTTCCAGACTCTGTGTTGCTCATCTATAAAACCAATAAATGTCTAAATACTTAATGTCTCCATAATAGCAGTAGCACTTAGCAATAGCACTTAAACTTATACACTGCTTCACAGTGCTTTCACAGCCCTCTCTAAGTGGTTTACAGAGTCAGTATATTGCCCCCAACAATTTGGGTCCTCATTTTACCCACCTTGGAAGGATGGAAGGCTGAGTCAACCTTGAGCCAGTGAGACCTGAACTGCCAAACTGCTGGTATCTGGTGATCAGCAGAAGTAGCCTGCAGTACTGCATTCTTACCACTGCACCACCAGAGCAGTACAAAACAATGTGAAATGCCGGAAAATCCACCTATTTTCTTGTGCTTCTTGCGCTGTGTTTGTGATGCAGTCACTGTTTAGAACATATATGAATAGTATTGTTAGATGGCATGCAATATATGAGTTGTACATTAACTATACTTCTTAAACAAGCAAAATATGTATTGCGGATTATCTACTTTAAACACTAGATTTCACTTTTGGATTCACTAGGATCTGTGAGTGGTTTTTCTTTCTGGTGCACAGACTTCCTTTGCTCTGGCCTCTGTATTTAAGGGCAATATTCCTATCCTCTTGTCACTCATGTCCTGATTGTGGATTGCTGTTGTGGCCATTGCCAAATCCTACTCCTCAAATAAATGGCTGCCTAGTTAGCATTGTACAAGTAAGTGTACAATGTGTATTCTCTACACATTGTACAGCTATGTTTGTAGGTATTTTGAGACGAGATAGATCCTCTTGCATATATATGAAATCTTTATCGTAACACCACTGAATCCCATGTATTCTAAAGAAAAAAGAACACTAAGTCCAAAGAAAAAAAATTGCTCTGAAAAACAAAATGGAAAGACATTTATAATTTTTATGAATGGTCTTTCTATTTGTAAATGTTTTTCTTTTCTATTTAATTTGGTATACTTATAATTGTGGTTAATTGTGTATTTGGCAGAACTTGCAGATACAGTTTAGATGGAGTCAAGTGTCATTTCCTAAAATTATTTCATAGCAAAAAGCAAGATATGTTTGCTATAATTTCTAAGTCATGATTCTTGATCCAATCAGTACCTTACCCATTCCCTGGGTCATTGGACATATTCTACTTAGCTCATGATTAAAAAATATAGGAAACAATCAATATACAGTTACTCTATAGTCCTGGAAAACACTCAGGTTTATAAAGCTCTTAATTTTTTTTCTGTTTGGTATGCACACACGTTATGTTGATTTCATGTTTTTCTTTCCCTAGTCTCTAGTAAACCTCTTCCGCGTACACCAGAGAACAACATGGTGAGCATCAAGATATGGGTAATACTAATGGAGAAGCCATCATATTATGGCATTGATGTCATGAGGCCTGAAGTTCAGTTTTTGAAATGTTGTATCAAATTTTGCATCTAAAATGTGGTTTAATGATTGCAATTTTTTGAAGCATCTCTCGTTAAAAGTAATAGTTCTGCAATTTGTGATTATCATATTTCAGTATCTATCATTTGAATGATGCCTTCTACTATTACTTTCTAAGAATACAGCAACTCGAGCCCAATTTGGGTAAAAAAATATAAGGCTCATTCATTCAGTATCTATTTAGAGACAAAAGGTATAATTTTGAGCCATTTTGGTCTAGTGATTAATGCATCAGGATAGAAAGTGGGGGACTGTGAGTTCAAGTCCTGCTGTACCCATGAAAGCTGGGGAGAATTTTTTTAAATAAAAATAATAAAGACAGCCCACAAATAAATAAATAATAAATTTTTAAAGGCTAGTATGTCCTACAGTATTAATATTACAAGCACAGTATATTGTGTAATTCTAGAAATCTCCATTTTTTGAAATATATGTTTTGACAATGCTGACATACTATATATGTAATCAAATACTTTTTGCAGTCATTTTCTGCTTTTAATATGTCTTTATTTTTTTAAAAAAAATAGAAATCATCACTAGATACCAAGGAATCTTCAGTTGTTGCCATTTATGATTATACTGCTCAGAATCCTCAGGAACTGACATTACGATGCAATGAGGAATATTATATTATTGATAGCTCTGAAGTCCATTGGTGGTTGGTTCAGGATAAGAATGGGTAGGTCTAAAAAAGATGTATATTCTAATTCCCTCCTACGTTACATTTTTCCCATGTGCTGTACGTTTCTTATTCATTTTGCTTTCCTGTCTTGGATTACTGTATTATACCTTAAGACATATATGAATAAGACAAATATGTTTTATTATGTTTTTTGTTGATGGCCTAGACCAGTGGTGGCTGACCTTTTTGACACCAGCCGGAAACCAGAAGAGCAGCTCCCTAGCTCTGTGCATAGAAGTACCAGAAACCAAAAGCTTAGCTTTTCGGCGCACGCATGCACACTGTCCACCTGGTCTTCCAGTTTCTAACATGCATGAGCATGTGAGGACTAGCTGCCTGGAATGTGCATGTGCTCCGGGGAGCTGCTCTTCCAGTTTCTGGTGCTCCTATATGTGTGAAGATCAGCTGGCCAATGCACATACGTACGCCAGAATCCAGAAGAGTAACGGACAACGGCTGGTGTGCCCAGAGAAATGGCTCTGCGTGCCACTTCCGGCATGTATGGCATAGGTTCATCATCACAGACCTAGACATTGGTATTTGGACATAAATCTTTTTAACATTTATATGTTATTGTCTTTTACTAATCTAGATGAAATATTAAAATATATTGCAAGTCCATGTATGATATCACATATGTTAAATAATAAAATAAAATTTTACTTTTTGTATTCAGTAAGAAATGATGCCATTTACTCATTAATTCCATCAGCAGAAAGTTTGGTATTATGTATTCTGCTCTAACAGACAATTTTAATCAAGTCATATGCTGAAGTTGTTCATCTTTTAATAGAATAATTTATTTGTTTCAGGCATGGAGGATATGTACCAAGCAGCTACATAGTAGAAAAATCACCAGATAATATTCAAATATATAAGTAAGAATTTGTTGCTTCTTTGTATGTAATATCATTATCAAGAGACTAAATTTTAACTGAAACTTTGAATTATGTAATTTTTAAATCTTAACATTAAGATGTCAGTTCAATCAGTTTATTAGAAAAATAAACTGATACTGGCATTAAAAAGCATGTATAAAAATGTTAGCTAGACAGAATTCTCAAGCAATGTTGGGTTAGATTAACATTCTTCTTTTTTGAGATCATAGAAAGAAATGGAAATCTCAGTTTTCCTTTCCTTTTACCACATGTGTTTCTAGTTAGAACCAGCTGACCTTTGACATCTTCTTATACTTGCTATTGACAAGGCCTTCCAAAAGCTTGCAAGAAGGCTGTGTCCACCCTTCTCCAAATCATGCAATGCTTTGGAAGAATTTCGAAGGCACAGGTGGCCTCAGGAAGAAAGCCTGGCACAACAAGCATCTGCTTTGCATAAGGCCAGGCAGCAGTAGAAGGAAAGAGATGGTGAAGGTCAGCTAGAGATGGCAGGATCTATGGAGTGCTGGATGGTCAGAACACCTGGTGCTTTGCATTGTGGCACAAGGGTGGCTGATTGTACCATGGGCTTCTCAGCAGGAGGGGTGGGATGGCAATGCTGGGTCAGAAGTTAGAGGCCTGAGCACAACAATGGCTGGCTGAGACTGCCAAGCTTTTAATTCAGCCTTGCACTAGTGCTCCTGTGCCAGAAGGGCAGAGAGTTCAAGAGGAGGCCTTACCTTGCCAAGACTCAGGACTGACAGGAACCAAGACAGGAATGGCTTAAATCAGTGTGGTCCTTAAATTGTGACCGGTTGGATTCAGTTAAAAAATGACAATGGGGACTGCTGGCATTCATATCGCTAATCATTGTGGTCATGCTTTATAACCACATTGTTTAGGAATTGAAATTCTGATTCCAATTACCATCATAACTGAGGGCTATCTATATCTTCAAAAAAAATCGTATTTATTTGCCATGATACCAAACATTAATGCTGTTTATCGATTAGTTCCACACAACATGTTTTGCTTTGTACTTAATCATTGCAGCTGGTACAACATGAATATCAGCAGAACCAAAGCAGAAGCAATGCTCAGGGAAGAGGTAAGGTAAATCCCTTTAGGTAATACCCACATTTTACTGTACTTAAATCAATGTCTTGCTTCACTTACCTGGGCATATAGGAAAGTAACATTCAGTGATGTAATGAGGAAATTGAGACGTAGTTTTGAATTGAATTTGTTTAAAACCTTTAATTTGAATTGGCTGGTTATGGTGATTGTTGTAAATTGTAATTCCCACTCATTGTTGCTCACATGATTGCTGAGCATATAAAATATAGGCAAAATCACTATCTATTGATGGACTGCTATTGGAAAACATGAAATACCAATACAGAACAAGTAAGAAGGAATTAGCTTTCCTTTGGTGCAACTAAAACAGAAGCCAAATTCCAACTTTCAGCAACTTTTGAATATTTTGTATTTCATCTTTCTGCAGAATAAAGAAGGAGCTTTCATGGTGAGAGACTCAAGGCAGCCTGGCACCTATACAGTCTCTGTCTTCACAAAAGCATTAAAGTAAGCTAGATCTTAGGAAAGGTGGCACTTTTTAAAAAAATCATTTAAATAAAAATTAATATTCAATACAATTTTGTCAGGTATTGGAAATAAAAATAATTTATTGTAATATACAGCTTTTTTCATGACATTTTTTTGGAGATCTTTCTTTTCACAATAGTAATCTATCTTCACCTTGTTTTTGCACAATTAGTGTGATAAATGCCTTTTAGGATAATTTGATATTTTGAAATAAGGTAAAAATAGATGTTATATCTAATATCCTGGCTTTGTTATTAATACACTTTCTTTAGCACATAATTTCTAGCACATAATTGATGTGCTAAAGGTCTACAATTGGAATATATTATTACTATCACTAATTTTAGGCTATAGGTATTCATGCTGCCCTCTAAATTATTCATTTGCTCTGCTTGTCTGCTGCTTATTCCCCAAGGATGTGGGCAGCTAACAGTGTCAAAATATATAAAAAATGACTCCCTAAACCCAAATGCATTTAAAGGAGTACGAAAAAAATAAAAACCAAAACATGCAAATATCCTGGACCAGCGAAGTCTACTTGTAATTGCAACACATGGAACAGGTAGCTTTTTTCACAATATTCCTAAAGCCCAAATGGTAAAGATAATCAGACCTGGCAATGGCAATTCAAAATGGACTCCTTACAAGACCTCATCGGGTGACAATCCTTTAGTGATGGCAACCTGGAAAGAGTTGATGCTATTTAATCTGATTAACTGAGGGATGAATACAGAAGGTTATCCCTTAGATAAACATTTGTTTATAAATATTAATTTCTCAACCCTAACAGAAGGCATAATTTTGGTGTTGCTGCAATAATAAACAACTTACATAAACACTTCCTTTTTATGATTCTATAATCCCATAATTTGGGGTAGAGTTGGGGTGACTGGATGGACTTGAGCATTGATTGGACAAATGCCCTTCCTGATGCCTATATGGAGTATACAACAGATATTTTTTCTTTGCGCCCTAGGAAACATCTGCCACTACCTAGAATTGAACTCTTAACCTTCCAAGTGGGCTGGCAGTGTCTTCACCGCTAGGCCACCATGCCACTGAATAAACAATTTACATATTTCTCTAAAAACTAGTTTTCAGAATAATCCTAGCAAACACAATTATATGTTGCTATCTCTTTCAACTATTTATAGAAATAGTCTTCATTTTTTTGATAAAATAATAGAATATAATACCACTGATATATTCATTTTAGTGAATGTTCTTCAATCTTTTCAGAATTGAATATTGATAGTTTCAGCCTAGATAAAGAATTACAGTTTTTATTTTCTGTATTTTTTTTCATTTTCCTAAAGATGTAAAGTGTGGCTTTTCAGAGACATTTAATAATGCCAATAGATTTTCTACGCAGATCCTTTGGTATTTTCTCTAATTCCAAGATTATTCTTTTAAAATAAGAGGAAAGTTAAAACACTATTTGTTTTATATCTTCATTTTGAAGATGGTAGATACATGGTAGAACTTATATATATCCTAGTCAATTTAGTCTCCAGTTTGAAGGAACATGAGAAAAAGAAAATTCTACTGTAACAAGTCTTACAGTAAAAAAAAATTACTGTGGAACTATATAGGTAGCAGAACTCTAATAAAGTAGTTCATAATATTTATTCTATGGTTCAAACGCAAATTGGATTGATGCTTCAGGAATCATTAGTCATTTTGCCTTACTTGCACATTTTTAGCAGCCTTTACCTTATTTTAAAAAGTCATATTTGCTGTCTTTTTTAGCAATGACAATAGCCCTGTTATAAAGCACTATCACATCAAGGAGACTAGCGACAAGCCCAAGAGGTATTACTTGGCAGAGAAACATGTTTTTGATTGTATCCCAGAATTGATCAACTATCATCAGTATAATGCAGGAGGTAAGTTCAGGCAAGAAAGGTAAGAAGATGCAGATAACTTAATTCTAAGATTCTAAAAATGGAGGGAAAAATTATCTTGACATCTGATGTTTTAAATAATTCCTTATTATCAAAGCTCTTATGATAAATCAATATAAATTTACTTAGTATCATAAAATGCTGAAAATTTCCTAAATACTGGATCTCTTGCAGGAAGCCTATATTTGCCTTCTCTTTATATGTGCCCCATTAAGTATAATTTTGAATTATATTTAAGAGAAATTATATAAATAAATGACAGTTCTTTGATTTTCTGAATATCCTGGGAGAAATTTAATATAAAATGCTTAGCATATTCAGGTAGATGGTCAAAGTGCTTATGTTGCATATTAAAACCTTCACAGACATTCCTAGAGATTTTCACATAATAGGAAAATTGTTTTGGTATACTTTATTGAAGTGTCACATTGGTAACTTTGTTATTTTTATATTTGATTCTCAAGTACATTCTTACAGTACATCTCCATAATTCTATTTTTATGGCCCATCATTTTTTCTTAAGCTGCCAAAAGCTGGGTCCTTTTTGCTCTCTGGTCTTGGTTGTTTTCTTGCAGACATTTCATTACCCAAACCAGGTAACAACATCAATCTAGTATATCACTCTACATTACTAGCACAGATGATGTAATCTAGTTTGAGTAATGAAATGTCTGCATGAAAACAGCCAAGCTCAGAGAGTACCAAGGACCCCTCATTTCAATCTCAAGTTACAAATATTCCCCTATATACTCTTACTTTTGAGTCTCTTTCAAATGTATTTGTACATTTGTTCAAAACATAGGTCTTGTTACTCGGCTGAGGTATGCTGTCTCCACCTGGAGAGAAAAAGCTCCTGTTACAGCTGGATTAAGTTATGGTAAGTAAACTAGATGTCTTGCTAAAGGAGTTTGTAATTTTTTGGTTTTGAGACAAAATGGAAGTGAAACTCACAGTTCTTTTCTTTAAAATTTAAATAAGGGTAAATAAGGCAATCACAAAGTTTCTTTGTTTCTGTGAATGGGAATAAAGGGTATAGAGCAGGAGTGTCAAATTTGATTTCATTGAGGGCCACATCAGGGTTGTGTTTGACCTTTGGGGGATGGGGTGGGTGTGGCCAGGGTGGTGTGGCCAGCTCGACATCACTCATATCAGGGGCATCTGTGGTGGACAGAGTGCTCTGCCAGTGAAAATGGGCTCCCAAGTTTTCTTTTTGGCTGCAACGCCCTCCTGCAACCCTCCTGAGCTCCGTTTTCGAAGGCAAGAAGCACTGCGGGCTGGTCCTTTGCTGTTTCCAGGTGGTCCTGTGGGCCAGATCTAAGCACCCTGTGGGTCAGATCCGGCCCCCAGGCCTTGAGTTTGACACCCTGATGTGGAGTATTAGAGAAGTAATGATTAAATGAAGAATTCCTAACCAAGTTCTTTCCACATCCACAAATACTGGCACTATTGATTGTATAACAATTATTATTTATTGGACAAAAGCAATTATTAGATTGTTTTTTCTTTTGCTTTTTCCTAGGCAAATGGATTATTAATCCACAAGAACTAACATTTCAACAGGAGATTGGTGTTGGTGAGTTTGGGGTGGTTCATCTTGGCTACTGGCTTGATCGGAGGAAAGTGGCCATAAAGACAATTCGCACAGGAACAATGTCAGAAGAAGACTTTATTGAAGAGGCCCAAGTCATGATGTAAGCAGTATAAACACCTACTAAACTCCTATTTTATTTATGTAATGAATAATGCAATGATATGACTTTTAATCCCTTGATGTGGTTCTTTATTTTATTTACATTATTATTGATCAATTTATTTTAAATTTTGATAAGCTGGACCACAATTTTTTTAAATAATTAAACTTAGAATCTTCTTCCAATTTGTTTCTTTGATGCAACCCTGAATATTGTGCATCATGGATGAAATTAAAAAATATGAAGTGATTGACACATCTCTTCTATAAATATTTACTGGTAGAATTAGAATTATCAAATTAATGTTATTGTCTACAGTTATGGGCCTATGTTTGTATGAACATTAGCAAATGTGTAGTGCTTCTTAATCTCAAGCTGACAACAGGCATTTTTAACATTGGACAAATCAAATGGCATAAAGCTTCTAAAGCAATGCACCTTAAATAATAATGATATAATGATAGTCAGTTTTTGGTTTCTCTGAGGATTCCTTTTAAATATCTTCAGAACTTTTGCTATGTACTACTTTCGAAATAGTAGAGTTTCTATCATTGGCACTCACAAAGAAACTTAAAATATGACTGCTTTGTGATTTAACAAAAAAATCTTACACTGTTTTGCTATGTCTCACAAACATGTCTGTCTCCTAAACATCATTGGCACAATCAGGCATTAAACAATTGAGTTCTTGATTGAAGAAGCCGTATTGGTATATTGTTACAAGTTCTACAAAATACAATCTCTAATACTGTTTTTAATTAAGTTTTAAGAAAATTATTTTTCTTTAAGGTGACCTTTATTCCTGGTGATTGTATGGACACATATTTAACAAGATTCTTACTTTTTTGAAAATAAAAAGTATCAGTGAAATTTTGTAAATTTGTGAAAAGAGTAACTTCACAATTGATTTCCATTTCAAGAATTATCCATAGTGAATGAGGGAAATGTAGCATGGTATTTACAATAATTATACTTTTTCCCTTTTCTTTATTTCTTAGTATATCCATCATATATCTGGATTTCTTCTTTTATGGTCTTCTTCCTTATTTTCTGTTGAAAATTCTTGATTTATCTTTTTGCATCATCAGGAAACTATCTCACCCCAAATTGGTCCAGTTACATGGGGTATGCCTGCAAAATTCTCCTATATGCCTAGTATTTGAGTTCATGGAATTTGGATGTTTATCTGATTATCTGAAGAAGCAACGTGGAAGCTTATCAAAGGAAGAACTTCTTGGAATGTGTCAAGATGTGTGTGAGGGAATGGCTTATCTCGAGGAGGCATCTGTCATTCATAGAGATCTGGTATGTTTGGATCACATCTTGTTTTTCTACAAAGAAATATTTAACATAAAAAATCAGCATAATGAAATTACTGACAGATATTATCTTTAAATTGTAATGTAAGACGACTTTCAGTGTTTGTACAATAGTGGGAATTGTTCAACAGTGGGGATTGTGCAGTATTTCTGATAATTCCTTCTATGTGAGAGTATTGAATTTTTTTATTGATTTTGTTTGGTTTTGTAGTGCACAGTAGTTTTCTATGTAAATTAAAAATATGAGGCACATTGTACAATACCAAGATTTACTGCTGACAGAAAACCTTGATGAACTTCTGGAGAACAGAAAAAAAATGAACTTCACCAGTGACCAGGATATGAATGACCATGCACAGGGCATGCTGATCCAGAAGTGGTATAATTGATACGCAAGATGAAGCTGTGCAAAGCCCCCCTAATTCTTGGATGCCATCTGCTTTTTGAGCAGCAACCATAAGTTTAGAAGATTCTGTAAATGAAGCTCTGGCTTTGTTTGAGACTATGCTATCTCATCCTAAACATCCTGGAAAATCTCTGGATCTAGGAAGTCACAGAATCCACTAGCAGTCAATTTTATGAAGGTGGATTTTGTATCTTTTTCCCTATCCAGTCCTTTATACTCATATACTATCTAGGCCTTGCAGACAGAACTCTGGTGTGATATCATATATTATCATACCAATAACAATAAGAAATTAGCAAACCCATGAAGAAATTACAAATACTGTACATCCTGTCTTTTCTTTCCCACAGGCTGCTCGAAACTGTTTGGTGGGTGAATTTCAAGTTGTCAAAGTGTCAGATTTTGGAATGTCACGGTAATATAGGTTTATTATACATTATTAGCCCTATAGTTGATAAGTGGAAATCCACTACAGTTTTTTAACTATATCCAACCTAACCCAATTCAACTTTATATTGGCAAAATATTGGCAAACTTTGTATTGGCAAAAGCTTCTAAAGCTCACTTCTGATCCGTTGCCACTGAAATTTCTATAACCTACTCCTCCCTTGACAGCCAGCTTAAGAGAACTAAAGGATCTCAATTTTTATATTAGTTTATCATTTGAATTTTCCCACTGTTCACATCTGCAAATATATAACTAGTATGAATGAAGACAGTAAGATTCATAGTACAGCCTTTCCCAACCAAGGGCTTTTCAAATAGGTTAAGACTGTAATTCCCAACATTCCAAGCCAAACTCATCTATAGGCACTACTACATTGAAGGAGGCACCTACAGCTAATACTTGGGTGTGTTATATTGTACAGCAACTAGCTCAGTGGGACATTAAATGTCTATGGATGTTCTCAATCATCCAGGTCATGGTTGTCCCAAAGGTGCTTTTTCAAAAGGTAACTGGACTTTCTGGTTTTTCTTTGAAGATGTTTTATTTCTCATCCAAGAAGCTTCTTCAGCTCTTCTTGGATGAGAAGCAAAACGTCTTCAAAGAAAAACAAGAAAGTCCAGTTGCCTCTTGAAAAAGCACCTTTGGGGCAGTGCAACATTAGTTCCTTCAATTCTATCCTGCAATTTCTCTTCCCTTAAAACTTGCAGATCAGATTTTGAAGGTACTCAAAGGACCAGTGGTGGAATTCAAATATTTTTACTACTGGTTCTGTGGGTGTGGCTTGGTGGGTGTGGCTTGGCTTAGTGGGTGTGGTTTGGTGGGCATGGCAGAAGAAGAATACTGAAAATACCCCATTCCCTCCTCAATCCAGGAGGAAGATTACTGCAAAATCCTCCCTCCCCACCCCAATAACCTGCTTTCCAGCTTCGTTCTCCTGGGACTCGAGAAATAGAGAAGAGATGGGGATGGGCCAGTCAGAGATGGTATTCCAAACTACTCAAAATTTCCGCTACCGGTTCTCCGAACTACTCAAAATTTCTGCTACCAGTTCTCCAGAACTAGTTAGAACCTGCTGAATACCACCTCTGCAAAGGACTATATTAGGGAAGCCATATTGTCTTGTCATAATTATGCTGATAGAAGTTCTGCATGGGATGTTATTGAAGTTCACTAATAAATGTCCCAATCAGAGAAACATCCAATCATGCATAGCTTTCTAGGATCATTTCCTACTTTGCAGACACCTTTCTATCACTTGCCAGCCAGACATATTCCAATTATATTTTATTGGTCAACTGAAGTCAGTTTCTTTCCACAGTCATTACTACTTTTCTAAAGAGGAGGATGTGAAAGAATAGCAGTACTCATAAAATCAATGATGGCATTGGTTGCAGCATAACAACAAGCCGTCTGTTTTATTTCAATAGCTTCCATAGTACTGACAGTTAAAGAGAAGCATGTCTATAGAATGGTTAGTTTGATAACATGGAATGAAAGTCAATCTGTGTAACTTCCAATCTGGGTATATATATTCCCATTCTATTACTGCTGGGGGATCAGATATATAAAATGGTAGAGCCTCCTCCTGTATCATTATAACTCATGATTTCAGATTAATGATTCAGTAAGATTCTGATATTTTAATCTTTTTTTATGCATGAGCTATACCATTATTACTGATTAATTACTTTAAACAAATTTATCTCTTTTAGGTATGTTCTTGATGATCAATATACCAGCTCCATGGGTACTAAATTCCCCATCAGGTGGTCAGCACCAGAGGTTTTTTCCTATAACCGCTATAGCACCAAGTCAGATGTATGGTCATTTGGTAAGAGTCTTTAACAACAAATATCCTAGTCACATAATTGCTTCAAGCTCTTACGATTAAAAAACTGTTCATTGTTTATCTTAACAGGACAAGAAATTTGACCATGTTTTTGTCTTAGATGATCTCTAAAAATATTTCAACATCATTTTTTAAAGTGTAAAGTATTTAAAGCCATATTTATTTTTAGAATTTTGTAAAGACGTAGAGCAACAAAAATTTCACAAAACATGAGATCCTTCCATAGTTTATTGTCACTCCACATCACACGATTTGCATAAAAGGAGCTTTTCTGCTTCTCCCTTCTCAGTCTATTTCATATTTTTACTGGGTTGTTAAATCAGCCAAACAGTAATATAATCCAGATACGAAAATGAATACATATCTATGAGTAAACAGCTCAAAAGCTATTAATTTATTCAACTAAAAGGGAAATTAGGTTAGAATATATAAATACATTTGCAATACCTGAATGATAAAAACATTTGTTTGGTTAGAACATAGTGATTTGATTGCTTTCTTTTCTTTTCTCTTTTTCTTTCCTTCTTTCTTTTTGTTTCTTGGTCTTTGACAGTGTCTTTTCACATTTATCTTTACAACGTCTTCAAATTCATTCCACAATTCCTAAGGTTTCTTACTGGTGAGGTTCAGGACTTCAAAGTGATTCCTAATGTTTTGAAAATGATGGGTATATGGTCAAGATCATATTATAGAAACTAGTTGGCTTTCTGCTTCCATTTTAGCTTAACTTGGAATTTGAACTACCTGCAAAAATTGTAAAAGCGAGGACTGTACAAAGTTAATTTTTCATCACTGTGGTATTTTGAAAGAGTTGCTAAAGAAGTCAGTTGCTAAATGAGGACTAGCTGTAGTATAGTCTTCTGACTGAAAGTGTTGATTTGCTGATGCTTAAAATGTCAATGTGTAAGTGATTCATTTCATTCTTCACTGTGTGGAGCTTTCCTGTGTTTATGCTTCTTACATTTTATGCTCTGATTGTAATTCTATCTTTGTAGTTTCAGATTTTCTTTTCTTCCATGGAAACATCACCAACTAAATGTCCTGAGGCTTTAATCTAATAATTTGTACCTTGAAAGTTCTGCAGCTCTTTCTCAATAGTGTGTTGAGTGCCATGTGACCTGGGGAGGGGGCATCATTCAGCACTATATTGTCTTTCACATTTAATGTCTACCCTTGTGATCTTTTGGTAAAACACACAAGTAGTTTGATAATTGCCTTTTCCTGCGAATATGAAATTATGTCTTTGCTGTTGTCACTAAAGTGATCGCCTCCTTCTAGCATCTTCTCTATCACCACTGCCCAATATAGAAGCCTGCTTGTTTTTGCAAGGTAGCTGGGATGATCACCATGCCTTAGATGACCCTATTAGAATTATATTCTGTTGACACATTTCTGGCATTCTTCACTCATCTCATCCAGTAATACCTTCCTGCCTCTGCTACCACCACAACACAAGAACAACAGGATTAGGGAGGAGGGGGAGTGTAGTAATAGTAAGTCACAGTGAACAAACAACATATGAATATATAGTCAAAAGCAAACTCACAATCTGTTGACAATCTGGAGCCTGCTAATATTATTTTATTAGGATGACTAACCAATGGGCAACCTTACATTTTAATTTGGGAGAAAGTTCCTATAAACCTTCTCTAGTCACATATAGGATTGATTACATTGTGAATCTCACTGAAAAAAATATCTATTTTAAGCAATGGATCAGAACATTAAGATATTTGAGAAAGACAGAGTGGTAGACACTGTTATGTTATTCTTCATAAATTATGTATCCTCCCTTATTTCAGGAGTATTGATGTGGGAGGTATTCACTGAAGGCAAAACTCCGTATGAGAATCGGACAAATGCTGAAGTGGTAGAAGAAGTCAGTGCTGGCTTCCGTTTGTATAAACCCAGAATTGCTTCTAAAACCATTTATAAACTTATGCAACATTGTTGGAATGAGGTTAGTACATCTTATTTCATGCAAGAAGGATGTAAGAATGAAATAATATATTTTACATTGAGTCACACCCAACTCTTGGTAACTTCATGGACCTGACTGTAAAGGTTTTTTTGATAACAGTAAAGAAGCGGTTTCTCAAAAAATGGCAGTTTTTGATTTTCTATCTAGCCTATAGCCTTGGTATTTCTCTAATTGTTTCTCATGAACTCGGGGAATTTAACTCAGATTAACGTTTGAAATTGGGTTAAGAGCTGCTACCTATAAAACCAGTTTTCAAAAAGTTTTATACAGCACCATTGGAAAATGTAAGAAAAAATAAATTTGAAGCTTAAAATGTTTTTTAAATTTCTAAGAAAAACAACTTATATATTGAGTTTTTAATTAGTGAAATATAGAAGTTTTAAAAATCTATAACATTTTGTTTGCAAATTTTACTGGATCTTGAAGGAGAATAGATACAATGCTAAAATGGAATGAAATTATAATAACAGCATAGGATATCCACCAAGATTCCAGAAGTTGCTCTATTCTTGAAATTTTTTAATGATACCTGACTATAAGGCTTTAACATGTTGCTTACCCATAAAAATAAACAAATAAAAACAATTGTCAAATCACAGTTCCTGGTTTATCTTTGCATAGTTAGTATATCTCTGTTTAAGAACATTAGCTGATATTACCAAGAGTTTTTAAGGATAAAACTAAGTTATTATCTGGAAGTTTTATTATTGAAAAGCATGTAATCATTCAACTACACATACTCTAACTAAGGTATAGGGACCATACATAATGTTACTAAGATCCGTGATGCAGTGGTTAGAATACAGTACTGCAGGCTACTTCTGCTCATACAAGTTTAGCAGTTTGATTCTTACTGGCTCAAGGTTGACTCAGCCTTCCATGGTCAATAAAATGAGAACCCAAATGGATGAGGGGCAATATGCTGACTCTGTAAACTGCTTAGAGAGGGCTGTAAAGCCTTGTGAAGCTGTATATAAGTCTAAGTGCTAAGTGCTATTGCTACTACTTTGTATCTATTAAATTACAAGTGATCACTTGTCAAGAGTTTCTATCAATGCAGAAATGCTAAAAAGATGCAAATGTTCATCTTTAATATGGAATGTGGGATTTTTTTTTTTAAAAGTAAACATTATTTAGAAGGCTCATTTTATATTTGGATTTTAAATTATCCTTATTTAAGAATAGGGCTAAATATCTTTCTTGTAAAGTTGAACCATTCATCTAGTAGCAGAATGCTTTGTTGTGGATTTCTCTTCTGACATTTTCTATCAGTTACAAATGGCTTCACTTCCAGGAGGGAGGAAATGATCAATATATTTGCTACTGGAGAATACCATTATAGTCCCTTAAATTCATCAATATGATCATCTAAAATGCTATTTTGTTATAGACTTTTTTTCATTATTGCCATTCTAATGCACTCACAAGTTAGCACTTAATTCTCTTTCCTTGTTTTTTTTCTTCTTCAGAAGCAAAACGACAGACCGCCTTTTTCTCGCCTGCTTTACAGTCTCAATGAAATTTCTGATTCTGATCATTAAGAATTAGTGGATTTGAGAGGATACAAAAACATACATTTTTGTAATCATTGGGCAAATATATTCATTATCTGCATCTTGAAGGAGTAACACATTTGCTACTGAGATACTAAGAAGACCCTTGGCCTTCTGAAAGAATTGAGAACCAAGAAAGTAGACAGTACAAGATACAGAAAAACAGTCTAGTGTGCTGTTCCCATGACTGTTTCCATTTCAAATAATGGAATTATGATGATAGAGATGGTAATGATAACAATAGCAGTAATGAGCTGACGAGATCTGTTAAGAGACCCTAAATTATTTAATGAAACTATGATACAGATCCTACAAGCTTGCTTAAAGCTGAAAGAAAATATTCAACTTATTTGTAAATGAACAGTTTCAATAGCAGATTGAACAGCTTGAATGGAGAGACAGAATGCAACAAAGATAGGAAGGTTAAGAATGTGGATTAATTTTTTTCTAGTTTCAACTAATTTGTTGAGAGAGATAGAGAGATTATGGAATAGACATCTTTGATCTTCATTCTGATTTGGCTGAGTGAAATAAGGGCTTCCATCAGATACATTGGACCCCTCACAAATTCCATAATTACACTATTATGGACAGATTCATGAGATATCTGAACTGAGGTACAACTGAATCCATTATCTGAGACCAGTTGAAGCATTTTATTAATTTGGAAATTTTGAAAGACAGAGAGATATTGAGCTTCTTGCCTAGAAAGAAAAGGAGGAAGATTGTAAATAAATGACTGATAGTTTCAACTTTCAATCAATAGTTAAAGATTTTACCCCAAAACTACCTTTCTTTCTAGGGCTAATCACCACTGTTTGATTGGTGTAACTATTTTCATGCAAAAAAAATGCTGAAAACTCCCACAGACATGTGTTTTTTTCTGAAAATGAATTTAGTTTTCTTAAGCTAAAGTTTGTGATAAGCTTTTTGTCAGTTTCATTAAAAGTTGTATGGATATGTGAATGCCTTTATATACATATAAAGGCAAATATAAAAACTGCTTTTATGAAGTTATTCTGAACTATTCTTATCAACTTGGTCTGATGTGTTTGTGACTGCAAATGTAACATATATTTAACCATTCCTTTAAAAATAAGCAGTATGTAACTTTGCTTAGTGTTAAATCACTTGTGGGCCTGAAGTCTGGCTGAATTCATCTTCCCTGGGATTTGCTATATCTTACTCTTTCAAGGAGAAAACTATTGGAGATTGTGGACTACATCAAACTTTGTTTTTCCGAATTAAAATTCCACTGCACATAAATATCAGCACACAGTAAAAGGAATTAATTGCATAATGTTTGTAAAACATTAACATTCTAAAGAAATAAAGCTGTGAAGGATGCTTCTGAAGTATTCAGGTTCAGGTTTTCAGAATAATTGTCACAGACCTGAAACTCAAAAAAATATTGACTATTAGATGGAAAAGTAAATTGTTCCAAGATTGAAGAAATAGTCCGATGCATTGAAAGGTTAGATAAAAATAATGGAAGAATTCTGGTACATCTTCTATATATTTTTGGATTTCGTGTTTCAGGCTGGAAAAGATCAGACACCAATCTGTGAGAGGAAAAAGAAGAGAAAAGCACAGGATCGAATCTCCCACCTGCCCTTGTGATTTTCTCTTCTTTATCCTCTCAGCTGATTGGCGCTGGTGTGAGGAAAGCTGCACACCAGAGTTAAGCAAAACACGCCCACTAAGCCACGCCCACGGAACCGGTTGTAAAACAATTTGAATCCCACCACTGCACCAATCAATTATAATGGCTTGGGTACCCATAGAGGAGCCAGTGATAACATGTGCATCATGATGTCATCAAGCAAAGTATATATTACATGCTTTGGACATGGACATTCATATTTCAGTTGCGCCATGCATTATTTTTCCAACTCTTAAATTATGAATCAGTTCCTTGGAGGTATGTTTGTAATAGTATCACAGATTCGTAAAATATGATATTTATTAATAAAGGTTTTTCCTTAGTGGCATTGAATTGATATAAAGCTGGGCCAAAGCAGGTTTACTAAAATTCTTTGTTAACCATTTGGGAGGGGATGTACACTTCTTTATTATTTTAGGGATGGTTTTAAATGGTTTTAAATGATTGAATTATGTTTGAAAGGAATTGTTATTGAAGGATTTTGTAGATAATTGCAATATGTTTTACATTATGCTTATACTTTAAAAGTGTTATCCATTTTGAGCATTGTTAAAATATTAAATATGTTTTTTAAGCCGGGAGATAAATAATGGTTCTATATATATTTATAAAATGTGACAGAGTGATATGCATTTAAAAGTCATGTGTATAAAGTTTTCCTTAATTCTGTTAATGAATAAATCTAAAGTAAGAATATTAAAATAAATGATGTGAAGTCAAAGTTATGTATGCACTGTTAATTAAAATGTTCCTGATTCATCTGTGTGACATCATTCATATCCAGTTGCAATTCCAGTCATGTACTCAGAAAATTCAATGTACAACCCACTGAAGCAGTCCAACTTACCCAAATGTGTGTCTTTCAGGTATGTTGAAATTCAATTCTCATAAACCCCTTCCAACATGGCAGAAGTTTATGGCAGGGAAGACAAAAGCCCATCTTTAGAAGACATCAGGTTGGAATACCATAGTTTCCCCCTGTCCAGTAGCCACAGAGACATTGTAGCTTCAACTTTTTTTCAGAAGGAACTCTAGAATCGATTACCTTCTAAAACATTTATTATAACACGTTTAGTTATATGAAAAGAAGATGTTTAAGGAAGGGGGGGAGAGAACTTGCATTAGTTTTAAAGGAAGTTCATCTTCCACATGTAAAATACAAGTTTGTTCATGACAAATGCAACTCTGTTCTTTTAGTCTGAGGATGGGGAAACCCTAAGATTTTCTATTAGAATTAGATAATTTGTGTGTGTGTGTGTGTGTGTGCGTGCGAGAGAGAGAGAGAGAGAGAGAGAGAAGAGAGAGAGATTTTTAAAAAATATGAATGAATTCTTATCTGATTAACAGGTGCAAACTGTCATCGGGTCAAGAGTGTGGGTTCTTGAGGGGTGAGCAGCCGGCGGACGGGCGGGCATGCAGGCTGGCAAGCAATAGAGAAGTAGGTTTCTCGCGGCGGGTGGGAGTCGTTTTAGAGCAGGAGCTCAGGAAGTCGGCTACAGCCCGGTCGGCTCCTGTTCTGCGTGTGCGAGAGAGAGAGAAATAGATCCAAGCGGCAGCAGCAATAGAGGGAGGGGGAGGAGGAGGCGGCTGTGGCGACGGAGGTGGAGACTGCCTAGTGGTGGCAGCGGCGGCGGCGGCGGCAGCGTCGACGCTGTAGCATCCCTTCCTCTTTCTCCGCTGTAGCCCCGTTGAGCCCAGCCGCAGAGGCCGGGTAAGCATCCTTCCTCTCCCGCCAGGTAAGCAACGGGACTCTTCGCTATTTGTATTCCCGGGAACCTCGCCGCTTCTTCTCGCGGTGGGCTTGGAGAGCCACCATCGAGCACGAGGCGGGGGGCCCCATATTGCTGCTCCGGCGGCGGCGAGCGAGCGGGGGCTGCTTTTCGGGTGAATGAAAGACGGGCAGACCTGCTGGCCACCGGGCTGGAAGCGGGGGAAGGGGCAGATGCGTGAAGGGAAGCGGGGAGAAACGTTGCAGCGAGAGGCAAAGCCGCAGGTGTAGCTTTGAGGAAGCAGGCGCTGGAACCGAGACTCTTCCCTCGGCTCCTCCGCCGCCCACCACCCTTCATTCATCCGCTTCTGGCCTCCTCCGTAACCCTTCCAATCACTAGGCTAGGGCGACCGTGGGTTGACGGGTGCGAGGGAGGCTGCCTGCAAGAGCTGGCGGTGACAGCTTGGCTGCTGCAGGGCGGCTCAGCCCGAGCGGCAGAGGCTGCCCCGATTCAAGCCTTTCTGCAACAGGCTCTTAAGAGACCCCGGCTGAGGGGGGACTGAGAGGAAGGAGGGGGCACCAGCAGGTGCGGCTGTCATTCTGCCGGGAGAGCGGGCCCGGCTAGCCCCCTCGGGAAGAAGGATTTTACGAGCGATATCCCAGAATGCTTAGAGATACCTATGCTTATGCATCGAGAGGCCTCCTTGTTTATAAGAGTGCATCAAGCAACTGCCATGTGATCAGCCTTTATTATTGATGTCTTTCGTGGAAAAAAATACATATGTGATCCGACGCTGGATTTTCCACGCCCTGAAATGCTAATTGGATTTTTTGTGTTAACACAAACACCCGTCAGATTGAATTAAGGGATGGCTTTGGGGGTTAAATTAAACCGTAGGCAATTAGAAAGGAGCTTGCTACTTTAATCTTTCTTTCAAAATAAACAGTGTGATGCATAGGAACAAAGATCGGGGGGGGGGGTGGCGAATAGAAAATGCTCAAAGGAAATGGAATCTCAGCAGGTGTGTTTTTCAACTTGAAAAATAGAAAAAGATGCTTGGGTGGTTAAATATGAAAAATAAACGTAGTTATCTAAGTCATGCTTATGCGAACAGTATTTCTACCATCTTGTTCTTAACGGAGTCTTTAAAGAAAAGGTTAGACCAATGGGCAATTTGGACTAGAATTTCAGAATTGGAATTTGAAATTGGCTACATCAAATTATTATTTTGTCATTTAAATTCTAGCCTTGGAGATACCTTAAATAATACTATTATAGCATCAAATGTATGAGGCAAGCTTTTGTGCCTGTAAAACATGTGGGTTGGAAATCGGTGCCAAACAAGATAAGATTTTCAATGAATTGTACTGTCAATCACAGCTGAGATCTCTGAAATAAAAAGGGAACCGGACATACAGAAAGGAATAGTGTAGTTTCATTTGGCTGTTTTAAAGATAGGCCCTGTGAAAGTTAAACAATCCAGATTTTGGAGTTTGCAGGTAAAAACGAGATTGCTGTTAGTAAAATAGAAGGCCCCCTGAGCCATCTGTTGCTGTCACTATGGTGGCTCAGGGACTTCCCATCACAAAAATCTCAAGTAATGAGATTGACTTAATTACAGGAAGTAGAAAGAGGCATGCAGAGATCTGATGTTATTCCTAGGCTATTTCGTTAGGAGAAACATTTTTGTGGATAAAATGTTTTTGGCTGGTATAAGAAATCAGCTGATTTTAATCTGCATTGAAATAAAGCTTTTGCTAGCATCAGTTCTCAAAATAAAATAAATTGTCCAACCCAGTGACCAAGAAAATAGTTTGATCCATACAACCAATCATATTCTTCAAGATTAGTACAATTAAACATAATTTTCAGAGTGTGCATTTGGGTATGTACTGATTAAGTACCTTTTTCTTCAAACCCATATTGCTTTCCTGGAATCTTTTATTTGCCCATGAATGCTTTTCTTTGCCATTTGAGGCTCAGACCTATTCATATTTACATGGTGTGGTACTTATTGGATTAAGGAAAATTTTCTTCTAAATAACTTTCTGTCTCTTTTTGATTTTATTATGTTTTTGCCCTATTTTGGTACCAAGATGACATACAAGGCTACTTACAATAATAAAAAACAATCAGTAAGGCTCCAAAAGCATTTTATATTATAATGAATAAAAAGCAAATGTGAAATTAAATTTCGCTACAAGAGCCAAAAACTCAGCTTCATCTGTAGACTTTACACATTTATCAATGGTTCTTCGTTGTGAGAAAATATTCATAAAAAGATGGGGTTCATATTAGGGCAAGAATTAAAAGTCACTTCTATAAGTTGAAAACCCTCCAGTGTGACTTTCAGTGAGAATCAGAATCAGTATGAGAAATTGTATATACTATAGACTGAAAAATACTATGTTACCATGTATGTTTTTTCCATACACTCACCCACACAGAACATTTTGGGGTACAGTCACTTTTTCTCAAGTTGTTTTCATAGGAGGTAAATTCATATGATGGAAACTTGCCACATGAAGATTCTAACTGTACAGAAATCAAAGTTATCTTGATAGGACACAGAAAGAAGCCAATGGTAATTTAAGATAAATTTTCATTGAATCCACTATAAGGACTTACATTGTGCCAGATGGGATTGTTGTTATATATACTTCATTATTATGCTTGCAGGATATAAAAGGAACAGGGCCCTGCCAATGTATAGCTAACATTCGATGGAAGAGAAATCATCAGAGAAAGATGAATCATTGCTTTGGTTTGAAAATTGTATTAAATTGATTTAACTTTAGTTTTGTTCCCTGCCTTCTTTGGAATGGGCTTGAGGAAGAGAGCTTACTTTTCTGAATCAAGCAGACCAAGATTATTTATCACAATTCGGTTTTGTTTTGCTTCCCTAAACCTTGATCAACAGTTTGCATTCAAATATATTCTGAATCCTTTCATAATTTTTAAATTTTGTTTTGCTTACGCTGAAAAAGTAAGCAAAAGAAAAGTACAAATAAATGCTGTATTAAAGACTTGATAGCGATAACAGAGCTATTTTTAAAAGGGAGTGGGGAAGAGAAAGCAGGGCCAAGTATTATAATATAATATAATTAAATGTTCTTTTTGCCTCTTTGAGAAAAGAGGACTAATGGAAAAAAACTGACAGTAAATAAGCCATAATGACTACTTCATCCATAATAGTTATAGAAAGTGGATTTACAAACATCCAGAAAGTCAAAGGGAAAGCCAGCAGGGAAATTTGGAAATCACTGGGGATAGGTCTCCCCCAACAGCACACTGTCCCTCAGCTCCTCTGTGCTCATATTAGGCTAGCTAATTGTGCATCCTGCACACCTTCCCTGACCCACACAATGCCTGTCATGCTTACTCTTGAACCCTCTTCTATCTGGTAGCAACACCAACCTGCCTGCATTTCTGGGACTTGCAATTTCCTGCCAGCTCCTCCACTGATTTTGGTTGAGAAAATCTAGCAAGAAATTGCCTCATATCTCAAATATTTCTTCTTAAAATATAGAAAAATGTTTTCTCCCTGGAATTTGATAAAGACCAAAGATTTTTCTTGAAAATAATTAATGGGAACAAAGTTTTTAGACTCTGTCTTAGAGGTATTGGAACCCAAGAAGTGGCATTAGGTGATTTAAGTGATAAAGAAATAATAAATGCATTTATTTAATAGAAGCACGCAATTCAAATTAAACATACTCTGTTCTACTTCAAAGATGGGTGACAAAGCCACAATAACCATCTATTCAGTAATAGTTAATTTAATAAGAATGAAAGGCATATTAATGAAAAACTAAATTTTAAATGGATTTGGTATGCTCAATTTAGAACAATAAAGTAAGAAAAAAAGCCTATAAATATAGTAAGTTCTAATCTGAAACAAATGTGCACAAAATTACAGTCAAAGGAAGGAAATTGCATGTAAACTCTCCTGAGTTTGTTTGGGGAAGGAATGTGATTCTTTCAAGTAGATCAAGGGACAGCAACTTCTCTAGACCTCTAGGCCATAACAAACAATAAAGCACAGGCATGCTCAGTTAAAATAAAAAAAGGGAAGTTGGTGGGGCAGTTTTGAATGTACCAAATCTTTTTGTTAGGTTCATCAATACCACACAGGTATGAAAAGCGATGGGATTCTGATCATGCTGCTGCAATTGTCATCTTATCTCTGTCCTTCGTTGGCTGCTGATGCCCCAGAAACTGATGAATTGGCATTCTTCCATGAGATCATGCAAAACTGGAAAGTCTTAGCTATGAAAGGGAAAACACAAGAGGTCAGGTTGCTGTCTTAGAATAGATGGATAGGTGGATAGCTGATTACTTCTTTCATTTATATATTAATTACTTGGAATATTTAAGCAATTGAGAAATTAATTGTAAAAACTGAATTTGATGAAGTCTCTTTCTCTTAAGTACATGGAACTTTAACAAAATTCCAAGTAACATCCATGTTTGTTTTGTTAGACTTTCTTTTAACACATCAAATATCATAAGGGAAAGAACAAATTCCAAAGACAAAATTCAATTTGTAGGGACTGAGAAAGTTAGAATAGTTTCAAAAATATTTAACCATCATACTTCTTGAAAAAGAAATTTTCATTTGTTAGATTAGATTCAAGACTAGTTCCTGTTTTAAACATGTGGATGACTATTATTATTATTTAAAATTTTATACCGCACCCTCTCCCAAATTGGGACTCGGGGCAGTGTACAACCTAGTAAAAACAACACAATCAAATAAGAAAATTTAAAATAGATTAAAAAGATTAAATTGGTGGCTGAGGTTAAAATTACGATAGAATAATAAAAAGGGTAAAAAGTTAAAAGTTAGAAAAATTAAAAACCCTCCAATGATACTAGGCCAGACCGGCCTGTTGAAAAAGGTGGGTCTTCAGTGCGCGCCGGAAGGTTCGCACGTCAGTGATGGCTCGCATCTCCGGGGGTAATTCATTCCAGAGGGAGGGTCACTTCTATGCTGCTTATCTGGGAATAAATCCTATCTGACACAGTGTGATTTATTCTTAATTGAACATATTTAAGATAACCTTCATGTTCAATTTAAATTATTGTAGTGCTTTTCTCTGTTTTTCTAATTGATTGCATCTTGTATTTCTATATTATTATTCAAATCAGTAGAAAATTTTAAGATCTCTTCTGATGTCATAATTGTGGATTGTTTAGTTAATACATAGTAGTTCCCTTCTCCTTATGTTTTCCCATATTTTGTTTTCCTATTCCTTGCCCTCCACTATATAAGAAGGGTAATAGCAACAAAAATTAGAATGGAAACCATTTATATCGAAATAAAACTGCCTAGATGATGGTAGCAATACAATGCTTATTTCCATGTTTGGATTGCAAAAGATTGTTCTCTAGATCAGAGAAACTCATTGGTCTGTATGGCTTTTAGAAAAAAAGTTTTGAGATTTGCATGGTTATGTTCCTGTCCTCAGCCAGCCACACCTTTTGGAAGCAAGTCCTATCCGCACGTTACTTTTCTACCATGTGGTGGATGAATGAGGTATTTTACATGCTAATGTGTCATTCAGCAAAAGCTGTCTGAGACCATTGGGCCTAGTAACCCTCCTCTCGAAACTGAAGAAGAAGGATGACCTTGAAGGCTAAGACCTGTATTAAAATCGGTACTATTCCTTCTTCTGGAATGGCTCACTAAAAGCCTCCTGTCATAGTTCCCATGGATGATAGGAATGGGAATATATCCTCTGCCTCAATATTAGCTTCTTGAAATTTTCATACTCCCTCTTCCATCATTCTGTAAATCTAGTTGCAAAAAATATCCAGGTTGTATTCTTGGTTTATCATTTGTATTTCCTTTCTAAATTTTAAAATCTAACCAGGTTTGGTTTTTTGTTTTTTGTTTACATCAAGTGAAACATTCTTTTCTAACTACTGTCTTGACCTGTCACTTGCAAATCCACTTTCATTCCACCTCTGTCTTGTCAGATACATTTTTTTCTACATATGATATTTTTTCAATCACATCTTTTGGACATAGTCTTATCATGGAAGCAGATATCATTACTGACATTGTTATTATTGTGGCTACCATTTCTGATTCCGTTCTTCAAAAGTCATAACCATCTTGTTGACCTGTATATCTTTCCTCTACCTAAAATTTTGTCCTCTCCAGTGTCCAGTCAATCAAATTTTGAGTTCCATGCAATCAGTACTTCCAACCAAAATCAGCCAATGAATTGCATGCAGCATGCAGTTTTTCCAGACTCATTTTGGAATCATGAAATTCCATATCTTTGTTACATCTTGTGAAAACCAAAATAAAATCTATTTCCCATGAAAAGGTGTTTATAATTAATTCAAAAATATTACTGTAAAAGATTCAATGTTCCATTTTTTTGGACCTTTAGTTGATATATAACTTTCTAAGATCAAAATCATATTTACTTTTTGCTGTTTATTTCATATTTATAAACTTATAATGAAAGTATTCTTTCATCCAGAATGAAAAGCAGACTCACCTGATGTTTTCAAACTTGTCATTTTGAAGATTTCTAATAGCTTAGAAGTAGTTAATAAGCAATTTCCATGAGTGATTTGCAAAGTGCAGTTTGCAAACTTAGTGTCCTTTAAAACCACTGTGATTGTGAGCAAGGTGATGATACCCATTGTTTTTGAGTGTTCAAATCTCAGAAAACCAATGTCCTACAGATTCCTGAGGAACAACTATCTGGAGGACACATGGGCAATCTTCCATCCTTATTTGGAAATGTTCCTAGGACCTATCCAGTTACCAGTTCCCCCTCCTTTGCCATGGTCATTGGCTGTCCTTTTCCAGAGCTGTCTTCAATTCCCCATTCTTCCCCTGGAAGTCCCCACAAATACTTACATGTTTTAGTAACATTTGTTAGTTAGAAAACCTACCAGACTCTTTCTGAATTTTATGTCCCTTGTTTCCATACTGCAATTAACAAAAACGTATAAAATAAATTCAAGCTGAAGAATCCTGAATCAATATCAGATTCAACATTTGAATGACAGCACAATTAAATTATGTGTTCCATGTAATTGAATACTTCCAACCAAAATCAGCAAATGAATGTGCAAGCATGCAGTTTTTCCAGATTTGTATAGTTCTTTCAGATGTCACCAAGCCAATTAAAGGTTTATTTTCCACTGGAGTTGCTGCTGCCTTAGATTGATACTAGAAGCACATGAAAGAGCTATGTTTTCTGAGCATCTCTGGAAAGTAATAACTCTACGTTTTGGAACAAAAGAACCCCAAATTAATTAACTAGCTCTTCTGTATTCATAAAGTAGCAAATTCATTCCAGAAATCCAAGCATATTATTGATTTCATTTGTTTTGCAGTGGCTGGAAATACTTGTATACTTATCAGTATGAAAAGGGAGTAGGTGAATTTCCATGGATTTGTTTTGTAACGAAATCACTCCAGATTGTACAGTGATAGTTCTTTCTGTGTTTTTGTATTTCCTATAGAAAAAGTAAAACAGCCTATTTTTCAAAAGTCCCTCTTTCAAGTTCATTGGTATTGAATAATCTACATCTAACATCCAGCTGTTACATCTTGAGAATCTGGATTTGCAACTGCTGTCTCTTGAGCATGATGATGCAGGAAGTGTTGCACTTATACATGAACCACAGACCTAACAGTTTATTTGCCTTTCCTCAACACCCCTTCCCCCACCATCCTGTTTTGTTCACTTTTGAGATCTCACTTCAATCAATGCCTGGTTTAGGCCTACGAGAAGGCACAGATGGTTTCTGTTGGCAAATATTTCATGCTGACCTTTGATCGATGACCCCATGAACCCATTGCTGCAGCTTTGCAAAAGGGCAACTTTCTTTGGCTCAGATTGCTTGTGATAATAACTCTAACATTAACTGGCAGATGTTCTTCATTCATGTGAGAATGTTGGGTAGATCTCTTGCTCCAGCAACTCATTTACTTTTTTAGAAATCAAGAATTGGGAACACAAAGCTAAAATTACCTGTGTAAATAGTAGAAACTATTGTGGATTAAGATACCTGATTTGTTTCTTTATTAGAGTTGTTGGATTGCCAAGTGTGAGTGTGTGTTTCATGTCCCTGTCCCTTTAACACAGCTTCTTTGTGGGAATAACATAGTAGGGAAATTTCACCTGATGCAGAAGATAAGAAGCTTGTAACGTCCCACCAATAAATTTTTGTGTGTCTTTAAAATTGTTAAACTATAAAGATGCTAATAAAGAAGAGAAGCTTCATTTTTGTGAATCCTCATAGAATATATCTTGATTTTTTGTGCAGTTTGAAAAAGAAAAACTGCTTTCCAACTCCTATTTTAGCAATGCTTTTGCAAATAATAAAATTTGAGGACAATATTTTATATGTAACACATATGAAAAGGATCAGGGGCCACCATTTGACTTTTTTTGATACCCATCCATCCTTTGGAAACACTACTGTTACTTTCCATATCTTCCATACATTGTAGAAAATAATTCCAACTCTTTTTTCATTTTCTTTTGATGAAACAGATCTCTGCCTGCCGAGCTCTTTGAACTGCTTACTATGATGTTTAGGTTGCAATGAAATAGTAGTGCTTCTAAATTGCCTCATACGCCAGTTGAAAGAGACTACTTTTCTGTGAAATTAGTTTCCAAATTTATTTGCACATCTGCAAGCAGAAACCCCTCCCCTCCAAACGATTATACAAGAGATAAGATTGCTGTGAAAAAAACAAATGTCACCTTATTGCCTTCGAAGCAATATTATTATAGTGCCAATAATTCTCCAAGGTAATTGACTTCTTATAATTAGGGTTGCTACCTTGGCATTGAGATTCAATATTTTAGTTTCTATCAATGTGCAGAAGCATTCAGCTTAAGTTCTTTCAGATAAAATAAGAGGGCCCCATAGGTCATTTTCCTAAAACTCTCTTGCTTTATGCTATTATTTTCATGAAGCCTAGGTGAGCAGCTGCTTTGCTCTGATGGCTGTTTATCACACTTGTCATAGAAACCTTTGGAGAATTATCTGATTCTTGAGTCCATCTGTCCTCTTCTCTGGAGAATCCATCAATTTTCCAAGTGCCACTAACCACAGATAGATGCTGAAGAATAGATGCATCTTGATATGTGATTATAATTGGTTATATATGCAAATTACATAGTCCCTTGCTTACCATTAATTTTTTGCATATATTTTATATACTGTTAACAAGATTTCATGGTGTGAAATTGTTCTTAAAAACAACAATATATTATCTGATTAAATATAAAAAGTTCTCTAGAAGCATGAAGGTCTTCTCATGCTATTATGACAACTTTATAAGATCTTCCAGGCAATATGGACTTAATTTAAAAGACAATAATGCCCTTTTTACCTGATTTTTTTGAGTAATTGATACATGCTTGTTTGCTTTGCAGAGTTTGTAGCTATTGCTTCAAGGTTGAGATTTGCAAATTATCACTCTTCAAAGTTTATGCTTATTTATTTTTCTGATGTGAATTTTGAAATAGTCAAAAGTGGTAAGAATAATATGAAAACCCACCTTTTACATTCATTGGAGAGGGAAAGTTTACAAGAGAGTAAGTAGGCACTGTGGGGAATACACATCAAAAGTAATGCAGCAGCACCAGTCACCACGAATGTACTGTGTAAACAGCTAGATGTATTTCATATTGTGTGTTTGCTTATTCTCTTATAATCCCTTCCTCTCCAATCTTTCTCCTCTGCATGGCGGAGCGGGGGGGGACCAAATCAGTCATAGGAGAGAAATCATTCGATATATATCTTTGGATTGGCACACTCTTATTAGTAGTTTAGCTTATACCCCCTCTTCATTTGATGATCACTTCTGTTCCAACGACAGAAGAAAAATGGTCACTAAGTGAACATATGACTGAGAGAACTGAGAAGATCAGTAATTGTTGCTATCTTGTGCAGATAAAGTTCTCTCCTACAGTGTCTTTCCCCCTACTTTTTGCCCCTGTTGCAAGGTATCTCTTCCTGAGCTACTTTTCTCTGCAGCTTAGCACTTTCTTAAAATTCTAAGGGAAAATTAATAAGATCAATTCTAGACCTTAATTACCTGATTAGAACCCTGGGCTCCCTCTCTCTGCTTCTTAAAACTGACCAGCTTTTAATCAGTTTCACACTGAAGTCCCAAAGTTGCTTTTTCAAAAGGCAACTGGACTTTCTAGTTTTTCTTTGAAGACATTTCACTTCTTATTCAAGAAGCTTCTTCAACTCTGACTGAATGGTCAGAATGGAGAATGGAAGGATTTGTACTCCTTGCAGACAGCTAGTCATTTGAATTCTTTTAGAGAGTAACTGAGGCCACCTGGAGATTTATCTGTGTCCTCAGGGTCACCTGAGTAGTGCAAATGGGTGTGGAGCCTTCTTGGAACTGCTGAAAGGACTGTGTTGTAGACTGAAGATAGATGATGTTGTATCCTTCCCCCTCTGTTGAGAGAGGGCTGTTCAATTATGACATAGATGGCCTCTTCGACCTCTTTTTCCAACCAGTAGTCCTTTCTGTCCAAAATGTGGACTTTGCTGTCTTCAAATGCAGATGGACTGCTGAATCTTGTTCTGATGGTTTTGTTCTCCTACGTTGTGTCATGTATTTATGAAGTGGTGTTTCGTTTCCCAATGTACAGATCTGCACATGGCTCACTGCATTGTATTGCATATACCACATTGCTCAGTTTATGTCTGGGTATTTTATCCTTGGGGTGGACAAGCTTCTGCTTTAGTGTATTCTTGGATTTGAAGTATGCACATATGTTGTGTGAGCTGAAGATCCTCCTGAGCTTTTCCGATAATCCTGCAACGTATGGAATGACAATGTTGCTTTGTTTATTGTTCTCTTCATTGTCTGTTATGGAGGAGCTCCTGTAGGGTCTTTTTTGAGATTTGATGAAGGCCCACTTAGAATTTGCTGGTAGGCAGGCCTTCAGCTCATTGGTGTAGGGTGGTGTAGGATTCTGATAATTCCCATTTTGTGCTCCAGCGGGTGGTAGGAATCAAAATATAAATATTGATCTGTGGGGCGGGGGAGGGGTTTAGTGTAAACTTCAGTGTTAAGGCTACTGACTTCCTTCAAAGGAAAACCAGAAATCCAGTTGCCTTTTGAAAGAGCACCTTTGGGCATGACCTGGAGGACAGAGAATCTCCAAGGACAGTTTCACACTGAAAGCTCTTGTCCTAAACGTCACCCAGCTGAGTTTTTGCCTAAGGTGGCACTTGAACTCATAGTCCCCATCAGAAACAGTCATGTTTTGCTGTTGCCTGATTTCCTTCAGTACTCATTCTATAGTTATGCATTTCTATTTAAGTCCTATAACGTAAGCAGTTGTTATTGTTGTTTTAGCGGTGAATCTAAAAGCTGGGAACCATGACAACTCACGTAACCCTGGAAGATGCTCTGTCCAATGTGGACCTCCTGGAGGAGCTGCCATTACCAGATCAGCAGCCATGCATCGAGCCACCTCCATCATCCATTATGTACCAGGTAACCAATATTTTCCTAGAATCATACCTTGAAGTAACTCATCAATCATGCTTTGAAGAGAAGAGGAAACTTTGTCAATGGGGAAAATATTGGAGAATTCCAAGAGGCAGATAGAATAATGTGGAAGAGGACAAGTAAAGACTCTAAGAAGTCAGATAAGAATGTTAGCCATGGGATAGTTTGGCTGTAAAGCTGTATTCTCATTTAGTGGCATGGAAGCAAGTTAACGTTTTCCTTATACTCATATTTTCCCTCCTTCAGGAATTTGGAATTTTTTGGTTCTTCTTTCATTTTAATTTATTACAAATCTTGTTTGAATCTGATGGAGAAAGATTAGTGGAAATTATATGAACTGGCTTCTTTTGACAAAGCATTTAAAATTAGTTGTTACACAGACTTTTAAGAATACAAGCTTGGCTAAATTTAATGGTTTGCTTCTAATACCGTATCAAAATATGTTTTTGCTGTTATGATAAACACAAGTCATAGTTTATTATAGAACAGTTCTATTGCTGCTGTTTCAAGTTCAGCAAATCTGTATATTCATATAGCAGTGCTTCTTAAAGTGTGATCTTAGGATTCCCATCAAACAGTTGTGAGATGCTCTAGTATCAATTTCATTTCTACCAATGAATGCAAAAATGTTATTTTTAATAAGGTAAATATCAATAATATATTATAAAAATGTTTTTTTAAACTTTCCCCTTTGGGTTTTGCACAAGGACAAAAAAAGGGATTTTGTAGTTATGTATATATCCAAGTGATCAAATGTGCAATTATCATTATATAATGCACTGTACACTTGATCTTAGCCAAGCAGTTAAATCACTAAATCACTATAAAGCTAATATTCATTTTTTATTGTTTTATTTTTTTCTTGGTTTATTCTGATTTTATCTTATTGGTACAGTAGTACTGTTCACTAACAGGTTTTTTTTAATATTGTGATAGATAGGTAACTACATTCTGTAACCTGATAACTGTTTTATAGCTGCTTAATTTCTTATGCATTATTTCTATAAAATGTTATATTTTTCATTTTAACTGGTTGCACATTGCTAAGGTAACTCCTACAATAGGACAATGGAAAATCTGAAAACAAATGAAAACCGAAATAAAGATAATATTTAACTATTTCTTTATCTGCTTTCAGGCCAACTTTGATACAAATTTTGAAGACAGAAATGCTTTTGTAACTGGCATTGCTAGATACATTGAGCAAGCAACGGTGCATTCTAGCATGGTAGGTATCAGGTGATCCAGAGCTGACTGAGGGGATGCAGAGTAGATTGTTATGTGACAACTAGTGCTATTACATTGTCCAAATGTGTTTCAGAATGAGATGTTGGAGGAAGGGCATGAATATGCAGTAATGCTTTATACTTGGAGGAGCTGCTCCAGAGCTATTCCCCAGGTAAGATGTCAAGTTAAATTGTAATCCACTTCAATCAGAAAGAAGTTTCTGTCAAGAAGAAATTGAAAGACTCTCTAAGAATGCTTTAAGCTTTTCTTTTTCTCAGAAGACACTCTAATAACTTATAGGACCCAAAGAAAAATGACCCACTTTGAGCAACTTTTTACTACCTGTGTTTCCAAAGGAACAAATCACTAATAAATAAACATTCACTCAGATGATTTTATTTCTTATTTAAACCTACTATGGACAGTGTAGTGCTGGATTAGAGTGTAAAGACACAGGTTCTAGTCTACTCCAAGCACAGATTCTGGTTGGGTGAATTTGGGCCAGTCAATCTTTAGACTGGGAGGTTGAAAAAAAAATACTACAAACTCACATTGAACCATTTACACTCCATAATCTTCAGTTAAGAGGATTTCATCCTGTAGTTAATTGACTTGACACTTGATAGGTGAACTAAATGCCAAATCCAATCTATTTATCTGGCTGACTGTGCAACCAACCATAATAATCTATTTTGTGTTGTAATGTTAGATGACTAGACTAGATTAGACTAGAATAGAATACTTTATTGGCCAAGTGTGATTGGACACACAAGGAATTTGTCTTGGTGTAAATACTCTCAGTATACATAAAAGAAAAGATACATTCGTCAAGAGTCAAGAATCATAAGGTACAACACTTAATAATAGTCATAGGGTACAATAAGCAATCAAATCATACTAGGAAACAGTCAATATAAATCGTAAGGATACAAGCGACAATGTTATAGTCATACAGTCACAAGTGGGAGGGGATGGGTGATAAGGAGTGATGTATCTAGAATAATATACATAAGTAATAAAATTTGTAATAAAATCAACAAATACAATTGTAGTAAGTAAAATGCATTATTATGCTTTTCCCCAGAACATTCATATCAAGGGGGCTGGAATGAAGAAATGGGTTTTCAGCAAGCTAAATGTAAAAGATATAAAAGTATTTGGCTTCTGAAAAGCTTGTGAATAATATTCTTTGGCAAAAAATATAAATTAATGTAATAAATGAAGTAAGCATCAGCAACATTGGTTCATTCTGATCTAGAGAACAAATTGTATATAAAAGTGTCATCATGTAAATGATGGAATATTCTTAGTACTAATAACTTTCTGATAGTTTTGTATTTTTCTCATTTAGAAGCCTTTTATTTGACAACTGATTATGATTTGTCTATGAAAGCCCCTCCCATTCTAAATAGGTTTTATCTGAAAAGCTCTCCAAGATCTTTTGTTTTTGCTACATCAGACTTTTAAAACTGACCCTTTAAAAATGATCTTGCTCTAGGTCCCATGGATTTTCTTCATCATGTCCATGAGGACTACTAATATCAAATTGTTATGTTAACTTTCAGGTAAAGTGTAATGAACAACCAAACCGAGTAGAGATTTATGAGAAGACAGTGGAAGTCTTAGAGCCAGAAGTGACAAAACTCATGAAGTTCATGTACTTTCAGGTAGGTGTTCCAAATTCCTATGCTTTACTTGGGTTCTCTTCACTTATTATTATGAAAAACCCTGGTTGTAAGATACAGTACAAATAAAAATAGGTCTTCTATTGTTTCTTGGTCCAGAGTTACCCTGTAGTAAGATGGGCAACTAATAAATTTGATAAATAAAATAAATAAATAAAATATCATTTTTTCAGTAAACTTACCCAAGACATGATTATTTTGCTAAGTGCTTAGTATTGTTCTTTTTACTACATGGTATCTTATTTTGATTTAATTTATAAAAGGGCAATATCTAAAATTATATGAACAAATTTCTGCTGACTGTATAAATTATTTTGAAAGACACAATATTCTCCAGAGGCAGATTTGATGGTGTTGGGAAAAGCTAGCATTCAGTCCATTTGCCATTTTGTCAACAAATGAATGTTATTGGATGCCGCACAGACAGTATTCAAGTTCTTGTCAATATTGGCTGACCTTTCCTTCTGCTTGCCTAAAAAAACTAGTTACACAGATGTGGGAAAACCATTCTCTAATCTAATGTGAGGTTCATTGTGGTCGGTTTTGAAAGATGTTTAACTGCACCGCAAATCATAGTCCAAATAAGCAAACCCAAGGACATGACCCCGGATAATGAAAGCCTTTTAAGTTGGAAGATAATATGATAGAAATAAACTAAACTAAAAGTAACAGGAGAAATATTTTAAATACTTTATATTTTAACAGTATCATAATTGTGGGCTACTCAAAGTGCATAAACATACAATTAGGGGATACCATAGAAAAAAAATATAGTGTGGTGGTCATTTTTTGCATAATTGTGTCACATGAAGCACCATCCTGCTGAGATACAGGTTCATTTTCCTTTCTAACTTAAGTCTATTTATCTATTATCACATCTAAAATTAGACAGATTTTAAAAGAATTAAAAGAAGAGGAATACAGATTCCAATTTTTTTCTTGAAATTCCCTTGTCAATTGAATCCCATTTTTTTCCAGTGATCCATGTAATACAATTTTCAGCAAATGAAATTATGTGTGTGACTGCCAGGCAAAAAGGCACCATTCAGCTATTCTTTTCTCACAGGAGCAACTGTAGGTGTCCCCAAAGCTTTTGAGTTGATCGGTCTTCTTAAAAGTTTGATAATATGCCATGGGCACTTTCACGATCTAGTGCAAACTGAGGAAAATATTTGCTCAGTTAAATTCTTTAGAGGAGTACTAAATAACAAATTGTCAGTTTTCAAACAGATAATTTGGTGAGGCTTTAAAGAAAAAGTCCAACTACCAAATGAAAAAAATCAGAATCAAGGTCAGAACTCTCAAAATTCAGCCCCATACTGTGGAGACAGCAGGCTAATGGTGGGTGCTAAGGAAAATATCTCCAACGTGTACTTTCTAAAAAAAAAAAAATAGAAACAGAGAAAGCAAGATATGCATCATGCCAAAGGCAAAACCAGGAAAAAATGGAAGTTAGCCACCACACACATATCCATAAGGAAAAAAAGACATAAGAGCTGGTATACAAAAACAAATGCTTCACAATGATACATTTAGCATAGCCAAAAGAATCCCTTCTTTTTCAATTCTCTATTCACTAGGAAGCTTCCTAGTATTTTCTCAGCTTGTTTGGAGTATTTTCTGGATGTCATAGTTTGGGCCAATTTCCATTTTTAGTTTCTTAGAATGTTTCATTAGACCAGGTATGTTGAGGACAATAGATTAACTGGATGAATAAACGACAACATCCCTTAGGAGGTGGAAATAAGGCAGGTTCAAGCTTAGATCTGAGATAGTGGAATTTCATGCACTTATTAAAGCCTGATTTCTCACCCATTACTGACAGTTCCTTCCTTTTGACTCCTTCTTTAAATTACTGCTGTCTTACTATTTCTTAGAGAAAGGCCATTGAACGATTCTGTAGTGAAGTCAAGCGTTTGTGCCATGCAGAGAGAAGGAAAGACTTCGTTTCAGAAGCATATCTACTGACATTGGGAAAGTTTATCAATATGTTTGCAGTCTTGGATGAATTGAAGAACATGAAGTGCAGTGTTAAAAATGACCACTCTGCTTACAAAAGGTGAGATTAATACATATATATGTATTTTAATAGGGCTTATTGCTCGGATAAAGATCCAAAGTTAATAGTATTTAGTCAAGAGGCTTCTAAATCCTGTTTTGTGTCAAAATGTATTTATAGTGGAATAAAGATAATGAAATGACATTCTTTTATTGCTTTTGTGCTCTCTTTTATAAGTCTGTGTTACTCAGCAATATGCTGGTATGATGTTCCAACTTATCAACAAAATTGAATTTCTCTTTTTCAGAGCAGCCCAGTTTTTAAGAAAAATGGCTGATCCTCAGTCTATTCAGGAATCACAGAACCTTTCCATGTTCCTAGCAAACCATAATAGGATCACTCAGGTAGAATGTTTTCTTTTATCTTTTTTTCCCACATATTATGATATTTAAAGTTTACTTTGACCTGACATGTATGCTTTGGACTTGTGTCTGGAGAACATAGTACATCATAAGAAATATATTTATAACTGTTAGGCCTTATTTGTATTTGGGACTTTGGGACTTATTAAATGCAAGTTGTTACATAGGAAATTAGTCAGCTTGGACTATTTATGAAGCATTGGGCATTATGAAATCAATATAGATGACACTTATACATCAACTCCATGAAATAACGAACAGTGTGCTATGAAATAGCAAATGCCGTGCAAGGCTTTTAACCACATTTCCATAGCAACCAAATGCTGTGTTTTTTATTCTATACAACAGATGCGTTCACATACACACACACACATACAAATACATAGAAACACACATATACACACAAAGAGCGAGAAATGCAGAGTCAGCAATACACCCTGATAATCATTTGGCATAATCCACTACTAAATCTCTTGTCCCTATACCATTTCAACAAAAGAATATATATATATATAGCTCAGGGTTGGAGTTCTTGCTGCTTTCTGAGCTAGGTTGTTTGCTTACAGACATTTCATTATCCAACTAAGTAACATCATCAGTGTCGTTGAGAGTAGGGTGTGCTGCCTCTTTATGTATAGTAATTTGCCCTGTGTCAGGGTTTGGTTTTGTTTTTTTGCAGAGAGGAGGTATTGATAGAGGATTGGCAAACAGAGAAAACCAAGAACTCCACTTCATTTTTTATACAAACACTTAAATTATTGCTTTTGCAGTCCTTGTAGACAACTATCTTGCAAGCTACTAAATGTAGAATTGGTTAGTGCAGAAGTCAAAACTATTGCCTTTTCAAAAAGAATGGTGGTAGCAGAAATACATCAGGAATAGGCAGATGGTAGGCTACAGTAGGTATAGGAAAGAGAGGTTTAATTGTTCTTATACTAACCAGCACTGCATACAACTATTGGGAGCGAAGGCAGTTCTTGATATAAGCAATACTCATTTAAATTAATTCCTTGCCTATACACTGCAAGGAAGACGCTAAATTAAACTTTATAACCTTTTATTTCATTCTCATTGAAAATTAGTGAAGGTCTTGTGGATATTTTTTTTAAGTGCCTGCATCAGCAGCTGGAAGTAATCCCTGGTTATGAAGAACTGTTGGCTGATATTGTCAACATCTGTGTGGATTACTATGAAAACAAGATGTATTTGACACCCAGCGAGAAGCATATGCTTTTGAAGGTAACTTCTTTCAATTCTCCGCAAATGTATTTTAGCCATCTTTCAATTTCAAGTATTTTGTGTTGCCTATTTTCATGATGCATGCCTTGGTGTGGTTTTTGATTTTTGGTTTTTTTTTGGCATTTTTCTCTTTGTAGATTGTATACAGATTTAATTTTTAACTTCTCTATGAAAAGATAACTTCTGGATTATTAAAAGAAAGATTTAAAACTATTTAAAAAATACATTCAAAAAATCCTGCAAGTCTTTTTCAGAGTCAGTTTGAAAATCCTTTATTTATATAAGGGATTGAAGCCTGTGGGTCATAGAAAGGCCCTAATCTTTTGTGTGTGTGCACTTTCTAAAAAGTGTTGCAGTGCAAATGGAAGATGTACAAGCAAGCCAAGGTAAAATAACTTTACATTCAGAAAACAGCTGCCAAATCTGAGTGGACAATATTGAGTCAACTGGACAAATATTTTGAAGCAATTAAAGGAAATTTCCTTCAGAAATCAAAAGTATATTATCGTTGCTTACAGAGTAAATGTAGTCTCAGATATTATGAGAGAGATTTTTTTAATTGAAAATTTATGCATGGAATATGGTTTTTTCCTTCTTTCAGAGAGTAACTATGAAATGACTATGACAAATATTCAGATGTTGCTTGTATTTTTCTTTTAGGTCATGGGTTTTGGTCTGTACCTGATGGATGGAAATGTCAGTAATATTTACAAATTAGATGCCAAGAAGAGAATCAATCTCAGCAAAATTGATAAATTTTTCAAGGTCAGTGTCTGGCTTGGCTCTGGTTCATGATTATTTCCAGAGGAACCTGAGATTATCTGTATTGGTATTGTCTAGGGATAAAGCAGACACAAGAGGATTTGACATGCTGGAATCAAAGGTGTGATTGAATTGCAAACATCTGAATATTTTACTGCTGCACAATTGAAAATAAGCAATTGGGGGGTTTTATTCTGTGTGTTTTAACAGCATGCTAATATTTCTGCAAAAAATGTCCTGATTAAAATCAGATTCATACAAATTAATTCTGTATCTACTAGATTTCACCTCCACACAATAAACCCTGATAATCAACAGCAGGGCATGCATCATAGACAGGAATTCTTCTGTTTAGCTTGCCTTCTTCAGGGAAAACCTCATTCCTGCAATGGACATAGCTACATAAATTGGGACAATAGGTTGATCATTTTTTAGATAGTGGTGAATTCTTAATAGAATGTGAGTTACTGTGCATTCCATTCAGATACTTTGTTTTTAATTTTCATGTTTTAAATTAAATGCAGGAAAAAACAAGAAAAAGAGAATGTACAAAATTATAACAGAGAGGGGAATTAAAACAAAAACATACAGGGTATGCATATTTATGGAGGCACATACATCAGTAAATGGACTGTGGCTTCCATTCACATACTTTCTGAATAAAAAATGGTGTGGATAAAGGAGAGAAGAAAGAAAGTTCTTATGGAATTCACTGTAATGGCTGACTGCAAAACTAGTAATTTGGTTGGTTCTTTCTTCTGATATATCCCCCTCAGTCCTCTCCTTTAAAAAAAAAAATCAATTGTGCACTATTTTCAGGCCGGTACCAAACTTTTAAAAACATGGTAATGCTGAGTTTGGCTGATCTCTGAAAGTTAAGAAGGGCTGGACCTGGTGGGAGGTCATGCTATCCCTTTGGTTCTATTGTGTAACAGTGAAAGCTATCCAAAAATGGCAAATCTATAGAAGAGACTAGATTGAGAAGCCTTTTTAAAAAAAGTCTTCCAGAAGAATATAGCTCCGAACAGATGCCAAGGAAATCACCATGAGGCCATCAGAAGTTAAACTCAGTTGGAGGGAAACTTTATTATCATTTTTAGTTCATTTAAAAACTGAACTGCATAAAAAGTGTTCTGGTTATTTTCACTCTGGTTGTTAAGGTTGACTTAGCTCTTAACAACTAGATCAAGCAACAGCTGCAGTGGTTTTAGGTAACAGATAGATTTGTGTAAGTAGTATTACCTGCTGATCTCAAAAATACCCAACCTAGAATTTACTATTTGTTTTGCCAGAAATGGTTCCCATACATGGACTGATTAGAAGAGTAGGACCTGCACCTGATAGAAATTTCAACCCACCTTAAAAAGTGTGACTACTCAACTGTAGAACTAGCTTCGGTCATGTGTGCCTCCTGTATCAGGGTGAAAAAATGTCTGGCCATTTAGCCTGCTTCTTTCTTTTATCATGGTACTTTTTCATGTTGTGATGCATTTTAAACAAAGGATGTAGCATTTCTCCTGCTGAAAAATTGTGGAGAAGTGAAAGGTGAATTGAGAATTAAAGTTCACAATTTTCTATAATTGTTTGCAGAAGTTTTGAAAGTTTCAAAATAGCAACCATTGTATATAAGCAGCCAAACATAGATCCTATTATCAGGACAACAGATTGTTGCTGTAAACCTTCAGGTGCCCTCTCCAGTGGCTTATTTTATAGCAGTTCAGTTTGCAGCATTGCTAAATGCTTATTCTTGCAAGTTCATTAAAACGACTACTTTCCATTGTTAAGTGAAACTAAGAAACTACATTGTAGCTACAGTACATCATCACTAATTACTAACATTCTACCTACTGCTGTTCAGACATAACAATATGGGTTTCATTTAGCAAATGAAGGAAAAATGAATGTGGTGAATATGTCATCCATTATTGGTCTAGTCTCAGCCCACCAGCAAGGTTGACTGCTAAGGATCTTGCTTAATTAAAAGACCAGATTTTAAATTAAGATATTTGTATGCTTGTTCAACTTTACCATTCCTTGAAGCTATTGCCTAGTTCCAGAAAGAATTCTTCTGCACACGCATATGCCTATGAATGAGTGCTGATTTACTTGTTTATTCTTCTTCTTGCATGCAAATATTAATGTGATTTCATGCATTTGTCAAAAATAAATATAAAAATTTCTTCCATAAGCTTAATGTTTGGAGTGCAAGAATTTCAAAAATGGTACCCAAAGTTTACAGTCTTCATTATCACATGATATCCACTGGATTCTTGTATCTGTTTAAAAAATAGTGTTAAATCTCTGCCAAGCACAGTGTAGATCTATTATAAAACCTATTAAATATCTGAGTTAGACTTCTGTAGTCTTCAGTTACCTAATATCTCTATATAAAATTAATCCTTTTAACTCACAGTAACTGGCATTGCTAAACAGTGTGATTACAAAGCACAATTTCCATGCCAACTTACAACAGCAATTCCAGCAGTCCCAGTTAGCATTGGTAGGCTAATCCCACATGGTTGCAATGGCCCAGGGTCAAGTGGTGATCCTTTGTAACCTCCTGCCGACTTCCCCATTGACATTGCTTGTCTGAAGCTGACAGTGAAGGTTGCCTAAAGCTGACAGTTAAGACAGTCGAACAGACATTTTTTTCTTTTTTATATATACACTGAGAACATATACACCAAAGACAAATTACTTGTGTGTCCAATCACACTTGGCCAATAAAGAATTCTATTCCATTCTATTGCAAGTTGGTTTCCAAATGCACAAATTGCAATCACTTGATTACAGAGACTATGAGGGGTAGTTATACATCCCCCTTCTGTTGTAACTTTGAACGGTTGCTGAACAAGATCCTATTAAATGAGGACTATCTGCAGGTTAAAAAATTTTACTTTACCAAAAACAACCCACCACAGTGAAATCCTCTTTAATCCTAACTCTGCCTCTTTAAATGTAATGTGTTAGTAACTGGCTGCTAATTGATTGATTCAACTTTGATGATGTAATTCATAGTGTGATGATGTAGTTTTATTTTGGTAGAGTGAATGATTCAAATAAATCACTGTAATCAAAAACATTTTTTGGAGAAGGATGGAAATGAGAAGCCACTTTTTCTAGGAGATTCTCAGTCATCCAAGTCATGGTTGTCTCCAAAGTGCTTTTTTCAAAAAGTAAGTGGACTTCCTTTGTTTTTCCCTGAAGAAGTTTCACTTCTCACCCAGTTTCACTCTTCAGTTCTGACATGTAGAAGAACTAAAAAAACTTCTGGGATGAGAAACGAAATGTCTTCAAAGGAACAACAAAGGAAGTCCAATTGCTTTTTGGAAAAAGCACCTTTGGAGAAGAATTTTGATCACATGTCCATGGAAATGCTGCAGTGGTTGTATCAAAAACAGTCATAAGTCACTTTTTCGGTGCCATTGTAACTTCAAATGGTCACTAAATGATCTGTTATAAGTTGAGGATTACCTGTAGCAATATCATGTGAAAACAAACAGTGGCTCTAAATTGCTAGCCAAGTATACAAGAGGGTAGAGCTTCTATTGCTTTAATAATTACCTAAAAGAGGAATGTCAGCAGAATTAGTAAAAGTGCATCAGCATTAAGTTCTCTTGAACCTAATCACCCTAATGTGATTGTCTCAACCCAGGAAATATATATTCACCTTTTACTTCCTGTTTTGCTTCCCGCTACCATATCCAGCCTTCAATCTCAACACATTTAAATGCTTATTATACAGACAGGAAGATGAGATTTCTGCGCTCATTATGAATCTTGAATCACATATTTCATTTATTAAATAAATAAATCTCATAATCGAGTCTCATAGAAGTAAAAATGAAAATAGTTTTGGCTAAGGAAAAAGGAAATTTACACTCATATACAAGGTTTCAGTATATAATAATATGCTTCACTTGAAGCAATTACATGAATTTATTAATAATCTTGGATTACTATTATATGCTCAATTATATTGATAAAAAATAGAATAACAATTTCATACAACAACATGAAATGAAATGAAGAAGAACTGAAGAAGCTTCTGGGGAAGTGAAATGTCTTCAAGGAAAAACAAAGGAAATCCACTTGTCTTTTGGAAAAAGCACCTTTGGAGAAGTCACTTTGTTGAACAAAATCTGACTATGGTTAACCCAGGAGCACTCCTGGGATACTATAGTTTCCTCTTAGAAAAATCTGTTGTTGTATGAAATTGTTATTCTATTGTTTTTGTCAATAAAATTGGGTATATAATCTCAAATTATTTTTAAGAAATCATCATTACTGTTAGGTTTTTCAAACATGGCTATTTAAGGCTACCATATTTGGGTTGCAAAATCTAGATGTTTATTAGATGGCAGCAAAGATTCAAATTTTTGCAACCTACAAATGGTAATCCAAGATTATTAATACATTCAGGTAATTGCTTCAAGTGAAGCATATAATCATATACTGAAAACTTGTACATGAGTGTAAATTTCCTGTTTCTTTAGCCAAAGCTGTTTTCATTTTTAGTTCTATGAGACTCATATTAATCTGAGACAATTGAGAAGACTTAGCTTCATATTTAATAAATTAAATGTGTGATTCAAGATTCATAATGAGAGCAGAAATCCCATCTTCCTGTCTGTATAATAAGCGTTTAAATTTGTTGAGATTGATGGCTGGTATGGTAGCAAGAGGCAAAACAGAAAGTAAAAGGTGAATATATATTTCCTGGGTTGAGGCAATCATATTAGGGGGATTAGGTTCAAGAGAACTTAATGCTGATGCACTTTTACTAATTCTGCAGACCTTCTCTCTGGGCACAATGAGAATATATCTGCTGAACAAACACTGCGTTGTGACAGGAAGGGCATCCGGCCATTAAATACTTTGCTAGCTCCATTCAGTTGTCCAGACTACACCCTGCAAGGGATTATGGGGTTGTTAAAAGATTCTGGGGAAGCGAAATGTCTTCGAGGAAAAACAAAGGAAATCCACTTGTCTTTTGGAAAGACAAGTGGATGATGATAACATATCATTTAGTGGCTGTTCGAAGTTACAATGGCACCAAAAAAGTGACTTATGACCGTTTTTGACACAACCATTACACCATCTCCATGGTCATGTGATTAAAATTCAGATGTTTGACAACTGATTCATATTTATGATGATTGCAGTGTCCCAGGGTTATCTCTGTAACCTTCTGATAAGCAAAGTCAATTAAAAAAAGCAGATTCACATGTGTTATGATATGTACAGAATAACCCTTGAGTAACAAGGATATGCACATGGAAATGTTTATGAGAGTAGTTATGAATAATTATACAGCCACACACAGATACACTAAATTGAGTTAAAGTTTACTCTAAAAAATAGCACAGTCCAATAAACGGTCCAGATCTTATACGTTTTACAGTCCAAAAAATATCCAATTACAAAGTCTTCTTACTGGTTGCCTTTGTCATTTACAGTAAACAAAGTTATCAAAGTATAAGCACAGCATAAATACAACAGAGGTAGCAACAGAGATAGCAAGCCATGATCTCTAGCTCCCTCTTGTGGCAATTCGCAATACAATCAACCAATTGGAACATAGTCAAATCAATACAGTAACTTTGTCTTAAAGCTACAAACATACATTGTTGGTTTATATATTGCCTACCCAACTAATTGGTGGACAGATTCCTAACAACATGTTACCAACTTAACAACTGCAGTGATTAAGTTAACAACTGTGGCAAGAAAGGTAATAAAATAGAGCAAAAACTCATTTAGCAAATGTCTTGGTTAGCAACAGAAATGTTGATCTCAATTGTGGTTGTCAATCAAGGACTACCTGTATTCCTCACACTAGAACCCATTGGGACGTGACTGCTTCTTTCTAATAGATCCCATTGAGAAGATTAACCTTCTCAAGACCATCAATTAATATTTCTTTTTCAATAATATCCCCCCACGCTTAGTGATCCCAGAGTGTTCCAATGTACTATATTGTGGTTTTCAAATAGATCGAGCATCCAGAAATCTTGCAGAGGTGGTTTTCAAAAGAACTGATGCCCATGCAAACTGCTAGCTAAAAATTGTGCTGACTTGATTTGAATCATAATAACTTATATTTCTCAACTTCACCATGGAAGATCACAAACTGTTTTGCTCCTTCCAATAGTGTCAGGAATCCTCTTTAAGACTTTTAGCCCCCTCTGGTGGTTAAATGCTCCTTTACTCCATGTGTCACATTCATACCAAAGGAAGCCTCTTTACCTTCTTTAAACCATTTCTTGTTTTTTCTTCCAGCAGCTGCAGGTGGTTCCTTTATTCGGCGATATGCAGATAGAGCTGGCCAGATACATTAAGACCAGTGCTCACTATGAGGAGAACAAATCCAAGTGAGTGCCTGCCATAATGTCTCTTGGCTTTGGTGTGTCTTAGTCTACTCTTCCACTTGTGTGTAAGCTCAACTGAGTGACTGCCTGTGAGCCTGTGTTCGAGTGATTAAATGACTGATAAGAATGAGTGCTTTGCTAAGATTTTATGTCACAATATGATTTCTTATTTTCTCTTTACTGTATCTCGAAAGACACTAATTCTACCAATTCTCTACAGTTAAATGTAGCTTACCTCCCTGAAATAAATGCATTCTTCATTGGTTCCCTAACCAGATCTCCTAGTAAGCTTTAAAAATGAAATGGAAAGGGGGATCCTTGATGCTCTCTGAGTTTGCTTGTTTTCTTGCAGACATTTCAGCCAACTAAGAGCAGCCAAACTCATGCAGACAGCACAGTCTTTTAAATATTGATTCCTCAAGTAACTGCCACTTTTGGAATTAAATGTTCTTCAACCTTAATCTGCCTTCTCTAGTATTTTCTGGTTCTTAGACATCCCAACATGTCAGGCTGTGATCTTGAACTGATTGAGTACCTAAAATCCCCCCTTTTTTAAAAAATTTATTAAGGAATCAATTCAAGAATAACTCTAGAATTGCTCTGAAGATGCAGTTAAATCAGATTATTATTTTACCCCAGTCCAGATCTTTTGGAACCTTTCTCTGCTTGGCTGCACAGAGATATTACCTTCTGGTGACAAATCCAGGGATGCAACTATTGAAGATTTATACCAAGTATAAGACTTATACTTTTGCCTTATACCAACTCTTTTCAACCACAGTGAACTCTGGCTACCATTCAACATTCGTGCATTCCTAGAATTTTCCCCTAAGTCAGGCAGATTTTGCTCTTAACTTTAAAATTCCTTACTTCTTCCTTGCTATTTCCATCTTAATTTCAGTTTCAAATCTCATCCAGTCCTTTTGGCTAGTGAGGAATGCCCTTATATTAAAGATCTTTTTCATCCAAGCAAGGATGTAGATTACCTTCCTCAAATACTCTGAATGTTCACCAGTCAGGCTGGCTAAATGTCTCTAACTAGCAAATTGTTCATAAATTATAGCCATAAAGATGTGTCTTTGGGGATGCAGGGAAGTGATTGCTAGAACTGAGTGCAGATCAATAATTTGCACTGACAGTTTATATGTATATGGTGGGCAATATCTGAATACCTGTGTACTGACTGAGAGGTATTGATGAAGATGGAAAGGAATGATTGAATTTGTGCAAGTATATACATGTGAAGTACACTTACATGGCAGAAAAATGGATATGAGTGTTAATGTGTAGGAATAATGATATACATTGGGAATATAATTGCATATATTAAATTCTGTGTCTGTACTTGTATGTTGATTGTTATTTGTTTGCATGCTTGGTGGTTGCGAATGTAGGTATGAATGCTCATCCTGTGAACATGAATGTGACCGAGTGTGCCTGCTCTGGGTAATTTTTATCCACATTTTTCAATTGGATAGAAAATCCTCCAGAGCATGAACACAGCACTCTATCTGTCCAGAAGGATTCTCAGATTGGGTTTTAGACAGGATAACAAAAGAAATGTAGCATAAACTCTAGTTACTTCAAACTGGAATTGTTTTCAGTGGAATTGTTCATAGTTCATGTTCATTGTTCATATCAATCTTGGGGATCCTTTTCAGTGGTAGCTTAGAGAGGATGGGTTTGCTTGTTTGTTTATGTATTACATTTTGAAGCTGCCCATCTCCTCTATAAGGATCCTGGTAAATGAAATCACAATTAAGGCTTGAACTATGACCACCTATCTTGATATGGAATTCTGGGAGGCAATGCTGTCCCACTGTATTTCAGGCAACCTCTCTTGTAACTATTTCTAGGCACGAAGGTTAAGTGTTGCAGTTCAATTTATTGCAAGATGTGAATCCAAGGTGGCTCAACCATCCGAAGATCACAAAATTTGATGTGATGCATACCTCTCAGTTGGCAGTTTCACTTTCCATTTCACTACACAACTTAGTGGCTTTATTTTGGGACAACTACCAAGATTCGAACCAAATAAACAGTTTCGGTTTCTCAGATTTAGATCAGAATGCCAGCAGTCACAGAGTTATTGCTAATAAGAGACAATCACTAATTACTGCAAAAAAAATCAGGTTATAATTGGACTTCATGGTGTTCATTGGGTGCATATTTATTTCATTTTATGGTATCTGATTAATGGTTTCCATACTAGCATAAATGTGTATGTTGTTTCTCATTTATCATTCTAACCTTTATTTCTATTTGCCAAAATAAGTTGGATTTTAAACTCAGCCCAGTCCATGGAAGTATTTAACAATGTATGTTTAAATCCCATTTCTAATCTATCCTACTCCATCTCAATAATCAAACTGTGAACTATTTCTTCCACTCATCTTTACTTACTAACAATTATTTTCTTATTCAGTTTCTAAGCAGAGCAGTATCGCCTCCTGTACCTCTTTCTCCTTCCTTGGAGAAGAGATTATGAACACTATCTTGGCTGCACAACAGTTGTGGGGTTTTTATGTTCCTGCACATTCATGCCTTTCTTTTCCTTTTTGTCTCCCTAATTCATTCCCATCCTTGTGGTGAGATGTAATTAACTGTGTTTTTTTTTCTTGTATGGCCTTTTAATTTTGTGTAATGGAATAGATTATATATGGCAGGTTGGGCTAGTACAGCAAAATATCTGATCACCACTGATAACCTGTTGATGATTTCTTTGGGGAACATACACTGGAAGGGTAAGAGCAAAGTATTGGATTTCTGAACATCTGGAAATATAACAGGACATAATAATCACTGTCAATATAATTAAGAGAACTGTATCTACTTCAATATTACCAAGGATATCTAGTCCCAATGAGATTTCAAAATAAGCAGCAAATTTTGAATAGGATAGTTGGCACTTCAGATAATCTACATAAATATTCCTTTGTGACATTTTAGTAGAAGTCAGGTTTATTTGCTACATTTAGGAATAAATCATAGTCATGTAAAAGAAGGAATGAATAGCTAAGTTCAAACTTTATGGAAAATCATGTTTAAGCTAGATCATTAAATGGAGAAGTGGTGAATCTATAACTAAGATTTAGAAATTCTAATTTGAGAACTTTATAAAGCATTTGCTACTTATTATGATTCTGTGTGCTACCTGAATAGATGAATCATAGCTATAGACCTTGCTCTGGCAGCCAGGAAAAGGAAACAATTCTAAACTATGGTTTGCTATTATTATTAGGGTTGCTATGTGTACCGAATCATTTTTTCCCTTATTTGTTTCCTAATTCAATTTTTAACTTTTTTTGCTGATGTTGTTCTATATTGGCATAGACCTAGAACAGGGGTATCAAACTCATTTTGTCACGGGGGTGTCACATGTTGTATCGTGACTTTTTTCCCCTTTGCTAAGCCAGGCATGGGTGTGGCCAGTGTGTGATACATCTGGCCCACGGGCCGCAAGTTTGGCAGCCCTGACCTAAAATGTTATAAATGTATGTTAAATAGACCCCAATTTTTGATTCCAGATATCTTTTGTTCACAGTATATATAGTTTCTTAAAGACCAGTCCTCAAATTCTGTCATACACTTATTGAGTCAATTATTCTGTTTGTCATCTATGGATTTGCTACTGTAGTTTTACCACAAACATAAAATAAGTAAAATAAACATATCAGGTGTAGGATAAATTATGAAATTAAAAAACAGTCCTACTCCAACAACTATAGTTTTCAGTTGTCAGTTACTGGGTGATGCACCATATCAAAAGACATTGGACCAAGTGAGATATTAGTGGACCAGTGGACCAAAGCTATCTTGAGTAATAACCGTAGAGTCAGAAATGAATGTTAACTTAAAGACATTGGTTTTCTGCCCAGATGGACATGTACTCAGAGCAGCATCAGTCCACAGTATAACATCTGTGAGCAGATGGTACAGATCCGAGATGATCATATCCGGTTTATCTCTGAACTTGCTCGCTACAGCAACTAGTGAGGTAAGCTTCCACGGAGGCATGTGTTGTACAATCCATGTCTGAAAGAATAAATGTTGAGTGTGTTCTATGGGCAATTCATGATTACTCTATTTCTGTGTTTGATTGTGGTGCTAGAATGCAAATAGCTTGCCTCTTGGAGATTCAGGTGATGAATGTCCATTTCTGTCTATTCCAACCAACAGCAGCTCTCCAGATATTCAGAGTAGAAAGATTTTCCTCATTCAAAACTATGTAACTCTCTCTGTTCTTCTGTATCAGAGATACAGTCTGCAGTCCAATTCTTATTTACTGTTTTGCATAGAAAAGTATATAATGCAATAGCCCAGGGCAGTCCTGGGATGCCCTGTATGCTGCCTGCAAATGTTTTCAAAGGTTGCCTTTAAATTGTAAATTTTTAAATGTACATGGTAGGGAAAAATATTAAAAAATAATATTTGTAATTCTGTTTAATTGATTTTTTTCAATTAAACTTAAATATTGGTTAAACCAAATCAATTTTTGTCTTTGTCTAGATCCCATCTACATATTTGAAGTGTGGATCCATTATACAATTGAGAAAAAATATGAACCTCCTTCTGAAAACAATTAAAAATCCCTAGATGTTCCTAGGCCTCCCAAATTCCAAATTGCTTTTAGTGCTTTCACATTATGTACTGTTGAGCATTGTTTAAACCGACCACCTGCGTAGCTTGGTTATCTACAACCTTTCCCATTTCAAACTTTAAAAATCATTCACAATTAGTAAGTGGGAAGATGATTATCTGCACAATAGCGATCACTATACTACACAGTAAATTTGCATATATGAACCCAAAGGAAAAGTTATTCTTGAATTTTTCTTTTATAGGAACTAGATATTTACTGTTAGTCAAAGTGTCTCCAAAAGAATTCAGTGAAAGTTGCAATAATTAAGAAATTCAGGTGTTTGCACTTCTGCATTTTTCTCTGAGGTTCTCCCTACTTTTATTTGAACATGTAGGAAACTGGATGAGTTTTTATAATTGAGTGTTATCTTTGAACTACTGTATATTGTTTGGGATACGTAGGTGAAGGACTAGAATATGAAACTGATTGGAGGAATCATGTTATTTTGATGTTAGCTATCTGTGTATTTTATCTTGGCAACTTTCCAGCAATTCTGGGTTTGTAAACCATCCAGAGTCACTGATTGAGATGGACGGTTATAGAAATTGAGTAAATAAATCAATAAATTAATTTCTCAGTTTTTCCCTCATTCCCTGGCCATCAATTAACTCTTGTTGATGAATGTTTGCAATGTCTTGCTCAGTTAATGAAAATAGCAACATGAGCAACTAAAGGAAAAGATTCCTGAGTGTGACAATTGTATATTCCTTTTCTAGGTTGTAACTGGTTCAGGATTGGACAGTCAGAAGTCAGATGAAGAATATAGGGAGCTTTTTGACCTGGCTTTACGGGGACTTCAACTTTTATCCAAGTGGAGTGCACATGTGATGGAAGTGGCAAGTATTTTTTTTTCTGATATATTTAGATATTGATTTTAAAGTAAAGCTGCCTTCAGCATAAGCCAATCTCTTGAACATGTTTCAATTTACTTTCCCTATAAAGTTTGCAATAATCAAAGTGTTATTTAAAGATGTGTGTGCCTATGTACAGTTTAAAAACCTAACTTAAAGAAAACAGAATATACATAATCAGTATGTTGAATTTTGCCAATTGGATTTTCTGTGTTTTTTCCCCCCTTGAAGTATTCTTGGAAGCTGGTCCATCCCACAGATAAGTTCTGTAACAAAGATTGTCCAGGCACTGCTGAAGAGTATGAGAGAGCTACAAGATACAATTATACCAGTGAGGAAAAGTTTGCTTTTGTGGAGGTAGGTGGCTATATCCCTCATTTTTTTGCCCAGGGTAGATAGCTTCCTTGAATGGATGACTGAAACAATCTTACAGAGTTTACAGAGTTTATAAATTAACAGAGTTGGAAAGGACCTTGTAGGTCATCTAGTCCAACCCCCCGCCCAAGCAGACTATACATGATTTTTGACAGATGGAAGTCCAGTCTCTTCTTGAAAGCTTCCAGTGATGAAGCTCCCACAACTTCTGAAGGCAAGCTGTTCCATTGGTTGATTGTTCTCACTGTCAGAAAATTTCTGCTTATTTCTAGATTGAATCTCTCCTTGTTCAGTTTCCATCCATTATTCCTTCAGGTGCTTTGGGAAATAGGTTGACCCTCTACTCTCTGTGGCAGCCCCTCAAATATTGGAAGACTGCTACCATGTCTCCTCTGGTCCTTCTCTTCATTAGACTAGCCATGCCCAGTTCCTGTAACTCTTCTTCATATGTTTTAGCCTCCAGTCCCCTAATCATCCTGGTTGCTCTTCTCTGTACTCTTTCTTGTGTTGAAATGGAATATTGGAGGATCCAGGCATTGCTGTCTTCAATTTAAAATTGTCCTGTTTTCCCCACTTGTTCTTGTATTCTGGTATGCAGACAAAGTCCACTCAAATCCAGTGCTTCCAGGATAGCACTGGAAGAGTGCCTTAGGAATGCTGTCCTGAGATTGCATGCGAATGGGCCTGGTGTAGTTAAAAGAGCCACAGTGACTATTTTTATTCTATGCAGGTTATTGCTATGATCAAGGGACTGCAAGTGCTCATGGGTCGCATGGAGAGCGTCTTCAACCAGGCTATCAGGAACACAATCTATGCTGCTCTACAGGACTTTGCTCAGGTGACCCTGAGAGAGCCCCTGAGGCAAGCGGTCAGGAAGAAGAAAAATGTCCTCATCAGGTAACTTAATCGGATTCAGCATCGCTTCCTAAAAGTTTTGTAAATACTTGGACTTTATTTTTAATATTTTTTTTTCTGCACATCTATACCCAAATTAGCATGCATGTTTCTAAGTGCAGGATAGATTCCATGCATGGCTCACAGGAAATTCTGGGCTGGATCTATAATATTGCCAATTAAAAAGTAGAAAGGTTGGAAAGTACTTAGGCTGCAAGTGTAGAAAACTGAAAGAAGAATAAACCATGCCAGGTTATATATGGAACAATAGTGTCAAGCAAGGCATTTTCAAATACTCACTGTCCCCAGGAATTTGTGTTTAGAAAATCAGCATTCCAGACTGTATCCACATATGCTGAACATTTGGCCAGGTGTTTTCATAGAGAAGAAATTGACAGGACATGGATTATAGTCATGTCTCTTATAATCATGAAGCTTTGGGGTTGTGGTTTTTTTTCTCTAGCCTATATCGAATGTCATTTAATAGACTATCAGAACATTTTATTTCTCCTATTCTCCTCGCCGCCATCGCTTCCACCAACACACACAATCTCTTTGTCTGTGTGGGTGTGCATATAATGTGTATGTATGTGTGGATGTAACCGAAGACAGTCTTCATTCATCTGCTGCTTGTAGCCTGAATGAATTAGCAGCTGAAATTAGCCTTTTAATGTGGTATGGGATATTTTACATAACAAAGTAGTAGAGCTTTTTTGGACATACTGGATTAATTAGCACTGATGCTAGTATCATTAAATATCAGATTTGTAGGATATGCCTAAAGCTTCATGCAGTACTTACCTAATTATATTTTGACTTCATATTTAAGTTGATTATTTAGACTTAGCTATAAACACAGCAATTCAGCTGCAATGATAGGTCCACTCTTCATCTTCCCAGTGTTCTTCAGGCAATTAGAAAGACAATCTGTGATTGGGAGGGAGGACGTGAGCCTCCAAATGATCCCTGTCTGAGAGGGGAGAAAGACCCCAAAGGTGGTTTTGATATCAAAGTCCCACGACGAGCTGTTGGACCTTCCAGTACACAGGTATCTGTTCCTTTATTAAGAAGATGCAGGTTAATTTATCAACCAGATGTTTAGAATAGTTTTTTTTTTATTATTATACTATTCTGTTTCACACCGATAAAGTAAATAAAGACTCAGTCTTCCATCCTTCTGAGGTCAGTAAAATGAGGATCCAGATTGTTGAGGGCAATATACTAACTGTAAGCTGTTTAGAGAGGCCTGTAAAGCACTGTGAAGCAGTATATAAGTCTAAGGGCTATTGCTAGGGCAGTCATTCTGCTGCTAAAAACATCGTAAAATGGGTTGATCACATGACCCATCAGCTTTACGACTCATATCTTACGATTGTACCGGGCAGTTTCCATTACAGTAATAATTTAAGTATTATCTGTATTCTATTATTTACCTGCTTGTACACATCAGAGACTTTCTTTCTGCATTGAAAGAGATTTGTTATAACTATAATAGTAGTAGCAAATCTTCTCTGCTCCAAAATGAATTTGTTTTTCCACTGAGATCAAGGAGGGAAATTCATTTGAGATTCCGATCTCCAAGTGAGTTCCATCGTCCAAGTTCCTTTGAGCAGGCCTACTCAATAAGACACCCTCAGCTGTGGAATAGCTGATATGAAGTGATACCACCTCTCTTCTCAGTTTTCACTGAATATGAATATGTTCTCAACTTACAACCACAATTGGGACTGGAATTTGAGTCATAAATCATGACAGTTGTAAGTCAAGGCACCCATGTGACTAGACCTGACTTTACAACCATTTTATGAGGGTCATTAATCAAATCACATGGTTGTAAGGCTAACCCTTTCTCCCGAATGTACATTTTTTCCAGAAACCAATGTAAAACATCAAAAACTGGCAAAAAAGTAGCAAATCATGATTACATGATTGCAGGATGCTGCAACCAGTCATAAATATAAGTTGGTTGTCTAGCATCCGAAATGTGGTCATGTGACCAATGGGAGTATTGTGACATTTTCTGATAGAACCTTCTTATGACCCTTATAACCATTATAACCCCAAATGGTTGTTAAACAATTAGTAAGTTGAAGATTATCTGCACTATTATTTATACATGATTATTATTATTATTTATAAAAGGATTAGTGTAATAACAGTCATCAACATGTCTTTTCAGCTTTATATGGTGAGAACCATGCTAGAATCCCTCATTGCAGACAAGAGTGGTTCGAAGAAGACTCTCAGAAGCAGCCTGGATGGACCAATAGTTCTGGCCATTGAAGAATTTCATAAACAGTCCTTCTTCTTTACACATCTTCTGAATATAAGTGGTAAGTAGCAAAATCAACTCTGAAATAAATAACCTAGACAGAATTAGCTTATCAAGAATTAGCTTGTCAAGAATAGCCAGCTCTAGAACAATGAAATTTTCAGTGCATTGTAATTTATATTAAAGAACTATTAGAACTGGGTGTGAATTTGAAAACAATTGTTAACCAATAGTTTTTGTTAATAAATTGCAATCTTATTCTTGTAAGATAACAGTCTAATTTTATATATTTATATATTCAATTTTATCAGTTCCAATATGCTTTTATATTATCTCCATATAATATGTTGTAATACACTTTGCAATATCTTTTTAGATTATATGCATTAAACCTGTTTTGTACTTTATTTTGGGGAAATATTATGTTTTCACTTACACTTTATATTGGGGAAATATTTTATGTTTTCAGAAGCCCTCCAACAATGCTGTGATTTGTCCCAACTTTGGTTCCGAGAATTTTTTCTGGAGTTGACCATGGGTCGCCGAATTCAGTTTCCCATTGAGATGTCAATGCCCTGGATTCTAACTGATCACATCCTGGATACCAAAGAACCATCCATGATGGAGTAAGAATTCCAGGATGATATGAAATGTATCTGTGGGTGTCTTTGTGATAATACTTGAAAGAATTTGATTTAATTCAAATTCAGTGTTGTGCCTTGTGGCGGGGTGCAGTAATCAGTCTCCCTGTTTCTGTTGCATCTGCCAATTTCTTTGGAAGGATAATTTACTTTTATTTATTGCATGTAGTTTAGTGGTATCCTCACAAAGAGGAGTGAAGGGCTGAAGTGTTCTTAAACAACAATTTGTTTCATATATAAAGGAATTTCAGTATGAAGTGATTTGTATAAAGCGATTTTCCTTTTGATTTTTAAGGATGTAAGGAAAAATTGATGATAGGAAATAATTTATGAGTAGCTAGTAGATGGGCACTTGGATGATAGATGCTAATAGAAATACTGCAAATGAATGAATTCATGAAATTCACGACAGTGTGCGATTGGCTGTATTCCATTGTAGTAGGCTTATAAAATACAATTTTATGCATGAAGAAAATTTTTTATAGAGCCAAACAGATTGTAAGCAAATATTGATTTGTAATGCACAAAATTAAGAAAGCTTGCTTTAATATTATATAAAGTTTTATGCACACTTTCCCAAAACTGGTAGTTTTAAATTAAATTGCATTTTAAAATTTCTACCATAGTTGAGACAAATATTTGCACAAACATGTCTGTGCTGACTATTTCATTAATTGCAGATATGTGCTCTACCCACTGGACCTCTACAATGATAGCGCATATTATGCTTTGACCAAGTTTAAAAAGCAGTTTCTCTATGATGAAATTGAAGCAGAAGTAAGTTCTCTCTGCATTATTTGTATTAATTATTAATATTGAAGTTTTGATTTATTTTACATATATCACTTCAACTTTTATGCCTGTTATTATAAAGCCCATTTTTTGTTCTTTTTCTACCAGGTGAACTTATGTTTTGATCAATTTGTGTATAAACTGGCAGATCAAATCTTTGCTTACTATAAAGCAATGGCCGGCAGGTATGAAACCTCTGTTGGTTTGGGAAGTGTTGTGTCAGCTATTAATGTTCTTCTGTATGAATAAACTAGTTCTTGAGCTGAAGAATATATGATGACATTACAAGAAGTAGACATAGCTGGAAATTGATGGAAGAAGATTGTTCATACTCAAACATGATAGCAGTAATTCATGGCAAACCTTTGTATAGTATTGCTTCTTGCTAAATGATTAATGCTTCTTCAGCAATTAAAAATCAACTGGTTGAATAATATCACCTAAATCTGTTTTACATCAAGAAATTAAACTCTTATTATCAAAATAGTAGCTGCTTCTATAATATTTCATCTCTCCATAGATGTTTAACATAATTAATTTGGCAATTCACATTGTCTTGGTAAATTATTGCTTTTGATTTCTGCTAATGAGCCAATACCTTCCCGAAGTAAATATTGGAAAAAAATTTTCCACAACCAAAAATGTAAGTTTGCAGATTTCTATGATGATGATGATGACATTAGAAATAATATTCCCAACTAACCATCTTTTCATGCTAACACTGTACATAGGGTAAGTCTATTCAGAAAAGCATTTAAAATTTGTGGAGAGAAAGCAAGAATTGCTTCTACGTCAGTTTCTATCTTGAGCCTTCTTCTGTCTTACTTTTTCCTTCATTATCCCTTCATGCAAGCACTAGATCTTATTACATACTGTAGCTCTTCTTTTCATTGACATCTTGAGAATATATGAATTGTGGTAGTGAAGAGGCAATCAAGTAAAGATTCTTATGAATATTTTTCATTTGCAGTGTTTTACTGGATAAGCGCTTCCGGGCTGAATGTAAAAATTATGGAGTGATTATCCCTTACCCACCATCCAATCGCTATGAAACATTGCTGAAACAAAGACATGTCCAGGTACAATTTCCTTTTAGCAAATTCTTTGGTGTTTTTTATGGGCTGCTCTTTAGGACTAATTCACACTTTAATTTTCCATGCCAAAGTCTGGGGGAATTAGTATGCATGACATACACTTCCATGGCTTAGAATACTTGCTTGCAAGTATTTATGTTTTCCAGGTAACCATACTACCAAAAGGTATGTGTGTAAGGGCTTCACCTGTGAATCTCCATATGGCAGAATGCATTCTACATAAGACATGTTTTTGGAAAATATAAAAAATATTCTCAATATAAGGAAGAAATAAATAATGGCTAACTCCGTTGGCAGCTTATCTTATAAATAATATAAGCCCAGGTGAGAAGAAATCTGGGAAAAAGGCCTTCAAAGAGACATTATGGTAATTAACTCACTATAAATGAAGACGGGGAATTCGTCCAATTTTTCAAAATGTAGTACCCCAGGTGAACATTAAAGGTGCCTTATTGGAAGCTGATAGCTTTTGTCCCCTTGGTCTTGCTTAGCATCTTGGGGTTTGACACCTCGTGCCAGTCCAAAATCTTAAGCACTCTACTGTTCAGATTCTGTACTTGATTTTGGCTATCTTTTTAATCACTAATTTCTTGGTTTTACACTTGTCTTTTGCAGCTGCTAGGCAGATCCATTGACTTGAACAGACTTATCACTCAGCGTATCTCAGCTGCGATGTACAAATCATTAGATCAGGCTATTAGCCGCTTTGAAAGTGAAGATCTGACATCCATAGTGGTAAGTATTGCTCCAAAACAAGGGACAAAATAAAATATATAGACAAGACTACACAGTACTGCATGTCTAGTACAATGGTATTTGCTCACAAGTGTGTTGAGATGATGTCAATCCTATACATAACTTTTGACAACTGTCAGCATTTAATGATTTTATTCATAGGCAAGGAAGAATTATAAATATTTCTTTGTAATTATCAATCAATCAATCAATCAATCAAAAAATATCAATTTTCCATATTTCTTAGATACGTGTAAGATTCAAGTTCCCCAGAAATTGGTAGGATATTACAAACAACTTGGGTTGGGAAGATGCAAAAATTGGATTTTATTCTGATTCACAAATGCACTTTATACAAGTAGCCCTTGACTTATAACAATTCATTTAGTGACTGTTTGAAGTTACAATAGCACTGAAAAAGTGACTTATGACCATATTTCACATTTAAGACTGTTGAAGCAGCCCATGGTCATGTGATCTAAATTCAGACTCTTGACAACTGACTCATATTTATGAAGTTGCAGTATCCTGAGTTCATGTGATTACCTTTTATGACTTTCTGACAAGCAAACTCAGTGAAATCACTTAACAACTGTGTTACTAACTTAACAACTGCAGTGATTCACTTAACAACTGTGGTGAGAAAGGTCATAAAATGGGGCAAAATTCATTTAACAACTATCTCATTTAGCAACAGAAATTTTGGGCTCAATTATGGTTGTATGTCAGAGACTACCTGTAGATGGAATGCATTTGTTAATATTTGATTTCATCTAATAACATGGGACAAATAAACACTGGTGTATGAGGAATCTGTTTTTATCCTGAGAAAGCAGAATTTATTTATTTTTTTTGATGCAGGAACTTGAATGGCTTTTGGAGATCAATCGTTTGACACATAGACTCTTGTGCAACCACATGACCTTGGACAGTTTTGATGCCATGTTCCGCGAGGCCAATCATAATGTTTCAGCTCCTTATGGGCGCATCACGTTGCATGTCTTCTGGGAGCTAAACTTTGACTTTTTACCTAATTATTGCTACAATGGGTCTACTAACAGGTATTAATAAAATGTCAAAATAACATGTGTTGGTCCCCTCTCTGAAGTCTAGAGATAAATCTCTTAAGCTGCTAGAGATAGATAACTGCAATGGTTTTGCAGCTCTGTGTTCACTCTTCTTCCCAAATGCTAGAATATATAATTTGTCTAGGATAATTTAATTTTTAATTATTGCAATGAGTAGGTGTTTATAGCTTAAATGGCTCCTTTCTATTCTACAGTCCAAACCAGGTTGCATTATATAATGAATTCCATGTAATTGACTAGTACAAATGCAAAAGCGTTAGATGTATTACTTGAAGATATATCTCAGATATGTAGTGTTAAATTAGGAAGCAATATTTAATTGAAACATAGCTATTTTGTGTCATAAGTGGCTTAGGATAACTGATACAGCTTTCCTCCTCCTCCTCACACACATTTTTTTTGTATCATTTTACAATTATTAGGTTTGTGCGGACAGCAATTCCATTTACCCAAGAACCCCAGAGAGATAAACCTGCCAATGTTCAGCCGTATTATCTTTATGGCTCAAAGGTGAGTCAAACAACATGTTTGCTGTTTCTAGATCTCCATACCGCTGATAGGGCTTTTGAAAATTCCTGTGCTCTTGATTTTATGGAATACTTGGCAGGAATAATGATCAATAACATAGTCCTATTTTTTTTATCACTTCAGAATAAAGGAATTTAAATTTTCCACATTACGCCATGTGAAACAGTGCAGCATTATGTATCAAATAATAACTCTGAACAAGGCAGCTAATGCATGTCTGTAACTCACTATTTATGTATCAGAGCATTTCTGGAATTTTAAAAGGTCAGGTGCCCCCTTCCCCCCATGTATATATTTCACTGTTATCAGTGATTCATTCTATAACTTAATCACAAGATGTTATATAGCAGTAGTCCTCAACTTACAATCATCCATTTAGTGACCTTTCAAAGTCAAAGCAGCACTGAAAAAAATGACTTAGATCCGTTTTCACACTTCTAAATATTGCAACATCCTCATGCTCATGTGACCAAACTTTAGATGCTTGGCAACTTGCATGCATGAATGACAGTCGCAGTTCCCGAGGTTATGCGATCATCTTTTGTGATCTTCTGACAAGCAAAGTTAATGGGAAAGCCAGATTCACATAACAACGCTGTTACTAATTTAACAACTGTGGTAATTCACTTAACAACTGTGGCAAAAAAGGTTGTAAAATGGGGCAAAACTTACTTAAGCTTACATTGCTTAGCAATGGAAATTTTGGGCTCGATTGTGGTTGCAAGTTGAGGACATTGTACATTGGGCATCAAAACTTTCATGCTGTTTTTAGGAGCAGAAGCAACTTTCTAAAATGGATTCTAAACTGTTCTTTTGGCATCAGAAAATATAACAGTATCAACAAAACTCAGATTGCAGGGCTAGTAGTACAGCTTCTACCCTGCATTGTAAATTATCTTTCCATGGCTTTAAAGAAAGCTTATGAATCAATGCATTATTGTTTAGTAGCTGTTGAAATGCCATTGCTAAAAGAGAAAAAAGAATCTGAGCCAGATTGTTTGGATATTAAAAGGGAGGGAGAATAAAATATAAATAATTGTCTGGTGGTTATCAACATATTTCCTTACTCTAACCATAATATGTTACTTATTAAATAAATGTTTTGCTCCTCTTATTCTCAGCCGCTCAATATTGCATACAGCCACATTTATAGCTCTTACCGAAACTTTGTGGGACCCCCTCACTTCAAGACAATCTGCCGACTCCTTGGATACCAAGGGATTGCTGTTGTGATGGAAGAATTGCTGAAGATTGTCAAAAGCCTGGTAAATGGGGATAAATAAACCCACTAGTTTGAGTCCTCGTCTTTCTCCTTCTCTTCTTCCTCCTAAAGTTCTTTGTGGTTGTCCAAAATCTGCTCCAGAAATTTAACTGATGTTCTGGCAAAGATTTGAGAGGGATCAGAAGTGGATCTGGGGAAGAGAGGAAGAAAAATTCATGTTGTGTAAATAGAAGTTGATTCATGGACATTCAATATAGCTTGCAAGATTGCTCAAGATTGTTCAAGATTGCAAGGCAGATTTTAATTAATTTTCCAGATGTGGTTTCTGCATAGGATTTGAGACAGCTTTTCACATCTGCCAGTAATTCTGCTATAAATCTGTAATTATTCTAGCAGAAATGGAGTTCCCATGATATGGCAAGCCTGTGTTCAGAAACCCATATACCAAAATTACCAGGTCAACATAAGATATAGTAATTTCTTGGTAGCAAAAGGAAAAAAGAAAAAAAACACTTTTTGCATTGAAATGTAAAAATATAAAAAGTCTGCTTGAGTTTTTAAATAGGGTTACTATTAGTTTAAACTTTTTAAATTGTTTTCTTATTTTTCTTATTCTTATGTTTTCAAAGAAAAATATTTTTAAACAGCTATTTGGGTATATTTAAGTATTGTAGCTCACTTAAAGGTGATTTAAAAGTACTTGTTTGGATCCCAGCTCAAAAACACTATGAGGAGCTTTCAGAGACCCAGACATTTGCACATCCAATTGCCAATTTCAATCATCTGTTTTTATTTGGCAAATGTTCCCCTTTGGGTTTTGGAACTTCTGAAGCCTCAGTTTCTTCCTACAAACTATTGAACTCAGAAGATGTTTCTGGCATTTCTACATTTGTTTACTTCTGTTTAATAAGCCATTATATTTAAAGCTTCCTTCTTCTTTGAACTGAGATAGGATCAAGATTACTTGCAACTGCATACATTGGCTGAAGGGAGCCAAGATTTGCAGCTGCAGGCCACTTTGTAAAACTGCAGATGTTTTGAATGTTGAGTCTACTTCCCAGAGCTGACATTCATCTCCAATTGCTTCTGATAGCTGCAAGGAACCATTCTTCAGTATGTGAAGACCTTGATAGAGGTGATGCCAAAGATTTGCCGCCTGCCAAGACATGAGTATGGATCTCCAGGTCAGTATTGTGAGATTAGTACTTCTGCATAATACTAAGGAGAAATTTCCTGACAGTGAGAACAATTAATCAGTGGAACGGCTTGCCTCCAGAAGTTGTGGGTGCTCCAACACTGGATATTTTTAAGAAGACAGTGGACAACCATTTGTCTGAAATAGTATAGGGTTTCTTGCTTCAGCTGGGGGTTAGACTAAAAGACCTCCAAGTCTCCTTCCAACTCTGTTAATCTATTAATTCTTATTTGTTTATCACATTTGGTTGTTCCTGTTCTTTGTCCAAAATCATCAGCATGATTTATTTTGAATTATACTATTTTAAATTTTTCATTGTCCTATCCATTCCATTTGATCTGCATGTCTTCAGCAATTTTTTTCTGGTCTTGTTTGTGCTTTAGACATGTAGAACTATATTCTAAAGATTAAGAGTCCAGAGATTTAATTTAGCAACTAATTGAGAGTTGCAGAAACAACCTAGTTACTATATAAGAATCACTGTAGAAACATAGAGTAGAGCCCCGGGCAAGAACCCGAATGAAGGCATCCCAGATATGCCAATACCTTACCTAAGCTGTTAGTTCCACTGACAAACTTCCTATTGGGATTTTTTTTTCCTTTCAAGTATTTGAAGAGTGCTGTATAGTCCATCCACTCCAATCCTTTGTCAAAGCTAAATTTTCAGTTTGGTCTCATAGGATTTCATTTCCAGTCCCAATTGTCCTCTTTGTCCTACTGTAAACCCATTCCAGTTATTTTGAATCCTTAAAATATGATTCTCAGAATGGGATACAGTATTTAAAATGGAATCTGAACAAAGTGGAAGAAAGTGGAACAGTTACTTCCCATGAATTGTAACATATTTTTTCTTTTGATGCAGTCTAAAAACTGCCTTTGTCTTTTTTGCAGCCACCTCACACTGTTTGCAATCAGCTTCTATTACAAGATCTTTTTTACAAGTTTTGTTACCAAGCTAAGAACTCCCATCCTGTACCTGTGCATTGGTTTCTTAATGAAGAGTTTTCTATTTGTTTTTGTTGCTTACCCACATTGTTTTAATTTTATTGACATTAACAAAATCTGAGGCACCATCTCTTCCCAGTTACATCTGCACATTGCATTTGATATGCTTCAGAGAGGACGTGATTCAGATCCTTCTGCTATAAATTTACACCTGGCAGTTTCTATGAGGGAGGCCTAGTTAAACCGTCAAGTGGCCTCCATGGCTCTTAGAGAATGAACAACCAACCTTCAGAATGATAACAACCAGACAACTGTAAAGAATATAAGTCCTTTCATTCACCACCATTCAGCCAGAAATGAATAAGCTTCTTGGATGAGAAGTGAAATGATTTCAAGGAAAAACTAGGGAAGTCCAAATGCCTTTCGAAAAAACACCTTTAAGTCTTTTATTTATATCTTGCTTTTTCTCAGGAATCCTGGAGTTTTTCCATCACCAGCTGAAGGACATAATTGAATATGCAGAACTAAAGACTGATGTATTCCAAAGTCTGAGGGAAGTGGGTAATGCCATTCTTTTCTGCCTTCTCATAGAACAGGCCCTGGTGAGTTAAAATGAATTATTTGGGAAAATAATTGGGCTTAAATCATTGTACGAGAAACAAGGGAACAAACAAATGAGCTATCTGTGTTCAATTAGATGTCAATTTAGCTGTGAACTATAGAATTTCTTAATTCAGGAACTCCTACATTCTCACTCCAGCGGCTTCTCCAACCTGTGTACCACTAATGGGTGGGTGTCAAATTCCAGAATTTATGGTAGCAATGACCATGCTGCCTGGGATATTCAGTGAGCTAAAGCCCACACAATCAGAAAGGTCCAGGATTGAAAAGAATGATGCAGCTTGTTATTACTTGTCACAGCACTCTTCAGTGGCTTGCCAAAAGCCTGGTGAAATGAAATGAACTACAGAGGCAAACACAGAAGCAGAAGGACTTGTCAATATGAATGCACTCTGAGTGCTTAAGGACAATACCAAAGAGCTGGTTTTATTTATTTGCTTACTTGTTTTTCCATTTCTTATTGCAAAAAAAGCACAGTTGCCTTCAGGCTTCATTGCAGATTATGGTCAGCTGCATCTATAACAAACTGCAATAGTATCAAAATAATAATGTGCACCTTGATAACATGATATATGTGCTTCATACATGCTTCGATTTTGAAATGATTGATAGCCCTTGCCTATTCATCCCACTTCAGGTATAGCAGCAGTAATAGTTTCAGTGCATATTGTTAATTTTGCATAAAATTGTTCTTAATATCTGTAAAGACAACTTGTCTCATTAAGTTAGCACCCAATATTGCTTCCTACATACCTGTGATAGCATCCAGCTCCAAATGAAAAACTGATATTTATTTATTTGATTTATATTGCTGCCTATTCGCCCATGGCGACATATATATTCTGTCAGAATAAATCTTAATAACCAATTAAGAAATAGATAAGCTATATTCCAGTTGCTGAATTACAATTCCCGGCATCTGTCATGATTTGCTATATAGCTTAGGGATGTTCTAAGTTGTAATCCGGCAAGTTCTGGAATGCCACAGGTTGCCTACCCCATACGAGTTTATAACTCTCTGAGGTTTCTCTTCTATTAAGATAAAAAACATATTTACCATTTTTAAAGATGTCATGATTTCAAGAAGTCATGCCTATTCCCCTTATTGCTATGACAATCCTTCTAATTTGCATAGCATTTAAACTATACTTGAAAGCTCACAATAGGTTTTCCCTTTTATTGGACATGTTTGTTTGTTTTTTTAATTGTTTAATAATAGCATGTTGTTTATTATGACAATACTGTAGTGTCAATAATTTGCAGATTGCCAAAGGTGGAATGGAGGTAAGCATTCTGAATCCTATGTCAAGAACTGTCCCCTGGAAGAAGAAGAAAATATTTATTGCATCCATAACTAAATTACCTAATTTACCTGGCAGTTTTTAGTTTTTAAATGAAGAAGATAGCATTTAAAATAATTCCTCTGAGCTTTTTATGATCACAAAAATAAGCATAGTGCATGCAGAATATATTTTACTGAGTACATTGTATTGTTTATGAATGTTTTTTGATTGAGACCATCTCTTGCTGATGACTTTAAGAAAATATTTTGACATAAATTTACTTTTCTGCTGTTGTTCTTTTCTGAGAGCAAAATAATCTATAAATGTGCTAACTTATCATGAAGTAGAAATTTAGGGTGTTTCTAAAGTTGTTCTAAAGTTTTTTTAAAAAAGTGTGCACCTTTCCTTGCCTCCTAGCATGAAGAAAACCGTCTTCTGGCATTAAAATGATAATCTGCTCCCTGTCCTTTAGAGGATGGAGGAAATCTGGGTATAAGTGACTGTATTGGAGTGATGGTTCCAAGACTCTAGGAGAGCACAGGCCCTGATTATACAAAACTTCTACAGTGTGCAGAGTTTTTTCTCACATAAAAAGATTGGTTGGGAGCTACCTCTAAGCAGCCAAAACTTCCCCTCTATGTTGGCCTTCCAAAGATTGAAATTGAACATTCCAAGTTCTGATGTGGCCTTTTTTATAAAATAGGAAACAGTGATACCTAATTATAGGATATATTACTTACCATAAGATATTATCAAAAGGCAACTACTCCTTTAGGCTCCCCTACAAAAATGTACATAAAATTACATTCTGTAAATCACTGAGGCTTGGATAAGGGACCAGTGCTCATGTTTTGGTCCATACCAAAGTGTGGCTGGGAATTGGAGAATTGATCACAATGTTCCAAATACCTCTTCACACAAGGGTGTATCAAAACCACCTCCTTTTGCAGTGTCTTGCCTCCTTGCATGCAGCTATCATGGCTTACTTTGTTGCTATACCGCCATGTAGAGTCATGCAGAATTTGCTGCAATCATTACTCAAGTCTCTGCCAACATTCCTGCTTCCGAGGTCTTGCCTCTTTGTGTGTCTGCAGTTTAGATTAACTCTCGATCTCTGTATGTGTTTTTAAATTTCTTCTCATTTGTGGTTCCTCTCTCAGCCTCTTCCAGCTCAGTTCTAAGTATGGCTACTTGGAAATAACTTTGACCTGAGATCAGTGGGCTATATTCCCAGGAAAGTAGGCAACTTACATCACAGAGTCTCTTTTTAAAAAAGAGTGGTCCATACCAAGGAAAATGCAGCAAATTAAAATTCACAGGAAGTATTGCAGCAAAAAGCTCAAGCCTCTTTGAAGTCCATGAAACATAGATTTGAACATAGATAGATAGATAGAACAGCTGTATTATTCACTGTATACCTAGAGCCTGAAGGCCAGTCAAGATCTTCCATGTTTTTGAAAGTAAGAGCAGTTCTGGAGATTTGAATCTGGCTTATGTCTGTATGAGCAGACTTCCTCTGTGCCATCCTGTTTTTTTCCTCACTTGACATGTAGGTATCAAATAAGTCTTCCTTTCCTGTAAGCACAGTCTTGAACCAAATGTCATACAGCTCTCATGCTGCTTTCAGGTGAAAAACACAGCAACAACTAAGATACCCAACATAGAAGATCTCGTGCTGGGTCAACTTTGGTTCCCAGTCTGATTCATCATCTGCTTCCTATAGTTTGGATCTCTTTATTTACTACCAATTGATTTCAAATGAAGTTAATTAAAAAAAGAAGACACTCAGGAAGTCAACCTCTGTTGAGTGATGCCAAGGAATCATTTTATGAGGATATCAACAGAATTCTTTTAAAAATATTTTGGGCATTTTCTTCAATAAAACAAAAACTTGTATGTGTGTGTCTGTGCGTGTTCACAAGTAAGTAAATATATATTTATTATATTATTGTTACTTGGGAACACCACCATTACCCCATATAATTTGGAGATTTGCTATTGAATTTTAGAAGCACACTACTGGGGCTCAAGCTGGAGCTTTACGGGGCCCATAGGCTGCTAACAAAATGACTTGCAACACTATTCAAAGGGCAGTTGAATACTCTGTGTCCAAGTGTTAGATTTGCCTTTCCAAGCTCCAAACTCGGACTGTACATCTATTGGACTGATCATTGTCCCACTGCCATCAGTGGCCAAAGAAGGTTATGTGAAAAAGTTACTTTTAGCTACGCCCTTGCTATTTTCCATCTTGGTTTTTTTTTCAGTTTACCAAATGTTGAATCTTTGTTGATGCACATTTACAATTAACATAGCCAAAAATGACCAGATTTTCATTTTTTTCCTCATTAAAAGGCAAGTTAACAACCCCAGTATATTAATTTAATTTATAATATTGCCATACTGTTTTTCAAGGCAAAGCCTTGTCAAAAAGAGGTTACAATATAATGTAAGCAAATTTTCTCATAAACCTAGACTCCAGCTTATTGCTTGAATTTACTGGCTTAAACGCTACTAGTATCTGTCACAGATGTAATACACTGTGACTTACACACTATAAGTTTTTGTAATGGGAATGCTCAGTTCCAGGTGCAGATATTCAGTCCTAATTAAAGTCATGGTCTGGTAGAAAACCTGAAAGTCTGGTACATTCTGGAGTTTTTTCTATTAGTGCAAGATATACTCCATGCTTTGTCACTGAAACTGGATGAAATTTTCAGGGTGCTTTTATACTTCGTATTTAAACAAATCATTCAGAGTATTCTTCTTTAGACTGATTTTAAAAAAGCAATTGTGAGAGGACAAATCAATTAAATATGTCTGTTAGCAGCCTGTATATGTAACCATTCAAGATATATCAACACAGACCCTCACAATCTTTGGCAGTGCCTGACAACTTCAGATCACCCAAAGGAGGAGGAATATGGTTAAATACCAGCAGTCCTTATTACAGTCTAATGGAAAATACAGCATTTAGCAGCAAGGGTCAAGAAATCCTACTGCTGAATCGGAAGAAGTAACAAAGCAGAAGCGCTGAATTTTACAAAAAACCAAGATTATCTTTATTATAAACTTACTTTTGACACACGTGTCCATTTTTCCTCAATATTGAGCTAGAATTGAAAAGCCTTTTGAAAGCAAATAGATCACTATGCCCATCCCGGTTTGGTTGACAGCTAAATAGTCAGTTCTTAGGTAGTTTTTAACACCTTTTATTTTTCTTCCTCCTGCCTCAGTCCCAGGAAGAAGTGTGTGATTTGCTGCATGCTGCTCCCTTCCAAAATATTTTGCCCAGGGTCTACATCAAAGGTAAGGAGTGAAGAGATGCATAGATATCAGTCATTATTCCCTAGCTATGTAGTAGCTACGAAGTTACAGCAATTTCAGCTTTCAAAGAAACTTGTAGATGTAGTTAGCTATTCATTGCCTTCATTTGACTAGGGACCCTTTTGGCCAATTCACAAGAAAGGGCACCCTGTAAGCAAAGCAAGATGTTTGCGTTAAAAACAAGGTCCTCTTACAAGTGTATTTGGTGTCACAGTTGTAAGTAGAGACCCTTCTTCTCAGTTCACTTCCACAGTTTTATGTCATACTTGTCCCAGAGTTGGATAATGGTTGGGAGATGACTCTGAAATGCTAGGTTTTTTTCTTTTCTTTTTGCTTTCTCATTTCACTGTTTGCTGCTCGCTTAACAGAAGGAGAACGCTTGGAGGTACGCATGAAGCGTCTCGAAGCCAAATATGCCCCACTTCACCTGGTTCCCTTAATAGAGAGGCTGGGAACTCCTCAGGTAAGGATGACATTGAAACCCATGTTGACTGGGTGACACAACACGTCACCCATCCCTGATTCTTCCTCTCCCCCTATCCCCCATCCCTCAAATGTTCCGGACCTCAGGAACCCTTTCTGTTTTTGTTACCTGGATTTCAACTGTACATCTCAGAATATTGATTGAACCACTACTGAGCAAAATGGATGAAATTCAATATGATTCTTATGTAGCCGTGTCCTCCATAATCACCCTATGCGCCAGAGACAACGAATTTGTCATTATTGGCCTGAATATGAATTATTTTATTTTTGTTGTTGTTGTTCAAGTGAATGTCAGGCAAGGCATTCTCTTGTCTCTGTAAGGGGACCCTGAAGATTCAATGTAGTCATGGACTCCTACTGTATCCTAAGCCCCTGGCTCCATTTTTTAATTATTATTCTTGGTTCTGTCATGGGAAAGAATAAGAGCAGGCTACCCATTACAATACTTGTCTGTCAAGTTTTCCATATCTTCACTGACACTTTGTTATAATATGCAGCTTGCGGATAGCACATTAATTGTGGCAATCAAATTATGTATTTGTTTATTTACAAAATTTTATAAGCCACCCACTCATTCTAGACAGCTAACAATATTCACACAGTGAAGTGTCCAGTGATAAAATCAATACAGCAGTCCTAAGTTACAGGTCACAATTGTGACTAGCAACTCCGTGTCTAAGTGGCATGGTTGTAAAGTAAAACACCACATGACCTCGCTGCTTTACAACATCAGTTCTGGCTGCAGCTCTGAAGCTAATGCTGTGTGGTGGTTATGTGCAATGTCATATATGTTCACAACTTGCAACTTCTGCCAATTTCCTCATTAACTTTGGGTGCTGTGAAAGTTGCAAATGGCGATCACTTCACCATGGGACACTGCAAGCATCATAAATATATGCCGATTGCCAAGTGCCCAAAATACCAATTGGCACTTGGTGTTTTACTTTACGTAAGAATGCTGGGATAGCTGCAAGTTCAAAAACCGGTCGTCAATATTTTTTCAGTGCTTTCATAATCACTGAACAAGAAGTCGACAAGTGAAAGCTATTGTATCTGATAGTGTCCTTCTTTTAAAACTTTTTCACTGAATCTATAGAGATTCTCAGTCATCCAGGTCATAGTTGTCCCAAAGGTGTTTTTCTCCAGGAGACATCTGGAGTTTCTTGTTTTTTTCTTTCGAAGACGTTTCACTTCTCATCCAAGAAGCTTCTTCAGCTCTGACAGGATGGTGGGGAATGGAAGGATTTATACTGTAGCTATCTGCAAGGAATATAAACTCTTCCATTCCCCACTATCCTGCCATTTGGGACATGGTTCTATATTAAGACATTTTCTTGATTCACTTTCAAGAACCTGCAATCAATCCTTCTGATGATAACACATATTTTGGCATTTGATTACTTGTCTCCCTTTTAAGCATAGATTACACAGTCATACACAGACATGTTACATGTTTGAATACATACTTACAATATAATGGCCAGTCTGGACTGGTTGCAATTCCAGAAATGTTGGGTTTTCTCCATGCTGTTATATTTTGTGGCTTGGCTCACTTGCATGAGTTACGTAATCTTTTGTGCTTGGCAAATGCCTTTTTTGCTACGCATCTGTTCTTTGCTTGTGGTTCTTTTTAATAGAGGGCTTGGCCTTGAAGCTATCAGCTATACTAGTTTTTTTTTCCCTCTAATCGTTATTACTTCAAAAAATGACTAAGATTCTCACACTTAAAAAAAGACAGAACACCAGTATCGTTCAGGCTACATGTCTGTCTTAGGACTCCCAGAATTCTAACAATTGTCCTGGATCGCAACATTTAAATATAAATGCATTTCTTGGGCCCATTTTGAACTGATCCTTGTGGAGGACTAAATGAAGCAATACAAGGAATTTTGTAACAAATATTCACCTGTGTTTGCCTTTTCCAACCTAGTCCCCTCCAAATGTGTGAAGACAGTAACTCATAGAATCCCCAGATGCCATGCTGGTAGTTACTGTCCCTACACAGATGGTGGAGCCAGCCCTGAAGGTGTTGTTTCTGTGCTTGGGGGCTTCTCTGTATGTAATGCTTTGCTCTCTGTCTGATATCCATATATACCCAAGTCTTAGATGATCAGTTATCCTATAACAGCAGTCCAGATAAAATGAATAACATCCATTGCTGCTGTTGATTTCAGTGAGGTATTTGTAAGCCTCTGTCAACTGTAGTCTGTGGCACATGAAAACATATAATGAACCATTTAATTTAGAGCCAACCTAAATGTGACATGGTGGTAAATAGAATTTATTATTTTTAAAAATAAAAACTTCACTAGCAGTCCCAAATGAAGGAAGCTAGCTTGCTCAGCCTTGAATCTTTTAAAATCCTCATAGATAGTCTGAAGCTGTATGAACTGCTAACAGTCGTTACACCTTAAAATATATAATTTGTTCAGGATGTGCAGATTGCTCCTGATGATTTAAATTCAACTGAATCAGTTCAGATTGATTAATGCTATAAAAACGCAAATGCTCATGGCTGAAGTTAAATCTTTTTGGATGCCTCTAATACAATTATTCAAACTGAACCAACTGTCCTACTTGGAAAATCAAGTCAAATTATACATTCTGTTGATTGAATCTTGCAATTTAATGTTTGCTGATTTCCTAATACACCTTTCTCATTTTTCAAATAATTCAAGGTTACTAAAAGTGCAGGAATTTGTCCAGGCAGTCAACAGGAGTCAAAAACTGACTTGAAAGTGCATGTAGACACACCTGTTCACTAGACAGTATCTTAATATACTATCAGGTACTCCCAAATCATTTACCACTATTAACGTGAATTATTTTCATCATAGTATACATAGTAAAAACATTTTGAGACATTGAATATAAATCAGTACAGAGCAAGATGTGTTCTCAGTGATCTCAGATGATTGCTCCTAACACAGCAAAGCCTTGAGTCTTCTTGCTCGTGGATTGCTTGCTTCTGAGTAACACAGATGGTAGTGTCTGTGGGTAAACTATCCATATTTCTGTGGGATTCCACTGAGTTTTTCACAGTCCAGGTCCTAGGTTAATCTCTCCATTTGAGTTGTACAACATCGTACCCTTTCTCTGAAGTGCAGATAGGCATTCCTTAATATTCAAACATACTGCATACATGATTGAGAACCATGTGTACCTCAGCATTTTTATGTTTATTATGGAAAACACAGAGGAATAGATGTGAAACAATGTCGTTCTGAAGGATAGGTCACGTTAATCTCAAGAAAACAATAAAATATCTATTTTTCCTTAATTGTATTGTTAATTTCAGGAAAGGTCACAAATATCGAATACATAAATTTTCTATAAAATAATTTGATTTGCATGTCTGCATTTTCTCTAAAGTTTTCTAATTTTTTCCCTTCAGAATATCCCTGTGACACTATTTGTTTATCTATTTTATACACCATCCATCTCACCATCGAAAGCAACTCTATAGTTAATAACAGTAGAACTCCAATGTCAGATTTGCTACATGAAACAAATATGGACTTAGATTTTGCTAATCACTCTTTGAAACTATTGAAAAACATTGTGTTGCTACTGATACTAGTTGATGATAGTCTGCATTAAAATTATTAGAGAAGACTTGGAGCAGAAAAGAAGAGACTGAAATACTTATGTCATTTAAGGAAATACTTAACTATCAATGTACCTTTTTAATTTGGGTAGTACAAAGATATTCAAGAAGAAAAATCAACATCTCTTTAAAAAATTAGACAAATCTATTTAGAAATTTTAAGAAACTCTTCTTAAATAAGATTCCTAAAAGGAGAAGAGCTTTATTTTCTTGCTTTGCCTTGAAATATGGTATTCCCTTTTAAGTCTTTTTCTCATTAAAGAGTTAGGAGTACATTTTTATGTACAATTTATATACTGTGGTGTCCATTGTGAAAAATCTAAGACAGTTTATAGCACTTAATGCAATACGATAAAACCAACCTCAGTATGAGCAATCACGGCCCAAGTAAAATATTTTATAAAGGTTAATATAACAGCAGCCACAATATCAACAGCAACAATAATCCTATCAAGAACAGGGCTTATCTTCACTATTAGCAGCCAGGGGCACACCAGAACAGCATACTTTAGTTGATTTCAGTTTCAGAACCTCATAAACAGTATACTCAGTATACTGAGTATAAACAGTATACTCAGAAAATGTAAGGGGGACAAATGGGTCCTTCAGGTGGAGCTACAACTGAGAAGATCACCTTTGGACCACCATCTTTATATAAGACAGAAACTCTAAATTTCCTACCTGAATAAAAGTGGACAGGAACAGTATACTCAGAAAAGACATATAAGGACTGAGTCTTATAGGGTTTTATATGTAATCTCTAGCACTTTGAATTGGACTTGGAAAGCTGTTGATAATCAATGCAGTGACGAAAATATTGGTGTGGTATTGCTAACTCTGCTTATGCCTTTTGGCCACTAGGGATCTGTGTTTTGGCCTACTGTGGCTTCTCAATTGTCTTTTGAAGAGTTGTCTTCAAAAGCATACCCATGTAAGAGAACTGTATATTTTAGTAGTCCAGTCATAAAGCATCAGATTACTCCAGGAAATACTTTTTTTCCCAATTGCCCAGCTGACATTTAGTTAGAAAAAAAATAAAGTAAGTTCTAGCCACTAATGTGTTGATATTCAAAGGACATTCTGCTTTGTTAATTTTAAAGACATATTGTCTATGTATGTTAAGAAATCTCTTACTTAGAAATGATCTCTTACTCAAAATCTGATTAGAATAAATCAGTACGAATGAAACTGTTGCATAGTGAAAAGTATTTAACTCTATTCCCAAACCCATATTTGATTCCCAATCCTATAACTCCCACTGAGTTGAGTGGGAAATTACCTGAGAGGAAATCAGTGTAAGATTTCAATATAAGAATCTTCAATATGCAAAAGAAGTAACAGATGTATAGCCTGAGAATTATTTTTGGGGATTCCCAATATAAACTGATTTGCAAATATTTACTCCTTGGTAAAGTACATTTATAGTCATTAGTTTTCTATATCATTTTTTAGCTTTCAGTGCCTAGGTTTAAAAATGGATTGGTCCATTATTATCAATATGCATACTAGATGGTCCACTTTATATTTCAACTAGAAGTAATGGGTAACACCTACCTTAATATCTATGGAGATTATCAGTCATCCAGGTCATGGTTGTCCCAGAGGTGCGTTTTTTTTTTGACGACGTTTAGCTTCTCATCCAAGAAGCTTCTTCAGCTCTGACTGGATGGTGGGGAATGGAAGGATTTATACTCCTTGCAGACAGCTGGTCATTTGCATTCTTTTAGAGGGTTGTTAAGGTGAGTGATGTTCAGATCTGTACATAGGGGAAACAAAACAACTTCATAAACTCATGGCACAGCATAGGAGAACAAACAGATCAGGACTAGATTCAGCAGTCAATCTGCATTTAAAACACACAGACTACTTTTTTGAAGACAACAAAGTCCATATTTTGGACACAGGATTTCTGGTTTGAAAAAGGAATTTAAAAGCTATCTATGTCAAAATTGAACAACTCTCAAAAAGGGGAAGGGGTATGACATCATTTATCTCCAATCTACAACAGTCCTTTCAACAGTTCCAGGAAGGCTCCACACCAATTTGCACCACTCAGGTGACCCTGATGACACAGATAAACCTACAGATGATCTTAACAACCAACTAAAAGAATACAAACTACCAGGAGTATAAATCCTTCCATTCCCCACCATCTTGAAAAAGCACATTTGGGACCTATTTTAATAGGAGTTTTTTGAACCTAAAAGATAAACAGTACTGAAGTAACTCAATATGTACTAATGAAGGTGCCTTAGCATTTTTGTAAAGCAAATAGATAAAGTCCATCCAGCTGTGCTCTTTTGTGGTTGCTACTGCATTATCAGAGGACTGAAATGGCATAGCTGTGTGATGGCTGAAATACCTTTAGTTGTTCATTGTGCTAATCCATTTCATTCTGCCATCCTGCTGCCCATTTCTACGCTGCATATCTGTATTTTCATCATGTTGCTCTCTTTCAAATGAAAGTGTGGAAAATTGACAAATGCAGTTCTCCAAGAAATAGTATATATAGCCCTCATTTGTTTCTGCATGCAAATTATTCATGCTTTTTAGATTACCCAAAATATTGAATTATTGATATAGTAAAAAAATATTTTCTGACTATGTTTACTATCACTTCTGAGTTCTAAAAAATTGGATGGAAATAGAAATATTTAATTGACTTTCCAATTTTCAAAATAGAGAAAAATATTTTTTTTCTTATCTCAAAAATGTTTATTCTCTTGCGATCATAATTAAAATACACAACAGAAAATTACCAGAATAGTGATGTTTTTTCCTAGGCTGTCTTTATTATCTGTCACCCTTTAAGTTTCTCATGAATTTTGCATTACAGATTATCAATATTAAATTTAAGCATGTAATCAGATATGTAAACTCATCCAAAAGAGAAAATGCAAATCCACAAAGGCATGCAGATCTGGATTAATAATGTATAATAAGCAAATACTGTTAATATAATTAATAAATGCACATATAAAATACTTGGTCTTATGCAAATTACACTTCATTGAAGTTAAATATTCACAGTAAGAAAACATTGCAGACATATATTTCACTGTCAGGAATTTAGTTTGCATGACCAATGCCATGTGCAGAAAATTAATTTTTTAAAAAATCCTAATAGAGAAACAAATTTTGTCTCTTTCCAAAATGTGATTTCATTCAAAGAATACCAGTAAAGTAATAAATATTTGGATAAAATATACAAAGGTGTATTAGAAAGCAACTTTCTGAAACTAAATAACAAAGCAGTTCAGTGTTCTCAGGCAAAACTTTATTAGATTTTAATTAAATCTAAGCAGGCAAAGCCCTTTCCTAAACATTTTAGCAGGTTCCAAACTTTACTGGAGGGCTGGGTTGGGAGATCAATCTGGAAATTCTGGGAGAAATTGGTATCTCATAATAAAGCTTTCTTCCTCATCAGCAAATAGCCATAGCCCGTGAAGGAGACTTGCTGACCAAGGAGAGATTGTGCTGTGGGCTGTCCATGTTTGAAGTTATCCTGACCCGCATTCGTAGCTACCTCCAAGATCCCATCTGGCGTGGGCCTCCCCCAACAAACGGCGTCATGCATGTTGATGAATGTGTTGAATTTCACCGGCTCTGGAGCGCCATGCAATTTGTGTACTGCATTCCAGTTGGAACAAATGAATTCACTGCTGAGTGAGTAGGCCTATATTGAAGGCTATATCCCTTCTGCAAACAGCTGAGATTTGGTGACATGTAAATCTATAGGGATACTTTGCTAGTGACTGGATTCCGTATGTTGAGACTATTTCTGAACAAAGGCCACATGGCTGCCTTTTTGTTACATGAACTTCTCAGAATGTATGATTTCTTCATAGAATCAAGCAAGAAGATTTGCAAATCTTTTCCATCATTTCCAAATAACATCTTTGCTATTCCTTTTTATTCTAGACAGTGCTTTGGAGATGGCTTAAACTGGGCTGGTTGCTCAGTCATAGTTCTTCTGGGGCAACAGCGTCGTTTTGACCTTTTTGACTTCTGCTATCATCTGTTAAAAGTGCAAAGACAGGATGGGAAGGATGAAATCATAAAGAACGTGGTAAGTCTGAGATGGAACACATGGACTTGTATAGGTTTTGTTCTACCAGCTTACTATACACCCTATACATTGAACATTGGTGGTTCCCCAGAGTTTAAACAGATTTTTTACATACCCCAGGTGGAAACTTGAAAAGGTTTTTTGGGTCAAACTTTAGAACTTTTGCACTGCACTGAATCTTATTTCAGTGACATGATTTTCTGGTCATGAAGATCCAAGTTTCTGAACCTTTGACATTCTCCGTGCAAAGCATGTGCTTTATCACAAGCTGTGGGATTTCTTCTGAAATTACCTTTTTTATTCTAAAGAATGCGGACAATTATCTGTCAGATTAGCACAACTTGTATTTTGGGGATTTTGCATTTTTATGTGGGAGAATTATATAAAGGAACAGTAAATAATTCATCCCAACTGAACAGGATGATGTCTATTGTGAGTGCTTTGTGTAATAAATTCAGGGTCTGCTGGCCTTTATTAGCAAAGGTGTTGTGTACTTTTGGCTCACTGGTAGTGAGGCAAGGAGAAAGAGAACAAGAAGGACTTAAAGAAGTCAATAATTTAACAAATATAGAGCCACTTGTGCATAAATTTAATAAAAATGTGAGGCAAATGAGTTATTTTCCAGTTCCTTTGTGGAAGCATGTAACGATATGTTATGTTTATGATGCCTTTGGAACGGGCTGCCCCCGGGGCTACGAATAACCACTGACCTGAGGGCGTTCCGACGTGGCCTGAAAACCTGGCTCTTTGAGCAGGCCGGCCTGAGCTGACTTCAAATGGGAATTTAAATAAGGGGTTTTAGATTTGATTGGTTGGGGTATGAAAGTTTTAGCTTATTTTAATCGGGAGTTTTAAATTTTTAATTGGCAGCCCATAATTTAATTCTTTTTAAATTGTATCTATATTTGTAATTTATATATATTTTAGTTGGCTGTTCACCGCTCTGAGTCCTTCGGAAGAAGGCCGGTATATAAAATTATTTAATAAATAAATAATAAAAATGCCTAAGAAAAAGGGAAGTTTGAAACATTATTTTCCCATTTAGAGGCAGGAGAGAACTATTCTAGATATTTATCCAGTAATCTTGATGATTCTATTGACAACAGAATGGCTATAAAAATAGCAGAGATCGTGTTCATGTTTCCTTATTCCCTGTTTTTGTGTTAATCTCCAGCCACTTAAGAAAATGGCTGACAGGATCAGGAAGTACCAAATTCTGAACAATGAGATTTTTGCCATCCTGAACAAATACATGAAATCGGTGGAAACAGACAGTTCAACAGTTGAGCATGTGCGCTGCTTCCAGCCCCCCATCCATCAGTCCTTGGCCACAACATGTTAAATATTCAGCCTTGGAAATACAGTGTGAAGATTTGTGTCTTTCCATTGGACATTGGTGAGAAAGGTTGGACTTCAGCTGTTGGAAGCCAAACAGCTGCAAACACAGGTCCCGCAACAAAGCAGGCATGGATGGATCCAGTACACAAAGATGCATTTCCTAGAAGACTCATTTGAATGCATGTTCTTCTATATCTTTCTGGCTGGCTTTACCTATAGTGTTGAAACTGTGGTGAGAAGAAGCAGAAAGTGTATTTTTTCCTCCTGGGTTTTCCTTTATTTTCATGACAACCCATAATCCATCTAATCAAGCACAAAAATCTGAAGTCTTTAAATGGTCATTGTTTTTGAGATTCCAGTGAAAGAAGCCCACATTTCAAAATGTTGCCAGTCTTCCACTTGGTGCACACTGAAACAACAACAGTTTTCCTTATTGGTTTTGTGATATAAGTGCTTAAACATTTTGAAATAATGAGTTTCTCCCCCTACAAGTGATATAGAAAAGGCATCCTATCATTTTAGAATAGTATATAATTGTTTACTTGAAATTAACAGGTTTCTGCTATACTGTAATTGTTATCTCACCTTGTAGATTTACTTTGCTAAGCCAAATTTGGAATTAATTCACAGTGGAATATAAACAAATAAATTTTCTCAGTTTCTGCATTGACTGGCAATGCTACGGAGAAGGGAAAACAAAGTAATGCTTTCTTTTCAGTCTCTTTCTTGACATGAATACATCTGAGCTAATATTTGTTTCTTACTGTTAGAATTACAGACAGTCATTGTCTATATGTGATACACATTGTAATGGCCTCAGCCCTTAGTGAAGTTAGCAGGCCACATCTTCTTCAAAGGTTGATTGGAAATGGGGTTCATATTTTGAACTGAGCATCTTTTTCTCTTTGGAATGCTTTTAGTAGAAGAATGAGATTGCTACATTTCTGTATTCCTGAAAATGGGAATCTATGATAATTCAAAACTATAGATCCATATTTATAATCGAAATGAAATGCTGTTAGGAATACATACAACAAAATCTTTGATTTAAGCAACAGCTTGTTTTGCTTTAATATGTATGGTTCCATATGGATTTCCCATAGCTGACTTAAAAAATGAAAAAGCTTATAGAATGAAGGGGAGAGATAATTTGAAAACACATAAGTGCTCTTCTTCATAATAGATCTCTTACATCATCCAGGAGATAAATCCATGTAATTTGAATGAAGGGCACTACGCACAGTCAAGAGAAATTAAGTCAGGCACTTTCCAATACAGATATGTATAGGAAAAGGTACGCCTTAAAGAGACAAGATTGGGCAAGAAGGATGAAAGAGAAACAGAACAATTAAGTCAGTCACAACTTTTCTTTATCAGGTGAGAAGATCTTTGCAACTGCAAATATGACAGTAAAATAGATTCTGAGTATAAAAGCAACCAGTTTAGCAAGTCTAATTATCCAAACAGAACTAGTTTAATTACCAAAGCCCAAGCATGTAATAGGTCATAAAAGGAAAGGGAGGATCTTTTAAGACGTAAGAGAACAATTCATTTCTGAGTTCTTTTGGTATAGTTTATGGGACTTGATTTATCAATCAAGTTCACCTATAATTCTCCAGGGTAAAAAGAGGAATTTTAGAATGAAGTCCTTTAACATTTCAGTTGTTCAGATTAATGTCCTATAAAGAAAATACAAGTTGCTCTAGTGTTGCTTACAGTTTCAAAATTAATTCAAAATATTAAAAGATTTGGACAGTTTTCCTTGTTTTTGAGAACAGCAGGGGTATAGTGCATTAAAAAGTTCCTGTATGTAAATGAATGATAGTGTGCAAAACAATAGTTGTCTTCTATTCATCTATGGAGGCTCAATCATTAGAACATCTTGGTAATTTGTTGCTGGTGTCATTTTAAGGTAATGATCTGTGAAATTCTGGAGATGGTAGTAGAGGTGTTTTCCTGTTCTTTAGCCTGCAAAAATAAAGCCAGACTCTTCCAGTGTTGGATGTTTCCCAACAGTTCCAGCCTCTTCCATAACAATTGGCTTTTAACATTATCTTATTCAAGTCTACTTTGCCAAATTTGCTGCCCTTCAGAATTTTGGCCCCTGCTCTGATGGGAAGATGCCAAACAAGGGCAATCGAGCTAAATTTTTGTTTCCCATCATTTAGATCTTAGAAATTTTCATCTATGCTTTTTCTTCTTTATCATAAATGCATATTTAATTACTGTTCATCACAATGAGCCAGGTTATTAAACCAGAATCTATTAATAATGATAAAAAGACAAAAAAGTTAGCTTAATATTATTTGTTTTCAATCTTGTAAGAACATTATATCGTAAGCAAGATATAAGCATAAGATTATTAATATTAAGTATGTGGCCTTTCTTAAATGCCTTCTTTCCACTGAAGATTTACATCTCTTTATATAGAAGTTGATGGAATATTGTTTCACATATCATATCTGTTTCCTACGCATAATATGGAGGCATCTATTTAAGTGGTAAGATATTTGAACTTTTTTCATGCAACCATGATATCAGCAACACTAAGCCCTCTATCTGAGAGCATCAAAGCAGAAATTCAGATATATAGTTTTCTTATTTGTACTAATCACCACCTAATCATACATTGTTTGCTTTTCACATGAGGTCGTATCTTGCCACACCAGATTCCAGGTTGAATAGAAGTCAACATCGGTACAATTGTATGTGTGGAAACTTTTTCAGAACAATAAGTAGATTGCGTATGCAAATATCTAATTTAATGTAATATCTCAGGTGCGATTCTGGGACTGGGCTTATTCTTAACATTCATTCAATGGGTTTGTGGTGGTTAAATAAGGGTCCCTTGTATTGATGGAAATACGAAAGGCTCATAGAATTAAGACTCTGTACACAGGTAGTAATGGTGAACAAAAGAGTTCAGAGAAAGGAAATGTCCTACTTTTTTCAATCCCAAATGTCTGGCAGAACAGTTTGAGTGTTTTCTGAAAGTCAGAACTCCTTAATATCACTGTTTCTACCATAGTAAGCCTTGATTATCTTTAAAAAACAAAGCAACCTTTAAAAACTAAACCAAACATGAACATCCTCTTGTGATTGATTTTTAATTCACTTGGCGAGATAGGCAGGTGTTCTGCTCCTCATTCTTTTCTTTTTTCTTCTTCTTCTTACAGCAGTCATGAAATATGATAAATAAAAGATGTAGTTACCCATCAGAGCTGGATATTGTCACAGTTCTAAATTTTCCATTTATCTTGTATTATCCCAAAATATCTGCTGTAGGATTGGTATAACATTCTATATCTTGTTTTCTGAAGAAGTGTGCAGAGAACAATAATTCTAGTAAGCATTTTTAGTCATGTGAAAGGTTTGTTGGGTTCTGTTTTTATATTACTATTACAAAAGAGATTACTCTCAGAAAAAAACCTGATACTTGTGGGGAAATCCTAAATATTGTCTGTGGTGGTGAAAAGAAAAGCAGGATTTTGTTGAAGGTAAAGTCTTGTCGCTGAGTGTCAGAGAATCTCAAAGTAAATTCAGATATATTTTATTCAGGTTTTTATTTAAGTGTTTTTCACTTATCAGACATTGGGATCACGTTAATCTAAGTACAAACTCATGTATTTCCTGTTCTTATGAATGAGAAGGAAAAGATTATTTTCAATAAGTAAATAATAGAAAAATTGGGATTGAGAGGCCCTAACTACCTCTTTTTCAGTTATTTGCTACTTTCAATATTCATTTTCAATAACAACAAAAAAGTTTTGGTGCGTTAAATTATCCAACCACATGTGACATATAGTTTGGTTGGTAATCATTCTTCATGAAAATTAGCGATTTTACAAAAATGCATTTTGGTCCTTTAAATTAAGAAAAATACAAAACAATGATCTGTTCAATACATTTTGATTCAGTTAGATTGCTCTCATTTTGGTTTTAATGATTTCAGATGAAAAATAAGTGCTTTCAAATGAAACATAACACTTGAATTATATTCCTTTCCCCAACAGCACTTGTCAGATATATCAGAGCCCATAGTAATTTCCCTGCTTTTCTGTATTAATCTGCATTTCATTAGTATTTGGATATTTGAGAATATAAACACAATCTTTTTTTAAAGAAAATATAAGGAAAATCTTTGTGTAATTCTTCCAAATGTATCCTGTTTGTATGAAAAATGTCTAAGTTTTTTTGTACAACGACTTTACATTTATTTATGGTGCAGTATATTTACAGCAGTGATCAGCTATGGTGTTTGAATCATATTTGCTAAGCAGCAGAAAATGGTATATATTGTTTTATATTTTTTGTTCTTTCATCATTGGTCAACAGAGGTTTTGTTGCTGTTCCAATGCTTCTCTAATAATAAGATACCTTGCGTGCAATGATATGATGATGACCTGTATTGCAGTTTCAAACAATGTGTACAATAAACTTGGGATGATTCTAAGAGAGAAATTTGAAATAATAAATGTGTGAACACAAGGGTGAAGAAATGACTCCGGCACTTGATTTTGTCTTGTGATTTAGGATACAAGATGAATTTCCTTGAATTGGACATTTCAGAATCATCTGATGCTACAAAGAAATCTGGGTTCTCCAATTGCAATGTTAAATTGCCACTCATAAACACGAGGGTAAAGAAATGACTCTGTGATCTTGCAGAATGGCAAGAAACAGAACACAAACAGGAACAATGGTAGGGAAGGGCCATAAACACTTTTTCCTAATCTTATAGGAAACACCTCTGTCTTCCTTAGGCAAGTTTCAAATCATGATCCAAACATTTTTCATGGGTGATTACACAACAGAAGAGTAAAACCTGGATAATTGTTTCTCTAATGAAGGATGGTTACTGTTTGAGAAATAACCATTTTTTATCATCAGTGTGGCAGAATTTAATGGTATTTTTACATTTTTATTTACATTGAATTATTATAAGCATCATTTTCAATGTATGCATCAGTGGTGGGATTCAAATTTTTTTACTACCAGTTCTGTGGACGTGGCTTGATGGGCATGGCAGGGGAAGGATACTGTAAAATGTCCAGTCAGAGGTGGTATTTACCAGTTCTCCAAACTACTCCAAATTTCCACTAGTGGTTCTCCAGAACTGGTCAGAACCTGCTGAATATCACCTCTGGTATGCATTAATGTGTCACATTAAGGCAATTTACTAACAACAATTGGAAAGGTTCTAGGTCTTGAAGGCTTTTAGTGGCCTTCCTCAGCATCAGGCTTCAGATTATACACCTTTGTATTGTAACTGAAGTAAACATACTGCTTCTTTCTTTAATACTCACATAATGGGCTACTGATAGTGAAGAAGAATTTTTCTGCTGTGTGATGTATTCTGTGAATGTATGACTGGTAGATCAAGAAATTGAAATTGGCATTAATTCTTTATTTGTCCATTTGGACCATGAAGAAACCACACAGGAAGAAAACTGATTCATTCAAGCTGCGCTAGCAGAGAAGGCTCCTGTGCATTCCTTACACAGCAAAAAGAGAAAGACAAGGAGGTGCTGGGGTATAAATAATCAAACATATTGCTTGAAGACAAAATCACAAAAAAATCTGTCTTATTTATTTAACCCAAGTCATGTGATCAAACTCACTGAGAAAGGTAATTATGCTTAGAATGGTCTGATGTCAAAAATAAAAAAAATGAAATAAACGTCCACAATGATACACCCTAAAAGTCAACACCAGTCAAGTAAAATAAATAAAAGAGGTCATATAAGATTGGAAAATATGGAGACAGCTAGTCCATAGAATTGCTGAGAATCGGGCATGATTGAATAGACAACATCATCTGCCTATTTTATCTTCTTTAAAATGCTCATACATAAACTGGAATACCTTGAAGGTCCAATATGTCCTTTACTTTACCATACTTAGAAAAAAAAAGTAAAATTGCAGTTTATGATCAAGAAAGTATAACACTACTTTTTTGAAATCAAATCGTATTGCAAAAATCCCCCCAGCAGCCATGGAAGAACAGCAAAGCAATACACTGTAAATAATAATATGCAATTCTGTGAAAAATAATTGGCTCTCTCCCTCTTTGGATTTCCTGAATGTGTAACTTTACCATTGAATGTTATCAAAGCTTTATGTTGGTCCTGCTGGCAACATAAATGAAAAAAAAATAACACACATACATCCCCCAGAAGATTGTGCAGGTTTTATTTATTTCATCAAGTTATTCTATATGTAACTTCCAAATTTTGTTTTGTTCATTCACATACAAATTAATAGCCAAACTGATATTACATTAATTGAGAAAGGTATAAATGCATTTGGCAAATCTATATGGAGGCAAATGTTTTCTATGAAATGACAGTATGTTAATATAAGAGTAAGAAATTATTTGTCTTTCTACAAATTTAAAGAATAACTCTTTCTGAGAGAAAAACCCAAGATTGGGATGGGACTTCTTGGCTAGGCAAAAGATGAACAGGGTCGATACACCGTTTGTTTTTTTTTAACAAAGAAAACATTCTCTCAAATAATTGCTTTGGGGAATCTTGTCCCAAGACCATTCACACAAATTAGATAAAAGTAAAAATGCTCTCAAGTTGAGCTTTGACTCTGTATCTGCATCCATAGAGTTTTCTCTGATTTTATAGAAGCGGATTGGCATGCCTTTTGCCAGTTTTTTTAAAAAATGTTACAATTCTTTAAAAAATCATAAAATGTCTTTGGAAACAAATATAGGTAGCCTTTGACTACCTGAATCAAAATTCAGATGCTTGGCAACTTTGCTCGTATCTACAATGGTTGCAATCATCCCAGGGTCAGATAGATCACCTTTTGTGACCTTCTGACAAACCAAGTAATGGGGAAGCCAAATTCATCTAACAACTCTATTACTAACTTAACAATTGCAGTGATTGACTTAACGGCTGTGGAAAGGAAGGTCATAAAATGGAGCAAAATTCATTTAACAAATGTCTCACTTAACAACAGAAATTTTGGGCTCAATTACAGTCATAAGGTGAAGACTACGGTTGGATGCATATGTACACATGAATACACATATACCCAGCACATATGTATTTATCCAGCACACTTAGTATACTAAATGCATACTAAATATTAAAAAGAGAAATCTTTTTTGCTCCAGCATCAATCTCAAAATTGTCTTTAAACTAAGCAGCACAAATTGCATATTGCACATAATTAGTCTAGGCAATCACAAAAGTGCATTTGACACTTGCTAGACCAGTTTTCCAAGAAGTGGTGCAACCAGCATATTTAATAGAACTGATTTTTTTTTTAAAAGCATTGTTTTAATGCCTCTTTTCACAAGATTTTTTTTTAAACACTGTTAATTGCTTTGAATTCTAGAAGGAAGGGAGTGGGGAGGGACAGAGACCAAGCCAGCTTAATTGGAGCATTCTAAGAATCTGTTTCTTTAGGAAAAATAAAAGCTAATTAAAAAGGGGCACCTTCCTAGGCTTATGTGAACCAGCCACCCTGATGACATAGATTTAAAATTTTAACAGCTACTTATCCATTTCATGAGTTAGTGTGACTATGTGTGTTTTCTTTTCCTCATTGAACAATGCTGAATTGAAATCTACTCTGAGGTGGACTGACTTGGGCAGAAGTGCTGGATACCAAAATAAGATGTTCTAATGCGGGGCCCATCACCTGTTTAGTGAAGGGAAAAACTGTCTTGATACATCACATGACCATGATGACGTGAGCTTGACACCCCTGTTCTCATGTATAGTAAACAGGATCAAAATGCAGAACACAAAAGGCAGGAATTGGTTTTCCATAAAGTAAAAATAAAACTAGTATGTCAAAAATCAGAAGGTGTCTGGTAGTGAGTCTGGTGAAATAAACTGCAGATCATGAACTTTGACTTGAGATTTTACAGTATCCTTCCCCTGCCATGCCCACCAAGCCACACCAATAGAACCGGTAATAAAAAAATTTGAATCCCACCACTGCTGTGTATGTATATGAATATAGGAAAACAAGACTATGAAATGAGTCTTTTGTAATATTCAGCACAAGTATTTCAACTTTATGAGGTATTCTTTCATGAAATCTTTTGCAGGTGGCCCAGTCAGAAAGATCAGAAATTTCTTCCTGTCTTAAGTTATCAGCCAACCTTCTTAAACTGGCTTATTGCACTTATTTATTGAATACAAAGGCAATATTTGCTGAAGTTCCAGACCAATATCAGGAAGTGTAGCTTAGAAGTCAATTTGTGGGAATTGAAGGGATTAAACAGAAAGATTCCTAAAAGTAAACAGAAGAAATACACAGTGGAATTATTTGATCAAGGTGGCTCAGTGGTTAGGGTGCAGTCCTGTAGGCTACTTCTGCTGATTGCTGCCTGCCTGCAATTTGGCAGTTCAAATCTCACCAGGCTCAAGGTTGACTCAGCCTTCCATCCATCTGAGGTGGGTAAAATGAGAGCCCAAATTGTTGGGGGCAATATGCTGACTTTGTAAACTGTTTAGAGAGGGCTGTAAAGCACTGTAAAGCAGTATGTAAGTCATAAGTGCTCTTGCTATTGCTATCAAGGTTAAAATATACATGTTGTTTCTGGTAGATCTTAATCAATTTTTCTTTACTAGTTCCAAATGACAAAAATTCAAAAATTTGTTTAGAGATAAGAGATGGGAAGAAGATTTTTTTTTTTTGGAAAATAATATAAAACTGGTTTATTTCATTATGGGGGGATGTTGTTATTTCTAATAACTTAATAGACGTTTGCTGATTAGGACTGAGTGATGAGGCTTCATAATTTGTTTATAGATTACAAATGAGATATGAGAAGAAGATATCTTTTGTTGAAATGTCAGAGGAGATGTTAAGGTACTGAAATTGTACTTGATGCAAGGGGAGTCATTTCTTTACATATCTTTTTTTCTTTAATTTTTCTTTTTCTCCCCGCTTTTTAGTTTTTATATTTTTCTTACTTTGTATTAGGTTTTCTTTTATATTTTAAAACTTTAATAAAAATTATTATAACAGAGAAACTTTTTATATTATAAAAACAAGAACCTCTACTTTAAATATTAAAAGAAATTCTTTAGATCAGATAATATCCCTGATGTTTCCTATTCAGCAAAGTAACATAGTGGGAAGCATTGCGTTAACCTACACTCCAGATTCTTAAGTTACCTCAGATTCACATCACCCAGCTTGCAAACCTGTCTTTCAAGCATGGCTACATTGTTAAGAAAACAATATTCTTTACAGAAGTTTCACTGGGCCAAATTCAAGGGGACTTGGCGGGACTTTTTAATGGATTCATCTCTTAAAGACTTGTTTTATTTGGACTCAGTGACATTTATTAAAGCTGTGCTTTCAATTTAATACTTCATCTCAAGGAAAGAAAGGACCTTTTCTTATCAAGACTTTATTTTAATTAATTATTTAATTCCACAAATGTTTTAATGAGCTGAGGCCTGAAATGTCACTCTATATTCTTATCACCTGTTTCCAGCAAAGGACAACAGCAGCAACTTTGGCTGGTCACAGGAATGCCATGTAAGTTCAGGCTTGGTAATCGGATGTGAGGCTTCAGGTATAAAGCTTGTGGTGGAAGGTAGAGACTATCTTTACTTTTAAAATAACATTTTTATTTTTAATAATTCTTCAGCCATAATAGTCTTTAATATCACCAGTGAAATAGAATTGGCACAGTATTTTGTTGGAGATGTACCTCTAACTTAGAACACGGGTTGAACTTCCGATCATTAACTCTGAAGTTACATATGATTCACCTTGTGCTTTCCCATAAGGCTTTTATCTTACAGTTGCCTTGCCTGACTCACAAAAAATAAGAGGAATTCAAAAGATATTATTTTTTGTAACATTTCATGACTTTCCAGTCTGAATCGATTATGCTAGAAACACCCAATAGGATTGCAAATCCCATGATGCCTTCATGACAGATGAGCCTAAAGAAAAATATGTTACCTTAATTGAGCAGCAGATAAGACTGTTAGATAATCTTAAATCTGGAAAAGGGGGCATACATTGGACTTCATGTAAACACTCTACGTAAAGACATTTATAAAGACATCTTTTGGGAGTATCCCAGTGTAACCAAATAGTTTTTCCATATATATTTGTCATAAAATTATTTTGGGTTTGTCAGTGAAATGCAAATGTTAAATATGAATTGTAAAAAGATTTGTTGGAGACATTGAGGGAGGATTAAAGCTAGCAAATCTCAGTATTGAATAAACATGGCAGATCATTTTAAAGTCTGCTGGCCAGCCATAATAATGACTGAAGAGAGCCTGAAGCGATAAAGCTGGACTAGTCCAGTTTATCATTCTCAGAATGATACATTATTGCGCCTTGCCACAATATCTTAGTTCAGTCACTGCGCAGGTCTAACAAGCATGTTAGGAAAACACTGTAATCTATTGGAACTCTCTGTCCTGATGTATGATGCCTGACATGCAATAAACATTTAGATTTAGAACTTTCTTCTCACCAGGGACCTGTACCTGGATTATGAAAATTAATGTTAAGCAATTAAGGCACCAGGCCCAAAACCAGGAGAGTGTGAGTTCTAATCGTGCTTTAATCATGAAAGCCATCTGGATGAACTTCGAGCCAGTCACTCTCTCTCAACCCAAACCACCTCACAGGAATATTGTTGTGCAGAGATTATGAGGGGAAAAGAATATTAAGTATGTGTGCTGTCTTGAATGATTTATAAAAATAATAAAGGTAGGATTAAAAATTAATTAAATGCTTCCTGTCTTCAGTAGGGGGTTGTATTAGAAAACCTCAAAGATCCCTTCCAGCCCTATGATTCTAAATAAATAAAATTATTTTGTAATCACGTATATGTAGGCATACCTTTCTCATGTATCTTATTGGCCTTTTTAACAAGAACTCCATCCCCATTGTTTGTCCTTGGATGAACAACATCATTTTCTACCTTTTTCTCTATACTGACAATCAGGTGATACCACAGTGCTCACTGTATCATGATATAATGACATTTATCAAAATGTCTAGTTGAAAATGGTGTTTATTTGTATCTCTTGGCTGTTATCTTTATATGCCAGCTTTCTATTAAGAATAATAAATAGATTTAGTTATAATATTCTTAAATCTATTAAGAATAAACAGCAGCAAGATCCATAATTAAAAGAAATACTCATCCACAGAAATAAATTGGCATAATCACAAAACCATCTAAAATGCCAGGTCTGCCTGCAATGAGAGCTTGCCCATTAACAATCTAATGGTGGACAAGTACAGGTTGCCGTCGATTTATAACCGTTCGTTTACTGAGTGTTCGAAGTTGCAATGTCACTGAAAAAAATAACTTATATGACCATTTTTCATACTTACAACAATTGCAGCATCCCCATGGTCATGTGATCAAAATTCAGACAGTTGGCAACTGACACATATTTGTGACAGCTGGAGTTTCCCACTTCTGGTAGATTGTGTGAAGGAATGCAGGGCTATCCTTGAGAGTGGGAAAGGAAGGAATGTGTCATTTATGGAAGACTTTGAGAAAGAATGAAAGAAACGAGAAAGAAGAAGAGTGTTCTATCATTCAACAATAAACAGCACTCCAGAAATTTCTGAGGTATCCGATTCTTAATTGGCCTACCACAAAATGCTGATAGATTGCTACACCTCAATTCATGAGGGAACCTGCCAGTGGCCTTGAAGGAGATTGTGGTGTGCCAATTTCTTGAAGTCTTTCCTGAATCCAGGAAATTATTGCCAATTCCCAACCTTCTCTTTTGGGAGAGGTTGCTGAGACAATCGTGAACCCTCAACTGCAGAACTCCTTTGAGGAAGCAGATGAGTGTCCAGGTTTAGACATTCTGACAACAATGACTGGATGAATAACCTTGGCCAGGAACTAACTGGAGGAAATAAGCTCAATCCAATCATTTTAGACCTCTTAGCAGCTTTCATTACCACCCGTTATGGTATCTTTCTGAACCACCTGCAGGTCCTGGAAATTTCAGGCAATGTTGCAGTGGTTCTACTCTTCCCACAGTGCTCACTCCCAGTAGGTAGTCGGTGAGGATGGCAGGTAGGTCCAGTGGCTGCAGTGCTACAGGAGTCAGTCCTCTCCCTTCCCCATTTAACAATCCATATGATTGCCACTGGAGAAGTCACCTTGTTGTTTGAAGTTTGGTATTACCAATATGCTAACTGATACCCTAGATTTGCATTGCTACTGCATGCAGATAAGACTGGTGATACTGCTGATATTCTGCTCAAATACCTGGAGACTATAAGAATCTGAATCATTGGATCATTTTGCCTTCAGAAGTTGTGGAAGCTCTGGAAACTTTCAGGAGACTGGATTGCCATCTGTCAGAAATGCTGTAGGGTTTCCTGCTTGGGCATGAGTGTGGCGGGTTGGACTAGATAACCTACAAGGTCCCTTCCAAATCTGTTAATCTGTTAGAATCTGTTAGATTTAGAACAAGATTATACTGAACTCAAAAAAAAATAGGATATGTAGCTCAGGGTTGAACTGTAGAGTCCTTGGTGTTCTCTGAGCTTGGTTGCTTGCTTGCAGATGTTTTATTATTTATTTGCCAATTGACTTACAAGATAATAGGTATAAGTAAAACATAGTTATGGATACATATAAGAAAAATAAAATATAAAGGAAACAATAGGACAGGGATGGTAGGCACGTTGGTGCGCTTATGCACGCCCCCTGACTAGCTAACAACATCACCGATATGAGTATGCTCACATTCAGTAAATCACACCTTGCTGAAACAAAAAAAGAGTGCATAAACAAAACTTAAGAAAGAGAAATAGTTTAAATCAGAGGGGGAAAATGGATGGCCTTTCCACCTTTGAAAATAGACTTAGGGGCCCGAATTTATGCCTAAGAAATTTCCAACCAAGAAAGCGCATGGGACTCTAGCCACGTGCAGAAAGCCAGGCACGGAGTGCCTGCAAGGGCACGTGTGTGTCGTGGTCCGCTCCACTGTCTCTGGAGTTCGTAGGTCCAGGACGACAGGTCTGTGACGCGCAAGGAGGTACCACGAAAAAGGAGGAAGGAGGAGTGGCGCGACGCGGCGTATCCGTCTGCAGCAGGTGCTTTCGCCAGGGGGTAATTTTCAAGCTCCGCGCAGGTTAGGCGAGGCGGGGCGAGGAGAAGGGAGGGGAGGGGAGGCCGTTCTCCCTTCCGAAGTTGACGGCCGAAGGGAGCCAACTGCGAAAGAGGGAGGCGGCAGCGAAGGAAACCGAACCAGCGGGGGCACCAGGCGCGCATCTCGCCCCGTCTCCAGATTTCCCCTTGCCGCGTCTCCTTCGCGGCTGCCTTTTAGGAATGTGCTGATTCTTCTCACCCCGAAGCGAGCATGGAGCTCCCGGATCCGCTGTGGGTGAACAGGAGCTGTGCCAGCGGTGAGTGAGCGCGCTCTTTTGGTCCCCAGGTTGGCTTTTGTGGAGGCTCCCTTTCATTTCTCAGGTTCCCTCCAAATTCGCCCCGGCATGGCATTGCCTTTTATGGAACGATTTCGGGAGAAACTTTCCTCACACACACCCCTTAGACGAATCTGACTTCACCTGTTGTCCCTGGGAGAGATGCAAGAAGGCAAGACGGTTTCTAAAAAACATTGATCAGAAAATGCATAAGGTCTCCATCCCTGCTCTCCCCCACCCTCACTTGGCCCTCCTTGCATCCTCTTTGGCACAGCTCTTTCTTTTGTGCCAAGAGATCGGAAACTACCCTACCCGTTTTCTTGGATTCCAGAAGTTTCCACTGAACTCTTCCTCCTCCTTCAAAATAGAACAAGAATGAAGCATACTGCATAATTCAGTATTTCTCAACCTTAGTGCCTTTTAAGAGGTGTGGACTTCACCTTCCAAGTAGAATTCTGGGAGTTGAGGTCTATACTTCTTAAAATTAATCTGCCAAGAATTATATAATTGCTGGATTAAAAGGAAGATGGATTAGCTGAGGGCAAGATAGCTTTTTTTAATGAACTTTCCTAATTTTGCATTCAGCTGTAAAACAGTTTGCACTGGGGTACTTACTAATTTGGGACTAATAATTCAGCCAGATATTTTTATTTAATTCATGGTGAAACCGCACAAGACCCAAGATTGGGAGGAAAGTTGTCTCCAAACTGGTTTTGAAAACATTATCTTTGGCATTCATGAGTAACTCTCAAGACAAAACTGGAACACAGGCTAGTGGAATGTGGGTCATCTTCCTGTGATACAACTGGGGGAAGACCAAATAGAGGAAGCAAACATTTTGAGTATATAAGGAACAAATCAGCCCCATCAAGCCACTCCTGTTTGTCCTAAGCCTACAAAGTTTGTGAAACCAGAAAACCAAACCTTATTAGAAATGGAGGTGAAAGGAGCAAGGGTGTGATTGCCTAACATCCTCCCACAATCCTGCTCAGCTTTTCAGCTTCTTTTATAGATTTGTTCTATATTTTGCTAAGCAAAGAATTGGGTCTGTTTGTTCTGGAAGAAGATTCTTCAGGCAGTGGATCCTGAAAGAGTTATAGGAAGCCTGATCCAGGAAAGTAACCTGCGAATTCTACAGATTGATGTGTAATCACTTCTTCAGAGCAATAATGTCCTCCAATTTGCATATTGAGAGGCATTATTCTGCTGCTCACACATACATCTTTGCTACTCTGTTGTTAAATTACCAATATAGATTTAATTTATTCTTGTAGAAGCAAAGTTGAGCCTTGTTTCCATAAACTAAATCCACTTGTCAGAGTCAGTAGTCTTGCTAGTCTTTCCCAGTACTATATATTGTGGATTTTATTGAGGAACATGTCTTATTACATGTATCTAGTTAAAATTTCCCACGATTGACAGGTTTATGGGTTAATTATGAGATTCATCTAGCAGAAATTTAATAGAAAGGCACGTTGCCTAAGTAAACAAACAGGCATGTATGAGTTACTAAAATATCCTATAATATATTGGGATACTTGATTGCCTCTACCAAACAAGCCTTAGATCTGAGGCAAAGGGACTAAGTTTCCTGATTTGAAAAGTTGTCTTTTCCTGAAAGGTGTTCAAAACAATTTCTTTTTCCTTTGAGACAACCATGACCTGGAACACTGAGAATCTCCATAAGACATTCTTTTTTTAAAGTTTGAAAGGAAATTCTGCTTCTTTAATATGTTTTCTGCTTTATCACCACTTCTTTCTGCTGTGTACATGGACTAGGGCTAACATTCAATTTCTATCTATTTAGAGGGCTTTGAACTTAATTTCTTAACAAAAAGTGCAGCAGAATCTGTCTTAATAAAATGTATGAGTTAACAACTCTCCATTTTCAGCCTCTTTCTTTCTGATTATTTGCTTTTGAGGGTAACTATCACAGAAGAAGGAAAGGGCTATCTATTGCATGACATTAGGGCATTGTAGCTTCAGAACTAATAAGAATTCTCTTTTTGTTTTCAGGCTCACAAAGACTGTCCTGTATTAGGCAAAGTGCCAGGGTCTAAACACCACCATGCTATATTTGCATTGCTGTAGATATAATTTAGCAGCAATTTTCTTTTTTTCTGTTTAATTTGACAAAAGACAGGTTTGAGTTTCCTGTTCCCTCAGTATATTTGGTCATTATCCTTTCTTTTGTATTTAAGCAGTTTTAGCAAATTCATTAATATAGAGCTGCTAATATTATTTTCTGTAATGATTCTGTCAATTCTATTCTTCTGTTTCTGATTTGTGAACATATCCATTCAATACATATTACTTCATTATTAAAACTCAAACAAGGAACAATAGCAAAAAACAAAAAAACAAATGAAAGAACAAATGAGACTATTTATTTTTAAGAAGGTACTTTTGATCCAGAATTATCTGGTTCAAACAAAAAGACACCTCCTGACTTATTCAAAGGAGCCCTGTCGATTTCTCGATGTCCTGTCCCACTAAAATTTCTGAATATGCAATTCCAAAATCTCCATGAGATTCAGGAATTTATATATTTATTAACCACATTTATACACCACCCATCTCACTAATGAAATGACTGTGGGTCATTTCATTAAATAAAATCCATACAAAAAATAAAATAAAATTAACAAAGTTAAAGGACAGAGTAAAAAAGATGGAGGGAATGCCCTTAAGCTACAAACTAATCCCAGAATTGCATAATACTTTTCTGTCCCCATGTCAGTTGGAAGATCCAGATTTTAATGTTGTTCTGGAATACCAGAAAGCAGTGGTGGGATTCAAATGTTTTTTACTACTGGTTCTAGTGGGCATGGCTTGGTGGGAGTGGCAGGGATACTGTAAAATCTCCAGTCAGAGATGGTATTTGCTGGTTCTCTGAACTATTCAAAATTTCCGCTACCGGTTCTCCAGAACTGGTCAAAACCTGCTGAATACCACCTCTGCCAGAAAGGTAAGGGCCAGCCTCACCTCAAGGGGCAGAATGGATTGGGGCAATGGCAGAGAAGGACCTCTTCCTGGACCCTGTCATTCAAAGTTCTTTAGCGGCCCTGCCTGATTGGGTGGGATGGGCCAATATAACTGGGATAAGACAGGGAAACCTAGACCCATGGCCGGAAGGCCTTTAAAGAAATACCTTGAATGGCTGGGAAGAGGGCAAGGAGACAGAAAAGATTATATTGTCTGAGGAAAAATATCCACTCATTACATATCTGAAGTGAAAAAAATTCACTTGGCCCCTGCAGGTGCACTTGGGAAGCTTTAGTTGAAACTATTAACCTTCCTAGATTTTGTTCACTCACTATATTTCACTTCTTCATTAAAACATTAATTAACTTTAAGAATGTGCATCTCTTCTCATGAGAAACACTTATGATACTTTAGGCAATTTTTTTGTATAAATGAAGGCAGATTGTTCGAGGGGGGGGAGACAGTCCTAATGTGACAATTCTAAAAAACAATCTGCCTCAGTCTTTGTTTCTGATAGTTCAGTAGTCTTAAGTTAGACATGGATCCATAGTTTCGGCAATGATATATAAGGTACAGTATAATGGTGGCATACCTACGTTCTCTTACAGCAGGAAACTCTCAGACTAAGCAATTACTGGGGTATGTAGAAAGAATGAGGCATTTAAATATTGTGGGCAGGCTTCTGCCTTTGGCACTCTCCCTGGTCTTGCCGCCTTCTGCTGGAGACAATAGAATCCCCCCAGCTCCACCCTGGCACCACATGTTCCCCCGACACGAGTAATGCCTATCCTGGCAATGTCCCCCCCCTCCCCCCCGCCCTGAGGTCAAACACAATCCTGATGCAGCCCTCAATGAAATCAAGTTTGACATTCCTGTCCTAGAGTATATACATCCATATTCATACTTACACGTTCAAACCTGAAGAGAAAGGGAAAGGTTCGAAACATATTGTACTCTGAGATAGTTCAGAAAACCCACCTTTATTCTCCATATATAAATTCATCTGTAACTGATTTCAGATGAGTTGTTATTTCTCAGGCTGCTTTGAAGATGAGATAGTTGAGAAGAAATAATTAGCTCTTGAAACATAAGTATAAATATAATAAAATCAATTATTTAAAATAGTTATACTCATCATGCATAAATATTACTTGCACCACTGCTAGATAATGTTTCATGGCTTCCCCAATTAAATTTCCACGTGCACATTTATATTGAATATTGTACTTTAAATTTGTTTTCCATTTTTCATACAGAGCAGCTGATGAGGATCTGTGGAAAAACCTTCAAACAGCTTTCCCCCCTTGTATTTTCTGATAACCACACCACTTCAACTTAGCATAGACAATAGGAGATATCTCAGAACTTGTGAAAAAATATTATCTTCTCATTATTTCCACCTAATAAAATGGAGACAAGCATTTCCTTGGGGAAACACTGAAATAGTTAAATGAATATCTACTAATTTGATGTGTATGCATTGAAGGTTCCTGTAAATAATCTTACAATCAGGGAAACCTTTTAAAGAATAGATATGGTCAAAGGCCATTTACAAATACTAATTTATTGCAGAGCAAGGCAAATGTGAGAACATGCATTGTTCATGACAATGGTTTACAGCAATAATGTCATAGTCTTAGAAATATGTAATTAAAAAAAACCAAGAAGCAATAGGTTTCCAAATACACAGTCTCATCTCAGCTGAATTTCAAGACTGAAATAAATCTTGAAATATTTGCAAGAAGGATACAGTACCTCCAGATTGCAGGTTAAGGTGGTGTTTTAAGGCCTCTGTATGCCATTGTTTTTCAATTCTTCTCCTTGCCTAGATTTAGAATGTATAGTTTTAACTTCATAGTTTTGCTAAGAATAATTAAATGCCATTCATCGTGCAAGAATCCAAATGAAGAAAGAAAAATTCCTAGCAATAATATAATCTAGGAGATTGCATGCAAAATTAAAGATATGTGGGCTGATAGTTATTAATGTTTTAATTTCTAATCTCTTCTCCCCCACATTTCCTTGTCTTGCTTAGGCTCTCTGATCACTCTGGCTTGCCTGAATCATCATGCTGTTTGCCAAATCATAAAGAATGTCAGTTCTCCAGTTTCACCTCATACAAATGTTAATTTAAGCTCCAACTGGATGGTACAAGTTGAAGACAAATATGGCTTTTACATTGGCTTGGCCTTGGCCATCTTTTCAAGTTTTCTCATTGGCACCAGTGTCATCCTCAAGAAGAAAGGACTGCGCCGACTGGTGGAGAAAGGAGGCACAAGGGCTGGTATGGATTTGTTGACTTAAAAGTGGGAGACGGAAAAATCTGTTTTCTGGAAAAGAATTCTAGTGGCATTTCAGCCAGCTTTCTCTAAGCATTGTCGTATTGGAATTCAACTCTCATAAAAATTCAGAGCCAGTATAATCAAGGATATGCTGACTGGGAATAATAGTTGTTAGAAAACACAGCGGTCAGGTTCCAGGTTGGAGAAGTAATTAATACCTTTTGGCCTCTGAAGATCCCTTCAGGTATCATATTGTATTCATCCTATGTTGGCTATTTTAAATACCCAACCTAAAAATTTAGAGCGATGCTACTAGTCAGTCTTCACAGCATAGGTACAAGTGGACTAATAATCCAGTCCTGCCTTGTAGAGTAACAATACTTTCTCTAGCGTAATATATTTCTGGAGAAAATGTTGAAAAACAAGTCTGTAACTATGTACACTATGGCTTACGATAAAATATTCAAGTCAGAGCATAAGGTTACAGCAGCTAATTTCAGAAATGTTAAGCCATGAGAGTTAGTCCATACACACAAGAGGTGTGTATATGTTGGAGGGATTTTAAGGGCCTGCCAGTTCAGGTACTATTTGCTTTTCTTTATTGAAAGGCATTTAAAAGTCATTGAGCATATATATGTTGCGGCTTGTAGGTCAACTGTTTTTTTTTCTCCTTCAATCTAGGCTGTTGTTTCTTTCTCTCTTTTATGTTTAAGTATTGTAGCATTCTGTTTGGAATTGATTTTATTTTGTATGGAAGATTTTTACAAAATGCCCCTCCAAATACGTCCTTTTTATTTCCCCAGGAGATGGAGGTCATGGCTATCTAAGAGACTGGCTGTGGTGGGCTGGTTTGCTAACCAGTAAGTACGATAATATTTAGCCAGGCCTGGGTATCAAATATTTAACCTCAATGATTACTAAGGACTTAATCCCTCTGTGTTTCCCTGGGTCATAAAGATTATTTCACATGCTACAGTTACAGAAATTGTTTCTACAACTTTTTTGTGTGGCCTTTTTGTACTTGAAAGAGTTTATGTTTGCATATAGTAAATAACTTTTTGTGCTTAAAGGACTCTGCACTGAGAGGTTACGCTGAAGCCTGTGGAAATTATTTTTTCAGATCTTATCACCATAACGTAGGAATGTTGAGGAATTTAAATGATTCTGTTTTCAGGAAGAAACATTTTTTGGTCAGAGCCAGCAATATGCCATATAGCATTTTAGCAACTGACAAATTTATAATGGTGTGAGCTTTGGTGGACTGAAAGCAGGAAATATTTGCAGGCAACTTCAGTCCCCAAAAATGTATATGCCAAAATATATTTTGAATACAGTATAAAATGTTTTGTTTTGTTTTTGGCTATACTGGTCCTCTGGAAACTACTGTTTTAAATCATTGATTATTGTAAGTTGAGAATATCATCATTTGCTTAATAATTTGGATTCCTTTTCTTATTTACAAAGAGATATTGATATACTGGACTTGGATCCTGATCTATTGGAAAACTTGGGGGACATTTTGTTGGAACCTTATTGTTTTCAAAGACTGTTGTGCAGATAATCCTTGATTTACTACCACAATTGGGACCGGAATCTTGATCGCTAAACGATTTGACTATAATAGATGTCACGTGACCACATTCCTTAGCAACCAGCCACCTGGCAATCCCAGTTGTCATATTTAACCAAATTTTATCAGTTATTAGCCAAATACTCACCCCGGCAACCCATTAACAACCCATTAAGGATCCACAACACAAGAGCACACAACAGATATAAACTTAATGTTAACCATTCCAAACCTGATTGCAGGAAGTATGATTTCAGCAACAGAGTGGTCAATGTCTGGAACTCACTACCTGATTCTGTTGTCACCTGCTCAAACCCTCATTCCTTTACCCTCAAACTAACCTCTATTGACCTCACCCTATTCCTAAGAGGTCTGTAAGGGGCGTGTATAAGCGCACAATCATGCCTGCCATCCCTGTGCTATTGTCTCCAATTATTAGTCCCTATTTCTTATATTTAAACTTACATTTATTCTTATTTCTATTATATTGTAAGCTTTTGACAAAATAAATAAATAAAATAAAAACTCCTCCACCCACCTATCTCCCCCCCACACACACTGCCCTTTTGGCTGCCCTGCACCCTGCCTTGTGGGTTGGCAAACAGCCCCAGAACTGTACAACTCTGGGAGTGCTTGCCATGCTCTGGAAAGACTATCCCAGCCCAGTCCCAGTCAACCTTGCCACCCTGCACTCCCAAGATCTTTATAACCCCAACTGATCTTTGCTGTCTTCTTGCTTCCACTACTGACAAGATGTCACAGCCTGCTTTAAGCTGATTTAGGCTCTTCTTTCCCCCTTTTTTCACAGTGCAAAATCAGCCTCAGCCCCACCCAGGAGCTCTTTGTAAAGGGGCATTTTAGTGCTGCAGCAGTTCAGGGGCTGCCTTAGGCTTTTCTTCCTTTTTCACAGCACAAAGGAGCCAGGCTGGGCATTCCTTGTCAGCAATGGGAACCAGATGGGGAGAGCAGCAGGGAACCCAAAGGCATAGATGGTGGGGAAGGGGGGATGGGATGGGAAGAGCGGAGAGAGCTATGGTACCCTGTGATCATAAGTGCAGGTGGGCTGCCAATGCCTGAATTTTGATTGCATGACAATGAAGGACACTGCAATGGTCATAAATTTAGGCACAGGTCATAAGTTCCTTCATTTAGCACTATCGTAACAATCTCTGAACCAATAGCCATAAGTCGTGGACTACCTGGACAGATAACTTTTTGCTTAGAGTTCCTAAACTTTAACGTTTTCTTGGTAAGACAATGGTATGGAATGGAGTGGAGTTGCTGGCCAATGAGAACCTAAATAGTAATAACTGTAATTCACCTGTTCTTTTTTCTTTTTTCCCCTGGTGGCTATTTGCTCAGTGGGTGGAGGAGAAGCCGCCAACTTTGCTGCATATGCCTTTGCAGCTGCAACAATTGTTACACCACTCGGGGCACTTAGTGTGCTTATAAGGTGACTTCCTTTTATTTTGTTCTTTTCTCCTACATTTATTCTAAGTCTAGATGTTAATAATGTGATCTGGCTTGCCAGTAGAAAAGAGATTTCTAATCTTGTGCTAATATACCAATAGCCAGATATGTACTTAAGTCCTGTTTATTTTTTCCCCTTTCAAAATTGATCCTGCATATTACTTTTGTGTTTCAGTGATTTTAATCTAAGTCAATTAATAGAATACAGATTTGTAAGGACTTTATGTTTGCTATCAGTAATTTACAAGCGTAACAAGAAGAATAAAGACTGTATTTCTGTATTTGTCTCTTGTGCCCAGTGCCATTTTGTCCTCTTATTTGCTTGGAGAACGGCTGAACTTGCTAGGCAAACTTGGATGCATGCTGAGCATTGTGGGTAGTACCATTCTTGTGATACATGCTCCAGAAGAAGAGGAAATCACTACTTTGGGAGAATTGCTTTTAAAACTGAAGGAACCAGGTAAACTTATGAAATAAGGTAGCAAAGGAACGAAGGTGTGTTGTTCTTAGTTGGAATGTTATCACATCTGAACCAGTTTCCCAGGGGCAGTGCCAGATAACAGATAATCAGAGTTGGAAGGGACTTTGTAGGTCATCTAGTCCAACCCCCCGCCCAAGCGGGAGACCCTACACCATTTCTGACAAATGGCAGTCCAATGTCTTCTTGAAAGTCTCAAGTGATGGCGCTCCCACAACATCCGAGGGCAAGCTGTTCCCTTGGCTGATTGTTCTCACTGTCAGAAAGTTTCTCTTATTTCCACATTAAATCTCTCCTTGTGATGTGATGATTGTAAAAGTGTCTTGCACAAGGGTGAATCTTCCATGAAGTTGCCTTGATTTTGTACACTATTTGGGTTCGGTGGCATCCCATGGGCAGTGCCAATTGTCTCGCTTCTCTTTTGTAGGGAGAAAGGTTTATGAAATTCTCATGTCCTATTGTCAAATTTTTTTTTTACATTTCATTTTGAATTGATACAAATTTCAATTTAAAAAATGGACTTCAAGATGAGATAGAGGAAAACAGCTTTTGGTGTTCAGCCTTTCAGAGAAAATAGGTATACAGCACATGTATGCCTGCCTTTCACTGAATCTTATCCTTAGAATTGTATGATAAGTTGCAAAATAGTCCCAAATTCAATAATTGGAATATTTCAGTAATCCCACAACTCTAGTTGTCTGCAGCCAGCAAAACAGGATAGATATTCACATCTATCTCCTAGGTTTCTCCTACACATTTTCTAGGGCCATAGATTTGTGTCCTTAAAAGCTTTGCTTTTCTGTGGACTTAAATCTTGTTCTTGCATGTGTAGAAGGATGCTCATTCCTTATAATAAACTGATTGATTGATTGAAGTTCCTAAAAACAATGCAGTGCTGTGTTGTTCTACCCATCCATTTATTGTACTGGCCAAAGCTTTGTTAAGCATTGCATTTTGTCTTGTATAAAAATGTCACAAGTTATCACCTTTTTTATATTTCTTCCAGGTTTTCTTGTTTATGCCAGCATCCTCTTGGTTATCAGCTTAGTTCTGATTTGTTTCCTAGCACCACGTTATGGCCAGACCAATATTCTCATCTACCTCTCCATCTGTTCTGTGATTGGGGCTTTCTCCGTCTCTTCTGTTAAAGGGCTTGGCATTGCCATCAAGAGTTTTTTCACTCACCTGCCTGTTCTACAAAACCCATTAACCTGGATTCTGGTCTTCACGTTAGTGGTTTCTATAGCTACTCAGATCAACTACCTCAATAAAGCTCTGGACATCTTCAATACCTCTATGGTGTTTCCCATTTACTATGTGCTCTTCACCACTGTTGTCATCACAACTTCAGTTATCCTCTTTAAAGAGTGGGTCACCATGTCTGTAATAGATATTATTGGAACAGTATGTGGATTTCTTACCATTATTTTAGGAGTGTTTTTACTCCATGCTTTCAAGGATATGGATGTCAGTTTGAAGAATCTGCCACAAACGTTCCAGACTTCTAACGAGACGCCAGCAATTAAGGATGACAAGAATACTTTAATAGAGCTGGATAATCCAGACATCAAGGATCATAACAAACCCAAAGTATTCATGATCTTCAGTTGAAACCTAATTTAATATTTCTATTTCTTCGAGTAATGGGGCCAAACAGTATAAAAACATGCATGCATCTGGAAGAATTTAAATGAAGCATCACCATATGTGCCTTTTGAAAACAACAACCAACTTCAACACAGCTTGCTACATCCACATTTCTGCTTCTGCTCTTTTCATCCTTGGCAATGGCACTATATTTTGCACACTCTAGAATCAATAGCAGTCGTGATTGTATTTGTGTCAAACATGGGCCTATTCCCTCTGTCTTTGGAAGAAGTGGCATTGTTTCTTCTAGATCTTTCTCACTCTTCCCCTCTCTTCATGAGAAAAAGCTGTATTCATTGAAATGTGTGAAGAATTTGAAGCTTCAAAAGAAAGCATGTCTATTTTTTCCAGCTAGGAATACCCAAGTCATTTTTGAAAATATGGTAAAATAAATAGCTACATCACCCTCCAGATTGTAATATTGCCCAAGACATTCAGAACTTTCAGTCATGTTAATTAAAGGGTGCAGTCTCAAAAAATTGGCCTACAGCCCTTTTCTTGGATATTGGATTTTAATGTATTTTGGTGCTTTCCCTATTTTAATTAATTTTACTGATACTATTAGATATTCAGATATAGCAGTTCTTTCATTTTCCATAAATATGAATTATAATGTAATTGTGACAATGCTTTGTTTTGTAGATTATATTTTGTAGATATTTGGGGGAAATTGGATAATTTCTATAATTTAGAACCCAGTTATGATCACAGAAAGTAGTAAACTGGGATCAAAACTGTCAGAAGTTAATAATATTTAATTAGTTATATCAAGTGAATGAGTTAGAGGCTTAACTGCCTATGATAATTATCACTGGCCACCCAAAATATGCTATATTACTGGTTAATGAAAGTCTTTTTAGCCTGGATGACCAAGATGTTCTAAAGTGTTACCATTGTCTGTGCTTGTGAAGATTCACATAGGACAAGACTGGCTTGAACTAACTATTTGCTGTATCAAGTGCAAAATTAACAAACTGATTTTTGTCAAGTTTGAAAGTATACTTCATTACAAAAAGGTTCTGGATAAATATTTCCGGTTGTTTTGAGTCTTGTCTCTATGCTTCTAAATTAATGAGCCTATACTGATTATTGTAAAGTCAGAAAAGTAGACAAAACAAGCTCATATATAGTTCCAATAAAGGAGAATAGTTGTAGCTCAGGCTTGAAATGAGGGTCCTTGGTGCTCTCTGAGCTTGCTTTTCTTGCAGATGTTTCATTACCCTAAGTAACATCATTAGTAGCACTGATGGTGTTATCTAGTTAGGTTAATGAAACATCTGCAAAAAAACAAGCAAGCTCATAGAGCACCAAGGACCCCTCCTATAGAATTCTCTGTACTTGGCTATTGGTCAACAGCAGAATGTAGTTCTCATTTATAAAAGAAGACTATTTTATAATGTAATAGATAAAACTGCAGGGATCACAAGAGCTCATGTAACTTTTAAGAGGAATACCATCATGAGATTTATTGGAGGAGTCTCATCAATGTATAGTTCATGGGATGGTTGTATGAAAGTTGTAAACCAAAAGTTTTCTCTGAACACTTTTTGTAAAATTGTATTTTTCTTTTTGTAAGAGTGTAGCACAAATGTGTCTTGTAATGGGTTGCCCTTCTGTTTCCTGGATTTGAAAGCCAACCTGGCTGGCTTTGGGCCAGTTACTCTCTCTTAGCTCAACTCACCTAAGATTGTTGTGGGCAAAATAGAAGAGGAAGGAGTGCAGGTAGTCCTCAACTTATAACCATTTGTGTAGTGATCAGTTACAACGGCACTGAAAAAAGTGAGCTATGCCTATTTTTCGCATCCCCATGGTCATGTGATCAAAAATCAATTGTATGTATTTATGATGGTTGCAGTGTCCCAGAGTCATGTGATCATCTTTGGCAATCTTCTGGCAAGCAAAATCAATAGTGAAACCAGGTTGATTAAATAACTGTTACTAACTTAATAATTGCAATGATTCACTTAACAATTGTGACAAGAAAGGTCGTAAAATAGGGCAACTCACTTAAAAATGGTCTTGCTCAGCAGTGGAAATTTTAAGCTCAATTGTGATAAATCAAGGACTTTCTGTATCTTCATCACCTTAATTATAAAAAATAAAAATAAAAGATGGGATTTAAAAAATCTGACCACTCCCAAATTTCCCCTATTTGCAGTTTCACTTCATATAAGTAGTCATTCTCTTCTATACTTGTATTTGGTACTTTATTTCCAGTGCAAAATGTTATTTCTTGGTTTTTGAACCTGTAGATCAATGGGTAGATGGGTGAATAGATATGTAAGTAGGTAGGTAGTGTAAAAAAAATAATAAAGTTTTCCAAATTAAGGTTCTACATTCTCTTGGGGATGGAAAATGATATATTTGAAGCTTTCTGGATGGTTAGATGCAATGATCTGGTATTAAGGGCTGTTGTGCCCTGCTGACATCAGAAAACAGCTTTTTGTATCTATTCCTTATGCTAAGCCATAATGTTGATTTTGTTTAGTATGTATAAACCTAGCCACTCTGGTCTGGCTTTCATTACAGTGAAGGTTTGTTTCACAGATACTACATTTTCCAAAGCTACAAAAAAAAAAAAAAAAACAACCTCTGTCAAGCAAATCTTATAAAACTTTGTTGCCAATGAATGTATTTTACAATTAGATAATTGAATTTTGCAAATGGCTTTATAAATGACTGAAACTTGTTCTTGTTTCATTCATTGGTTTTTTAGCACCACTCATTTTGTATGGAAGAACATATTGTTTTTATGAACTTCCAAAGCTGGTAATCTGTTTCATTTGCTAGTTTTTATTGCCCCTTAACATCTTTTCCCAAATTAGCCTTGTTTTATGGGAGAAGAAGAGTTGTAATCCAATATAACTAAAAGGTACGGTATCACATTTGGAGAAACTCTCCTGTATCTGAGATTTACCCTCTAGTGGTCTGCAAACATAAGGAAGAAAAAAACTCCCTTATTGCAATCTAACTGATTTGATGGCCATGGGGTTTAAAAATGTCATTGGGGGGAAAAACAGCACTAAGCTGGCCAACTTTAGTTGATCCCCAAAACTCAGAAATCATCCTTGAAGAAAACAATGACAAATCACTTCTGTACTGATGGCTGTTTAGTACCTCCTGGATCATAAACAAAAAGGTCTTACTGATTTACTGGGAAGGGCCTGTAGAAGAAGGATGTTGCTCTCTGCACTTTTGAGTTTCCCTAATTCATCTAGTTGGCCACTGTGTGGTACAGAATTGATTAGGTGGGCCTGTGCCTGATTCACCAGGATTCATGTTTTATCCAAGGAAACTACATAAGTAAATCCACATTGTTTCCTGGATTGAATTCAAATGCAAGAAAACTGTATTTTCTAGTTCTCCAGTAATGAGGGCTATTGGTTTAAATAATAGTAACCCCTACCTCTTTAATAGTATCAATCCCCATACAATAATTTATGACTTGTATGTATACAAATAGCAATCACAAAATTTATTCAGTATATCTAGGCAAAAGGCACAACAAACTGCATTATTCAAGTATTTGTATAGGTGTACAATTTGTATAGGTACACAAAAATCATACTGTGAACTCCAAAACTAAAGTGGTGAGACATGGTTTAAAAAAGGCTTCTTCAAAACATTCTGTATGGAAATTGTTATAAGTGCAGTCTAGGATTGTATGGTACTTCAGTTATAAAGGCAAAAAGGGCACTTTGGAACTCATTTAATCAAATATATCTTTTCCTGTGATCATGCAGCAATGATCATCTCCAGATAATGCATGGCTTGGAAACTGTTCCATGTTTGCCTCTCCCTCCCCCAATTTGATGAATCCTGATCTTGCCTTTTGCCTTTGAATCCAAAGCACTGCACAGCTCTAGTGTTTATTACACTTGGAAACAAGCTCCCCAGGATTTTAGGAGCACAATCTGATTCAATGTGTATTGAACTATAGCCACATGTAACATTTTTATTCCAATCTATGGCATGCATATGAAAAAAACAATTATGTGAACTATTATCAGTATTAAGCCATATACTTTAATTGAGGCTGTCATTTCCTGTATTTGAAAAGGCTCCTCTAGAACAGAGGCCCATAAACTTTTGGGCACCAGGGACCAGTTCCGTAGAGAGAGGTTTTGCCACGGACTGGAGGAGTGGATTTGCATGCTGCCTGCATCTCACGGATGGGTCTTCGCTTATTTGCGTGGCTCAGACTGCTGCAAATCCACAGACTGGGGGTTAGGGTTGCTCTAGAATACCATTACGAGATGTACCAAAATTCCCTCCATCATGCAGTAACTGTAGGAGCACAGTTGTTTTCTCTCCCATTATCACACAAGGAAATGTCTGTTATCCCCAGAAGGTAGAAGGAGAAGATAGTTATATTTCTGCACAAGTGAGAAGGGAACAGGATGCTAATTTTAGAACTTATGAGGAAGTCACTCTTAAGTCCTAGCAATCTGATTAAAAAGATATCCTTTTTGCTGTAAAATATTCTTGGAAACAGAGCCATCTTTGAAGCAATATGAAATAGGCCAAATAAAGGTTAGTGGAAGAAACGGCAGGATTGTGCATATTTACTTAAAACAGTGCTAAATTAAGAATCTGATTTTTTATGTCTTCACCTGCCATGGCTCTCAGTAAAGGATTTTTAAATAGGATTCTGCAAAATTTTGGAAACAGATTTTCAGATTATGCAAGAATGTGTTTGCATTTCATTAAGGCAGTCATTACATGTCTCCTGGATGATATGGCTACAGCTAAGGTTTCAACTCCTGCAACCATAATTTTGAATGATATTATAGTGATCATATTGAAAATTTATCTATCCCCTTCAAAGGACCAAGAATAACTCTGTATGATTGCTGCACTTTCTAGATACTTTCCTGTTGTTAAAGAGTTGCTACATTGGTGTGGGTTTGAAACATACCTAGGAATGCACAAAATACTTTGGCTTTAAAAATGATCATTTCAGCTATTGCAAACATTGAGCAAAAGAGTTGTTTGGTTCAAGAGTTTAGTTAAAGCAAAATATAGCAGTTCGTTATGAGTGTGAACTTATGTTGGCAGTTTTGGAGTCATTTCCAGCATTTTACTTGTTCTGAGAACTGCAGCTGGACTATTGCTTAGTCTCACACTTTTTTCAGCATATTGGTAGACTAGCAAGGATGAAGTGATGCTCTTGCTGTTATTGTTCATACTGGATAAGCAGATGTGGAAGTGGGTTGTAGAGTGGAAAGAGTACATGGTTAGAGCAGAACTCTATTCCTCTTGTTTCCTTTCTAGATTTAATGTTTTTCAAAAAGTGATCAAATTTTCTACACAAAACTTGGCATGAAATGCTAATCTATAAATGTTTGTAGCTCTCTGGCATGAAAAATAAAGAAATAGGTTGATCTAGAGTTCCCACTAAATCCTATGATCAGAATACTTTTAACAGTTTCAAGCTTTGTCCAACAGAATGAAACTGTTCACATTCTTACAAAGACGCACCCTTCGTTCAGAAGAATTTAAAGGGACTAGAAAACTCTTCATTCGTATTACAAATAACTATGCAGTTTTGCTAGGAAGTAAGAAGCATCACAGAAAGATCATGGGAAAGATTTGCTCTTCTTGTAGCTACAAATATTCAGTACAAAACATAAACATACAATATTACTTTGTACTCTGGCAATGTAGTATGCAATTAAAATACTATTTGATAAGCCCAACATTAATCAAAAGCAGCTAATGCCCAATTTGAAACCATATTTCAGGAACATAATTTTAGATTTCGGTATGGACTCTTGAACTAACATGTGGGATAACTGGATTATACTCTGTCACAGTTCAGATGCTTATAGTTACAACTGGAGTCAGTTTTAAAAACACTTAATACTATATGCACTGTGGCTCTATACCTAGACTAACCATGGCAATTTTATGTTATCAGAAACCAAACAGCATTTCTTTAGCACCAACATATTGCAAAGCAAACTGGAAAAAAAGTCCACAGAGGTTAAAGGAAGCACCACTTAAAACCTGAGAACATTTGTGAAGCCTCAAATATGCCTCAGTGTTACAATTGCATCATTAGAATTCAAGGTTGTTTAAAGTGCAAAAGACAACTTGTGGAGCACAGTTAGAAAAACAATAGACTTATCAACAGCTCAACTAGCACCATGAGTCAAAAAGCCTATTTTGAGCTTTGTGAACTGTAGTGGACATCTAATTAAGCTGGATCATTAGGTATCCCCTAATAAATTGGAATGAGAAACTTATAAAACTTTGAATGTGGGATGAGTAACATCCTTACATAAACACTGATCAACGGGACACTTATACATAGCTCTGCTTTGCATTTTAATCAGGAAATTCTCCATTATAATGATATTATGCAGGTTATTGTGGTACCTTATCTGATGTTTGCTGTATTCTTTATGCCAGTGCCAAATTAGAAAGTATAAAAAATCACTAGTTATATTAAGGAGTTTTCAAATGTTTTAAATGAATAAGCCCCGTCTATATATGAAAGATAAATATGTTTTATAAAACTACCTTAAGCAGAGTGGGACAGCAGTGACAAAAACACTGTGTGAACCCTGGATGATAATATCATTTTTGTCTTCTTGAAGATAAAGTCCATACAGCAAAATCCATGAGGATCTCCTGGTAGGTGAGAAATGAGTAGTGATGTGCTGGTTAAATGATGATCGGTGTGTATTGTAGGCACAGTAGCTCATCAGCTCACAAAATTCAAGAAAATTTTAACAATTGGCTCTTGTGAACTAGGGCAAGCCAGCTTCAGCACACCATGAGATATTGGGACGAGAGTTTGCTACATGCTACAATAATTTTTAGAAGTCTCTTTTTTGCACCTTCTCCAACTGTACCGCAAAATGTTGGTTCCTGTCATTTCAAGACTGGACAATAAATAAACTCTAAAGTTACCTAAAATAGGCATAATACAGCTTTAAAAACCTACCCTATCTTATCTACAGAAAAAACAGGGGAAAAAAAAATCCTGCCCCTGCCCCATGCATGATAAAATCCAGCCTATTTTTCTCTATTTTAGTCCCCTCTAAAAAAGCCCACTTCCCTCTTCATATAAAAGGGTTATGAACTTCCTTTAACATATTTTTTTTGAAATACAGATGGATATTGTATTAGAAACATCTTTTCATTCTTCACTTTCTGTTGAAATTACCTTATAACACTTGAGAAAAGCTCAGCAATTATTTGCCAAAGCTTCATTTCAGAGATAGGTAAGACATCTGAAGCAAATAATAGCTGAGAAGAAACGATGCCAAGACCATCAAGGTTGAAAGGAAACATGCCATCACAAAAACACTCCTCATAGCTGGTCAGTACTTGTTACAATTCCAAGGCAAATAGACCTGAGTATACCTCAGAGGATCATGGAAGTTCAAGGCAAAATATGGACTCACTGCACTTGCATTGCTAAAATATCTGAATTTTGAAAAGTGTGGACTGAAAAAACTTTGGACTGACATAGAAGAATATAAGAGATTAAATATATGTAAGAAGAAGATTCCTTAAAGGGAAAGAAAATTCTTCTCTTAAATGCATATACAGCAAAATTCTTCAAATTGGAAAACTCTTTTATATGATCTAAAGTAGTTTGGGAGGATCCCTCACCAGAATGAAATGATCTTAGGGCATCACATTTCTCGCTTATTTAAAAGACTTCAGATTTTGTTCCAGAAAGTGTTCAGAAGACAGATATATTGGCTCCATTATGCAATGTTGATTAATCAATCTGTCCATTGTTGAAACAATGAATTGCAGGAGTAATTAAGTCCTCTTCATGCCAATTTAAACAAACAAATGTTGTAATGGAGAAACGTCCTTGGTATGTACTGGGAGATTTCTAGACCTTTTCTAGAGAATTGCATCAGCCCATGCTACAAAATAAGGTCCATTCCTAAAGGTTGCTCTGAAATTGGCCTCAGTTATTTTTAAGCCTGAGACTTGTACAAAATGAAGCAAAGCCCTTGAAAATTCCAGGTGATACCAAATGGAATTGATGCAGATTTTAGAACCATAAGACAAATTTCAGCTTCTAAACTTCAGAGGATTTGCTGCTCCAGGATTTCTCATGGCTCGATTCTACAAAAGAGAAAAGAATTTTAGTATTTGTACTAAATAGGAGGGTAGGAGAAACTAGCGATTTATTTACATTAAGGTGGAATGATGGAGATGGATATTTCCAACATACAAACATTTTAAATGCCACATCACTTCTTACCATAAGTGCTTTATGGCCTAATCCACATACTGTATGTAGCTCTGCTGAATGCAATAAAATAGAGTCGCTACTAAATATGCATTGCATTTCAATCTAATATGCTTTCTCTACTTTACTTCATGTTTGCACTGATCGCTGACCATACAAATATGTTGTTCTTAGCAGGGGTTGGACTAGAAGACCTCCAAGGTCCCTTCTAACAATATTCTCTTAGACCATCTGTTACCCATTAGGTTTCTATCAGGTTTTGCATTCTCCAAAATTTCTGCATTTTTCCTTATTTAGTAAACTTTCTAGCCAAATACATAACTGTACCTACTTGCACTAACTGCTGACCATTATACATTACAATAATTCACTCAATTCTGCCCCCCCAACCTTAATCTTTGATATAGTAATTTTAAGATCCCTGCTCCTCACTCTATCAGTTGGGCATTCACTGCAAATCATATGAGTTCCCAGTCATACCTTCAACCAACATTACTCTGGCATACATGAGCTGTAAACTCATCATTTTCCATCAATCTTCTCTAAGTAGAAGAATTGGAAACCAGACAATTTCCAGTACCACTGGATTCAGGCAAGGCTACTTGAGCAGGGGACAAACCACTGCCTCTTTAAGAGCCAGGGGGATCATTAGGAATTCTTCAGAGATGCATTTACACTGCCTGGATCCAATCACCTGTCATCTCCCAGGAGATCCGTGACTATTGTTTCCCAGTCATTCCTGAGCCAAATTCAATGTGTTCTCATCTTTTAATTCAGAATTTATAATAAAAGGTTCTTTTCATGAAGCCAATTGAATAGATAACACTTTTTTTATGACATCCAAGGACTAAGTAGTCTCCCATGAAAGGCTTATCTGGAGCCTTGAGAATTTTCCAGTGACATTTCATTGCCTCAAGGTTTTTGCATCTGTCATTTTAAAATTCATCTCTTGCTGAATTTTAGTTTTAGGCTTTTCTACCCCTGGAAAATATCATGCTACAATTCTGTGACTATCTTTACTATTCTTTTCTGAAATCAACTTATCTTTCTGCCCCTTCCCAAAAACAAGAAAAAAATTGGTATTGGGTATCCAGTTGAATATTTCAAAACATGAAAAATATCACACAACACTCAAGTGTTATTTTTCCCCTTTATCTTTTATTTATATATCCTTGTTACCATTTTATAACTCACCTCTGCCAAGACCGCATGTATTTCTGTATTCCTTGAAGTGCCATAGGATGATACTGCTCCTGTATTCACTGTCCTGTTGCCTGAAGAGACGGGATTTTCCGGAAGCGCTCTCTGAGGTGGTCTTAGTCTGGAAGAATCCTAGGGAAAAAAGTAAGCATTCTTCAGTTTTTGTGACAAGAGAAAGAGAAAGAGAGAGATAGAGACAGAGAGACAGAGACAGAGAGAGAGAGAGAGAGAGAGAGACAAAGAGAGAGAGAGACAAAGAGAGACAGAGAGACAGAGAGAGAGAGAGACAAAGAGAGAATAAACATAATACAGACCTTAGAACTGATAAACAGATATCTATTAATAATGTCTTATGAAGAATATTACGAGAGCTCAGAATGAAAAGCAATTTATTAGGCAGAAAAAACATTACTTATACATGATTTAAGGTATATCCTCCAATTTGAAACTGCCCAAATCAGAATTTCCGGGCAGCAATGCAATAAACATGGAGGCCATTAGATTTGCAAAGGCCAATTTAAGGTAATTATATTCTGCTCTTCCTTTTCATGCTTTATGACATATACAAATATTATACACCAGAAGAAAAATATGCATTGATTTGCATTTTTGGAACATAAAGAAGCAACATAAATTCTTCCCACCATACTTTTTCTGTGTTTGTGTGTGTATTTGCAGTTTATTAAGAGCCATTGTGGTGTAGTGGTTAGAATGCAGTATTACAGGATGACTCTACATTCTCACTGCCAGGAGTTTTATCCTGACCAGCTCAAGGTTGGTTCAGTCTTCCATCCTTTTGAGGTCAGTAAAATGAGGACTCAGGATTATTGGGGGCAATATACTGATACTGTAAACCTCTCAGAGAGAGCTGTAAAGCACTGTGAAGTGGTATATAAGTGCTATTGCTATTCCTCTGTCTGTCTGTCCACCCATGGCTCACACACCCCTCCTCAACTGCTGCTGATTTCTCATATAAAAAAGCAGAAGTCAGAGTCTGGAATCAATATGAAAAAGTATGGGTGTTGTTTTAAGAATCTGTAATTCAGAGTCATTGTTCTTTTGCTCTGAAAGGCCCATTTTATCACTGGATTTACCTATATGCCCATGGCACTGCCACTCTATTTCTATCCATATGCTCTAGCAATTAGTTGTACAAATTAGTGCAATGTGCTATATATGGGACTTATCTTGCAGAAAGTGCAGAAACATCCGTTAGTATGAAATACAATAACAGTATTTTGTGCAGGCTGCATCAGTCTCACAGTTCTCTGTTCACTGTAGTCTCATGACAGACTCCGGTTGTGGTAGATAAATTGGATCAGACAGATTCCGAATCTAAGCATCATAATTGTCACGTCCTAAATCTATGATGCATTTGCACAATTAGATTCTGGAAAAGTTGGGCACTTTTGGTTTCAAGGAATAAACAATTGTAGTCTGTTAGGGCCTAGGAACTATTAAAAAATGATGTTGAGGCATGGCTTGGTTCACCCACAAGGCTAAGTTAAAAATCTGGAACCCAGGGTTTACTAAACCAACTACACATTATGCCAAGCTAAAAATAAAAAAAGTCCTGTTACACCATCAGGCCACTAAAATGAGGAGATGTTCTAGGCAGAGGAAGAGATTGGAAGGGAAATTCATTAGACACAAGGTGGTGCTGTCATTTCAATCTTATTGGTTTTGCCAACCAATTTCAACCTGTTTGAGATGAAGTAGAAAGGGCAGTAAAGAGAAATTTGGGCTGTGAGGAGCTCCCCACTCTCCCTTTCTGTAGCTCTCAGGTCCCAATATATTACCCTATTAAACTTTGGCAGTAATCCCATCAAAATACAAAAATGCAAGTCCTTTATCATTTACTGATGGGAATCTATTTTAAAAAGCTTAATTCTCTCATTCTGATATATACAAGCAAAATCATTCTCCTGACAATAAATACCTCCCTTACAGTGATGCTGGGTCCTGAATTACTTTCAGTATATTACTACATCAACCACTATGCTCCTTGCTCAGTCAAAAACCCTACATAATCCTATATATTGTTCTTGTCAATATTTGCTTACACAAAAGAACTATGAGTGCTTCCCTTATAGGCCAGGTCATGCCAGTACAAGTGACAGTCTACCTGATATATAAGACACACCCAAATGATACACAGTTTATATCTGTGTTGAGAAAAATATATGGTCCAATAATACAATGCAGATTGAAGCAGATAAGTCTAAAGTTACATTAGAAAACATTTGCTAGCAAATACCAAATGTAGTAGTTTGAATGTTCACTGGTTTTAAAACACCTGTACAGCTTACCCAGAGTTGTTGATAAAGAGGATTTCATAGGTATATAAATTCCTCACCTGCTGAACCATGCTGTTTGGAGGTAGAGGGGCGGGCCTGCTTGGTGGAGTTCGTTTTGGCAAATGCTTCTTCTCGGTACAATGTTCCAGAAAGGGGGGTTTCTTTGTATAGTTAGCTGGAAAAGCCGGGGGTGGTGGCCGCCCCTGTCTCTTGAGCTCTGCAGGTGGTTCGCAATACAGCACTTCAGATTTTGGGAGTGCATTCTGTATATCAGTAATCTACAAGCAAAGCAAACAAAGAGGAAGATGGCATTTCTATTTTATTACTTAGGGTGATCGATTGATAACTAATTTTCTTCTAGTTTCAACAGGGGACAGCACCAAACTGACCCAGTCTGGGCTCAAAACAACTTAGGGTAGACTTAGTTCATGCTTAATTGGGGGACCTCAAGGGATTTGCATGGTTATAAGTGAGAACTGGAATTCAAAGCACAACTCCAAACAACTCCTGGAGGTATGTGTCTATTAAGTCACCATGAGTCAAACTTATTTTATCTTTACCTTTTTCTTACTCTGGCAAATAGATCAAATAAGTTTACAGTAATCACTGCGGTTTTATTTTCCAAGTATCTTTCTTGAATGAGTGCTATCAAATGCTGCCAATATATTTTATGTCCTGGCCAAGTGTGTGTGTGTATACATATGTGTATATATGGATTTTTATGTTCATTCTTGTGTCCTTATTTTTATAAGCTCCAGCATTTGGAAGAGTACATTTAAAATATAAACTATACATATCCGTTATTAGAAATATTTTAAATAAATACAATTTGCAACTCTAAAATAAAACAAAATTAAGAGGCATTATAGTATTGTATAGTGGTTAAGAGAGTGAGCTTGGAAGCTTCCACTTGACTCACTGAGCAACTGAGTCAGGTATTATATTTCAAACCAGCCTTCCCCTGGGGCAAGAGCAAAAATGACAAATCCCCTACTTACATTGCCTCAAGTACAACATAAATTAACAAATAATTAATAAATATATAAATAATGACTTGCAGTGAGAAAAAAAAATGGTTGAAGATCCCCAAATGGTCTAGTTCAGAGATTATGGGAACTGACATACGGAACAAGTTTCTTAGAACATAACAAGAAAATTAGTTGTACAACTAAGATGTTTTGTTTGATGGCGTATTTTAAAATGCTGAGGAATCAGAGCATGGCTCAACAGAGGTTTGATTACAAATTAGTCATTTCAAATTACCTTTCTCTGTCCTTGTGGAGTTTTCAATTTGAATGCTGGGTTGGCATGTCCATTCACTTCCTTCTGCATGGAAGGAGGTGTGCTATATCCAAACAATAGGGATAAACACTATTATAAATCATTTGTGCAGTTGTACTTGCTTTATTTGTATAAAGGTTTCTCTTACAAAGAAAACCACATGTTTTTATCTAGACTAACATTGGAAAAAGGCCAATAAATTCAGTAGCCACGTTGTAACTATTCATATTTCTATGAGTGAAATCTCTTATTAAATGTGACAAGAGACCTCTTTTCATAATTCTAGAAGCAGATCTATAGGGTAAGTGCTGACAGGTCTGAATAGTTATCTAAAATCTAAGTGGAATTATGCCCTGGATATATTTCTAATTATAGTTCACACACTATACTAAGGCTCTTATATGTACTCAGCCACTGTGTTTATAATCAATTTAGGGCAGAAGTATACAGATTGAGATTTGACAAAAGAAGCCTTTCCCTAAAAGCCTTGAATATGGCTTCCAAAGTTTTTCCAGAAACTGTAATGGTACCTTTATAACATAGATATAAATAAAAGAATACTGGTTTGTTGTGCATATGTATCCAGAAATCAAATGAAATATGAGGGGATATGAGCAGCATCACATCGACCCTCATGCCTACTTACCATAAAAAAAGCAATCATCTCATTTACTGACAAATTATCCATCCATCCCTCCATCCACCCACCCACCCACCCACTCACCCACCCACCCACCCATCCATCCGTTCGCTCACTCATTCACTCATTCGTTCACCTGGACTGTTGGGTTTTCTTAGAAGCAAAGATAGTCTTCTTAACTGGCACAAGTTTAGCTCTCCATTTGTAACAGCAAAAAAATATTCCAATTAAAGTCAAAAGCAAGATGGAAACCAGGACACCTATGATGATTGGAATAGGACCTGTACCAGAAAAAAAAAAAAGCCAAAATTATTCAAATTCACTGATTGTGCTAAGATGCAACCACCACACATAAAAAAACAAACAAACCCACTGTAGGATGCAAGCATTTGAACAGGTAATAGTGAAGGACATACCTGTATCATGTGTCACAATGCTGAATATGAGAGACAAAAACGTCATTTGCCAAACTCTATCTTCCCCTCAGTTATATTGGTATGAACCACCCAATAGATTGTGGTCCTGTGCCTCCCTGCTCAGCCAAATTCCTGCCCCACAAGCTCTATTCACATGTCAATGATCAAATAACAATACAAATTACACCCACTTTTTTCAAGCATGGGGCCACTGTCCACACTTCCTCCCTTTCCAGGTTTATCACAAAATGGAGGTGCCCATCCACTGAAACAATGGCAGTTGTGATTGTTGTTGCAAATCTGTATTGAGAGAACATCATCAGTGTTACTTCTTTAGTAAACACCCTGCTCAGGCCAATCCAACAGCACAAGAAGCCTTTGCAACTTGCCTTGGATTTTGTTAGAACTCAGTGCATTTAAGTCACCCCAACAATCCATGGTAGTCTCCATCATCCCTCTCAAGAAATGCAGTGTTTGAACATTCTTTTCATTTTTAACACTTAAGCCACAAAGGGTATATTTCCATGTTTCAAAATTCACTTTGGGTTGTATGTGCATTCCTAAAGAGGAACAGAGATGACTTTCCACTATTTTTAACCTCTCAATAAATACCCTCTCCATAACAAATGGCCATAACTTCTTCTCAAATGTAAAACCACAGCTTAAGGAAAGCCGCCCCTTCCAACATTTGATATTTAAGATCATAATAACACTTCATGACCTATCTTTATGTTCTAAAGAGAACTCTAAGATTTGTTTAAAACTGTGAGAGAAGCATCAATTTAATCTTGCATGATGGACATCTACTCTAACATTTTGTATTCTGTCTCACCATTCAACCACTACTTGGCCACCATTCAACTACCACTCGGCCACCACTTGGGCTTGTTTAGTGAACAATCCCATTTTTTCTATAAAAATATTCCTAGAAAAATAGACCATAAATACAAAAGTATGTTTTGCATTTTGTTTCACTTTCTTCCTTTTAACTTCTGCTGAACCTCTCTCAGGACAAAATATGAAAAGTACAAAAGCATTTATAGCCACTGAATTTTCACTTTAAACTTAAGAGCTGTTACACAGGCGTACATTTTAATCCCTTGTCTAACATCCAATTCATGTGTTAATATAGAATGGAAAGACATAAAAAGTTATTTTTCTAAAATGGGTATGTGTGTGTCTTTCTAAAGTTTGGTACCTTTAAAAAAGCCACAGAAAGCCATTTGACATGCTGAGGTCACTGAAAGAAGAGATATTTGTTATTCCTCTTTTATTCATACTGTTCTTATCAATTCCTATTCTGTTTTGCTTACTTAAAAATGGGCATTTTGCTGTCAAATTTTAGCCACGTGGTTTCAAGGTGCTGGCAGGGCACAGATGGGGTGCTAGGAGGACACATGTAGTGTACATTTCTGTTCTAAAATGTATTTTGGTCAACATACAAATTAAACAAGAATTATTTTTAAACAATATGCTTGATCCCAGTTCCAGAGGAAAAGTTTATTTATTTATTGGATTTTTATCCCATCTTTATTATTTTATTAGTAACTCAAAGCTGTGGACATACAGTACATAATGTCCATAACATATTTCCTCCTTCTATTTTGCCCACCCTAAGTGGGTTGGGCTAAGAGACTGAGTAGCCCAAGATCACCCCGCTGCCTTTCATGTCTAAGATGTACTTTAGAAAGACATACACATACCCATTTTAGGAAAATAACATTTTATGTCTTACCATCCTATATTAACACATGAATTGGATGATAGAATTTATCATCTGGTTTCTAGGCTAACATTTTAACCACCATACCAAACTATCTCTCCAAATACACTTGAACTGGAAATCCTTCTACAGCCAAGTATATATTTGATAGGACATCTTTCTCCATGGATACTATCTTATTAGTTTTTTGAAACCCAACAAAAAGAATAAGAGCTAGCCAAGAAAGCATAGAATAAATACAGTGACATGGTATCTGAATACAAGGACCATACTTACTCCATGGCCACTGCACTTATTTACACAATGTCCACTATCAAAGAAGGAGGTATTCTGACAGTGGCCCTCAAAGCACACCTGTAGGAGAAACCAAACATTCAGAATTATACTAGAACAGTAGTTTTTAAAATGTGGTTCTAAGTCCCCAAAAGCCCTCTCAGAGGTCCATGAAATCAAAATTATTTGCCAGCTTATGTTTAAAAACACTGCAGAATTAAAATCCTAGAGAATGTGTCTATTTTAATTTTTAATGTAGTAAAAATGTTTAAGAAATGCTGTACCACAGGAATAATGCTATTAAGTGATTTGGATACAAGGCAAGCTTGGGATGTAAAATCACTTCATCAACTCTGAGAAGCCAACTTTTACAATTACCCCAGTAATTACTCCATTGCTCTCAGCATCTGCTTAAGTCCAGAAGTTGATATATGGGAAGAAGAAGCAACCATTTATGGAGGATGAAGGATTATTAAACTAAATCCCCCAAATTCTATAAATCTGTATTGCTGCATGCAACGTGTTGTATAGAATATGAATATATCCAGATTCAAAATTTGTAATGGGAGTGACAACACTGATCTTAGCCAAAGAACAGCCTGCTCCAAGGGAGGGAAGTTACACCCAATGTGTCCTTCTTATTCCAAGTTTTTGATTCTGAGGATTCCCTTTGGGTTTTTCTCTTTTTTCCCCAAAAGTTGTATTAAACTTCTAAAACAAATAGTTGCATGCAATTAATTCTGGGAAAAAGCAATCATGAATTTTAAAAGTAAAATAAGCTACAATAGGCAGCCAGTACTTACATGACTATCACCGCATTTGGTTCCCGTCATCACAAGTCCTGGGTCTAATATATCTCCTTCATCTTCTTCATTTCGATAGACATGGGTACCACGACAATGAATTTCTCTTCCATTTAATTTGATAGTTGTATCAATTGCAACAGCTTTGGACTCCAGAGGCTTAGAAGCAGAACTTTGGCACTGTATCTTGCCACATTTAGCATTTCTGGAAAGAAAAATTCTGTGAGTCTGAGTATTCTGGCTAAGATCTTAGTTTCACAAACACCCAACACAAAGGCATTATTCACTTCCAATAAAATGAAGAGTCTTGAGGGACCTAGTGAGTCACATTCCATGTTATGTGCTGAAAAGTATATTTCTTAGATGCTGAATATCCCATTTCATGTTTACTGACCTCAAAATTACCCTATCAATAATAGGGTAAATAAAAAGCCAGTATAATATAGAGCTTTATGTACATGTATTCACACATTTGTAGTGATTTTTCATCACTTTCTGAGATCAATTTTACTTCTGCTTTTCATTAATAAAGCCTTTGTTTGCCTTAGGTATCTAAGGATTACGGAATTGCAAGAAAATGAGCATGTTTATAGTTGTAAGACAAAATACGGGCTTGAAGAGCATTTTGCTATCCCACCTTGGAACAAGGTATCTCTTTCTTTTCAGTATCAAGTGTGGAGAGTCCTGATCCATATTGGGACCAAAGTATTGGTGGATTTTCTTCTCTTTTTTAAAAAAGGGGTTACTTTATGAAAACAGTCTGGAATTGTTGAAAAGCTTTAAGTTTCAAAAGATTTTTCAGAGAAATCTGCTGGAAGAAATAAGGAGCTCCTGTCTAGATTGGGAAAAGTAGTTCAGATGGTACATTCACACAACGCACGAGTCCTTTCTCTGCTGTTTAATTGACATATTGTTTATGTACACAATAAGGAACAGCAGGAAAATTTTCACAGATATGAGATCATGAAAAATAATCTCATTCTTTCCACAACCAACAAAGTCAGGGCATGAACTTGTTCTGAAATATTTGAATATAAGCAAAGCAAAAGTGACAAGTTTGTCCAACAAAAATGGCAATTAATTTGCCACTATTTGCAACATAGGTTGGATTCATTTTTCTCATCTTTTAACTTGTGAGGATACAGAGTTATCTCACCTCACATGAAAACAATTGGCCTTGTGTCCTTTTACCTTGTGTCGCACTTCCTGTAGTTCCCATTGATATTCTTCCCACAGTTCCCATAGGAATCTCCGGCAGCGTTAACTTCCTCAAAGCAAAGGTCAGGGGCTGGTCTTGCTCCTGTATGGAAAAGATTCACAAAGTATAGCATTGGGTGTGGACCCATCAGTAAGGACAAACTAAGTGCTTTACTAGAACAGGCAAAACTGTCCTAGCCCACTCTGTAAAATATATTTCATCTGATCCTCATGAGGTTTACTAGACATGACTACAGGTCGTCCTAGACGTACAACAGTTCATTTAGTGACCATTCGAACTTACAACGTCATTGAAAAAGGTGACTATGACCATTTGTCACATTTATGAATGTTGTAGCATCCCATGGTCACGTGACCAGAATTCAGATGCTTGGCAGCTGACTCATATTTATGACAGTTGCAGTGTCCTAGAGTCATGTGGTCACTTTCTGTGAGCTTCTGACAAGCAAAGTCAATGGGGAAGCCAGATTATCTTAAGAACCGTGTTACTAACTTAACAACTGCAGTGATACACTTAACAATTGTAACAAGAAAAGTCATTAAATGAGGCAAAACTCAGTTATGGTTGTAAGCTGACTTCCTGTATTCATATACAAATAATCTATGATTACCTATATCTATATCTAACATATTTCTATTTCTCTGTCTACCTATCTATCTTGACCTCCCCATCACAAGACCCGCTGACCACACGAAGCCCTTATAAGCAGAAAAACACTGACATCACCTAAATTCCGCTGAAGATGTTACCTTGCTTGGTAATGAAACATTCAGAAACCAACCCACAAGCTCGGAGAATGAACTTCCAGCCTCACATATTTGTACCTATGGTTATTTGTAATAAAAGTTTTAGGAAATATCATGCTGCATTTTTAAAAGGCTTTTTAGCCCTTGAGATGAAAATTTGAATCAATTTTCAAACTTAAAAAAAAATCTAAAAAATAATCACCCAGACTTGACTTGGCTAGGACACACAATGGCGTTTCATCACGCAAGAAAATCTGCTGCCCTTGAAGATCACCCAGAAACTTTAACTTGGTGTAGTATGCCTAGTAAAGAGGACTCTTAGGATTGCCCATATAATATGTGAATCCAGCCACTGTACTTTAAGAATCATGTTAGGATTAGGGTAGAGTGATATGGACTCAATCAACATGTTATCCAACAAACCATAATTCAGCAAAGCAAGACCTAGAATTATGCATAAAAATAGCTGCCTTTACTGATCACAATAGCCTCTGCGCATTTTCCCTTTCTCTGTTCTTCTTCCTTGATGTAATTATAGTTCCATAAATAATTACAGACTGAGGATGGCTTCCTATTTTTACACTCTAACCATTCCCAAGTATAGAAGAGCTTTCTCCCTAGCCCGCTTTAATGTCTTGCCCTCAGCACTACTAGATGGGCGATTTAAGAGGCTCCCGATTAACGAGAGCCTGTGACAGAGCTGAGGTTGAAACCGTGGAGCATGTCCTTTTATACTGTCCTATGTATAACACAGGCAGATCTAAGTTACTGTTTCTCCTTGGAACAGACCCTTCTAGATCCAACATTAGCTATTTGTTCTTATATTGTCTAGGGGATGGCTCCTCATACATCATTTCTCAGGTTTCCAAATTCTTTTTAAGAGCTGTAACCATCAGAGGAGAACGCTGTAATTCCCCTTAGACAAATTTTTGGTGACCAATTGTTCATGATTAATTTTTCCATGTTCTTCTTTTGTTGTACTTTTGTTTTGGTCTGTGACCCCAAATAAAGTAATAATAATAATAGTTCCATAAACTAAAAATAAGAACCATCTTCTCCTTCCTTTTCCTTACACCTGTGAATGCAAGGGGCCTCTGTCTTTCATAGAGATTGGTCCTCCTTACCATATCCCCAAAGCTGCAAACATTGCTGCTCGTATGTCAGACACATTCCATTGTAGCAATATGCCCTGCCATCTTCACATGGGGTACCGTCCATCTGATAGAAGTTTGCAGGGCAAAATGGTGATTTGCCCGAACAGTATTCTGGTAGGTCGCATGTTCTTTCCTGTTCCCGGCAAAGAGTTCCAGGTGAAACCAACTAAAGGAAGGCAAAATAATTAGACATTTATTTCAGGATGGCGTGGAATACTTGGCATTTCAGTTAAGCTGGCTAAGCATTGATCTAGGTGCTTAAAGATTCATATATAATAGTTTTATTCTGAAGACAAGCTGAACTAACTTTCGGTTCCCTTCATTCTGTATAGCAAATATAATTTCAATTCAGTCTAATTCCTGAAGCATCACTAAAGGCAGGGCTGTCAAACTCCTAGTCCGTGGGCCGGATACGTCACGTGCTGCCATCCCCCCACCCGCTTTAGCGAAGGGGGAAAAAAGTCCCAATATATCATGCTGCTATTGAAGACGCAAGTTTGACACCCCTGACTAAAGGGAAGAAAGTCTCACTATTACCCCCAAATTTGTTATCTCAAGTCTATAAAAGTATCTCTTTTTTCAAATATCCGAGGAATTTTTTCAAACAAAAGCAATCTTGAACCATATCCTAATCTCAGTAACGCTTTATTACTGATCACTTATACCTTTACTCCATTGGAGAGTCCATACTAGAGGGAGAGTTGGGATGGAAAATATTCTATATTCAATTCCCAGCATTTTCTGTTTTGTTTTTTTTAAAAAAAAACTATGTTACATTTATTACTACTTAAAAAACCCTGGCAGATAATCTGAAAACTTTTAGCAAGTGGCTTAATCTGGCAATATTCTGCTAGCATTAGGCTAACCCTATTTATTTTCAGGCAGACCATGCTTCTAAAGCTGATTCTAGAGCTTCCTTTGCTTAACAAATGCAAGAAAGGGAAAGGAACTATGGTTTGCATGCAACACTTAAGAATCACTGATACTTTTCACTGTAATGGGGGATGTGGTGGCTGCTTGAATTTGTATGGAAGGAACTGTGATGGTATCCAGACAGCTGTATTCAGCTGTCACCATGTAAAGGACTTAGCTTCTGAAAGCCACCACAAACAATCCAAAATATCAGATGGTAGTGGTGTGCAAAAATTCAAATGTTGCATATTGAGTGACTTTGCCTGACCAGTTGGCCACAAATGTAGGGCCAACTTGAGCAGCAATTTTAAGCCAACCCAAGGGATGCATTTATGAAAGCAGGGCCTCCAGGAGATGTATGGGAAAAACCCAGCATACCAAGACTATTTTAAGTACATTTTCCTAAGAAAGCTATAATGTAAAGTGATACACAGGAATCTTTTGTCTGTATATTTATCTACTCCACCCTACCAAGAAATGAAGCTCAACTCCGCAGAGAAATTCAGATGTAAAATGTAACAGACAACAGAAAACTATCAGTAAGAAGCAGGGTCAGAGAAAACCTTAAATGAAAATTTTGTCTTGCCAGACACCACATATAAAAAAGACTGATAATGCAAGCAAGCAGAAGGCTTAACTTCAGGCCCAGCTGGGTCAATCACCTCCATTAAAAGAGAAGCTTTGCGTTTGTAGTTCTAATCTCAGGGTGGGATTAATTTTAGCCAAAACAGCTGCTTTGGGTGGCTTCCCAAAGATATAAAAAGTGAGAAAATCAGAACCTGGTTGTCTCTATCTGTCCTATGCAATCCGGCAGGAAAGGCATGTTGTGGGTATTGTCAGCAAAGGAATGTCAGTTGGTGGGGCCCTGAAGAAGAATGGCGGCAGCCCTCTGGAACATGATAAGTCCAGAGATTAGGTTGGACCAATCCTGCTAGCCTTCCATAGAGCCTTGAACACCTGAATCTGTGCTCAAGCTTAGGGTCCTGGGTTTATGACAGCACCTGTTTCCTGACTATACTAAAGGCTTTTTATGTTTCTCAAACTGCTGTGTGTTTTATTATGCATTTTATTTTGTATTTGTCTTCATATATTGTTCTTAATGTTGTGAGCCACCAAGAGTTCTATACTTGAGATGTGCAATCGTGTAAATTGAATAAAACGAATAAATACACTTCTGTTTTGCTTAGGCTTCTCTGCTTTGTCTGATGTCTTCAAATCAGTCTTGATGCCTGGTATCAAATTCAGAAAGTTGGCATGCTATGAATTTGTTTTGGTAGCATTTTTCAAAAATTATTCATCCTTACCTTCTTCTTAGGACTGAGAGGGAATAACTGACTCTCTCTGTGATACCCAGGTAGCTTTCATGTCTAGGACAAGACTACAATTCATAATCTCCTCATTTCTAGACCATGTCCTTAATCACTAAATCAAACTCTATAAATTTTTGAACAATGTCATAAAACCTCCTGGTAACAAGTAAAACTGGCCATATAATAGCAAAATCCAAGGCCCTTGGACAGTTGCACAGTTAAACGAACACCTGTTTTAAATAACTGAGTTTCCTGAGAATAAATGCAGAGTGTATGCATATTTGTAAGTAAAATTATTTCCTGATTACAACTTCTGAATTTCTGTATACTTAAGCCCAAACATTTTAACATACGTCCTTAAGTTATGACAATGATGTGTGTGTGTGTGTGTGTGTGTGTGTGTGTACATACAGACACATGCAGAATGTGCCATGTTAAGACACATTGCTTGATAAGTGGTTATGATAGGTGGACCGAACCCTCTGGCCCCATGAAGCTGGGGTTCTTTAAGGCCTCCCCCCACAATCTCTACTACTTTCCCCATCCCCATGGGGATCCTATTTGGTATTGTGCCACTAATCCAGTTCTCTCTGGCACTTAATTACTCACAAGTAGATGAAACAGTCAGTATAATCTAATCCTGTTTTTTTTCCTGTTGCAGTGATTTAGAGGAGGATGTGTATTCTGAGGTTACAATCTTTCCAAATCAGAGTGCTGATTCAAATGAGAATTCAAACCTTTATTATGTATATTAAAATTAAGAAACTAAACAGGAATTGAAAGGCACAGGTAAAAGGTAGCTGATCCCACCTTGCATTTGTGACAGCAAGTTCCATGAGCACACTCAGCGCCCTGCTTCAGAGTGCAATTAGCAGCAGTTGCAACAAGGATTATGACATTCCTGCAAAAGAAATAACAGAAATGACACGTGCTATACTTACAGAACAGATGTTCTATATCTAAAAACATGGGAGAGCATTTGGCTGTCCTTCTGGGTGGCTTGTAAGATTGTAGCTAGATATGCTTTTACTTTTCATGCCAAGCATAATAATTTCCAAGAAGCTTCAAAGTTGCTTCTTAAACATGTCACATCTGGGACTCAAATGTTTCAATTCTCAACTAAATTGAGATCAAAACACCAAAGTATCAGGTCTGAGTTTCTCAAATGATGAAATCTGCACAAGTTTCTCAGACAATAGCATCAGTATCGGCTCGCTACTGTTTTATCTGAATACTTGATTTCTATGCTTTGGGGTTACATTATCAGATTCTAAGCTCTAGAAAGAGGATTGACATCCCTCTCAAGTAACAAAAAAGGAAATGACTCTGGAACTGCTCTCCATGTTCATTAAGTTACAGTAAGCCACGTTGCTAGAATAAACAGAAGCTTTCAAGCCAGAAAAAATATTTGGTGGAGGCAATAATAGAAAAGTTAAGTAGAAGAACACGCTTCTCATCATTTCTTAAGGAATACCAAAATACTAATTCTCACTTGACTCTGAAAAATCTATGAAATCAATGAAAAGGAATTACCTCTGCTTCTCCACAATCACATTCTTCCCCTTCTTCCAGATACCCATTTCCACACCTCTGTCCTCCATATATGGTCCTTGTATCTGGCATGTTGTAAAGACACTTCCCACCGCCAGATTGCAGATACCGTTCCAACTCTTTCCTATTACATTCATTGAAGACTCTGGGGAAGGGGGCTCTGTAAAACACCCAAGGAGCAATCTTGAACTGAGTGTTATTATTCAAGCATTAGTATGAAAAATTCCAGAGTTGGGCTTTATTATTTTAAAAAAAACCCAATAAAATACACACTAACATAAAGAGGAAAACAAAAAAGGGGGAGATAGAAGGGAAAAGTTAAAAAGTGACAAAAAATACATAAAATAACACATATAAAAATGATGTTTGACTTTTTTCAATTCAGAGACAATTATATAATACAACAACCTCTAAGTTTAAGTAAATCTTTAAAATATTAACAACCAATATTAAAAAATTAAATATATTCTTAATTTAAATTTAATCTAACACACAGAAGCATATTATTAACTGTAAATAAATCATAGCCATATACAGGTAGTCCTCAACTTACAACAATTCATTTAGTGACCATTCAATGGCACAGAAAAAAGTGACTTTTGACTACCATTGCAGCTTTCCAAATGTCATACAATCTGAATTTGGACACTTGGCAACTGGCTTATGTTCACATGAAAACCATGTTATTAACTTCACAACTGCAGGGATTAATTTAAGAACGGTGTCAAGAAAGATCATAAAATAGGGACACTTAACAATTGTCCTGCTTAGCAACAGAAATTTTGGGCTTAGTTATGGTCTTAAATCAAGGATTAGCTTTATTTGATAATCCACAATATTTCTGTAGTCAAATTAAATCTCATCCTCAAATCTCAAAGTCAAAACTTCATTTTTCTGTTTATGCTGCAGAAAATCTAACAATAGTCCCCAGGCTGCAAGATCTACTTGTTCCTTTAATAAATATTATTGTAACCTTGATGACACACTTGACTTAGTTCACTAAAAGTAGGACCACTACTTGAGGGGAAGGAAGGAAAGAGGGAAAAGTTGGTCCACTTTGCTGGAAGGCTGATGTTGGCTGAATGACAATTATCTGATTCTGATCATCTAGGGCTATAACTTCAAATCACAAATTCTGACTTGCCAGCTGCTGTGATTGTTTTCCTAGTTGGAAAGAATTGTCTTTGGAAGAGTAACTAAAATGTTTGGCTCCTGAAGAACCAGAGACACATTTGGACCAAGTGCCTATAAAGGTGAAAACAAGCAGTGCAAACCTTTTTGGGTCAAAGAAGGAATTTAGTTTTGAGTTGATACCCTCTAAATGTTAACAGTGTTTTGTTCAATTCTTTATATACAGAACAGTTGAAAAAAATTAAAATTAATGCTGATTTTTAGTAGTAAATTCTATGGAGACAATGAAAAAAGGGTACTGCGATGTCCTGTACAGTGTGAAATGACTATATAATATTGAATTATAATATTATTTAAATACAATACTAAACGCTTGTGATGTTACAATATAAGCCCTGACTTCTGAACATGTGTACATAAGAAAGGGACCTTTCTCGCCTTATGACACCGCTGTCCATCTTGCCTATTTTGATCTTGCCTATGGATGTCCTAAACGGGTTACATACTGTATGTATTGATCATAGCCAAAAAAGTAATTCAGATAAAGCCCCTTTCCTTGTGAAGGCTTTAATTTAAGTGAAACATTTTATTTCAGAGCCAGGGCGGCAAGAGTGGTTAGAATGCAGTACTGCAAGCTACTTCTGCTGCCTGCTAGCTGCCTGCAATTTGGCAGTTCGGATCTTACCAGGCTCAAGGTTGACTCAGCCTCCCATCCTTCTGAAGTGGGTAAAATGAGGACCTAGATTGTTGGGGGCAATATGCTGATTCTGTGAACCAATTAGAAAGGGCTGTGGAGCATGTGAAGCAATATATAAGTCTAAATACTATTGCTATTACTGCAATTTTTTTGTACACACACATAAACAACTTACCCTGTTGCAGCAGCCATAATACATCCTCCATCTCTGGGACTGGTAGAGCAGCAGCCAACTGAATCATGACTCATGCCAAAGTTGTGGCCCATCTCATGGGCCATAGTGGCAGCAACTCCAATGGCATTTTCAGAGTGATCCTGTCCAAGCACAGAATTAAGATGGACTTAATATTACAATTCTACGGTATATTTCCTCCTCCTGGCTCATTCAGTCAAGGAGCGTGCATTAAGATCATAGCTCAATCTTGTCCTTTTTTATTATGTTCAGTGGCACCCATCCATTTTAATTTATTTATTAAATGTATAAAACTGCCCATCCAAAATAAACAACTTTGGGTATTTAAACATCAATGCACAAGAAAAAAACCAATATAATATCCTTGTAAACAAATGAAAAATACAATTTAAAAAATGATACTTGCTACATGTACATAAGAATAAAACTATGAGTAAAAATTATGGAAAGAACAGAAATTTGCAGTAGGTTTATACATCATTTGATGATGAAAGTCATGGAGCACAATAAAAAATGAATGAAAGATTGTAAAAATATAATCTAATTATTATATAAAGAACAATAATTTAATGACAATAGGCACAGCAAGCAGACTTAGAAATGACAATGAAGATATTGAAGTGGTGGATAGATTCTGCCTTTTAGGAGCAACTGTCAACAATTAAAGAACCATCAGTCAAGAAATATGCTATAGAGTGGCAGTTGGTAAAGTGACCATGAAGGCTTTGGAAAGATATTCAGATGCCATGATGTGTTTCTACCAATAAAAATCAGATTCATGCAGGCATTGATTTTTCCTATGACACTCAATGAAAGTGAAATTGAAGTGAAAGTGGATTTTGAAGAAGCAACGTACAAAAAGTATTGACAATTGTGAACTTTGGTGTTGGAGAAAACTCTGAGAACATGGTGGATGGCCAAAAAATTCAAACCATTGGATCATCAAACAAATCAATTGAGAGTCCTCACTTGGTCATTAGGATAATGTTTAAATAACAATTGTAGACCTTGATTTACAACCACAACTGAGCCCAAAATGTCCACTGCTAAGAAAGGCAGTTGTTAAATGAGATATGCCCCATTTTATGACCCTTTTTGTCATGATTGTTAAGCAAATCTGGCTTCCGCTACTGACTTTGCTTGTTAGAAGCTCTGTAAGAAGGTTGTAAATGACAATTCCAGGAGCCCTAGACGTTGAAACCATTGTAAATACATGCCAATTGCCATGCGCTCAAACTTTGAACACATGATTGTGGGGATGATATAATGACTTGTAAGTGTGAGAAGTGGTCATAAATCAATTTTTTTTCTGTGCTGTTGAATGGTGATTAAATGAATGGTTGTAAATCAAGGACTACCTGTATAAGGGAATGTAACTTTTTAAGAAATACATTCTTACAAAAACATTTAAGGGCCTCTTGCTGGATCGTACTCATAGTTCATTCTATCAAATAATTGGCTTGTTATAGTGACCAACCCACATGAGAGAAGTACTGTTTGTCCTGCCAAGAATTAATATTCAGATGTATATGTCTTGTGAACATCAAGAGTTATCAGCTGAAAGATTCAAATTCCACTAATTTATTTAATCCTGCCTTAAAGCCATTTAAAATAGTGGCCATAATTTGTTTTGAGGTAATTTAGTATCATATTCCTTACGTTAACTATAAGGAAGTACTATCTTTTTTTAGTGTTCCAAAGCTACTCCTGGCAAGTTTTATTGGGTGACCATGTGTTATTTGACTGAAGTTGCAGTCTGTACAAAGCAATTTGGGCAGAAAACATTAGAAGGATGCAGAGTTCCTCTCTGGTTATTTTGATCCTCTTTGTGGCAAACTTACCTGCAAAACAATAATTCTCTCCCCCAATACCTTTGGAAAAACTGTAATTTTCTCTCCCCTCCCCATGATTAAACAATTCAGGTTTTCAAAGTAAACTATAGCCCTAATGTCCATTAAAGGAAACTGGACACTGAAATTCCACTCTTCTGATGAAAAAAAACCCAGCCTTTAAGAAAAAAGTGGGAGGAACCTATAGCACAAAGTATTGTATCTTTTGGGGTTTGTTCCTATTTATTTCAAACTGTTTTGAATGAGGCAAGTACCGTATTTTTCACACTATAAGACACACTTTTCCACCACTTTCTGTGCGTCTTATAGAGCAAATATTGCGGTGGGGGGAGAGGGGGTTGATGCATCACCATTGTGGGGAACTACCGCCATCTTTGCTGCTGAGCAGCTGATTGGCGGTTGGATTGGCCTCCCAGAATACTGCTGATCAATTGTTCTACGCGGTGGTGACTGCCACCTTCACCTATCACCGCCACACATTGCCACCATCTGTTTGCGGCTGATGGGTACACAAGTGGCGATAGGCGCCAGCAATCCCCGCTGCCTAGAACAGCTGATCAGCAGTATTCTGGGATGCCAATCCAACTGCCAATCAGCTGTTTGGCAGAGAATTTAAAAGAATTAAATTAGTGGCTGCTTGGCAGCTGCTTGGCAGAGAATTTAAAAGAATTAAATTAGTGGCTGAAAGAACACAATAAAACAAAGTAAAAAAGCGGCAGCTCAGCTCAGCTCAGCTCAGCTCAGCTGACTGGTGGTGGGCGCAACGGAGTAGAGCCCTGATGAGCCACGTGTTGGGGCTACGATAACATGCTGAAGCTGACCAGGCTTTTTGCTGCAAGGATGCTAGCCAGATGAATACTGGATGGATGCTGGGAGGCAGATTTTCTTTTCTTGTTTTCCTCCTCTAAAGCTAATTGTCTTATAGTCTAGAACGTCTTATGGTGCAAAAAAATTATATTTATTTATCAAGTGTAACTTACCATATTTACTCCTCCAGACTGATAAGCTGAACACATGGCCATCAGAGGGGCCAAGCCAATAGTAGTACCATGGAAGGACATCCCACTGTACCGAGAGAAAAAAATTGTGAATATAATTTGTCCAGCTGTGCATGCAGTTATATTTTGAAAGGAGACCATTTTTGTAGCCTAAAATAACTGCTTGCACTACACTCTCCTGAGACAACAGCGAGAAACTGACTCAGAACTAACTTTGCATACCATCCAAAGTACGATAGATGATCTCACAGGGAGGAATTGAAAAAGAGAGACTTATGAGGAAGCCTCACCCTTCTTCCATTTAAATCAATAGAAAATACTGATCTAGCCTAGCAGGCCAGATTTGGTCCAAGGTTATTTATCCTTCCTGTAATTGGCATCTGGGAAGAGTCATACTGTTCAAATATCAACAACTTACGTAATCAACTGGGCATTGTCATGCTTTTTATGTATTAGTAATTTGCGGCGCCAAGCAAGAAATGACCAAAGCGTTGAATGTGGGTTCTCAGAGATGTCACACTTATTGTAATCATTCCAGACTTCAAGTCCAATCAGAGCAATCCGTATATTTAACGACCTGTAGAACTAAAAGGAGGAGAGGGAAAAGTAGAAGAGTTTTAGTTAATCAAGAGGCTTTGTCTCTATGAGCTCTTAGATGAGCTACTTTTCTAAGGCTTTGTGACATATTCTTTCTTATTATTTCTTCCTGAGAAATAAATGTCCCTATAGACCAGGAGTGTCAAACTGGCAGCCCGCGAGCCAGATGTGTCATGCATAGGCCACACCCACCCCAGCTCTGCAGGAAAAATGTCGTGAAACGACATGTGACGGCAACGTGATGCAGCAAGTTTGATGGTATACTATAGACAATATGATGATGTTTCTAAGAACTACTGCTGAATTGAATTCTTTATGGTTTTCAGGTTTCTGGGATTGATCTCCAAACAGAAAAGGTATTGTGAAGGACAGAAGCAACCTTTACCACTTCTCTGCTCCAAAAGTACCCACCCACCATTAGTGGTATTCATTCATTCAACACTGTTAATCACATTTTCAATATCATAGGGGAAAATGCAATAGAAAAATTCATATTACTAAGGTCTATATTAGTGAAGATATATTATTGAATTAATGAAAAAGGGTTTTAAAAATATCAACCAAATTGGTATATCTTAAAGTGAGATAAACGATTTCGTTTGTTTAGGCATTGGACTCCTCACATAATGTCTACAAAAAGTTGGTTACTGTGTTATGGCAGAAGTGTCATACAGATGAGAGAACACTTATTCCTATGGGTTTTTAAAATTTTTCTGGTTAATTGTATCCAACACTTGGAGAATGCCTAGACAAGTCTCTGAGGTTTTCTTGGCAAGGTTTTTCAGAAATAGTTTGCCATTGCTTTCTTCCATGGGTTGTAACAGTGACTGGCCCAAAGTTGCCCAGCTGCTTTTGGGCCCAGGTTGGGACTAGAATTCAGTCTCCTGGTTCCTAGCTTGATGCCTTAACTACTCCACCAAACTTGCTCTCAGCTCATACGATATTATGATAAGATTCTATTAATGTTTCCTTTTTGCTTACTATACACGAAATCATTAATAAAGATATCTTGTTTAAAGATATGAAGACGCCCTCAAACTGTACACCAACATTTGTAATCTACAGTTATATCTATAATTATTCATGATTGCAGATTCCAGGATTTTGATATATGATCATGGATGAGGGGTAGAAACAAAATTCATTATTTCAGAGTTATTCTGGATTTGCCATTTAGGTAGATTACAGATATGTAATCATTTCCTCTTTATAAAGCAACATTCCATTGATAGCATAGAAAGACTGATTATATATTATCTTAAAATTTGGCTGCATGATATATAAAAATACATGAACTTTCTGTGTAATGAAAATTTTTCCTTCCTATAGTTGCATGTTTCTTTTTTTCCTATTTTTTTTCCTCTTTAATTTATCTTTTCACATAAAATATATACTTTTAGAAGATAAATATTAATTGTTCTGTAGCTGTATTTTTTTTAGTAATAGAATTATTAAAGGCAACTTTCCCACAACTTTATATTTACTCCAAGTTTCTCTTTAGTTTCTGTTTTTCCTTTTTAGAAAATGTGGGAAATTACACAGAATAGGCAGTTAGGAAATCAGCTTTTCCTGATTTGTTATTTTAAAAGATAACAGATTTTCCTGTAAAACATATATCTGGTCTTACTTTATCTACATAATTGGCAGCTTCCACTAATTTATTCTTGGTTGCTTGAAGATCATGTTTATTTTTCTGAAACTGAAATAGAAAAAGAAATTCAGCCATTATCAATGCTGCTGAACTGCAAAATAATCAGTCAAGACTATGTTACAATATACATTTTCATAAATACAATGAATAAGGTGCCATACAGCCATTTCCAGCTGTAGATAATGCACTCATGTACAGCTCTTGTAACTGCCTAGTTGCCAGGATTTGAAATCCAAGTCTCAAGTTTATCCCATGGATGTTATAAGTCAATGTTTGAGTTAAGAACATTATGACTAATGAAGTTTCTTTTCCCTAGCTTCTGTTCTTCTAGCACAGGGGTGTCAAATTCAAGGCCCATGATCCAGATCTGGCCCACAGGATGCTTAAATCTGGCCTGCGGGGCCAACCTGGAAATAGCAAAGGACTGGCCCGCAGGGCCTCTGGCAGCCAAAATGAGTAAGATAAGATGGCTTATTCACTCTATGATAATTGAATAAAAAAATATTGGGTATATTATTATGCACCTTATACTTGGCAAATTCAGAGTCACATAATTGAAGACTCAGGTGTATGATGTATAGATATGTGCTGTGATTAGGAATATAGCTGTCACTATGGCTGGAAATATATATTTCTTTATATCAAGCGTAAATTAAAAATAGGAAAAATGGTCAAGTAAATAGCCAGTGAGACAATCAAATTACCCCAGAGATATGATGTCAGCAGAAGTCCCGTCTTTGAAAAGAACCAAGCAGGAGGAAAAGAAATTAAAATTAAAAATTCATGAATGAGCTAATGTCCTATTGGGAATTATACTAGTTAGTTCCAGTAATTGATTAGAAACAGACTCCAGACATGTTCACACAGAATGTTTTTACATCTCTATCTATTGGGCTTGTCCAGTCATCTAAGTCTAAGACACAGCTAGGAATAGTGGTCACACTATTTGGTGTTCTTGAAGGAGTGGTGCCTTTGTGATCTGGGATTAACAATCCTTTCCTTGGTCCCTTTGTCATTGTCAGATCACAGTTTTGTAGCTATGATCTTCTCCTGAGCCGCACTCCTTCACGGAGGAGGGGGGAACCTATTAGATTGGTCTGCCCCAATGATTGATTTGCCCTAATGGGTTTTAGAGGAGGTTATGAGATCAGCTGCATAGTCTTGCCAAGTCCCCAGTCACCATCTGGAATAGGAAGGTGAGTGAGGTTTAGAAAAGATTGTACCCAAGTGATGTCTCCTGACCTGGGGGATCTTGGTGTTCTCTATGGTATATGAAAGAATGAAGAGAGATTAAATTGATTAAGAGATGTATAGAAGGCCACTGGTGGTGGAAGACGAAAAACGAACTCAACAATTAAACACAAGTAAGAGCTGCTGTTAAAGAAGCACTTGCCACTACTTAAATCCATCTACCTCCATCACCACCACTGGTTACCTAAAGCAACCAAAAAGTTTGGTCTGATTTGCAGATGGCAGAGTTCATTTGCAGAGAACCCTGCTACTACTGCAAAGTCTACAAGCTCCAAGGAATCCCAGATTACATTATAAAGTATCATCTCTGGTAACTCAATGTATCGGTGTTATCTGACTCTGAGGCATTTTATCTACAAGTGTTTTGCACATCAGCCACAGTGGCCTACTAGGAAATCTTCTCCTGTGCCCAGATCGAATGGAACTCAGGCTATCTTCAACAATGCCATGGATAAAATTTTGCAGACACAATAAATCTGTTGCACCATTCTTATTGCCATGAACCTGAATTGTATCTATGTTAATTGTATTTTTCCTTGTTTTGTGCCATCAGCATTCTCAGTGTCTTTTCAGCTGTTTCATCCCCAGATCTCCTCAGTACACTAAGGTCAACCGTTAAATGGAGGCTATTCTGAAACAATCATATCCTTGTAGTTGTTGTTCTAGAGACTGACTGCGCACATGGCAGAACTGCCTCTTAACTTTCGGCAGGACAGTGTACAATCAAAATTATTTCTCACGAAATTGATACTAGGATTTCCCCATAGCCACTTCTAAGGTAACATAACTGGCACTTTGGATTACTCATTTTTCCTTGTTATGCGTAGTTAGTATTTTATCTGCCCTGAGTTCACCACTGAGTTCAGACATAATAGGTGACTTTCTTACTTCTGCATAATCAGCTACTAATAGAAGCTCCACATATTTCATTGATTGTTGATCATCCCTCTTCACCTATGGCAGAAACACACACACACACACACAAATACATGCTTGGGGTTTATTTTGGTCAAACAATGAATCTTGTACTTTAAGAGAAACAATGACCAGTCATACATTAGATGAGCAACTGTTCATAATAAGTATCAATGGTATATCTTATGCAAAATACATTTAAACCATGCATAGCAATTGTTCTCATATAGATGATTCACCACGTCTACCCTTCATTTAAGTCCTATTCTCAGTCATCTGCCACACATACACAGATATAAAATTGCAAATTACTTGCATTTTTATTTTCTTATCAAAACATTATGCTTTTGCCCAAAATACTCACTGAACAATTCTCCTATAAATATTAGCTCCTATTAGTTTATCACAAGTTTCAAATTATGATTTATTTAGGATCTCAAGTGTAAACACTAGAAAATATTTTTAGCTCTCTGAATTGACTGAATTCTACTTTAGAAAAACCCTTGGGTTTGTGTTTTTTTTTCTTTATTTAAAATATGCCTTCTTAAATAAATAAATTTATTTATTTAATTAATGTTATTATTAATAACATTTATTAGAGTTTTCAGGAAGAAAATGGCAATTTATGAAGCAATGAAAATATTTAAGGACATCAGAAGTGAATTGGTTCTTCTCTGCTCAATTGTTTGCCAACAAAGAAATGAAACAGTTGGGTTAGGGAGGTGTCAGTGGCTGCTCCCAAGTGGGGAAATGTATGTGATAGTTGCAAAAGTGCATGCAAGTGATTTCAGGCCTGCTACCAGATGGAGGAGGACATATGGGTTGTTGCGAAAGCAGTGGTTGCAATGATGTGCGTGAATAATTTTGAGTCTGAGACCTGAGTGACTTGTAATCTTCCCTGCCAGCTTCCCCTTTGACTTTGCTTGTGGGAAGCTGGCAGGGAAGGTCACAATTGGTAATGACATGCCTGTGGGGCACTGCAACTGTCCTAATTGTGAGATAATTAGCAAGCACCCAGTTCGCAGTCATGTGACTGCAGGGATTCTGCGACAGCCAGAATTTCAAGAACCATTTTAAGTATCACTTGTTCAGCACCATTGCAACTTCAAATGGTCACTTAACGAGAGGTCAGTTAAGAAAGGACTACCTGTTATTTCTCAGCTTCAGCTTTCCGTCCGTCAGCATTGGAATAATAAACTAGCCTATATTTTCTAACTGCTGGTGATTGAATGATTGTTGGAATAGTCCATGTAGAGTAATTTGAAAATTTAACAAATGTACCACCTTATTTTACTTTACTCCCTCCCACTCTGATGTTGCTACACCCTGTAAGATAGGAGGAGTAACTGAGACATACCCTGTGGTAACGGGGTTCAGTTCGGCCTGTTAACTCTGCAAGCCAATCTGTCACCTTTGACTCTAAATGCTCACTTCCACAGCTTCCGTGAGGAACTTTGAGATGCTCAGACCTGTAGATGAAGTGATGCTCCTGGCTATCAGGAAGAGGTTCTAAGATGTAACTAAGGTTGTTGCTTATAACTATAAGGCCACTGAAAAACAATTCAACAAACCATCAGAAGGCAGCAAAGGCAAATCAGCTAAAGAAAAATAAAGAATTTAGTTAACAACAGAATTTAGTAAGATGTAGTTCAGAGTTGATTTTTACAAGAGTGACATTTAATAATATTGGAAAGTTGCTAAAGCCCACTTTATTCTTGATTTTCAAAGCTAACCAGGACTTTTAATAAAATCCCAAATTTTAAATTTTGAATCTAACAAAGAAAAGACATGACTATTTCTAAGACCCAAACAGACCATTCCACTTTCTTAAAATGGCTATAAAGAGATTAATATTAAATATATTACAATAAAACTAAGTAAACAAAAGCATCTTAAAGTAAAATTAATAATGGAAATAGAGGAGTTTATAATAAAAACAAAAGGCCTTTAAAATATAGTCTAACCAAGCTAACCAGTTTATGTATATTTACTGTTGTTTTTTTAAATTGAGTTTTAACTTTATTAGCTATTCAAAGTCACTGCTGTGAGATGGGCAGCCATATTATTTCACTGAAACAAAGGAATAAATAAATTAAGTAATTGTGTCTGTTTTTTGAGTTAAACAGTGTTTTCTGGAAGGAAGGCTTTTTTAAGTCTTTGAAAACTATTACAAACTATTATGGAGATCAGCCTCTGAAAAACCAAATTGTCTCTTTAGTCAGATGTTTTTCCTGCCTGTAAATATTCTTCTAGTCTTTTAATAATATTGCTTAAAAAAAGGAATATTTTTCATTTTTAGTTATTCATTCATAGTTATCAATATTATGCCACATAATCATGTTTGTAAGGAGAGCAGGTATGGAAATGAATGACTAAAATATGAGTGTGATCAGTTGATGATAACAGTATTGTTTGGCATGTTTTCATACGTGGAATGAGTTTTACTTAACATTGCTGTATTCACAACCTACTGGTTTCTACAGAAAAAACTAATATTAAGATTCAGGTAAACTCTTACATATAGAACTGCTTTAATTAAATATTAAGTGTTATAATTCAGAATTAAGTGCTGAGTTTCAAATTAGTTTTTAATGAACAGTTTACAAAGCAAGAAATAATTGTCAGTCTCTTTCCTAGCTACGCTTTATTGTCCCACAAGATTAAAAACATATGCAGGAGTTTACTTTCTGTTTTTTGACCAGGATTCCCAAATTATTTTGATATTAGAATAATGTAAACAATGTTGACCAGTATATGGAACAGCTGTACAGTCAATCAAAAAATTAACATCAAACTACAATTTTGGTTGGAAATTTTGAAGCCAGGGCCCAAAACACCAAAAAAAAAAGGAGGGAGGGATAAAAGTGGCGCACCTTGCATCTGTGATGCTTTCTATTTTGTGCAAGTCTTGTGTATCAGCCATAAAAGGAAGACTTTATTTTGTTTCTGCACCCAGACAATTTGTTTACATTAAGTTTGGCTCGAAACTATTGAGGATTTTTTAAAAATTGGCCAAAGCTATTTCCTAACTGGACAGAAGCCCAGCTTTCAATAAGCTATGAAGTGACCAAAAGGAAACCAAGTCCTGTTTATAAAAACAATGTGTTTAATTTCTTAAGTGCGCTGTAGAATTAGCATATTTTAATCAACAGGAAAGGCTCATTGTTATCCAAGGATTTTACAAAATCCCATTACTAAATGATAACTTCATACTATATTGTAGTAAGGATCAGATGTTTGCAAGATTGCTACAAATATTAAGACCAAAATAAATATTCAGAAAACTGTTCTGAGATAAATAATATCAGGCTAAAAAACTTGCTTTGTATACAGAAGTTCCAGATTTCATCTCTGATGTCTCCAAAAATTGGTAAAAAGAGCCCACTTACTCCAAATTCTGCAGACCTGCTATTAGTTAAGGTGGATAATACTGGATTAGACAGTCAATTATCTTATTCAAAATAAGCCAAACAGGAAGACTCTGTAGATCCCCAGAAAATGGAATCCCTGAGTACAAATTAACATTTGTTTTTACAGCAAGGAAAACTACCTTTCAACTTATGAAGCTTCTTTGTTTTCATGACCTTTGAAGCCTTTTAAAATTAGTTTGCAGAAATTTGATGCAAAACTCTGAAGAAATATATTTTTAAAAGAAGTAATAAAATAGGTGTAGTGGGATACTTCTTTTTAAAAAGTCAAGTTTCTTAAAACAAATTAGTGTATCAGTATTCTCCCCTCCACACCTCCCAAGTGTGGTCCATAGTGGTGGTGGTGGTGGTGGCAATGGTGGAAAAGGAGAAGGAAAGGGAGCAGCAGTAGCAGTCATGTTGCCAAAATCAGCCCATCCCTAACTTGTGGTATTTGGAAGGAACAATACAAATAAAGCTTACTGAATCCTTCTGAGATCATCCTCAGAATTATTGGTTTAGCAGCAGAGCTGCATACAGAAGAAAAGCTCTTTTTTGTCCATTGCTATTTAGCCATTCTTTTATCTTATCTAGTCCTTTTGTCATCACTCTAACATTTAACTGGGAATTATGAAATTGTGCAAATGTTACTTTGTAGACAGAGAATGCATTAAAGAGCTGGAAACATACCGTAGACCTCTGCATGTGCTGAGCACCACACTTGATTCACGGATGGCCCTCACTTTTCCATGGTAAAAGCAATTATCCTGAGAGGGTGAAAAGGAAGTGTCATGAGCAAGAAATCTAATCCTGCAGACTCATTTATCTTTCCCACACTTTTGGTAAGGATCCAAGTCAGTGTTAATGAAAAGTAGGCATGAAAAGGCATAAAAGTAATCCTACCATGCCTTATTTAATCCTCTGGAGATAGGGATTCTTTTCAATCTCTCCCTCTACCCATTCCTACCAAAATAAAGCTTATAGCTGAATTGTCCATAATGGCTGGATTTCTTAGACGGGTGTAAGCCATAACATAGTTAGCTTGGTTTTGTCTTAATTTTGTCTTATTAAACCCAACCAATTGTAATTTATTTGTAAATTTTGAGACAGTATTTTTAGGGGGAGGAGAAATACTTTGAAAACTATTTCTACTTTAAAAATAAGAGAGAGAATTCTATGTACTAATGCATTTATTATTCTATTGAACAAAAATTTTGGAGAGAAGATAGGAATTTTTCTGGCTGAAAAAGTTTTACTGACTTCTGGGGTAGTTAGTATTTACAACGTTATTCTTATAAAAAACCACAAGCATATTGTGAAATGATAAAGCTGTACTGCATAGAATCCTACTATGAAAACTAGCAAACGAATAAAAAATCCACAACCCAACAGCCATTACAATTTTGCCTAGTCAGCCTCTTTTAGGAAACTACAGTAAAGAGAAGAAAGCTGTTATTATGAACACTTATTCGTAAACCACCTAATTCACTATCTGAAGTGCTGCTAGCCAGTCAACATTTTTTTGAGTCAGTTAATTCAGAAGAGAGGTCCGGCTGCACCAGAGCCAGCTGGCATGTTAGTTTAGGAAGGCCTTGACAGGATAATAAGCTTTCAGATCCCACTTAGCAGAAGACAGAAGTTGAAAGATCAGTTCCTGGATGATATCCATTTTTAAGTTCATGAACACTTCTAGACTGGATAGCTTAGAAGATACAGACATCACACACAAATTTAGAATCTGGGATTTTCGTGTAGGAACACTTTGCTATTGAGGCAAAAGAAAAGATTATAGTCAATCTCTTCAGTTTTATGATATGAGTCCTCCTCTGTAGAAGGGAGCAAGGGATGGGGGAGGTGTCAGACATGGGCAAGAGCACAAACAGATTACACAAGTAGGAAGTGCAAGAGGAAAGGTCAAAACATGGCAATCAGAAAGAATGCACGTTATAACATGGCTTCATATGAGTTCAGCTGCACAGCTCTAGTGGTTGGTTCAATGTTGTCATTTGTTGTTGTTTTATAGTTCAGTGGCCACCGGCATGTGGCGGCCGTCGCCAGGGGAGCTTTTGGACAGGTCCGTAGGATCTACCAGTTGCGGCCCTTTCTGGATCGGGATGCGCTTCGCACGGTCACTTCCGCCCTGGTGATCTCCCGCCTAGACTATGCCAATGCTCTCTACATGGGGCTGCCCTTGAAGAGCATCCGGAGGCTCCAGTTGGTGCAGAATGCAGCTGCGAGGGTGGTAATGGGGGCACCTAGGGGCTCCCATGTTATGCCACTTCTACGCGCGCTGCATTGGCTCCCGGTGGCCCTCCGGGTGCGCTTCAAGGTCTTGGTCACTATCTTTAAAGTGCTCCATGGCTCGGGACCAGGTTACTTGCGAGACCGCCTCCTGCCACCATCGGCTTCCCACCGACCGGTACGCTCCCATAGAGTGGGCCTCCTCGGGGTGCCGCCGGCTGGACGGCTGGCGACCCCGAGGGCGCGGGCCTTCTCATTGGGAGCACCCCCTCTCTGGAATGAATTACCCCCGGAGGTAAGGGCCGCCCCCGATCTCATGGCCTTCCGTCGGTTGCTCAAAACGCATTTATTTCGGCAGGCCGGACTGGCCTAGGGGTTTTTAAATTTTAATCGGGTTTTAATCTTTTTAATACTTGTTTATATTTTATTAGAGCCATATTGTATTTCAGTTTTTAAATTTTAATATTTTATGTTGTCTCATACTTTGTACCTTGTATATGTGTTTTTATTGGCTGTTCACCGCCCCGAGTCCCTTCGGGGAGAGGGGGCGGTATATAAATCAAATAAATAATAATAATAATAATAATAATAATAATAATAATAATAATAATAATAATATCACTGCAAGACAGCACTGTACTAAGGACACCAATGAAGTTCATTGCCAATTTTATATGGAATTTCAAGGACCACGCCCAAATTGCAAGCTCATTCTATGTAGTTATGGATCACTGCAGTTGTAACAACACTTTATGGTGCTGTTCATTGTTACACTGAACAGATACACCTAACATTTCAATAAATTATATGAAAATATCTGGTAAATTGCTAATGTGGGGTATAATAGATTGCAAGAGTTTTGCTTTTTAAAATAATGTCAGTTTGGAAAAGGAATAGAATTTATTTATATTTTTATTGTTTTGAGTATTCTGCCTCATCTGAATGGAATTTATATATTGTTGGAGTTTCTATGTTATACGATTCCAAAATGACTCTTGGCAGTAAAGGTATAAAAAAATACAGTGGCTTATTATATTTAGTCATAGAAAGAAAATCTGGTGAAGAAACGAATTGAATAGAATGCTGCAGTTGTGAAAACTGTAGCAGCCACTATGATAAATCCCATATCAGATCCTTATTCAATCACTATTTCTATATTACATCATTATACTTCGCAATGAACTCATCTTGAAAAAGCAAAAGACAAATGAATGTTTCTTTGTTTACCTCCCCAGCTTTGAATCAGGGTATATTTGAAACTGCTCCCTTGATCATTTTTTTTCTCCAACTTTTTTGTGCCTCCAAATTATTTTTTTCAGGGTGCAGTCAAGACTTGTTCCGTGTAAAGCCTATCCAAGTTAGAACTGGGGTTGTGTTTTCTAACGAATTTGTCTCATGAAATTATGTTTGATACTCACTGTTTTGTTCAAGCAGATGATTTGGGCTGTTCCAGTTTTGGTATAATGAGTTTCAGTGTAGTCTGGTGCAAAGAGATCCCTACCGACAAAAATGAAGAAAAGGGGAAGAATGGGGTGTAGGAGAGGAAAAATAATATTAATATTATTTGAATATTCATGTACATGAAATCTTGCAACTCTATTTCATCAATAACCAATTCTAACATTTAGAAAAAGTTGTCAAACATACTCATGAAAAAAAATTAGATTAAAGTTGTGACAATGATTAATAAATGTCAACATTATGTGACAAGAAAAAATGGCAAGATGAAGTAAAACCAATTTAGCAGGTGAAAAATAGTCTTAAAACTGTGCTGGACATCTGATTCCCCATGGCCAAGATGACATTTCAAGAATCTGCATAATGCAATATGAGATGGAAAGAAAAATGTCTTTCTCCATTCCTTTCATACCATTCATCACTCTATAAACATATGATTGTTCATGTCATTAAACAGCCTCTGATGATTCTTCATCTCATGAATTCATAGAAAAGATTAGAGAAACTTAAATATTTTGCACACTAAATGTGCTCTAGAACAGGAGTCACCAACCTTTTGGACCTCAGGGACCACCAAACTCATAATTTTAAATCCCGCGGACCACTAATATGAATTTTGACTGACGGTGGCTTGCTGATGTTGGTGGGAAAGTCAGTCCCATATTCCAGAGCTGCAGTAGTTACAGAACTGGCCTTTTGGTCATCCCTGCTCTTCCATCTGGGTGCATCGGCCTGCCATGGACTGGAGGAGCTGCTTTGGGATGACCAAAGGGCCAGTCTTGAGATTACTGCTGCTCTGGAATATGGGACCGACTGTCCCACCAACGTCAGCAAGCAACCGCGGGTCGGATTTCCCTCCCCCGCCTTTGGTCTTACCTTTCAGTTCCAGCGCATGTGGCTGGTTTGTGCTCGGCCAAAGGGTGGGGGCCAGCCATGTGGGCGGACCATGTGGGCAGAGCAGCATTGTATTCCCACAAAGCAGGCCATGTGAGCGGTGCAGCCTTGTGTTCCCGCGGGCCATGTGGGCAGCGCAGCTGTGTGTTCCCATGCAGCCTGGATTGTTTTGGGGGGAGTGCTTTGTGGGGGACATTTCTTTGTGAACCATCAAAATTTTCTCATGGACCACCAGTGGTCCCTGGCCCACCAGTTGGTGACTACTGCTCTAGGAAGACTTTAGGTAAAGGGATGAGTCATGGAAGCTTTTATCCTCTCATTGTGAGATTCTTAACGCATCTAATTTTGCTTTTCCCCTGCTTTTTGTTAATAGAGGTCACTTCATCACATTGCATATTCAGACTATGGATAACCAAAACCGCCACAAACAAAACTGCAAAATAAGCTCAGTTATACATACTATGCTACCAATGGTCAGGACAGCATGCACTTTCAAGAATCAATCAAATTCTTTGCCAATTGTATTACCTATCTGCAAAATGACATTAATATTTAGCAGAGTAGTCAAGATTGCTTTGTGGAGCATTGAAGCTAAATGCAGTTAAAATTTATTTTTATGTCTGAATCTCACTGATTTGTATTTGTTCAGGGTTCAGCACCTGCTTATCTATTACCCACATACCTACTTATTCAAGTGTATGCATTTTGCTATGTTCACCATATATACCTATATATTTATACCCATAACTGAATCTTATTTGAGTATCTTTGCTCTCTTCCAACTCCCAGGACTCAAACAAATAAAGATGGCTGGATTGCAGCTCAAACAGAATGATGCTATTAAGGGCACTATATATACAGGATAATTATATTGTTTATATGTTCCTTATATTGTCTTTTTATCACTTCATTTCCCTTTATTGTTCTTTAGCCTGTGATACCATACTTTAGACTATAAAAGAAACAGGAAATATTGGGATTATTTACAATGAACAAACAAAACTGCACCATCTGATTTATATCTAGTAACACAAATTTAACATTTAACAATAATCAAAACAGATTTTGGGATGGAATCAAGATGACTAAGACTATTCCCAGATGAGAGACAACCACTTTAATATTGTTATCGTTTTCCTTTTGCCCAGATACAGTATCTAATAAACTAAAATGTAATCCCAGAGAAATAATTTTTATTCAGTATGCCTGGCTTTCTGCAAATAGAGGATTCAATGAAGGTTCTGTAAATCCTAAAACTAGAATTTAGGATAATCTACATTTTAGACAGTAATACCATCTATACAAGTTGAGTTTAGTCAATATCCCATCCCTGTCTGAAATAGCATGTACACTATATTGGAATGTACCTTTATCAGGGGCATTTATATGAAACTCCAAAGTAAAACATTATGTTCAATATTTTAAAATCTGAAAAGGGTTCAGTTTAATGCTTACTTTAATGCCTCTTCTTGTCTTACTATTGTCAATGTAACAACTAAAAAAAGGGCCAACCGTTTTTTCTTTCCTAAAGTTACTTTTGAAAAATTATTTAAATTATTAAAACATTTCCACTTCTAGAGTACTATCAATTATAGAATACATATAATAGATCTAATAAAAGTAGAGGGGGGAAAATAACTCCCTCAAATCCTACAGTAGAAGGATGCTCCACTCAACATTTGGTCTCCTAATGAAATTATCAGGGGACATTATACCACAATATTTCTACATAAAATTAATTCCAAAATGTTGGGTCATACAAAATGGATCTGCTTACTGGATGTTAGAATTCAATAGAAAAAAATTAATTGGAGAGAAGCTGCACTGGCACCAGTTGCAATAAGAAAAAAGGTGGGAGGCTCAAAGGATATTTTTGGATTAAGGCGATCCTCCACCTTCCATGTCACCATAGCTACTTTGTCGCTGAGCCACTGCCACCCTACTTTTTGCCCATCATCTTTGTATTTCTTCTCAGGTGTCCTGGCTATTTCACTGTCCTTTCTCTCCAGCCTCCACTTCTAACTACTTGGGGTTATCAGGAAGCTATTACTTTAATGATGCAAAGGACTTACTGCTTATTGCTCTATCTCCATCCATGATTATCATTACCTCTGAGCTCATTTGGCTCACAGCCCGTAGACAATCTGAACACATAAAAAAATGAATGGACCTTAAAAAAAAGCATTTTGCTGCACTGCATGTTCATTTAATTACTAAACATATACTTTAAATGGTGTCTATTTCCTGTCCCATCCCATCAACTACCACTGACTTTTCATTGACAATTGGAAGCCATCCAGGGTCACTATGAGCTGGATGATAGATACATTTAATAAATAAATGCCCACCAAGATGAAGAATCTGAGATATGCAAACCAATGTTTAATACTAACAAAGCCAATATATGAATGTACCTTTAAACCAGTATACCAATTAAATGGACAAGTCCACACAGTTTTCTTAGCATCATTTTTTTTAGTAGTTTACCATTGCCTCTTCTTAAGGCTGAGGGAGATATAGATATGGCTTTCATTCACCTAATTAACTTCCATGCCTAAGAACCAGAATGTATACTATTCCAGTTTCTAAACCACTATGCAAAACACCTTTATGCACTACACCAAGATGGTTCTCTACAACAGAGCCAATAATTATTCTGTAGTTTAAAGCTTATGTTAGCTTTTCTCAGCCTCATGCTATGGATACAATACTAACAATTCTTAGCTAGAATGGAAACAAATGAGCAATGCAAACATATCTACCAACTTCATTGTGACTGAGTCTCATACATGTAACTTATCTGAGCATCCTTAGTAACTTTAAACTTTGCTCTTCAACAATGACTCTTGACTACAGATGTACAAATGTCTGCTAAAGACCTCTCTGGAACTATTTTTGGTTGTTTCACTATTCATTAATAATCATGAAATGACAACTAGATGAATGACTAATTATTTCACTATGACGATAGGTAATGTGGTCTTTTTTCCCTGAAGAACATGATAAAATCCAATGTACCTATTTATTCAAAGTCATCCGTTTTCTTGATATTTTACCACAAAAATGTCTGTAACGGTAAATTGTATGAATCTGTGGCTAATGAGTTTAAAGGAATTAAGATCAATGTGGTCTAGGTGTGATGGTTTACAATATTTTCCTGAAACACAATGAACCGCTTCCTTTTCCTCTACCCATAACCAAGTTAAATTTGATATTTGATGTTAGAGTGATGAGTGCACTATTGGAAGGGCTGAAAGACCAGGTTAGGGACAGACTATTACCCATCTATATGGTTGATAATGACTTAATGGCACGTAATCAATCTATCTATTAACTGATTGATTGTACTTAACAGTCTCCCCTATCTTCAGGTATTTTGCTGCTTTTATTTATTGCCTATGTATCCTGACTTTTCTTCGAGAGAACGAGATAATGTACACGAGGGTCTCTCTGCATGTACTGTAACTGCCACAACAAAAGACATAAAACCACAACTTTTTTGCAGAATGATGAGATAGTACTTGAAAGAAGAAGGGTTGCTGCACTAATTAATCTAATACCCATGTGTTATGCTCCTGGTAGAATCTGATTACCGAGGGAGAGGAAAAACAGCCGACAAGGAGTGGGAGTGTGGCTCCGGAGGTTGTGGAGGAAACTGGAGAAGGGCAAAGGCCGGCTGGGCATTCAGAGGAAGACCCTCTTCATCCTAGGGCACGGCAGGGAGGAGCGGATAAGGGAGAAACGTGAATGGCGTGGTCTATGGAGGAGGAAAGGGCCCTGATCCCCTTCATGGGCTGCAGCTGTGAGGACTGTTTAAAAGGGACAAACATTTTGGCTGCATTGATTTGAAAAGGAAACTGTTCCTAGTGAACGATATATTTGGAAGTGTTTTTTGAACTGCGGCAATCATAGAATATAGCAATGCCTGACTTTATCTCTAGCTGCTTCAGCTACTTTGTTTATCTGGACATGCATCTGGGAAAAAAAAACATGTAAAAAAATAAGCACTAGGTGAAAGAACAAATAGAGGATAAAATAACTGTGAATTATATGAAATTTGGGCTCAGGCATGTTTATTCTCAAGTAAGCTCAATAAATTCAGTAGGACTTAATTTCCAAGTTTCATTTTTAGGATTATTAGAATCAAAAGTTTGGATTCTTTTTTCACTGAAAGAATACACTGTATGAATATAGCTTAACTCTGCAGACTTAGCATCCTTCTGCTAACATACAGATGTTGCTGAAAGTAGACAGCTGTCGCCACTTTTCATTACAGTAGAAATCTCAGGAGCAGAGTCAGATCCAGAGAATGAGCTAGAACCTGGCCTGTAGCCACAACATACAGATGTTTTAAAGGCTGTATTTCCCTTCCAGCCCTATTCAACACATTTTTGGCTATGCTCCACTGTGTCAATGATACCATTGTTCTGAGCAAAGCCTCCATCTTCAGGGTAGGGAATGGAGCAACGAAGGCGCCTGCAGTGAAGGGGGTTTCTATTTTGTGGCATTAACACCATTAACCCAAAATGAAGAGAAAGGATGCAAATAGTTTATAAATGAGGCAGATGGAAATTTCGGGTAGAAAATGCCGATATGTCATAAAGTCATAAACATGAGAATAGAAACACACAGTTCCTTTGTTGCAAGACTGTTCTATTAAGTCCATCCTCTCCTACACAACGGAAAACCCCATCAGAATGGATAAACATACTTAAAACCAATTTTCTAGCCACTGTGCCACCAGGAACAATAGCAGTGGTTAGAATGCAGTACTGAAGGCTAACTCTGTCTACAGTCTGGAGTTCAATCCTGCAGGGCTCAAGGTTGACTCAGCCTTCCATCCTTCTGAGGCTATTCTTCTAGGCTTCGGGGTAGGATGGATTAACTCTTTTTACCTGAGTAATTTCCAAGTTTGGTTTCAGTGTTATTCATATTTTAATTGTGATTATTCTGGGAATACTGCATGTGATTGCACCACTCAGTGAAAACACAGGAACAACACTGATTTGCAAAGTTCAGAATCTTCATGGTCTACATACTAATGCCCAGCATATAGGAAATAAAACATGATGAGCTTGTTTACTTACTGTAGATATACTTTGGCAGAATCATCTTCTACCATTCCCAATCTTACACTCTTGAATCCAATACAAAGACATCCTCCCCACATTTAACAGAAAAAAGTGGAGGGTCCAAGAAACAGCAGGTTATTGGGAAGAGTAGTCAGTTCAGAAGAACACCATGTTTCTACAGTAAGTTATAGCTCCAAAACAAGTTACAAAGCATAATTAAGGATTATATTAAGGATTAAGGATTATACATTGTGGTCAATGAAAACCAGGAGCATCTGGGATAACAACCTTTGCTTGAAGTAATTCAAGGACTAAAAACATGATTGCATCAATCATTAAAACTATGAAATAACTATGAAGTAGGATTAATCCTACTTCTATCAAATTTGACAATGCCTTCTGCTTAACATTTTGAACCTTCCTTCAGATGCTGAAACCTTTTGTTTTGAATACTTGCTTTGACTATGTCTTTCAACAATGTTCATATTAACTTAGCATTGGTTTTTGATCCAGGATTGACTGTTTCTGGCTGTTTCTTTTATGTAAGACAAGAACCTCTTGAGACTCTTTATTCCATGAGGGAAGAAAGGTGAGATCTGTACTGTATGTAATACAATGAAAAGACAACAAAGTCCTGTATAAATCCATAACACTGGCAATATCTCGGACTATCCAGGACACAGTTGGGAAATCTGTGAGTCTTCAGATGTTCTTGAATCACAACTCCAAATATCCCTTTTCATTGACTATGTTGTCTAGGACAGCGGTCTCCAACCTTGGCCATTTTAAGACTTGTGGACTTCAACTCCCAGAATTCCACAGCCAGCTTTGCTTCGATTTGTAACTTTTGAAAGTTCAAACATGTCATCCATTCCTTATCTCAGTCTAAAATCTACTCTCTATGATCCACAGCTCTATTTATTAATTTCACTCATTTTATTGTTAATGCAACTCTGGGCAACTCTGTTTAGTGTCTAGTGGTTGAGAATGGGCGGTAATAATGTCTTAATTGGCACAAAATACAAGAAATCACAAATGTCCTTTAAATCATATTACGACAGTTAGCACATTTGAGGCAGCAGAGCCACAGGCCATGCTATTTAAACATTTTCAGAGCAGTAGAGCTAACAGCTCTGGGGACACCAAGGTGATTTACACAAATGCTTCTATTTTAGGCAAAGAAACAGGTTCAAGCACTTGTTAGCAAGTCTCTTCCAGAAGAACGTGAGATACCAGATACCTCCTCTGGTTTGAGAGCTTCTGATTTCTGTATACGTTTTTTTTTAAAGTTATGTCCCAGAAATCTTTCATTTATGGTCAGAGTGGCTTAGGATGTGGAAACTATTGCTGTTCATTTAACATCTAGAGGGTTACAAAAATGCTACCTTTAAGAGATAGGGAATTTATCTCATATCTCATATACCCATATCTGTGACTTGTTGGGAAGTAATTTGATCAACCAATGGAACACCTTGCTCTCAGAGGTTGTGGGAGCGCCATCACTTGAGACTTTCAAGAAGAGATCGGACTGCCATCTGTCAGAAGTGGTGTAGGGTGTCCCGCTTGGGTGGGGGGTTGGACTAGATGACCTATAAGGTCCCTTCCAACTCTGATTATCTGTTATTATCTGTTATCTGTTATTATTTGTTATTATTATCTGTGTTCATCTTGTTACTAATGAACTACAATTCCCAGCATTGAGGGATATTGGGTGCTGTATTAGAGTGCGCCAGGTTCCTGTCCTTATTTCACACTGAACAATTCTCTATGGAACTCTGTGGTAGGTCTTGTTCTAGCAGAGCTCTTCTTACATGTACATTTGTTTAAAAGGGCAGAGAGGAATTTTCTTCTGTAAAACCATTTTACCTCTATAAGGAAGGGTTGGAATTTAACAAACATGTAGCTGAACGAAATACAAAATGATGACTGTATATCATCAGAACCAAGTACTAGACTTAGGAAATGGCCAAGAACCAACAAACACCAAAATTTACAAAGTCTGCACTACTATTACTACTAATCTTCTCATCACTCCTTATCACCCATCCCCTCCTACTTGTGACTGTATGACTGTAACTTTGTCGCTTGTATCCTTACGATTTATATTGTTTCCTAGTATGATTTGATTGCTCATTGTACCCTATGACTATTATTAAGTGTTGTACCTTATGATTCTTGATTCTTGACGGATGTATCTTTTCTTTTATGTATACTGAGAGCATTTGCACCAAGACAAATTCCTTATGTGTCCAATCACTTTTGGCCGTTTTCCGATGCTCACACACACGACTTGGTCGAGGGCTTGGTAGACACCTGGGATAGGGTGGCCGCTGGGGCCCTTGACTGGGTCGTGCCCTTGCAGCCTCTGACCCGATGCCGATCCCAAGTGGCTCCTTGGTTTTCCGAGGAGCTAAGGGAGATGAAGCGCCAGAAAAGACGCCTAGAGAGTAGTTGGAAGGCCAGCCGCTCTGGATCTGACCGAACACTATTACGATCCTATATTAAGGCGTATTTAGTGGCGATAAGGACGGCGAGGCGGTCTTACCTCTCCACCCTTATTGTGTCCATGGAAAACTGCCCAACCGCCCTGTTTAGGGTGACCCGCTCCCTTTTGGAGGTGGGGGCGCGGGAGGATCCCTTACAGGGACAGGCTGAGGATTTTTCTAGGTTTCTGCAGGACAAAATCACTCAGATCCGGGATGAGTTGGACTCTGACTGGGCATCTCCGGGCGGGGGGACGGAGGTGGATTTTACCCGCCACCTTGAAAGAGGCGGTGGTGCGGCCCCTCCTCAAGAAACCGTCCCTGGATCCAGCATTATTGTCGAATTATCGTCCGGTCTCCAACCTCCGCTTTGTTGCGAAGGTTGTTGAGAGTGTGGTGGCACGTCAGCTCCCTCAGTACCTGGATGAAGCGGTATACCTAGACTCCCTCCAATCGGGTTTCAGGCCCAGGCACAGCACAGAGACGGCGTTGGTCGCGTTGGTGGATGATCTCTGGGTGGATGATCTCTGGAGGGTTGTTCCTCTGTCCTGGTCCTGTTAGACCTCTCAGCGGCTTTTGATACTGTCGACCACAGTATCTTATTGCGACGGTTGGGGGGGGTTGGGAGTGGGAGGCACCGTTTTACGATGGTTCTCCTCCTTCCTCTATGACCGCTCGCAATTTGTGTTGACGGGAGGGCAGAGGTCGACCCCGAGGCCCCTATTATGTGTGGTCCCTGAGGGGTCGGTACTCTCGCCCCTGCTGTTCAACATTTATGTGAAGCCGCTGGGTGAGATCATCCGTGGTTTCGGGGTAGAGTTCCATCAGTACGCTGATGACACTCAGCTGTACATCTCTACCCCGGGCCACCCCAACGAAGCTGTTGAAGTAATGACCCGGTGCCTGGAGGCCGTGCGGAGTTGGATGGGTCTTAACAGGCTTTGGCTCAACCCGACCAAAACCGAGTGGCTGTGGTTTCCTGTGCCCAGATACAGCCAGCTTGTTCCGTCGCTGGCCATGGGGGGAGAAATTTTGACCCACATGGAAAGGGCTCGCAATCTAGGTGTCCTCCTGGACGTACGGCTGTCTTTAGAAGATCATATCACGGCCGTCGCCAGGGGGGCCTTTTGTCAGATTCGTCTGATTTACCAGTTGCGGCCCTTTCTGGATCTGGACGCACTTCGCACAGTCACCTCCGCCCTCGTCATCTCCCGCTTGGACTATTGCAACGCTCTCTACATGGGACTCCCCTTGAAGAATGTCCGGAGGCTGCAGTTGGTCCAGAATGCGGCCGTGCGGGTGATCTTGGGAGCCCCTCGGAGCTCCCATGTAACACCTCCGCAGGCTGCATTGGCTTCCTGTGGCCTTCCGGATCCGATTCAAGGTGGTATTGATTGTTTTCAAAGCGCTCCATGGCTTGGGACCTGGGTACTTATGGGACCGCCTGCTGCCATCAACAGCCTCCCGCCGCCGAATGCGCTCCCACAGGGTTGCCCTCCTCAGGGTTCCGCCGCCTGATCATTGCCGGTTGGCGACCCCGAGGGTGCGGGCCTTCTCTGTGGGGGCCCCCTCCCTGTGGAATGATCTGCCCCCGGAGATATGGGCCATTACCGACATCCAGACCTTCCGGCGCGCAGTAAAGACCCTGTTCTTCCAACAGGCCGGCCTGGCCCAGTAAATGGTTTTTTGGGGGTTTTAAATTAACTAGGTTTTAAATTTTAAAAATTTTAATATAATCCTTAAATTTTAAATTTATTAGTAATATTTTGTATTTAATGGGATTTCGGCCGGATTAATTTGTTTAATTTGTTTTTAATTGTACACATTGTTCATTTTTAGTAGGCTGTACACCGCCCCGAGTCCCTTTTTGGGAGAGGGGATGGTATAAAAATTTAATAAATAAATAAAAGAATTCTAATTCTAAATTCTAATTCATATATCAAAGACAACTTATACTTTGTAATCATTGCTGACTTAGTTTTTCACATGTTTGATAATTTGCAGTAAAATCTATGGACCAACTCTACTGAAAAATGTAATTTCAAGGGAAATCTGTTTGTGGGATTTGAACATCAATGCCTCTTCGCTATAGGCAAATAATCACCTATATGAGCTAAAGTTATCTGCTGTATCAACACAATTTATTATCCTATGCTTTCAGGCTTGTACTTTTAGAGAAGCTGCTGGCACTGACATCTTTCAGCCTATATTTTGCTGATCTGGGATCATCAAGAGGCTAAGAATGAAAGCCACCCTTTCATTAACACACCCAGCCCCTAAGCTAAAGAGAGGATAAAGTCATCTTTTTTAGATGCTGATGCTCAACATGTGCTCTGCCAAAGCTAGAGATTCCAATCCTCTTTACTTCAGCATCTTCCTATTTGTGAAGAATGAAACTTTTCTAACAATGCTTGCTTCTTTATCTCTCTCCCTCCCTGCCTCCCATTCTTTCTCTCTTTTAAAATATTATCACTCAAAGGGTTGCACTGTAAAACTGCAGAGCCAAAAAGTCAACAGTGAAGGAAAGGAAGGAAGCATACTTCCCTCCCAGGAAATTTTGCAATGAGGAACAGATAACTTAGACAAGCTTCCCTGCCTGGCCTCCAGAAAATGAAATCATTATTCCAGGAGGAAGATGAACTAAAAAACCCAGGTGGCCAGCTCTGTTTTTCTGACTACTCAGATAGCCTTTCCAAGCTCTGCAGGAAAAGGTCAAGGCATCCAGTCATTTTGCCCCCATTAGTATCCCTGCATCTAGGAAATTATCAGCAAAAATTAAGACAAGGGCATCCCTGCAGAGAAAAATTCAGCTATCCCGCCAACCCAAAGCCAAAACGGGAAAACAATCTTTCCTCTTTGCAATCTCTAAAGGAAACCCTGGAAAGGAAACTACAAGGCAGGAAACAATGGACAAAGATTAACAGCACAGCTGAATCTTGGGATGGGGGCATCTCCAGAGGACATTCAGAGTAGGCCTGACACAAGGAAGGGTACAGTATGCTTGGCAATGAGAGAGTTTTGCGCTCCAAACTACAGTAATTCTAAAATTAGATCTTTGAATAGGGCTGGATGCCAGGACTTTTTCCTGTGCCAGCTGGTCTAGTCATGGAGTCCATTACATCACATCTTGGCTAATCAGGAGTTTTTCTGGCAAAATGCCACATCTCAGGGCAAACATCCTTCACAATGAAACTTCAGAAAATACAAAGAGCCACAGGCTCAGTGTCTTTTTTTCCCCTTCCTCTTTCAGAAAACTTGCAGGGTGAAGAATCGTATTAAAACCACCTTCATGCATTTCCACATTGACTTGGCTTACGCATAGAACCATAATTCGTGTTGACGGGGGGGGAGAGGTCCACCGCTAGGCCCCTCATTTGTGGGGTGCCTCAGGGGTCAGTCCTCTCCCTTCTTCTGTTCAACATTTATGTGAAGCCGCTGGGGGAGATCATCCGTGGTTTTGGGGTGCGGTGTCATCTGTATGCAGATGATACCCAGCTTTACATCTCCACCCTGGGCCACCCCAATGATGCTGTGGAGGCTATGTCCCGGTGCCTGGAGGCCGTGCGGAATTGGATGGGCGGGAACAGGCTCCGGCTCAACTCGTCCAAGACCGAGTGGCTGTGGTTTCCGGCGGTCCGATATAGTCAGCTGACTCCGTCGCTGGCTATTGGGGGAGAGATTTTACCCCCCACAGGGAGGGCTCGCAATTTGGGTGTCCTCCTGGATGCACGGCTGTCTTTAGAAGATCATATTACGGCCGTCTCCAGGGGAGCTTTTTATCGGGTTCGCCTGATTTACCAGTTGCGGCCCTTTCTGGATCGGGACGCCTTACGCACAGTCACTCATGCCCTTGTCACCTCTCACCTGGACTACTGTAACGCTCTCTACATGGGGCTCCCTGTGGGGAGCACCCGGAGACTCCAACTGGTACAAAATGCGGCCGCGCGGGTGATTATGGGGGCGTCACGAAGCTCCCATGTGACGCCTCTCCTGCGCGAGCTGCATTGGTTGCCGGTGTTTTTCCGGGTTCGCTTTAAGGTTCTGGTTCTGACCTTTAAAGCGATCCATGGCATTGGACCAGGTTATCTGCAGGACCGCGTTCTGCCAGTGATCTCCAACAGACCTGTGCGTTCCCACAGGGAGGGCCTTCTCCAGGTGCCGTCGGCTTCTATGTGCCGTCTGGCGGCCCCCAGGAGTAGGGCCTTCTCTGTGGGGGCCTCCGCCCTCTGGAATGGTCTGCCTCCAACACGGACCTGAGAGCTTTCAGATGGGCATTAAAAACTTGGCTCTTTGAGCAGGCTGGCCTAGGCTGATATAGGATTTTTAATTTTGTCGTACGTTTTAATTGGTTTTGAATATTTGGGTTTTAATTATCTTACGGGGGAGGGGTAAAATTTTTAAACAGCCTAAATTATTTAATCTGTTTTTAACTTTTGTATGGTGTATTGGGGTCTGTGATTGGCTGTGCACCGCCCTGAGTCCTTCGGGAGAAGGGCGGTATATAAGTATTAGAAATAAATAAATAAATAAATAAAAATAATGAATTGAATAAGCCACAACGGGCTGAGTTCACACAACTTCCTAAACCCAAAGCAAATGCATGATGGTTCAGCAAGAACCAAAGTATTTGTTTTCCTGAGTTGTAATGTTGCCCTGATCAAATTGACAGTCTCCTCCAGTCCCCTGAACATCATTCAGATAAAACAATGCTGAGTAATTTAGATGATAGAGCCCACATTATACGTGGCAAATATAATACTTGCTAAAGCTTCTTCACCTTATTGTAGCCTGGTTCTAGGTAAACTGGATAGAGATTTTGCAGATGAGGAGATTTTCCAAACTAATGTCTAAGTCCATACATATATTTTTAAAACTATGGTTTCTTGACTAAACCAGGAGCAATTGGGATCACATATCAATGTAAGCCTTTACAGACTTTTGGCATCATTATGCCCCGCAGAACACAATCTTAAAAGAAAGTTTAATAGCACATGTGAAAACTATCAACGTAGCTTCATGGAGAATATGTTGGACTTGGTTTTTCGAGATCTAAGCACTGGTTATTACCTATTCTTTACTAGTAAGTTTTCAGAAAACAGCCTTCTTTGCTTAAAGATAAACTCCTCAAAAAAGAAATAAATTGGAAAGACAAGATTGGATTATTGGAGTCTGAACCAGCAGGAGAAGTCATTTATCAACATAGTGTTTGGTGTCATTAATATGCGAATGATATTCATCAACTTACGACCACAGTTGGGGTCAGAATTTCAGTCCTAAATCATTTTGGTCATAAGTTGAGGCACCCATGTGACTGGACCCAATTTATGATTGTTTTTTACAGCAGTCATTATTTGAATCATGCAATTGTTAAGCCCGAATCATATGGTTAAGTGAACCTCACATTTGTTAAGTAAATACATCCTCCCAAAAGGGTATTTTTTGCCAGCAAAAAAATGTCACAAATTATGGACGTGTGGATGTGGGACATCATATGACTGCAGGAGAGGGGTGGGAGGGCCAGTGTGACATTTTCTGAGGGCCAGAAATGTCATGACTTTGAATGGTCATTAAATGGCCAATCCTAAGCTGAGCACTTCTGGTATACATCTCAGCTTCATGTTCAATAAGCAATGTGATAGAAGCATTGATCCAATGCCTGGAGGCTGATGGATGCTGAATGGAGACAAATGGACTCAATCTGTAACCAGTCCATGATGGAGTGACTCTGAGTTTGTGGGCCTAACATTCCAGGGAGGCACCATCTTTGTCTCTGAATAAATCATATTCCCCAAACTCAAAGATGGCTCACTGTTTGAAAATTCTCCTAGACTCCTAATTCCTGCTTGAGGAACAGGGGACAGAGGTGGCTCTGAAGTCTTTTGCCCAGTTATATCTGATACACCAGCTGCAATCATTATTAGATTGAGAGGCTCTGTCAGCCACGCTTTGATCACCCCCAGAACATACTGTAAGAGTAAGATAGGGCTGCCTTTGAAAGCTGAAAGCTACAGTTATTACAAAATGTGGCAGTTGAAACAGTGATGTTTGCTTGCTCTTCAAGCTCCTCTCTGCTTTGGGAATTCCATTCATTGCCAGGGATGATATATAGGTTGTCACCTGCATAAAGAGTCCTGGATGCTCTCTGATGTTTTTACCTAGATTGGTAATAAAACATCTGCAAAAAAACAACCAAACTCAGGGAACATCAAGGACCTCTCATTTGAACCCCGAGCTACAAATATTCTCTTTTATGGATACCTGTATAAAGCTCGACCTGGCTCTAGTCTTGATTATCTGAGACAAGGGCCTTCAAACTTGGCAAGTTTAAGACTTGTGGACTACAGCTCCCAGAATTCCTGAGGGAACATGACTGGAGGAGGAATTCTGGAAGTTGAAGTCCACAAGTCTTAAAACTATCAAGTTTGAAGACCCCCTGATCTGAGAGATTGCTTTTTTCTGTATTTATCTGTTTGTACAAACAGATCATACAGATTAACTAACTCCAGGGCCTCGTTGCTGTCAGAAAAAGGTGGACTTTATCCGTTAGTCTGCAATTCTTTCGAACTTCCCCTCCAGTGCAGATTTGATCTGTTTCACAGTCTCCTGGGCCTATCAGGAATAGAAAGTTTTCTGGGATTTTGCTAAAACTCACTTTTTCAATAAGTCAGAAAGAGAGTGTTTTACAATATGCTGGTGGTTTCTGTGGCATGCACTTTTTGGTTGGTTGGTTTGTTTTTGTTTTTACAATGAATGTTCTTTCTGTATTTTGATCTAGGTGTTTGCTTTTAAAGAAGTGTTCACTATTAGCTGCCTAGAGGCTTTGAGAAGGGGCAGCGTACAAGTATAAACAAACAAACAAACATTTTTAAAAACGTTTGACCACAACCATTCAGTTGTACCTACAATCTCTCGCTGCCTTGGTCACAATGAAAAAAAGCAGTGTTGAGCTGTAAACTCCGCCCTTTTGGGAATATGGCTGACATTATGACATATATCAGAAAAGGGGAAAGCATCGTATCAATTTACGTGATTCCACCAGTATCACTGCTATCCCCTGAAAATGCTGCTGCCTCCATTACTAAACCAACATCCTATCTTTTCCTTCCTGAATCTGTCCCCAATTGGCCTGTACAGATGGCCAGGGCTGACCCAAAGCAAATAATTATAATTAAACACAGACTTAAAACATTGTTATTTGTTTTTATCGCAACTTCAAGACTTCATTAACTTCAGTCAAAGAGGACTGGTTTCTTTCTTTCTTTCTTTCTTTCTTTCTTTCTTTCTTTCTTTCTTTCTTTCTTTCTTTCTTTCTTTCTTTCTCTTTCTTTCCTTCCTTCCTTCCTTCCAGAAAATTATGCTTTGAAACACATGTGTGAACATCTGATGCTCTTTGACAGTAATGGCCAATGTTATCCCCCACCCCCCAACTCTCATGATATTCTTCTACTTTGGGCTTTCTGTTTTGCAGCTGCAGGACTTAAAACATCTCAGCAACCCATTTTTAAAAAACAAACCAAGTGCACCGGGTGTTTGGGAATCAGTTCAGAGATTGTATGTAAATAGAGTAACTTCCTGTGGAATTAGATGTACTTTGTACTGACACAATACTGGCAATATCAAGGCAAATGTAAATTAATGTTAGTTAGAATGTGCTCAGTATATCCTCAAATAAAGTGCAATCCAAGTTCTCCTTCCAGAATGCTACTATTCTGCTCTGGACCTACCTCATATTTTATCCCTGCCTCATTTTACTGCCAATTCTTATATTCCTTGGACTTTCGAGAACGTTATCAAGTTATCAAGATGAAGGTGCTGCATTGTCCTCTCTGGGTATGAGCATCCTCTGCCATTTGACTTGCTAGGTGTTCATAGGTCTGTGTGTTTAACCCAATTATTGAACCAGGGACTTTGCTTCCTGGCTACATGACAGTTGAGTGCTTTTTTTCCCACCTGGCTCCAATTGTTTGGATCCCAACAAAATTATGTTTGGACTCAGATGACTTCAAAGTTTTTAAAAAAGCATGAAAAATGCTTTTTTCATAGCTCACTTTTAATAGCTAAATAAATAATACATTATTATCTGTAGAGGTTTTAACTTCCCAGTCTGGCTGCCAGATTGGGAGTGGTCTCCAAATACAGAAGATAAATGTCCCTGGTTCATGGGGTACACCAACTGAGATCATCCTGTTCTAAACAGATGCTGAAATCAAGCACATCCTCTGGTAAGGAGAATTTCACAACAGTTTCCCATTTTCTAATACTTAAACAAGCTTCTGGACAGGATTTGTCCCCTGCGTATAGGATTTCAACTCTAGTCGTCAGCAAAGTATATGTAGTTTAAGTATAGTTTAATGCAATTTTCTTTGATTGGGATTTTTCTTTTGTTTCGGTAGGAACCCCAAAATGTCAATCCTCCAATCCAGAAATAAAATGGAATGTTTTGGCTGATTTCATGAGCATAATACTGTCCTGCCCATTACAGCCCTAAATTTCTGTATTTCTACAAATATTAAATATGGCCATTTACCGTCAGGTTGCCTGGCTCTAGTCTACCTATTTGATTAACCTGATGCTGGGCTTTGTATCCTCACTTTTAGACTATTATGGTATAATATATGAACTCTACAGATTTTTTTCTATGTTCCATTTGCATTAAAAAAAATCTTCTTCCCCTAGCTCATTTTCTTAAAATTATAAAGTCAGTGGTAATGAAATAACTGGATGATGGCCACTGGACTCAATAACTTTTTGTTTTGGATGAGCCACTTTGGTCTAGTGGTTAAGGCACCAGCCTAGAAAGCAGGAGACCTTGAGTTCAAGTCCTGCCTTAACTATGAAAGCTAGCTCGGTGACCTTGGGCCAGTCATTCTCTCTCAGCCCAACCTACCTCACAGGGTTATTGTTGTGGAGAAAATAGGAAGAGAAAGGTATGTTGAATACATTTGCTGCCCTGAGTTATATGTAAAAAATAATGAAGGTAGGATATAAATACATTTCTACTAGCAAAAAACTAAATAGCTAATGTTTAGAACATTTCAAATCTATACAAGGTTAAGTTTAAAGCACTTATGTGCATACAGTACACAAAATTATGAATTCGTATCCTTGTCTCTTTCAATCCCTTTCAAAATTAAATGCATGCACATTTGGATGAATGGTGGGCCCACTGGGAAAGTAACGGTAAGATATATATTCTGTTTTGCTAGCTATTGCATGGCAATAGCACTGTTAATTCCCAGGAGGCATCTGATGGTTATATCATTATCTTCCATGCTAATATGTGGCCGAATTTTACTAATGATTCTGCTTCTTCCAATTCTGCTGCATCAGTGGCTTTGCCTGTACTGCTTTATACAACTCAGAAACATTGCTGGAAATTTAAGGCCACATGGTGAGAGAGAGTATGTTTATACCAGGATGTAGATCCAAATCACTAGGAAACAGGATGAAAACTTCTGTCTGTGGAGGGAGTTTGGCAGCTAGATGCACACTTCATAATAGGATTAGGCCAAATGCTTTTAATGCTATTCCCTCATTGCCCAAACGCATGTATATTTACCTTTCTTTGTTTCTTAAGAACGCAAGTGAATGCTAATTTTCATTTAGTATACTAAAATTTATGCTAATTTTCATTGCTGAGAACTTGATATGGCACTTTTTTGCTTTGATATGCAAATACTGAAGCTGTTTACAGTAATAAATAATACCATGTATTTTTGCCATTTTAATGCAGCCAGACAACATTTACCAATGCACAAGTAAGTGAAACTTCAGGAAAAGGAGGAATGTGAAAGATCATGTTATTATTGACAGAAAATATTCCAGCCCCTCCCAAAGCTTTCTCAGTTATATATTTAACCTTTAGGTTAGTTACTCAGTCCCTAAAAGACCTTCATGTTTTTGCTTAATGAATTTAAAAAACATTCTGAGATCCTGGAAGAAGTAAACAGCTACTTCAAAGTATTATGGGGACATGCTACATTTGTGCCCCAAAGCAATTTTTGGAGATTCGGTGTGAAGCACTGCACCGTCTGACTATATCTTTCTTTACGACATTGAGATTTCAAGTACTTACTCATTTTTTTCAACATCCACAATAAAGTTTCTTCCTTCAGCTGTTATCCTGAGTTCCGCTCTCAACGGATGCTACATAGAATATAAAAATTAACAGTTACCAAATCAATACACATCTATACACTGAAGCTTTGTGAATACATACACTCATTCCTTTGCTATCTAGGTAAACTTTTCAGTGTTCAAGATTCAAATTTCAGAGCAAACCAACTTCAGATTATAGCTTCATAATCTCCCTTACTTCTCTTGATATACATTTCTTGATCAGTTGATACTATGCTTCAGATCCATTAATCTACACTGTGCTTGCAAATGGTACATTGAACTATAATAAAAAGAGAGGAAAAATAATGAAAAGCTGATTTTTGGAGTCAACACAAATGAACATTGAATTAAAATTCAGCTCCTGCATTCCAGCTCAATTGTACTAAATACACACCTTCATAGCCATGCTAGCTGCAGCAAGACAGTTTCTTACTAAATATGAGGAAAACCTTCTTAATTTTACAAGCATTTTGACAGCAGAAACAATCAGCCAGAGAGGTGGAAATTCTTCTTCACCAGATGTATTCAAATGCAAACTTGATATTATCTGTTGGAGATGTTTTAGTCTGGATTGTTCTGACTAGAGGATAGGACATGATAATCTAAGTGGCCCCCTTCAACACTATGATTCTGCATGTGTACCAATCTACCTTCAAAGTGACAATAAAGTTATTCTATCTATCTTTCGGGTTGATACCAGATTGATAAATCAGTGGCTTCGGGAAAAAGAGGCCAAACCAAATGCCCTTGTAAAAGGGGACTCTTGAAATATCACCAAGTATTTTCAATCACATTTGTTATAATCTTCCATTGACATACGATTCAGATCTTCAAGAGCTCATTAAAACATCTGAGTTTCAGTTTTTGCCATTTGAAAAAAACCCCTTTTCGCTAATTGCTACCAACACTTCTACAGATGCTTAAAGTATCCTAATTTAAAATTATATTGCCAGAAAAAATGTGCCTTTTTCTAATCTTGCCCAAAACCGATTTTTTCTTCCCTGCTGTCTCATCTAATGCTCAAGTGGTATAATAATATTAAAAAACAATCTCAGTACATGGACATACAACATGACCAGCTATATAGGAAAAAAAACCTGGCTTAAAGGGAAATTAATGTGGACACATGTTGTGACAGTTACTGGAAGTAGGTTACGAATAAGAAGGTAACAGTTCTTGCTACATCTGTGGGGAAGTTGGCCAATTAGAATGAACTTTTGTGTGACTGTCAACAATGAGCTGAGGAACCAAATATAGGCATTGCAACAAACATGAACAAAATAACAAGCCATTGTCTCCTTCCCCTGCATATCCTTGCCAGCATATGCATTGGATATAATGAATTAAAATTGTCAATGAACAGAAAGGAAAATGGCAATTTGGGCTCCTGTAACCCAAATTATATCATTAAATAATTGCTATTATCTTCATAGTTTTGCATAACCATCTGTCCCTGTAGTATTAGTAGGACATTCTACTTAGGACACATTGCAGCTTCTGTACAGTATTTGTATTCTATATTCTCTTTTCTTCCCTGATATCTATGACAGGATACCAGGAACATAGTCTATCTAGGTCAGAGATAAGGAACCATGGCCCTTTTATGACTTTTATGACTTGTGGCTGGCTCAGGAATTCTGGGAGTTGAAGTCCACAAGTCATAAAAGGGCCATGGTTCTGCACCCTTGATCTAGGTGGATAGTTGCATGTTTTCTAACCATCATATATTAGGTCCTGTTTTCTCTTTGTTATATTAAATTATTACTTCTCTTTTCATGAAGCCTACATTCAGCCCCCCCAGCTCATTTTTCACCATCTATAGAGGCTAACACTGTTAAAAGTTAAGAGCAAATCACTTGTTTTCTGTAGCATAATCACAAAAATTAAAACCTAAATAGATTATTAATTCACCAGAAACTTTTTTACTTTTAAACTTTCAACCTCAAAAAACATTCAAAAACCTGACCCTTTCTCTAAGATGACATCACATTAAAACCATAGTTCCTGTGGTCAAACATAGATAGATTTAGATACAACACACAAATATAAGTCTCCGAACTACAACAGCTGCCTAACCGTAATTACAGATTCATTCATTCACTAAAATGTAAAGAAAATATACTGTACTCTAGGTCAGTGGTCGCCAACTAATGGGCTGCGGTGCACTGGTGGGCCGTGAGAAAACTTTAGTGGGCCGCAGAGAAATCTTACCCCCAGAGCACCCCCCCAAAGCAATTAATCCAGGCTGCGCAGAAACACAAGGCTGCTCAGCCCACCTGGCCTATGGGAACCCTCCTCGCCCACTCACTCCTTACCTGGTAAACTTGCCTGCTAAAAGCTCCTAGAGGGCTTCTTTGATTGAGGGTGGACAATTGTTTGGACTTCCACAGTCCTAGTCCAGCTCCTAAGTCTTAGATCACTAAACCCTGCCAGCTCTCTGTGATGCCATCATATATACACAATTTCATTAACTATGAAAGAAAATGTCCATCTTAATTTTAAAGTTTTGTTCCCTAAATTCCTCAAATTATTACAATGAGCTTTCCAGCCATACCACAATCCTTTCTACCTACAAAGCTTTCAGGTTTTTTGTTTTTGTCAGAGGAGGCCTCCTCTGTTTGAATAAAGTAGAATATTGTTTAGTAATTGGGTAATATTGGTTGTTAATTGGATAAACTAGAATATTGATTGACAATTTTAATTTCTCTCTGTTCTTTTTATTTAACCTCTATCTTTTTTAGACTGTTTGGTTCATTTTCATTAATATTGTGCCAAAGTCAAACACTTCCAATTCCTTGGAAGTACCTCTGCCTTCATAAACAATGTTTATGTTTTCTACTTCATTTTAAACAGTATTTATGTCTGTTTGTTGTTGCTGTTCTTTCCCTAGTTATGATCTTTACATTTTTCAATGGCAAATTGTCTCAATTCATGGTTCTTTCAGATTCAGGATTCCCCAGATGCGAATAGAATAGAACAGAACAGAATAGAATAGAATAGAATAGAATAGAATAGAATAGAATAGAATAGAACAGAAACAGAACAGAACAGAACAAAACAGAACAGAACAGAATTCTTTATTGGCCAAGTGTGATTGAACACACAAGGAACTTGTCTTGGTGCAAATACTCTCAGTATACATAAAAGAAAAGATACATTCGTCAAGAGTCAAGAATCATAAGCTACAACACTTAATAATAGTCATAGGATACAATAAGCAATCAAATCATACTAGGAAACAGTCAATATAGATCGTAAGGATACAAATAAAGAATAAAGAAACCATTAGAGAGCATTTCACCAAGGCAGCCGTTGTCGGTGCCATCTTGGATCAGGAATCTTGGATGTGCCAGTTTACTATCCAATTAAAACAGAACTTTTGAGAAGATGTCTGTCTCGGAATTATTTGTTGGACTGGAGGTTTTCTGGAATGCTGACACCAGTTTCCAATGGCCCAAATTTTTATCACGTGTCTGGAGGGAATGCTGTGACAGTTGTAAGTGTAAGAACTAGTCGTAAATTATGTTTTTCAACACTGTTGTAACTTTGAAGGGTCACTAAACAAAACTTTTTAAGTTGACACAATTGTCAATAACTTACAACCACAATTGATCCTAAAATTTCTGTCATTATGTGAAACATTTGTTAAGTTTTCCCGTGTTTTCTTGCCAGAGTTGTTAAGTGAATCACTGCAGTTAAATCAGTAACACAGTTTTTAAGTGAATCTGTTTTCCCTGTTGACTTTGGTAGTCAGGAGGTCACAGAAGCTGATCACATGAACCCAAGGCACAGCAACCGTCATAAATATAAGTCAGTTGCCAAGCATCTGAATTTTGATGACTTGATTATAGATGGGGATTTTGCAACAGTCGTAAGTATGAAAAACAGTCATAAGTCACTTTTTTCAATGCCATTGTAACTTTGAATGGCTAATAACTGTATTATTGTAAATCAAGGATTACCTGCCATTTATTTATGGCATTATCATCAATGTCTTGTTTTACCTTTGTTAAATACAATTTAAATATATATAGAAAAAGGGGGGGAATGCAGGCTTGCCTGAAGAACATTTAAAATAATAATACCTTCACAATGTCAGTGATGTGATCAGTGGTGGTATTCAGCCGGTTCACACCGCATCGGATGAACCGGTAACAAGAATTTGGTGTGGGTCACCAAACCGGTAGTAAGTTCTGGCTGACCATGCCCCCGATAATGGTCGCCCTCCCGCCCGATGCTCGCTTACCCTGCCCGTCCACCTGCCATTCAACTAAGGTATTTCTCTTTTTTTTCCCTCCTGACAATCAGCTGTAGATAAGATCAGCTGTGCCGGGATTCTCCTTCCTGAGGCCCAGGAAGGCAAAAAATGGAGGGAGGAGCAAAAACGCCCCCCCAGAGGCTCTTCTGAGGCTAGGAAGCTCCCAAAATGGAGCTTGGAGAGGTGCTGCATGCCCCTCCCATGCTCTGTTTCTTTTCTTCCAGAGCCCCAGAGGAGCCTTAGGGGAGCAAAAACGCCCCCCCCCCAGAGGCTCCTCTGTGGCTAAGAAGCTCCCAAAAATCGGTAGGGGCTGCAAAAAAGCCACACCCACCCAATCACATGGCTACACCCACCAAGCCACACCCACAGAATCGGTAGTAAAAGTTTTTGAATCCCACCACTGGATGTGATGTATATCAGCTACATACACAAAGCCTCACACATTTTTAGTGTTCTTGCATGAGAGTTTAGCAATTTAAAGGCAATTTTATCTTTTGGGGGCAGTTTGGGCAATTTAGAGGCAATCCATCTAACACGGTAGTAATATATTGCATATTTCCTCTTTTATCCACAACAAAAATGAATGATTCACAAGAGGAAGCGTGTATATGAATTATGGTCTTTTAAGTTCCAAGGACTGGTAATTTTATTTTTCTATTCAGAACCTTTAGCATACTGTGAAATGACTTCTACATCGGAAGCTCCACTACTATTAAAACTAATATGATACTCTGAGCTAAGCATTTTCATAAATTATTCCAGGTATAGCAAGAGGAAGTAACAAGAGGAACAAAGCAGAAAGTTATGCAAGACATTTATTAACAAACAAACGGCTTCCCATTTTTAAAAAGTATTTTCATTTGCACAATAGCAGTTATGCGTATTTGCTAGAAATACCTCATAAATATGGAAAAAACAAGTATAACCAGTTGGTTCCAGAAAAGATACAGGTGATCCTTGTCTTATGATCACAACTGGGCCCAAAAATTCTGTTACTAAGGAAGACAGTTGTTAAGAAAGTTTTGCCCATTTCTTGCCACATTTAAGTGAAATAGGAGAACGAATGTGTGTTGAATGTGTTATCTGCCTTATTTGTAAAAAATAAGGGATACAAATGAATAATGTGTGTGTGTGTGTGTGTGTGTATGTATGTGTGTATGTGTACATGTATGTATGTATACGTATATGTACATATCAGATATCTGGTATATCAATATACCAAGTTTATTTACACTTTGTATTTTTATTTTTATACAGAACGGCCATTTATTTTAATGGTTTTGCAGTAGATTTGAGTTAGATTTGTCAACATGTTGACCGCTTATGAGGGGATCAGATTTGCATCACTGGACTTAAATTTTTTGTGCAAGACTGCCTTTACAATTGGAAAGAATTGATGTTCTTTTTCTTCCCTTTCTCTTATTTTCACTGTTTCTTTTCTTTTCTTTTTCCTTTTTGATCTTCTCATCAGTCAGACTTTTGGCAACTACACAGACAAGTTCCACCGAGGGGTTCTCGATAACATTTTTGGAAGTGGTTTGCTCTTGCCTTCTGTCTAAGACTGAGGGGAGCGGGGGGAACTGGCACGAGGATACCCAGCAGGTTTCCCACTCTTACTCCAACATGTTAACTATTAGTCTCTTCCCAGTGGTAATTGGGACAATATTTTGCTAAATTTCGGAAAATAAGCGCAGCAATTGGTGAATGACAATGAATGATTTAACTGTTTAAAGTCAGCTGGTTCCTTTGGGGCAGCTCTGCAGGCTGGTGCTTTTCTTAGCTTAAGAACAGGAAGAAAAGCAGATCAGCTCTTTTTATATATTTCCTGATCCTCCACATCATTAACGAAGGATTTAGGTTCAATCTTATCTAGAAAAGCCTTGCTTGGATCCAGACAACTTCTGAACTTTTCCAATTCAACTCACTTTGGATTCAGCTGAATCTGATATATGCTTCTAGGAGAAGCAGCAGAGACATCCATTGGAAAGGACCTGCATGACCAACCTTCTTTTCCTTTATATGTGTCACATGCACAAGGGATGTAAAAAGAGGAGGGGCTTTAATTGGAAATTTTCAGCTATTGTCTTGAGTTCTTTTAATCCCTCTTCCCTAGAACAAACCTGTGAGAGGGAAGACAAATGCTTAACATTTTAGATAGGTTTTGGCAAAGATTGATTCCTTCTGTAGAAGAGGAGATTATTAGTATCAACTTCAATTCTAATTTTCTTCCCATATATTGCTTCAAAAAGCTACATCTTTTCTCTCTCATACACACGTACACAAACACATGCAAACACAGCTCAGTTCTTCACTGAACTGCTGAGCAATCAGCCAAAAGCAAACCATTCTTGCCATGAGCAGATAAAGAATAACTATCTGGAAGAATAATCAGGGGAAAAAAATCTTTGCTAGCAATTGTAATTTAGCAACCTACCTTGTCGTTGCCTGAGTTTGCATCCGCTCTCCACTGAGGGATTACAATTTCATGGGGCATCTGGGGAGTGACTGTATTCCTCATTGCTGGAGAAACATAAGGAATTGCTCAAAAAACTTGTAAAAGTCATCGGGGAGGGGGACGACGACCCATAATTCATAATCCATTAAGACAGCAACAACTTTTATCACGCTGGATATTTCTTACTTCCCTTTAGCAGCATCCTTTATTTTTAGAAAAGCCTCATCTTGAGTTTTCCAAATATTCTGTTTTAAATTTAACAGTAACATCATCTTATTTATTGGGATATGCAGGGGTAGGATTCAATTTTTTTAACAACCGGTTCTGTGGGTGTGGCTTAGTTGGTGGGTGTGGCTTGGTGGTCATGTGACCGGGTGGACATGGCTTGGTGGTCATGTTATTGGCCAACTCAATATCACTCACATCAAGGCACGCATCTCCTTGCCTGGCCTTTCATGATTGTGGGGATGCTGCAACAGTCGTAAGCATGAAAAATGGTCATAAGACACTTTTTTCAGCGCCATTGTAACTTTGAATGGTCACTCCACACAAGCAAAGTACCAGCAAAGGAGGGGAAAAAACTCCAGAGAAGTTCCTGAGACAGAAATTCTAGTTCTGCCTAGAATGTAATAAGGGTTAACGGAGAGGCAGTTTCTGTAAGCAACACCAGAATGTTTCCTTCCTGCCTTCCTTACAGGATTAGGCCAGTAATTTCTTCTAGCAACCGGTTCTCCGAACTGCTTAGAATGGTAACAACTGGTTCTAGCGAATAGGTGTGAACTGGTAGAAACCCACCCCTGGGGATATGCCTTGCAACAGAAATCATCTGACTGTACTGCATACTTAAAAATATTGGAAAAATAAAATAAACAATTATAGAAACTCAGAATAGAACAAAATATCAGAGTTGGAAGGGATCTTGGAGATCTTCTAGTCCAACTCCCTGCCCAAGCAGGAAACCCTTTACCATTTCAGACAAATGGTTGTCCAATCTCTGCTTTAAAACTTCCAGGGTTGGAGCACCCACAACTTCTGGAGGCAAGTCATTCCACTGATTAATTGTTCTAACCGTCAGGAAATTTCTCCTTGGTTCTAGGTTGCTTCTCTCCTTGGTTAGTTTGCATCCATTACTTTCTGTCCTGCCTTCAGATACTTTGGAGAATAGATTGGCCCTCTCTTCTTTATGGCAACCCCTTAGATATTGGAACACTGCTATCATCCTGGCCTGTCCCAAAGCTGCTTTTTTCAAAAGGCAACTGAACATTCTTGGGGTTTTTTTTTCTTTGAAAATGTTTTGATTCTCATCCAGGAAGCTTTTTCAGTTCTTTGTTAATTCAGTTCTTAGAAATTTCTTGGATGAGAAGAAAAAAAATTGACATAAAGCGTAAGCCCTTTAGTCATTGTTGATTCAATTTGGGGGTGGTAAACAGATTCAGGCAGGAGGTGAAACAATGTCTACATTTAAGAGTCTTTTATTATTAAAATGTTCAAAAAAGAAAGTTATTTACTTCACTCGAGTAAATACAAGAAAGCTGACACGAGTTTTCTGATGAAGCAAATGTATTCCCTCATATATTTATTCTTTATCCTATTTTTGATTTAAGCTCTATTATCTTATTTCTCTCTCTCTAAAGCTCTAGGTGTTACTACTTTTAACCTCTATATTATCCAAATAATATAATTTCTATCTTAAGCTTCTATCATTTTTAACTGTATTTTGTCTTGCTCTATTATTTCTTCCATTGACACTAGTTATACTCTACCCTGACCCCTGGAAGCAGCAATATATATTTGGTCTAACGGTTAATGTGTTGGCATAGAAACCTGCCTTAGGCATGAAAGCCAACTGGTGACTTCGGACTAGTCACTCTCTCTCAGCCCAAGCCACCTCATACGGTTATTGTTATGGGAGAAAATTGGAAGAGGAAGGTTTATTAGATATGTTTGGCACCCTGAGTTAGTTATAAAAATAATAAAGGTGGGGTATAAATAAATAAGGGATGTGTTCATAACTGATACCTGCTTTTTCCGTACTGCAGCCTTAACTTGCTCAATTGCTGTGCATAAACCAGCTGGAAGCCACACTGGCTCAAGGAATTCCTTTCTGGCTTTCAACCACTTCCTATTTTTTGTCCAGTGATGGTCTGAGGTTCTGTGTGGGGACCATGTTTTCCACTGCCCTGATTGGTGGATTCTTCTGCTGCTTTCCCCCTCCCATCCATGGCTGGATAACTTTCAGGACATTTGGCTTAGATCATTTGTAGGATCCCTCCTTTCTTCCAATACCCACTGCCCTCCCGGAACTGATTCCCTTACGTATTTGACACTTTCTTATCTGATGGGCCCCATGATGGACATGCTGGAAAAGAAATACCTTTGTATGTATAATTCTTCCTATCATTTAGGCTAAAGGGGGAAGAGGCAGAATACTTCTCCATTTGATTTGTCTGAAAACTTCTCAAGGGAGGAGAGGGTTTTAAAAAATGACCATGGACAGCAATGACCAGAGTGAAGTGGCTTGTCTACCATAACAGGCAAGCTGCTCTCTCCTCTTTCTCCAACCAAGGAGAAAACTTACTGTATGGATTATTCACTTTATTCATTTCATATATTCAACCCACTTACTGTATGGATTTATTCATTTTGGAGCATATTTTTCAAACATCATAGTTTGGCATTTTAAGACCCTGTGTTGGTTCTTTAAAGAGTACTCATACTTTTCCAATTAACCTAAAATTAAAAACTTCTACACTTAGTCCAACTGGAGGCTGTGATTCTTAATTATAGCTGCTGTAAGTTATCCCACAGGGTTCTGCTGACACCAGGTTGTGGGTGTTGTTTTGGAAAAAAAAATTCAGCAGTTCCATTTCTCCTGGGCATACCTGTAGAACATCTTTTGCAAACAAATGCACTGCTTCTGAATTAAACCTTCTTGGGAGCAGAACAATTACAGTAGCAATAAAAGCAGAACAGGGAGATGAGGAATAACAATTCTGCTCCCCTGTTCAATCTGTTTTAGACCTGTTATTTATGCACAAAGTCTTATGCAGTTATGAAAACTAACCACACACCTCATTTTTCCTCTTGCCAGAAATGCTTACATATCATACCAGTTCCATTCCCTAGAACTGAGGACATTTATTTCCCGCTAAATACCCCCCCCCCTTTTTTTAAATGGTACCATTTAAAGAAAATATAAAGATTATTTTCCAATGCTGAGGATATTTATACTCATAATTAAGTTGCTCTAGTCTAGTTGAATAGATCGGATGCCAGTCAATTAGCAGCTTTAATTATATTAGCCTTGCAGAGAGATGCAAACAACATTTACCTCTCCATCCTGAAGCCTCAGCTGTAAACTCTCTCAGACAAAGCAAGGTGATGCCAATGCAATAAGCCAAGCCCCCTTCTGCCAACATGGGCATCGTTTTTCCAATGGTTTGGGAAGAAGATCGTCCGAGGAATGAAGACTGACAGCTCCGCCACTCTATGCGTCCTCGTTTGCAAGGACATTGGGCAGAAGCCCCTTGAATTCGTGCGCCTACTCGAGGCCATTCTTAAAGCCCGCCCACGACCGAAGCCATCCTTCCGACCATTGGTCGGAGATTCTCCCGGTATCAATAATATTAAGCCACCACAAAAAGATGCAAGCGAGATCCTTTCCCCCCCACCCCTTCCTCTTGCCTCCCGTTTTAAAATTGATCAGAACCTGCGGCGAGTATTAAGTTCTCCAAGTCTCCAAGCGCGATGGATTTATACGTGCAATCTTTTACTTCCATCAGGGTTGCTTTTAAGGGGGCCCTTCGGATTCTAAACCGGTGGGTCTTTTCCCCCTCTTGCTCTTTATTGTAAGGTTTAACGTGCAAATCGAGTCGGCAGCCCCCGAGCAGCTCCAACCTTGGAAACAAGGAGCCCCACGCGCCTCCACCAAGCTCCCGAAGGGGACCGCATTGCGAGTCTACATGCGCAGTAACCAGAATGTGCGCCCTCTGGTGGCGAGTCTACATCTTGTTGGTTTCCAGAAGCCGGTGCTGGAGGTGGAATTTCTCTCCATGTTCCTTTTCATGGACGTCAAATGATGTGGGGAACTCAAAATTTTGAAATCATGATTGTGGCTATATTTTAAGTTGCTCTGCTTGGCGTGAAAAGCACCAGAGTCTAAATCAGTGTTCCTCAACTTCAGCAACTTTAAGGATGTGTGAACTTCAAATCCCAGAATTCTCCAGCACTAATGTTAAATGAAGGTTAAGAAGGTTTTAAAAATGGTCTAAACCAGGGGTCCACTACCTGTGTTCCATGGACCAGCATCAGTCTGCAGCATGTCAGCAATCAGTCCACACAAACAAGCAAAGCCCCATCCACAGGATGCAGGCCAAGATGCAAAACCACACCCTCTCTGGTCCGCAGGAAAAAAAACTCTCTCCATGGAACCAGTCTCTAGTGCCCAAAAGGTTGGGGGCCATTGGTTTAAACCATAAATTCCAAGACTGTGGCAGCCAAAATTGGCAAGAAGGCAGAATGACTTTACCATACATTAAAAAAGGTCAGCCTTTTCAGCACAATGTTCCCTTCACTTATCACTGTTGTCTACCTTGCACCCCCAGCAGACACTGTTGTCTTGAGAAAGGCCTTATCTTGTTCAACATTTATATGAAGCCGCTGGGCGAGATCATCCGTGGTCTTGGAGTAGGGTGTTGTCAGCCTTCAAGATTTCTTCCTTTATTTCTTTTTCTCAGCTGTGCATCTTTCGGCTGCCATAAGTAACGGGAGGGGGGATATGGGCTATGATATATTTGGGAAGCGTGCTGGAGTGTGTAGGAAACGAAACTGTATATCTAGGGGGAGGGGGAGTTTTACTTAAGTTTCTATTCCTTGCTTTTCTATTCCTTGCTATGCGCAACTGCGACTCCTTATCAAAGCTATGCCAAGGTCAACGGACAGAGGCCTCATCACCACCTGAAGATGCCCACATGATGCTATGCATATTTCCTCATTGGAGGAGCAATATGGACTGTTGGGGGTGGGAACGTTGCCATCACTTTGTATATGTGTTTTTCGCGCTCATTTCTTCAGATTCAGAATTCTTTTGTTGCTACCACTTTGATTTCCAGTAAAAGATATCTTTACTCTAACAAAATGGAGTTTAAGTGTTTCTTTCTTGGATATTGAATGGAGCACCAGCTGACATTATTCTGAATCTCAACTTTTACCAGCCCACCCGGAGAAAACCCAAATTTTCTTCCGAGGGGGTTTGCTAACAAACAATGTCTAGCCCAGCCAGCGACCGAGAAGACCAGGGAGCGACTGGAGGACCTGAATCCCTGCTGATGGAGGGAGCAGAAGAGACTGACTTCTTAGCAGAGCTAAGTCTTGGCGAAACCCCAGCTGTGAAGCCTAAATGGTCCCTGGGAGTCGGTTGGAAGGATCCTGAGGAAAAGCCCCCTCCAGGAGTGACCACAACCCGTCGCCGAGGGAAAGATGAGCCATGGCAGGAGAAGGAACGGAGAGGCTTCTCACTAATGCAAGCCGAGCAATTTTCACATGAAGCTGCCAGAGAGGCTCCAGCTGATCAAAGGTACGAGGGGGAAGAAGGGGGGGTAGCCCCAGGCAGAAGAATCAGGGCAGCCCCCCCCATAAATCAACCCGGGTCAGCGCAACAGGCAGCAGCAGCAGCACAGGGCCCCCCGGCTGGGGGGATAATTGCCAGAAGGCGTAGAGCTGCAAGAGTGCCTCCGTTGGAAGTAAAATATGGAGGGGACCCCCAGGAATTGGGATTTTTCCTAGCACAAGTTTGGAGCCACATGGAGGAGTATGGGCAGGATTTTTCCTCAGAAGCGGCCAAAGTCAGGTGTGTGACCAGGGCTTTGGAGGGAACGGCTGCAAAGTGGATGGTAACTTTGCATAATGATAATGCCCCTCAACTGCTGAACTATAACCAGTTCATGAAAGCATTGCGCACTAGATTTGAAGATCCCCTAGCTGAACGCAAGGCTAGAATCAGGATGAAAACCATAAATCAGGGGCGAAGGTCAGTAGCTGATTACACCCAGGAGTTTAGAGAGCTGGCGTGCCATATCCGCGGCTGGTCCCAGGGAGCCCTGATAGAGGCTTTTAAGGATGGGTTAAATGAAGATGTTTATCAATGCTGCGTGGCCAGAAGAGACCCTGGGGAGCTGCAGCAGTGGTACGTGCTGGCAGCAGAGGTGGAGATTGACCTAACCCGAAACAGACGCCGGGGGGGCTTTGTCTTGAGGAATCCCCCCCCTACCAGGCCTCAAGAAACCTTAAAACCCCTGAAGGGAAGACCAGCGGCAAAACCCAGAACCAGAGCGTGTTTCCGATGTGGGAAGGAGGGCCACTGGGCTGCAGACTGCCATGCCAAGCTGGAACCAAAAGGGGCGCCAGGAGGAGGGAGAAGGTCTGAGAGGCCTCCAGCCACGCCTCGTGGATCGGCGTTAAAAGCGGAAGAGGTTGTAGAGGTCACCCCTCTAAAAAGAGGGGGGTTGGGAACTCCAACCTTTTCTGAAGGGAGTGAATCCGAACTGGAAGACGACGCCCTGGTAAGTCCGAACCAGGGCCCTATGACCATTCCAGTGAGATTAAGGGTATCCACATCGGGGGCTAAAGGGGACATGTTGGCTTTGTTAGACTCTGGATGCACAAGGTGCGTAATCAGTGCAAAGATGGTAGAGAAGCTGGGATTAAGGCTAAAGACTCTGAAAACGCCCATAGCTTTTTGCCAATTGGATGGATCGGTAGCCGGGGGTGGACCTGCTCATTTTATAACGGAGCCAGTGGAGATGACAATGGGGAACCATAAAGAGACTCTGTGTTTTATTGTGGCCCCTGGGATGGAGCGCCCTTTAATACTGGGTTTGCCTTGGCTCCGGAAATGGAACCCCCATGTTAATTGGAGGAGGGGATTACTACGCATACGCACAGACCAACCCCCAGAAAAGGAAGGGAAATCCAAGCGGGGACCCAAAGCTCCCATAGAGTTGGCTTCTACTGGCACCGAGACTCTGAAAGGGGAGGAGAAAATTCCAGAGGAATACTGGGACTTAAAGGAGGTGTTCAGTGAGAAGGCCTCGGATGAGCTCCCCCCTCACCGCTCGACGGATTGCAGTATCGAATTTTTGCCAGGAGTGAAACTCCCAAAACCCAAACTGTATTCAATGACCCCACGGGAATTAGGGGAATTGCGGTTGTTCATTGAAAAAAATTTAGAACGTGGTTTCATCCAACCTGCTAGGCCCCTGGTGGCGGCTCCAGTGTTGTTCCGGGAAAAGAAAGATGGTTCCTTACGCTTGGTGGTAGACTATAGAAATCTGAACGCTATCTCGGTGGAGAACGTGTACCCCCTTCCCCTGATGAAGGACATGCTGGCCCACCTCGCTAAAGGAAAGATTTTTTCAAAACTCGACCTGAGAGAGGCATACTACCGAATCCGAATCAAGGAAGGGGATGAATGGAAGACTGCTTTCAACTGTCCGATGGGGTGTTTTCAATTCAACGTCCTGCCGTTTGGCCTACAGGGGGCGCCTGCGGTATTCATGCAAATGATAAACCAAGTGTTGCAAGAGCATTTGTACAAAGGAGTGTTAGTTTATCTTGATGACATTCTTATCTACACAGAGACTCGTGATGAGCATGTGAAACTAGTGCGGTCAGTCCTGGAGAAACTTCGAGCGGCCCAGTTGTATGCCAAGCTGTCAAAGTGTGAATTTCACCAGGAGAAAATTGACTATTTGGGCTATCGCATATCGCACGACGGCATAGAAATGGACCCGGGGAAGGTGCAGGCGGTTTTGGAATGGGCCCCTCCCCGTACCAGGAAACAACTGCAAAGCTTCTTGGGATTTGCAAATTTTTACCGTCAATTTATTCCTGCGTTTGCGAAGATCGCGATGCCTATCACGAATCTCCTTAAAACCAAGGGGGAGGTGAAACCGAAGCCCAGTACGCCATTGAAGTGGTCCATGGAATGTCAAGCTGCTTTTGAGAAACTGAAACGTCTGTTTGCTGCTGAACCCGTACTTAAGCACCCAGACATGGACGTTCCGTTTGTAATCCAAGCTGATGCTAGTGACGTAGCCGTTGGGGCGGTGCTACTTCAGGTAAATGAAAAGGGATACCTGCAACCATGCGCCTATACCTCCCGTAAACTAACTGAAACCGAGAGAAGATGGGCCATCTGGGAAAAAGAAGCTTTTGCAGTTCGATGGGCTTTGTTAACGTGGAGGCATTTCCTAGAAGGAGCCAAACACCCTTTTGAGGTTTGGACAGATCACAAAAATCTGGAAGCTCTGAAAACACCTCGAAAACTGTCTCCCAAGCAAGTTCGCTGGGCGCAATATTTTAAGCGGTTCAATTTTTCTTTGAAGTACATTCCCGGGGGGAGAAACTTCATGGCAGATGCTTTGTCCAGATTACCTCAGTATAATAGTGCCCGCCAGGAAGTGATAAGACCTATCATCCCAACTGAACAGTTGGCAGCTCCAATGGTTACCAGAGCCCAGAAGAAAAAAGAGGTTGATGTGTCAAACGATTTATCGGCACAATTGAAAGAAGCTCTAAAACTGGATGATTGGTTCCTGACCCACTCGAATGACTGTACTATCAGAGATGGGTTGGCCTGGGTGGGGGCCAAATTATATGTACCGGGAAAGCTAAGGCACGAAATTTTACATCAAGCTCATGATTCTAAACCTGCTGGACATTTTGGGTTCGTGAAAACCCTACACTTGGTCAAAAGGCAATTTTGGTGGCCCACGTTGAAAAAGGACATTGAGACCTATGTCGCTAGTTGCCCTATTTGTGCTTCGGCTAAGAGGCTGCCTGGTAAACCAGCAGGCTTATTGCAGAACGTGGCTAGACCAACGGCCCCATGGAAGGAAATCTCCATGGATTTTATTGTGGATTTACCTGACAGTGGAGGAAATACAGTCATTTGGGTTGTGACAGATCTGTTTTCCAAACAGGTACATTTTATACCCTGCGCGAAGATCCCGTCAGCGAAGACGTTAGCTAAGTTGTTTATTCTGCATATTTACAGGCTACATGGAGTCCCTGAACGCATAATCTCTGACAGGGGTGTCCAATTTACCTCAAATTTCTGGAAAGAGTTCCTGAAGTTACTAGGCTCCGCCCAGGGGTTAAGCTCCGCCCATCATCCACAAACCAATGGGGCCTGCGAGAGAACTAACTCGGTACTGGAACAGTATCTGCGGTGTTACATTAATTATCAACAGGATGATTGGACTGATTTACTGCCTTTTGCTGAGGTGGCATACAATAATTCGGTACATAGCAGCACCGGATTCACTCCGTTTAAAGTGGCCTCGGGACAAGACTTTGTACCCATACCCGAGCTTCCGCAAGAGGAAACTAATATTCCCTCGCTGGATGAGTGGATAAGGCATCTCCAGATGACTTGGCCAGTTGCCCGCAAGGCATTGGATGATGCTCATCAAGCTCACAAAAAGTTTGCAGATAAAAAGAGACGTCCACAGGAACCATACCAAGTTGGTGATAAAGTGTTTTTATCTACCAAATTTTTGCAGACCACACAGAAATCGAAAAAGCTTGGCCCTAAGTATGTGGGACCTTTTCCGGTTGAACGAGTTGTGAATCCTGTGGCGGTCCAATTGACATTGCCAAAAACTCTCCGTCGGATCCATCCTGTTTTCCATGTTAGTTTGTTAAAACCTGAACGTACATCTGATCTGAGGCCTACTCAGGTAGCCCCCCCTGTGCCATTGCTCATTGAAGGTGAACAACATTTTGAAGTTAAGGAAATTTTGGATTCTAGGAAGAAGCGGGGTCGAATCCAATATTTGGTGGCGTGGAAGCATTTTCCTTCTTCCCAGTCTGAATGGGTAGACGAGAGAGATGTTAGAGCCCCCCGACTGGTGCAGGCGTTCCGCACCATGTATCCTGATAAACCCTGAACATATATGCTGTTGTTATTTGTTTGTAATATCTTGTCTTTACTCTTATATTTTTTAGGACTAACGTCTTTTTGCAGGAGGGCCGAATGTCAGCCTTCAAGATTTCTTCCTTTATTTCTTTTTCTCAGCTGTGCATCTTTCGGCTGCCATAAGTAACGGGAGGGGGTATATGGGCTATGATATATTTGGGAAGCGTGCTGGAGTGTGTAGGAAACGAAACTGTATATCTAGGGGGAGGGGGAGTTTTACTTAAGTTTCTATTCCTTGCTTTTCTATTCCTTGCTATGCGCAACTGCGACTCCTTATCAAAGCTATGCCAAGGTCAACGGACAGAGGCCTCATCACCACCTGAAGATGCCCACATGATGCTATGCATATTTCCTCATTGGAGGAGCAATATGGACTGTTGGGGGTGGGAACGTTGCCATCACTTTGTATATGTGTTTTTCGCGCTCATTTCTTCAGATTCAGAATTCTTTTGTTGCTACCACTTTGATTTCCAGTAAAAGATATCTTTACTCTAACAAAATGGAGTTTAAGTGTTTCTTTCTTGGATATTGAATGGAGCACCAGCTGACAGGTGTCATCTATATGCGGATGACACCCAGTTATACATCTCTACTCCAGACCACCCCAACGATGCTGTGGGGGCTATGTCCAAGTGCTTGGAGGCCGTGCGGGATTGGATGGGCGGGAACAGGCTTCGGCTCAGCCCATCCAAGACCGAGTGGCTGTGGTTTCCGGCGCCCCGATATAGCCAGCTGACACCTTCGCTGGCTATCGGGGGGGAAGTTTTGCCCTCCGCAGAGAGGGCTCGCAGCCTGGGTGTCCTCCTGGATGTACGGCTGTCACTTGAACATCACATTGCGGCCGTCTCCAGGGGGGCGTTTCCTCAGATCCGTCGGATCTACCGGTTGCGGCCCTTCCTGGATCGGGACGCCTTGCGCACGGTCACTCAGGCCCTTGTCACCTCTCGCCTGGACTATTGTAATGCCCTCTACATGGGGCTCCCCGCGGGGAGCATCCGGAGACTCCAGCTGGTGCAAAATGCAGCCGCGCGGGTGATCATGGGGGCGTCGCGTAGCGCCCACGTGACGCCTCTCCTGCGCGAGCTGCATTGGTTGCCGGTGGCTCTCCGGGTTCGCTTTAAGGTTCTAGTTTTGACCTTTAGGGCGACCCATGGCATGGGACCAGGTTACCTCCAGGACCGCATTCTGCCAGTGATCTCTAACAGGCCGGTGCGTTCCCACAGAGAGGGTCTGCTCTGGGTGCCGTCGGCCGCTATGTGTCGTCTGGCGGTGCCGAGGGGTAGAGCCTTCTCTGTGGGTGCCCCCGCCCTCTGGAATACTCTGCCACCGGAGCTCCGTACCGGCATGGACCTGAGGGCCTTCAGGCGCGCGTTGAAGACCTGGCTCTTTGAGCAGGCCGGCTTGGGCTGAGATAATGGTTTTAATTTGGTCTCCATATTTAATTTTAAATTGGGGTTTTAAGGGGGGGGGGTCTTTTTAGTCTCAGTAATCAGCCAATTAATTTCATAGTTTTTTAATTTTTGTATATTTGTGGGTTTTAGATGGGACTGTACACCGCCCTGAGTCCCTTGGGAGAAGGGCGGTATATAAATTTAAATAATAAATAAATAATAATAAATAAATGAGAGTGCCTAATCCGGTGCTGTTCAGAAAGTTGTTACAAATTGGGAAAGAAAAGCAAGTTCTGGCAACTGGTTGCTGATTTACATATGAAATCTTCTGACCACCGGAGTTAGATCCAGTAAATCAAGAGAAGAAGAAATGGTGAATTCATCTGAAGGGTTTTGTTTTCATTCTGAGCATCAGGATCTTTCTCAATGTCCTGAAATTATTATTTTGTGAATGATCAATGTTGTATTTCTGGCATCTGCCATTGTGGGCTGTAGTCCACAAAAGCTATACGGTACTATAATAAATCTTTGGGGTTTCATAAAACAAATCCTGTAGGAAGCTGAATACTGTGTTTGGTAGTTTTAATAAAAAATATTATCTAGAGATAATGAGTCAAGTATTATGTCTCCAATAATTTCCTTTGATTCATGATGAATCAAGAACGTATATATGCTGCAAACAATCTTCTTAACTAGGCAAATTGCAGCTATAGTCTGGATTGAGCAGATGGTCCTGGACAATTTTCTTTCATATTTAATGATGGTTCAAGCATCAAGCAAGCCATCTGCAGAGGAAGACAATGTCTCAAATACTGCAGGTATTTTTTCTAGTTCGTTGTTTGCCAAGAGAAAAACAGCACTACCATAGTTTGAAATCAGCTGAAAAGGGTTGGTGTGGTTCTATGACAGAAACAAGTTCTTAACTTGGAGTGCTGGCCCACCTGAAAACCATCACAGACCTGCTGTTAGACCCCTTGCAATTGGCCTATCAAGCGAATAGATCAGAAGATGATGCTGTTAAGATGGCACTGCACTACATCTTACAACATCTTGAATCTCCAAGAACCTATTAAAGGGTCTTTATTATAGACTTCAGCTTGGCATTCAATACCATATTTCCAAATATTATTTTCACTAAACTGAGCTAGCTGTTCCTGACCACACTTGTAAGTGAATCATAAGCTTAGGAAGCAGCAGGTGAAGCCAGGCAAAATCACATCAGATACTTCTACAATTACCACAGGGGCCTCCCACAGCAGTGTGCTCTCTCCACTACTCTTTTCTATCTATACCAATGACTGAATATCAAACCTCTGTTAAAGTACTACGTTTGCAGATAATACAACAGTGATTGGTCTCATTTGAGATGATGACGAATCTGCAAACAGACAGGAAGTTGATCAACTGGCATGGTACTGCTGGAACAATTAACTGAACACACTCCAAACTGTAGAAATGATAGAAGATTTTAGGAAAAGCCCTCCTATTCTACCACCTCTCATTTTACCAGACAACATAGTATCCACAATAGAGACCTTCATGTTTCTAGGTTCTATAATATTTCAAGACTTGAAATGGACACCTAACATCAAAAAGTCATCAAAAAGGCACAACAAAGAATGTCCTTTCTGAGCCAACTCAGAAAGCTCAGAAATCTGCTGATACAAGTCCTACAAAGGAATTATTGACTTTGTCATTTGCACCTCTTATAACTGTTTGGTTTGGTACAGCAACCGAACAAGACAGACACAGACTTCAATTGATAGTCAGGACTGCTGAAAAAACAATTGCAACCAGCCTGCTTTCCATTGAAGATCTGTATACCGCACAAGCTAGAAAGAGGGCTGTGAAAATACCAACAGACCAACACATTCTGGTCACAAACTATTTCAACTTTCCTCAAGACAATGTTACCGGGCATTGCACGCCAAAACAACTAGATACAAGGACATTTTTCTTCCATACCATCACTTTGCTAAACAACAAATTCCCACAACACTGTCTTAAGCCTTGGAATGTCAAATTACCTAGTAGGGCTATATTACTGTTATCCTTCTCATCTTTGCTTTTACCTATTTCCTTAGCTCTTTATGACTATAGCTTTGTTGTTTGTATCTTATGATTTATGTGGATTGTTTTTATTGAGTATCCTATTATGATTTATGTTGATTGCTTATTTAATATCCTACGACTATCACTGAGTGCTGTATCTTATGATTTATGATGAATGTACAGTATGTTAGGATTGTGATCATGATTTATCACTTGTTGCTTGTATGTGCACCGGAGACAAATTCCTTGTGTGTCCAATCAAATTGGCCAATAAACAATTCTATTCTATTTTTAACTTGGAATCTTCCAAGTATGTTAGCTTAAAATCTTCAGAATACTGAACAAGCATAGCCAAAATATTGAAGAAAGATTAGTCTTAAGCAGTGGCAGTTGTTGTTAGGCAGATAAAATCTTTGAACTGAGTTCAAGACTGATGAAAAGTTCTGTCTTTTTTGATGGCTGGGGGCAACAATACCATATTTTGAAATTTTTGTTTTCCAATTTAGCTTATGGCTCTACTGTTTCTTAATGGTTACCCAGCCAATTTAACCAGATTTGATACCAATTAGCATTTCAAGATCAGTCTGGTCAACTAAATACAAGCTTATGGATGCAAACAGGCTAGAAGTACAGAAAATTCATTCCCCTTATTCTACACAAAAAAATTGGGTTTTTATTTTAATAAGCAGATTTTGTTTTGAGGTTTATTCCAGATCTGACAAAACCACTGGTCTCCATGATACAGGAATGTCTCCATGAGGTTAGTCTTTTATTTTCTGATTTCAAAAGTCAGCAATTTATTCTTCATATTGCACAATTTACTATTGTCAGATAAAAAGCTGCATTAAAAAAAGAAAATTATAAATTCATATCTTTTTCTTTGCCCTGAAATAGCACTATATTGGGCAAGCAAAAAGTTATAAAAATATACAGTATGCTATAGCTGATGATTTTTTTTATAACGGCATTTTTATCACTGGAAATTTTTAATCAGAGGTTTGTCTTTTTTCTTTTTGTTATCACATAATTATTTCTTCTATTACCTTCTTTCATAGTCTGGAAAATGTAATATTTTTAATGAAATGAAATGTGATTCATTTGAGCCAGAATAGCATGGTTAATGCTTGGATTTGTGAATAATGATGCTGAATAGCAGGATAATCTTTTCTGCACGCTGCCTTTCTGGGAGTTATAATCTAACAAATCTAGAGGATTGTAGGTTGGAAAGGATTGGCTTACGTGGATTCTTCTACTTTTTCACAGACTTTTTTTTCTGGAAGGTAGCACATTTGCTCACAATAATTCTTGAAGACCAACTTTCCTCAAGAAGCATATTTGAAGTATATGTTTAGAATATATCAAGTATTCTAAACCACATCAGTATTATATATTAGTGCTGATGCAAAAGTACTATGATTATTAGCAAAAATTACCAATCAAATATCGAATTTCCTTTTCATTCTTTACATTTTTTTCTATCGCATAAAGGCTATTATCTCTTAACACATATGATAAGATAATTTACAATTTAAATGAAATGTCATGAAAAGGATTAACATTTTCAATCAGCTTACAATAGTTACTGATATTAGCACACCCTTTGTATGATTATCCTTAAAACAAATCCCTCTAAGGAATATTTAAATTTATAACCACATTTGACCTTATCATGTACATACAAGGGTCATAATTCTGTGCGTCACAATATAGAGAGGTAACAACATATGGTTCATGTGATTTTATTTTAACATAACAAAAATGGAACATCTATCAGCCCCTTTCCCCAAAACAGAAAGAAAAGTGTAGCTATAAAATTGGTTTGCAACATGAAAATAGCTTAGTAATATTTCATCTTCTTTACAACTACTTTTGAAGCACTACAGTTTAAAATGTATTATTTGCAATATTGTTAATTATATTCTGGTATAGAATCATAACCTGCTTGTATACAACTGACAGCTAGATTGATTCTTACTTATTCTTAGAATTATGTAACTGTTCCATTTATATAGATGTTAAAAAATGAATTGTTCTTGCAGAGAAATAAGTTAAACCATAAGAGGGGCTGCAGACCAAATAATTATATAGCAATTTCAGCATAAATATAGATTAGATTCTGGAACAACTGTAGTTGCTTTTTAAAAAATTACTACTTTCACCACAGGCCAGATTTTTTAAATCTGACAATTCTGGCTTATGTATAACAAAGGGTGTGCACACCATGGGCACAACAGAGAAATAAATATATTTTTTTATCTTGATAGAAATTAAAATATCACCATGTCACCAAAGAAGAGAGACTGAAATAGGAAAATGAAATTTCCCATCACAAATAGTATGATTCTCTTTAAATTAAGGTCTGTCTTTGCTCAACAGCAGATTTTAAAAATTGTGGTAAGTTGCACACAATTACATTGCTTCTAGCATTACATGACACAAAATATATAGGGCAATACCCTGTTTTAATTAATTATCAAACTTCTTCAGTGTACTTTTTCAAATGCAAAATGTTGACAAATCAAGTTTAGCTGAATGTAGAATCAATAAGGTACACTATTCACATGGTCTCTGGAAACATTACCCATAACATTCAGTTAAAAGGCACGAGGTAACTAAATGAAAAAGTCTTCACCATCTTAAGAGCTGCCTTGATCAGCAGAGTATGCAAAATTAATATAAAAATATACAGTACCTGTGATGATACATTGGTTCAGGAACTTTCCCATGTGTCATAAAAACTTTAGAACAATCTAGAATTACTATGCCTTCCAGATAACACTCACTAAAATAGTGTTATATGAGGAACATGTTTTATTTCATGTTTTAAAAAGTATGCTAGATTTGATCTAAAAAATTACAAATCTCTCAACACCTTTCCTTCTTCCTCATCATCACTATCAGTCACATTGACTTGCTGTACACTAGAAGGGGTGGAAGGGGTGGCTGTAAAAACATTTTCAAGGGCCCCAATGTCCAACTGTGGCATAGGATTTAAATACTCCTCTTCAGTCTGACTGTGGCTGCTGTAATAGGATGTCCCTTCCAAGCTCTCACAGCTGCGGGAGTCTTCGCTATGCGTGTGTTCATCAGAATATTCTCTGAAAGGGTAGTCTCTGTTCAGGGCAGAAAACATGGCCTCGTGCTTTTGATACTGGTCTTCATAAAAGCCAAGGCATTCAGGCATGGAACTGGGAAAATTCCCATAGCCAAAAGGAGGCCGGCTATATGGACATGTGCTGCATCAAAACAAAGGAAAAAAGGGTTATTTCGACTGCTTTGCCATAGGACTGATATATCACTACTAACACATATAGGTAGTTCTCGACTTACAATCATTTGTTTACTGACTGTTAAACATCACAATGGCACTGGGGAAAAAAAGAGACTTATGACCAGTTTTCACATTTAGGACACTGCAAGCATCCCCATGGTCATGTGATCAAAATCCAGGTGCTTGGCAACTGGCATATATTCAGTACAGTACACCAATTGTACTGTACTGAGGTCATGTGATCACCATTTGTAACCTTTTCAGCTGGTTTCCAATAAAGTCAATGGGATTTGCTTAACACCCATGTGATTCATTTAACAACTGCAGTGATTTGCTTAACAATTGAGGCAAAAATGGTCATAAAATGGGGGCAAAATTCATTTAATAATTGCCTTGCTTAGCAATGGAAATGTTGGACTCAATTGTAGTCATAGGTTGAGGACTACCTTCATAGCAGGTCTTTATTTAAACCTTGAGTTAAACTAATAGAAAGGTACATTCTCTTTCAGGCTGAAAACTGTATTTGACTTTTCAACAGAAGGAACAGTTTGCAGCAGGATAAAAAGTTCACCTAATTTCAATTGTTAATGTAATTTAATATTTAATTTGTATATTTAATTAAAAATATTATAGTTATTCCCCACATATTTTCTGATCACATTTAAATTCACAGTTCTGTAATAACTTTTAGAGGAGGTCTATAGTTGAGTCTAAGGTTTTTGCTATAGAATATTAGTAGAATATTGACTAGGTAGTCCTACAGTATAGAAATCAATCAAGAGGTAGGACAATTCAGTCACTTACCCCCCAACAAAAGCTGATTTAATTAATATATACAGCATTCATCCCAAAATAATAAGATGGTTTAAGGTGACATAAACAAAACCAATAAACACCCCAGCAAAATCCTCAACTTAAACAGAAAGGGCGGAATAAAAATTAAAAGGCAATTAAAAAACTGTGCTGATGAGAAATGCCATAGTCTCCTTTATTGTTTACATGAAATGTTAAATAGTACATGCATGTATGCATGGGTATGTATCTCTATTCTCCTTCAACTCAAGCTCCTGATAATTTGAATGGATGGATGATGGATGGATAGACTGAATAGTGTGCAAATTCTTTTCAAATTGAAATTGCACTATTGAATTTGAAGCATTTTAAGCATCTATCATAAACACACACATATACACTCACACACAGAAATACAAGATATGAATGGGTACAAGTAAAATGTAAATAGATTTCGGAAGCAAATAAAATAAGTGAGGTATTGTGATGATTACATTTAGCAATTTAGCAAAAAGTTGTTGTTGATCATATAACTTCCTGGCATTAAGTAAGGATCTTTATGATTAACAATAAGATAACCACCATCTTGTATTCTGCATTTCATTTCCAACTGCTCTACATTGTAACTGACCTTGGGCCAGTCACTCTTTCTCAGCCCAACCCACCTTAGAATATTGTTGTGAGGAAAATGGGAGACAAAAGTATTAGGTATATTTGTCACCTTGATCAATTGAAATATATTAGGATATCATTATCATCATCATCAATCATCCAGTCTTCTCTTCAATGGAGACAGTGGCTTTAGGTCAAATATATATACATGTCCAGATTGTAATGGGATTATACCTAACTTAAGAAAAACCAAGGCTGCAAATCAGAGACTGAACCATTGGAGTTTGAGGTCTCTAATCAAAAACTGTTGGGTAGATTGTGTCTTGGAAAGATTTGTTTTAATAATTAGATGAGTATGATGATTCTGACTTGTTTTTCTTCTTAGGGACAATAATGTACTAGACAGGTTTAAAAGATTGGATATGGGAGAAAAATCCTTAAAAATCTCTATGGTAACTGGAAAATTTGATGAGAGAATAGTAGAATGAAATGTTTGGAAGTTCCATAGGAAAAGAAACAGGAAAAACAGAAGGAAAATTGTCTAATGTCATTGCACTTTTGCTAACAGTAAGTGCAAACCTTGGCAAAGTGTATCTAATTACCTATTCCAGAATGTAAGTATGTGGTTGCATTACCTTGAAGGGAAATAATGAGGCCCTGGTAAAAAGTAAGGATGGTGAAATGAAAATCGAGGAGGAGCTCCAAAGAGAGTTGCTGGATGACCAATGGGAGGAGGCTGATAAACGTGTGGATGAGGGATAGGCGGTGCTTGAGGAATGGGTCCATTTCTAGAACATGAAGAAACACCTGAGTATTCCTTGGGGGGTTGGCTAGTTGAGACACTGTATCTAGGGTGAGTAGTGCTTGTATTATTTGGGGTCCTGCTTGAGCTTTCAATAGAAATCTGGGTGGGTCTCTTTATAGAGCAATTTGTTCCTGAAGATACACGATGAGCTTCTGTTGGGGAAGGTGCAGCAAATCGTTGAGGCTGAAGGACTGGCCGGATTGGCAGGTTTGCAGTTGAGGCAGCTAGTGGTGTTGTGTTTCCTACACTTGGCTGGAATAGTGTTATAGGGCCTGGATGCTGAGCAGAAGGAGCTGGCAGCTGGATAGTAGAAGTGGCTTCACCTTTGGAGAAAGAAAATAATCAGTTATAACCGAGAAACTCATATTAATAGTATTTTCTTATTGAAAGTTTACTTCATTTTATTTTACTACAAAACATTTGACTGCAAATAATAATTATACTAGGTGTGAAAATCATTACATGTGTTCTGTAATTAATATGTGCAGCAGTATATTATTATGTATGCTTTTATTTTAAAAAAATCATACTATGCAATTATACTTTGACAAAAAGATAAAGAAATATTAAAGTATAATTCCTTAAATTTGTAAATCTGAAAACTCAAATTCCTTCTATTTTTGGAAACTCATTAGTATTATCAACAATAAAAATTTATTGATTAATTCTTTTTAATATAAAAGGGCAAGGGCTGTGTGATTTCAAGGACACCTCTGTCTAATCACACCTAACCAACAGATCCAGCAGGAAAGGCATGTGAAGAGTCCTGTCCATGAAGGAATGGCATCTAATGGGAGCAAGGAGAAAAGGTTTATCTGCTAAGCACCTACACTTTGAAATATTATTCCTTTTGATTGGCCCCAACAGTACTGGCTGTTTAAAAGGGCCAAAAACATGGCTTTGCCATCTGGCCTGGGAATCTGAAAACATAGATATGAAGACTGTATTGCTAGGAAAATTGAGCATGCTCTTCTGCAGATTATGGAATTTTGTTTTGCTTTTTAAAGGTTGATATTGTTTTAACTTTTTAAAATTATTTTGTTATGTTTTTTGTTATTTTGCAGCATTGTTTTTGTTTTAACTTTGTATGCTGCTCAGAGTCATGAATGATTTATTCATTTGATTTTTATCTCACATTTATTACTGTGTATAAGTAACTCAGGGCAGCAAATATTCCTTATACTCCTTCCTCCTATTTTCCCTACAATAACCCTGTGTGGTGAGTTAGACTAAGGCAAAGGGTGTCAAACCCATGGCATCACATTGCTATCACACAATGTTTTTCCCTTTGTGGAGCTGGGTTGGGCATGGGCTGCGTGTGACACATCCGGCCCACAGGCCACAAGTTTAACACCCCTGGATTAAGGGATAGGCCCAAGGTCACCAACCAGCTTTCCTGCCTAAGGCAGGAACTAGAACTCAGTCTCCTGGTTTCTAGACCAGCACCTTAACTTCTCACCAATCTGACTTTATTTAGAAATGAAGTAAGTAAGTAAGTAAGTAAGTAAGTAAGTAAGTAAGTAAGGTATCTGTTAATATCCAAAGATATTTAGGATATCTTTCAAATTTGTCAATAAAAGCTTATATTTAGGTCTGTATTCCATTCCATGTTTTCTAATACTATATATGGAATTAAAAAGCAAATACAAAAGGTAAGACACCAATTATCCAGTTTCATTTTGTAAGTATTATATATATTAATTATTATACATTATTTCATTTGGGTGAAATAATAATTGTTTATTGAATATTATGTTCCCATATTTTTTTTAAATTTTTCTTTTCCAACTCTAGCATGATGAATGCTGCTTCCGAATATAGTTTGTTGTGGATCATCACAATAGTAATGTTCTTCAGGATGTCAATTTATTAGCTCTTTTCCTTTTTGGAGAAAATTAACTTTTTCAAGGAGGATAGAAAAAAAATGGTTTCAATACTGAGGATGATTCAAACAGGTGAATTTAACAGCTCACCTCACATTTTTATAACATCTGCAGTAAATGTTATTTTATATCTCTATTTTATACTTTAAATAACCCTCATTTTGGACTGCATTCTAGTGAGGGCAGGCAATTGTTTTAGCACAGAAGAGCTGGACTTTTGAAGTATGTTTGTGTTTTGAGGAGTTTTATTTTTACACAAAAAATAAATATGTTTAAATAGAAGTTTCACACAATTAGTTTTGAGCCAGTTTCCTTTAAAGGAAGAGGAAATTTAATTTCATTGCTGAATTTAATAGTACAATTACAGGTGGGGTTTGGGAACAAAAAAGAAAACAAATTGGCTGACTACATGTGGGTCTTAGTTGGTCTTTTCTTGATTTAAGTGCTATTTTGTAATTTCAAATAATATTTTTTTTAAAAACCCACCATTTAACACCGTTTAAAAGAATTCTTTGAAGTTAATCAAATGATGAAGAAGTGAAAATGATTAGATTCAGTCCGTTTATCAGTTACTGCCAATATCAAAATCCGTGTGGATGGCTGGCTGCTATGGGTGCGTGTGCACAGACAGCCCCACTCACATGAGCAATGGGTGTTCGTATGTGTGTGCGCGTGCACTAATATGCCTGCCGCTCCCACAAAACCATTCCCTGTTTTCCTCCTCCCTCTCCTCTGCTCTGGGCCGCCAATCTCGGAAAGGTTGGGGAACTTAAAAACACATATACATACATGGTGACATATACATACATGGTGGATGCCACTGGTAATACTATATGTTTACAGCAAATCAGCCTCAATAAGTGGCAACACCCAGTCATGTGACCTATAAAGTTATAAAGGATTAGTCCTGGTTAATATTTTATTGTAGCCTGGGAGGTATGTTGGATTAGAGAACTGAAAAGTTCATTCTGAGAGAAAGCAATGACAAACCACTTCCATTTCATGCCAAGAAAACTGTGTAGAGGATATGTCCATGTCTGAGAATTAATGTTCACTCTGATAAAAACAATGAACAGATACATATTGTCTCAATGTAAAGGTTGGTTCAGAGAATGACACAGTTTTAGGAAAGAACTGTTACAAAAAATCAAGAAACACTCCATCATAATACATTGTGGATAAATTGGCTCTAAACTGGAAATGGTGTGTGTATGGAGAAATTCTTGTCACCCTATCCCCTTAATCTTAATATGTTTAACTATGAAAGATACTGAGATTCTTATTTGGAAGAATCAATTTCACTTGAGCTGGCTGCCATAACAAGACAACAGCTGTTACAAAAGAAGCACATTTCTTGGTTCCATTTATTATAGAAGTGTAAGAAAACAGACCAGAGTGTTGTTGTCAGAAATTGCTTATGTGTGTTTCATTTGAAAATAACGTACTTTGTGGAATTCTTGTCTTGGGAGTTCTGGGAAATGTGTTCATTAGATTGTTTCATTCCAGGCTGGTGGCAAAGAAATTTGATACTATGTAAGACTTACTATGTGGATTCACTTCAAGGCGATTTTACTTAATAAGAATAAAATTTACAAATTTGAAAAAAATGCTTATAAAAATATGGTTATATTTTATCGCTTAACTTGCTGAAAACTTCTAGATATAAGTGCAATATTTAGTTGCTAGTTTAAAGATTTCTACAAAACCGTGCTATGAATGTGTTTGCAGGAATTAAAATTCTCATTCCAAAGTTGCTTTCAAAAAGGCAACTGGACTTTCTTGATTTTTCTTCAAGACATTTCACTTCTCACCCAAGAAGCTTCTTCAGTTCTAATTAACTGGTGGGGAATGGAAAGGATTTGTACCAGAAGTGGTATTCAGCAGGTTCTGATCAGTTCTGGAGAACCGGTAGTGGAAATTTTGAGTAGCTTGGAGAATTGGCAAATACCACCTCTGACTGGAGATTTTACAGCATTCTTCCCCTGCCACGCCCACCAAGCCACGCTCACAGAACCGGTAGTAAAAACATTTGAATCCCACCACTGATTTATACTGTTTGCAATCATTCACCAAGAGAATCATTAAACCACCTGGCAGTTAGTCTGGGTCCTCAGTCACCTAAATCAGAGTGCCAATGAATGTGAAATTGACTTGGGACTGTTGAAAGGGCTGCACTGTAAATAGGATATAAATTGTGTCCTATCCCTTCCTCATTGTTGAGAGCGGGCTGTTCAATTTTGATACAGATAGCCTCTTTGACTCCTCTTTTAAAGCAGTTTAAAGAATTCATATAAACAACAAAAATGAACTTACAGACTGGATGCCCGATGCTGTTCTGTACATTGGGTATAACCACAGAGTAAGTAGGTGATCGGAAAGGGTAAATGGTAGTTGGATTTGTAGTAATAATACTCTGAGAAGTCCCAGTAAAGACAGTAGAGGCTGTCATTGGACTTGTAGCTATGATGTTCTGAGTTGTACCAGAGAATACAGTGGAGACAGTCAATGGAAACCTCTTCCTTTTGCCAGGCCTTGGCTGATAAACCCAACCTGCAGAAATGTTAAAGAGTACGCCAGCTGAAAGACAGAGTTTCTTTTGAAAATCCTTACCTAGGATATGCATGATGATATGCATTATTAAGAGTAACATAAACTTCTCTGTTGTTAAGTCAGAAAATCATATTTGCAAAAGAACACATATTCATATGTACAATATGAATAGAAAGCTTACAATCTCTCAGAGGGAAAAAGAAATACTGTTCCTTTCTATTTGTAATACCTCTCATTACCATGGATTTTGGTTTGAGTTATATACAAACATTAGAGTCAATTTGGAATCCTGGCGATTACATGGATAAGCCCCTACAATTTTCTTGGCAACATTTTTCAGAAGTGGTTTTGCCTTTACCTTCTTCTTAGGGCTGAAAGGAAATGACTGCCCCAGTCATCCAGTTGCTTTGTGAAAGATTATTATTCATGCTCAGTATCTTTAATCATTACACCAAATTGGTATTCATGCCATCAATATTATCACCCGATTGTGGCATAACTTTACAATCAAGACAGAATACCAACTTTGTTAAATAAAACATTATTTCTGCTAATACTAAATAGAGTTAATGCCGTTCTTATTCTATTATTCATTATATTTGCTTTAGTATTACAGAATTTAGCATCAGATTATTTTTTAAATATGTATATAAAATCAGAACCCTGGAAATTATTATATTATCTGAATTGTATTTCACTGGGAATAACACAAAGACATGCAATGAGTTTATACATTTAAAACAGGAACACCAGAAGAAAATGTCAGCATTAATATAATTGGGTTAATTAATATTAACATACGCCTTTTGTTGAATAAACTATTTTTTCCCAGATGTAATTTCAAGTAATTAACAAGATTTACATAAATCAGTGGAAATGCACATTCACAAGACAGATGAGAGAAAAGTTGTGGCTTTCTTTCTTTGTTGTGGACTGCCAGAGCCACTGAGAGTCTGCAAATTTAATAAATAATTATTATTTCCATATCCTAAATATGTCTCACTTGACAAAATGGGAAAACCTTAGTGCTCATACTAATATACAGATGGTTGATCTACATGTAAGGTGGCATAATGTCACCATTCATCTGGCTATTTGTATGTCTTTGGGAGACGTACGGTAAGTCAGAAAAAAACGAAGAAATTTGCTTCGTTATTTAAACATACTATGTTTTTTTTCATCTTCCAGGATTCTGTTTCCTGAATGATTATATTTAAATACCATCTTTCCATGCAGGAACCTATGGATTACTTAATGGCGATCAGATATTAAAAATGTATAAATAATTGTCTCTCTAGTACCAGGAAATTCTTCTCTGTGTTTTTCTTTTATCTTCTGAGCTTCATCATAATAAGGTTTCTTTTGTTCTTCAGTGAGCTTGTTCCATTCCAATCCAAGCTGGACACTGATCTCGGCATTATTAGCAGCAGGGTTAGCTTTGGCTAAGGCTGGCCGATGAATTCTTGCCCATACCATAAATGCATTCATAGGACGCTTGACATGGCCATCTCTATCTTTGCTGAACGGAGTATCTGGTATCCCTACGATAAAGTAATATTAATGTTTAGGTAATATAGGGATGGGTGGAATATACTGCTAATTCTGCACTATTCTGTGGGCATTGAAGTATGATTCTAACAATAATAATATGATTTTTCTCTACCTCAATTGTTGAAAACACTGCTTAATTCTGGCAACAAATGTAAACATTAGGCTCAAACATACCCAAATTCTAAATTCTAATTATTATGATAATTACATGTGGCTGTAGATTATGGATTTTGGTGACTAGTACGAGGCCATTTTTGACAAGTGTCATATGATCCTATTGTAAAGTGAAATTATAAGCTGATACAGAACAGTTTGGGCTGTGTAATTTACTTTTCTACTGCATATGGAAGAGGTAGGAGTGTGATTCCTCCTAGAGCCTTTATTCATCTTCAGGCTCTGCATTGATATTTTGGAGAATTATGTGCTTTAGACAGGGGAACCTCCACTAAGGAGTTGTTGGAAATAGAAAAGAGGAAAAAAATTGTTATACAAGTCCATTGGATTTCATAACTAATTCTATCTCTTACTACATGAAGCATGGCAAATGTTAGTAACTACATAAAAAACAAGCAGGTTTTCTACCAGTCTGGGGCAACTTTGATTTCCACTTTGTCACAGGGCAAACTGTATTTGAAACTGAGTGAAGTTATCAGGAACAATTTGCAAGATGGCATAGGAATTGGAAATTCACTAAGTGGTTACACGACTTCTGCATAAATTTTTTGAATCTAACTAGACACTGGGGATAAATAACTACTGTATACACTGGGTGATAAAAATACTAAACAAACAAAAGCACATCTGCTGCATTGTTGAAAGAGGTTCCAATTCTACAAGAGAGATTAAATATCCCATGTTTCCTTCTGTAAATTGCTCTTAGAATTTACTAATTATATCACAAACAACACAAGTTTATTCATTTATCTATGATCTGTCAGAATTAAGTTTCACTATGTCCACTATATTTAAGAGTGTACCCTACATGCCCTTCAATGAGGAGCTATAGATTTATTTTTTAATTTATGCAGTCTATTTGCATAGCTGCCAATCTCAACAAGTGACCCTGAATTAAAAAAAGCAGAGATCAGATTAGAGATGAACCTCTTATTTAATTTCTGTCAGTATTTTTTTAGAACTTTCACAATTTTCCTGTCCATACAATTCCACAATTTAAGCATCGATATTGGTGGTTCCAATAGTCATGCTTAAATTGTGAAATTTTAAGGACAGGAAAATCATGACAGCTCTAAAATATATTGAAAGAAATATATGTTCAGTATAAAATATACTGAAAGAAATATGATGTTAACTTACAGAAATAAGCATAATATGTATTCACTAATATTCATAAATTTTAGTTGAGATTGGAATGAATGACATTTGGGCAATATAATATACTGCACTGCTGAATTTTTCTTCATCACAGAAGCAATTAAATATTAACATTAAAATAATTATGTATCATGTTACTATTTTAGCATGTATTTTATATTATTCATCATAGATTGTGTAATGAACTATAGAACATATTATTTCCCTTCTATTCAAAAATATTGATGAGCAAATTGTCTTAAGTACAATGTGTTAAAAATGCTGTGCCAAAATCCTTAATTTGCCCTAAAGCTATATTTTTGGTGAAAAAACACTTGTTTTTCTTCTTTTACTTAATATATAGTATTTGTATGAAATGGCAGATAATTTTATTTCTCTTATAAAATCAGCCTCACTTTGGCATATCTAATATTGGCTACACTTTCTAATTTGAAAAAGACCTATGAAATATAATACATCATATGCCACTTCATCCTCCTGCTTTCCCCCACAATAACCCTTTGAGGTAGTTGAATACAGCTAGCCAAAAAATAATCCAGCAAGCTTTCATGGTTAGAGTGGAATTAAACTTTGGTCTCTCCAGTGATAATCCAACATTTTAATCACTACACTAAATTCAGTGAAATGAAAGAAACCAGAAAAGATGTGTCACTTAAAAAAAAAAATCTACAATGAAAAACAGGGCATTCACACATTCTTAATGCAAGAATGCAACATCCCACACGTTAAATTTTCACCTGTTTTTTATTTTCATTAAAATAAAATAATTTCCTTTTCTATAAAAAAAAAATAATTGTAAAAATGCCAAAGAAATTTCCAGCACAGCATAAACATGTAATAATTTGTATATTTCATAGACTAACCAGAAAGAAATATTTATTCTCTGAAAAGAGATATCATGGAGATCCAAATTATGGTATTATGAGTGAAACCACCTGCCATTTGGATTGAAGGAAGATCTTTCCCCTCAACAAATATAATCCAAAATATATTTATTTCTCTTATTGTCAGGTAGGGGCTCTCTAGCTCCTGTAGATAAGTAGCTGGGTTCTACAGCTAAGAGGGTTTTGCCCAACCTTGGGTGGTGTGCCAGTTGCAGCTTTTCTTGAGACTTAAGGACCTGAGTACAGTGATTCATGCTCTCATTATCACCTGATTAGACTATTACAGGTGCTTTACCTGTGGCTGTCTTTAAGGAATACCTGGAAGTTTCAGTTAGTGCAAAATGCAGTGGCTCAGGTATTTACAAATTGGCACGTCACACCAATTTTGTGCATTTTGTGGATTTCTATTACCTCCCAGATGCAATTTAAAGTGCATCTCAACCTATAAGGCCCTTTAGGGCTTGCTGCTGGATTATTTGCCCATTAGAATAATCTCAACAACTTTGAACCAGGAGAAGCAGCTGTTTGTCCCCATTTTCAAGAGGGAAGGGGAATTAAAATCCAAAAGCATTGTTTTTCTATGTTGGGGCTGGCTCACTGAAATGATCTCCCATTGGTTCACTTGTCCCTAACATTAAGTGCCTTCCAGAAAAAGCTCACTGTCAGGAAATTACTGTCAGGATGTGAAACAATGTTTAGCAACTTCTCCTGCCTTCTCTCCTCCCTCCCCACCCAATCTAGGAAACTGATTTTTTGTCATATCACTTGCCCTTCAGACATCTTACTCACTCAAGATTCAGATGGCCCTCACCCTGCTGGCTATTTGGAAAGCTTTTAAGACCTGGCTATTTTCCCAGGCATGGAGATCAGAATAATTAGGTCTGTAAGGCCACGTTAATCTATTGAAGTATGATCTGCTCTTGGTTGCCATTTTATGCTTTTTACTTTTCTTTTTCTTTTGGTAATGAGGTAATTATTACACTGGTGTTTTAAGCTATGTTAGCTGACCAGATATCAGCCATATAAACAGAATGAAATAAGCTAAATCAACACCAAAACAAATCATATTATACTGTATGAATCAGGCTTCCTCCTGGGAGCAAGTTCCACTGAAATCAGTGAGATACATTTCCAAATAACCAGGTTGTCACCAGATGAATAGTATTCTGGCCAGAGGCTTGTTAACTGAGCATCTTGACAAATTGTTTTTTCTCAAATGCCCAGGGCCCTATGTTTTGGTCCTCCATCTCTATTAAGCAACCAGCTCATTGAAATCCAATTTAAGTATCACATCTGTCACTAAATTTACAATCTAAGAATCTACCAGTTTCCTTTTAAATGAGCCAACAACATTGTATCTCATGAAAACAAATTTCAAATTTTCAGTAAGTACTAGGGTAGGTGAAGCAGTGCCTTCTATCTTCTTAAATGCAAGTGCCAATCACTTGGAAAGCTCCTTGCAAGTGTTATACTGCACTAAGAAACACCTGAATTCAAATGTTGCAATTCCTCAATAAGCCAGTAGGATCTCTTAGCTAAAATCACATCAGAGTTTTATGTGAGAAAAAAAACCACATAGCTTCTGGCAGAACAAATAGAATATTTTTTAGATTCATACAGAATACATAATGTTGTCCCCTTCAGGACCCATTCTTCTGAGTGTACTTGAAATTATTTTTTGTAGCCTTATACTGGAACAAGTATCTAATTTTCAGCTTCCAGCAAAAGAAAGTACAACAACGAAATTCAAGTACAAGTTTTTATTTATATAACACCTTCCATATTAAAATACATTGGAAGAAAAATTAATAAATTTTCAGTCTCATTTCTTTCATTTTAATAGTAAAACATAAAGTTGCTTTAGAACAGAGGTGTCAAACTCAAGGCCCAGGGGTCAGATCTGGTCCGTGGGGTGCTTAGATTTCGCCTGCAGGGCTGCCCTGGAAACAGTGAAGGACCGGCCCACGGTGTCTGCCAGTAAAAATGGAGCATGGGAGGGTTGCACGCAGCCTTCCCAGGCCCCATTTTCAGCAGCGATGGCCTCCTGCAGCCTTCTGCCAGTGAAAACGGAGCTCCATTTTAGCTGGCAGAGAGCTATTGGAGGCCGTCATGGCTGGAAAAGAGGCCCAGGGGGCATGTACAGCCTACCTGAACTGTTTTTGCTGGCAGAGCACACAGGCCATCACAGGCAGCCCCGACATGAGTGACGTCAAGCTGGCTACGCCCACCCCAGCCACAGAGTTGTGTAAGCCGCCTCGAGTCGCCTTGGGTGAATAGGCGGCAATATAAATCAATCAATCAATCAGTCAAATAAATAAATAAATATTACAAACAGGAATTTTTCCCCCTTTGTTTCCTAACTCAATAGGACAGAGTCTATTCATATTCATGTAGCTCTATACTGATTTATCTTTCTCGTGTTATACTATAATACACTTGTGAACTGGACAGATTAAAAAAAAACACCTCTTATGGACACTCACATAATCAACATAAAGCTGTTGTGAAATTCTAATCTTAACTATATTTATTCAAATCCTATCATCATCTGTCAACTGTGGAAATGCCTTCAAGAAATTAGTACCAAAAGCACAGTAACCAACATTTAATTATCTGAATCTGTCTTTCTATAGAATTATATATAGTATAAATAAATGGATTTAGTAGTGGAAGACAGAATATTTCTGTCTCCCATTAATCTATGATAAAACATTGCCTATCCCCCCCAAAAGAAAACAAAGTTGAAGTCAGGAAATAGTTTTCTTCTTTCTCATTGACCATGGAATATAATTCACAAGATTGGTTTTAATTTCCTCACTATTTCCACTATCATATTACAGTAAATAATTGAGGATTCCATCTATGTATCATTAAAAAGGCATTTTATTAGCAATCTAGCCAAATTCAGTTGACATAGACAAATGTATTTTTAAACAAAATTGCAGATATCTTAGAATAAAACCTCTGCCTTTTGATACCAAACCAGTAGATTTATACAGATGTTAGAATGTGAGACATCTAACAGAATGAATTTATTTATAATTAGCTATGACATTCACTGAATGACCCATTACTACTCCTTGTTCAACCTAATTTGTTTTATGGGATTGTGAGAAAATGGAGGACTATTGCTTATTCTAGCTCCCCCTAAATAGCAAATAACTGAATTTTTTTATTCCTAATTGTACCACTTCCTTGATCACAATTATCTGTGGTCCGGTCACCTTTCCCATTCACAGATTACTGTAATGCATTCAACATAGGGTTATCCTTTCGAACAGGCTGTGGTCTGGTAGTGGCCTGTGGCCCGTGAGTTGAAATCTCCCGGTTTATTTTATTTCAGTTTTTTTTTTTTCATTCTGATTTTATTGTACACTGCCCAGAGTCACATTTGAGATATGGGTGGCTATACAAATTTGATAATTAAAAGCCTAACTCTTTTATTGTAACATAGGGTTTTAGAAATTGGTAATATGTTTTACTCTGTGAAATTAAATCCCTGTGCAGCATTTTTTTATTCATTTTCAAAGACATGTGTGAGCACAAATGCAGCACTATTCAGCTTTTTAAAGCAGCTGTATCTTTTGGAATCAAATTTGAAGCATCACACAGACCTATTACATTTTAAGCTATTTCAGTATTCTTTACCTCTGTCGAATATATATTTTATCCCACCTTTATTATTTGATAAATAACTCAAGGCAGAAAACATACATAATACTTCTTCCTTGTTCTATTTTCTTCACAACTCTGTAAGAGGGATTGGACTGAGAGAGAATGACTGGCCCAAGTCCTCCCGGTTAGCTTTTATACCTAAAGTGGAACTAGAACTCAATCACCTGGTTTCTAGGCCAGGACCTTAACCACTACATCAAACTGTAAAACAATTTGAAAAGTATAATCCCTGTGTACTTAAAAGGTGTCATGCACTGGAATATTCACTACTGTATATGAATTGCTGACTCAAAGTTTGAGGGGTGAAGTACCCTGTCTTATACTTTGAAATAATAGTGGAACTCTTATTGTATAATCCAGTGTTTACATATAACATTAGGGTTAGTATGATAAATTCTAACTAATTTCTAATACCTGCATCTGAGGGTAGCACTGTGAGAGGAACATCTTTAGTTTCAATTTTGACTGAAGGCTCCAGCAAGGACTGCATTTTAAGGGGCACTTGTGTCACTGGCACTTTAGTCACTCTTATAAGCTCAGATGGAGGTGGTCCCTGAAACTGGATCCTAGCCCCTGGAGGGACTGGATGGAGTGTAACAGGAATCTTCAGTTCTTGAGAATGCTGCGTTCCTAGAGGTTGAGACAAACTAACATCCTGGCTAACGTGAGTGGGACCACTGGCAGATGGTGGAGGCTTGGATGCCACCTCTTCCCTCCCTTTGCAATCCTCCTCCAGAGGCTCTACCAGTTCGGTTTTGATGGTCCCTTCTTTTGCAGATCCCAAGACTTTGGCATCACAATTTTCTTTCAACTTTGCCTCTTTCTTGATCTCCTCAGTCTCTTCAACTTTCCCCAGTTTGACTTCCCCTACTACACTTTTCACACTGCTACTACTTTCATCTTTGGCGCTGAGACGGTTTGTAAGCATTTTAGGCTCTCGTCTTTTTTTCTTGTTGCTACTTCCCATAAAGAGCAGTGGGTTCTCTGGCTCGCGCTCCTCAGCTTTCACTTGCAACCCTTTCTGGTGCCCGTTTTCTTCCTCCTCTTCCTGCTTTTCACAGGCTTCGGTTTCCATCCCAAGGACAGGCTGGGAAAGCTGCCTGCCAAGACAGATCTGCTCTTCCAAAACATGTTGCTGCTCTTTAAAGCCCCCCCCTTCCCCAGGCTGTGGAAGTTTCTGTTCCTTGTGCAAAACGCTTTGTTTGGGAGAGAAGGGGTGCAGGAGATGGTGCTGGGGAGCCTGTTTGGGAGGGAATAGCAGAAGTTGCGGGTCCCTGCCCCCCTGGCCTGGCAGAGGGTGCAGGAGAAGATGGTCCATGCAGGCAGTGCTCTGCCAAGCCGTGGAATGCAGGAGCCGGTGCTGCTCTCTTGGGGCTTCCTCCTGCGCCCCTTTCTCCATGCCGCAGTCCGCCCTTGATAGGAGGATTGTTACGGGATTGTGAGCTCAGCCCGGTCCTCTGTTACCGCCCGTTTGTTTGCTGCGGTTGGCTTGCAAACGTTCTCCGCTCCCCCACCCTCGCCCAACTCCAAGGTGCACGCGCCCGCTCTCGACCCCGCCCTCTGGCTCGCGAGGGCCTCGCGCCTGCCGCACGTCGGCCAAGAAATGGCAATTTGTGGGGCTCCACGTGCCTCCTCACTTTTCCCTCCTTGGACTGTTGCCTGGAGGTTGCCATGGCTACCCTGGGCGCCACCACGTAACAATGAAGTCGCCCTTGGATACCGAGGGGAGGAACAGGCGCACGGATCCTTACGTCGGTGGCGCCGCTTTGTTTTTGTTTTTTGCGCCAAGGGACGAGTTTGGTCCTCGCTCCCGTTTGCCATCGAGCGAAAGGTGGTTTGCGATTAAAAAACAAACAAAACACTAGATGTATCTGCTCCTCTTTCCTCACCGCACTGAGGAACCACAAGTCTACGCACATGGTTTGGGGAGATGAGGAGACTCGTGATCCGACAAGGCGGGTCTCAGCCTCAGGTCTTTCTGCATGTACTCGGGCGCCTCTACGTAGGCCTGGAAGAAGCAAAGGGCCGGTAATGATTCCAGCCGATCTTACAGTACCATAGAGAGGCGGCGTTAGAGTCCAGTCTCTTCCGGTGTCTTCCAGCGCTCCTTCCGGCAATGCTGCCGCAGCCTCGGCTTGGCGGTGCCTTCGCTGCCATAGCTTTGGGCCTTAGATCAAGTTTTCGTCGTTATGCCCGAGCCGCCATGGCGAAGAGCAAGTTCGAATACGTCCGGGCTTTCGAAGCGGAGGATAAATGTTTGCCCAACTGCTGGATCGTCGTACGGTTGGACGGACGCTGCTTCCACCGGTAAAGACACGCTTCAACCATTGGCGGCAGCGTGTGGAGTTAACAGGCTTGGTTGCCCGGCGACCAGCCGACCAATAGGAGCGAGGGTCAGCTCCGGGATCGGCGGCGCCAGTGGGCCGTTTTGGCCTCCCTGGCTTCACTTTGGGATACCGTTTCCCAGCCGTCGGCAGCTACCAGATGTTGGACTCTTGTTCCCAGAATCTATCTGTTCATACGAGCATTGCTGGGGATTCCGGGAATTGAAGTTCACATATTTGAAAGTTGCCAAGTTTGGCAAATGCTGCACATTTGGGGGTACTGTGCGCTTGCATGTATGTTCAATACTGTAACTGAGATGGAAGCATGAATCAAATCTTAACAAATATTCTTTTAATTACATTCGTAATTTTGGGGAAGAATCCTTTCTCTGTAATTGTTCCTTGCTCAGGTCAAAACAGATGCCATTATCGAGAATTCAAAAGAATGTTAACATCCAAAGTGAAAGCATTGAATGCAGTTAACCCCTTGCAAGGAGCACAAAGCTGTTTTATATTCAAGTGTAAATAGTCCGCACATGTCTAGTTTTAGAATGTTGAAGTTTTACTTTCCTAATAACAATTTCTCACTTTCTAATTGATATATTTTATTGGCAAAATACTATTCTTTTAAAATGGCATTGGTTTTGTTTTTTAATGACTATCTTCTAACACTTTGTAATGACAATAAGGCAGATTATGTAAAATTAGATGGATTACGGCCTAAATGTTTTTCATATCCTTATTCTGCCATAATTTGGATGAACTATCAATGGTTTACTTAAAAAATAATATATTGCATTTGTACAGGTGGCATGCAATCATTATGCTCCAAATGTTCTCTGGAAAAGTTCTGATTTTACTAGTTTCATGAGGTCATTAAATTGGATGTTGATATGATTAAAGATGTGCTTATAATATAGAGTCTTCAATTGAAAAATATTGTCTTCAAGCACTTGCTCTTTTAGCTTCTTAAGAATGGTGGACAATTGACAGATATGTCAGAGAGGATACACAAAATGTATTAATTCCAGATGGAAAGGTACCTAGAAGCCAAAGCATATAGAACTTTATGAATATGCCAATAGACTATGCCAATGCTCTCTACATGGGGCTGCCTTTGAAGAGCATCCGGAGGCTCCAGTTGATGCAGAATGCGGCCGCGCGGGTGGTGTTGGGGGCTCCTTGGGGCTCCCATGTTACACCACTTCTGCGCGAGCTGCATTGGCTCCCGGTGGCCCTCCGGGTGTGCTTCAAGGTCTTAGTTATCATCTTTAAAGCGCTCCATGGCTCGGGACCAGGAGGACTGCCTCCTGCCATTATCGGCCTCCCGCCGACCGATACGCTCCCATAGAGTCGGCCTCCTCGGGGTGCCGCCGGCTGGATGGCTGGCGACCCCGAGGATGCGGGCCTTCTCATTGGGGGCACTCTCTCTCTGGAACGAATTACCCCCGGAAATGAGGACCATCCCTGATCTCCTGACCTTCCGCCGTGCATTGAAAACTCAACTAGGCCGGTCTGGCCTAGGGATTTTTAAATTTTTTAATCTGGTTTTAACTTTTTTAATTCTCTTATTTTTAATCTTTTGTAAGGGCCAATGTATTTAATTCTTTTAATTTTTAAATATTGTATGTATGTTTTATATGTGTATTTTATTCTGGCTGTTCACCGCCCCGAGTCCCTTAGGGAGAGGGGGGGCGGTATATAAATTTAAATAAATAAATAAATGAGTGAAACTTGACTTGATAGCACTTTGAATTGCACTCAGAAACCTATGGGAAACCAATGCAGTACGATGGCTGTTGTGATTTTCATTTTCCAGCAAGTAGGTTACTACATCTTGCACCATCTTCAGGATACTTTCAAAAGCAACCCCATATAAAGCACACTGCAATGACTGTTACTAAGGTGTATTGATCCAGGTATGGCTGCAACTAGGTGGTAAAAGCCCCTATCGTAGCTTCTACCAAAACTTCAGTATCTGTAACACAGGAAATTATTTAAAGAGATATGACAAATAAAGTGTTTTTAATTATATGCTTTTCATTTTGAAGCTTTGCTGAGCAGCATGATTTTAAGAAACCTAATGATGATTGTGCTCTTAATTTGATGAACAAGTGCGCCCAAACAGTGATGGAAGAAATGGAGGAAATTGTCATTGCCTATGGACAAAGTGATGAATACAGCTTTGTTTTCAAAAAGAAAACCAACTTGTTTAAGAGAAGGGCAAGGTAGTTACTTTTATAGTTTTTTCCCTCCCATTATATGTTAAGACACTCTTTCTGAAATAAGCTTTAATACAACAATTTGATTACTTTTGATTTATGATACTAGTAGATTTACCATATATCTCCATTCTTAGAAACATCAATACACATAGTGAAGAAGGGACACATACACAAACACACACAGACATCTTTGCATATGTATGTATTGATGGATAAGTGGCCATTAAATGTTACTGGCAAGGTATTTTTAACTTTCATTCACATATTTCATTCTTAAAAGTGATTTAACTGTATGAAATCCTCCAAAAATAGTTGATGGCCTCATAATATGGTTGTTCATTGAATAATCTTGTTTAATAAGCTATATAATTGTTCAACATTAGTCTTTCAGTTGCGTAGAGATTATGCAATATTGGATTATAGTTTATTTAGCACATGAAGGCCTTATAGCACAGGTATCAAACTCACGGCGTCATGTTGCCGTCATGTGACATTTCACGATGTTTTTTCCCTTTGCGGAATTGGAGTGGGTGTGGCCTGCGCATGATGCATCTGGCCCAGGGGGCGCCAGTTTGATACCCCTGCCTTATAGCAATGTGAACTGCTGTGTTACTTTCAGACTGTAAATTAAGCCTTGTGGTATATCAAACATTATTTCTGAAGCACTTTATTTGACAACCAGTTGTTCAATTCATTTATAGTAAAATGTAGAAAGGCATTAAATGCAATAGACTAAAAGACATTTTTAAAGATGCTTTCTATATAAATAAGATGCTTTCTATGTAAATAAGAGTTGCATTTTACATTGCATTATGTTAACTGATAGAATCATAGATACTAACAGTCAATCTTGCCTAACATAAAATATATACATGACAAAATTAAACATGTTGGATCTGGACTTTATACTTAGCATATACTTTGGGATTACTAGAGCTAGTCATTATTCTATTTCTAGAGAAATCTTACATGTTTTAGAATTATGCTGTCAACATTTTGGATTCATGAACTATGAGAATAAGTTATAAGTTACAAATAAGCTATAAATTTTTGGAAAGAATTTCTAAAATCATGAACAAGGCATGTGTTCTTGTATTTGTATAGGCTAGTTAACTCTTGTGTTGCTTATATTAAAAAGTTATGTTTTCTCTCCCTTTTTTTCCTTACAAGTAAATTAATGACTCTCGTGGTCGCCAAGTTTGCATCCAGCTATGTTTTTTATTGGAAGGATTATTTTAAGGACAAGCCCCTTTTGTATCCACCAGGATTTGATGGACGTGTTGTGTTGTATCCCAGTGACCAAAATCTAAAAGATTATCTCAGTTGGCGACAAGCTGATTGTAAGTATTGCAGGAATGAGATATAGGTTATAGAACAATAATTTTAAAGATTTTTAAAATTTAAAGATATTTAAGATATTTATTTAAGAATCTCATTTTCTGCTTTAAAAAACCATTAAAAGTACCTGATTTTATTCACTTGAACTATCACAACTTTAGAGATGGAAAGTGAGACAGGAGAGGCATATTCCTTATAGTACTTAAGTATTTTCTCAAAATTGTATTCTTACTTAGAAATAAGTAAAGAGAATGGGAATCTGGAATATTCCACATGGTGAGGTAATCACTATCTGCAGAGGTCATATTTTTCACAACAAAAATGCAGCTGCCCTATTAATCAATTCTATAAAATAGGATTCAGATACTGCCTTATTATTCAAGTCAACAAATGCAAAGGTATTAATATTGCTGGACATTCAAGATTAGCTTCTATTCCCCTCCATTACATCTAGCAATTGATTACATGCCTTCTCCCAAAATTTTTAATTAATGAATTCTTACTAGATGGCTTGCCGAATAAATTGAAAAAAGTAAAAAAAATAACAATCAACAAACCTCTGCACAATGTAGAAATTTATTATAAAAATATATTTTAAAAAATTATGTTATTGTTTTAGGTTACATATATAAATAACAATAAAAATAGTTGTAGTAATAATTATAACACCACTTCTGAAACCAATCTTATAGTAAATATTGCTATCTTCTCTAATGATTATTTTTTTCACTTGGTATTACTATAGGTCATATCAATAACCTCTATAATACAGTATTTTGGATTCTTGTGCAGAAAAGTGGCCTGACGCCAGTACAAGCCCAAGAGAGACTTAAGGTTTGAAATATTATTCCAAATATTTTAGCCTAAAGAGCACATACCTAACGTGTTATTTCCAGAAACATATAACATTCGAAGTATTTCTAATATTGGAACAGATATATTTGTGTATTTGTCTTTTATTCCAAGTTTTACTTTACATTTGCTGTTTTTGCTGGAATGCTTGTCTACATGGATTGGATTTGGTTTCTGGTAGGAAGGTTAAACCTACAAAGAACTGGCTATTATTTAGAAAATACGTAAATATAGCAACTGATCAACTTCAGGTAAAACAGGAAATAAAAAAGAAAAATACTTCATTTATTTATTTAGCGTATGGCAGGAGTGCCAAACTTGATTTCTTTGAGGACCGCAAGGTTATGTTTGACCTTGGGGGCCGGGATGGACATGGCCAGCTTGACGTCATTCGTGTCATAGATGCTTATGATAGCCCGACTGCTCTGCCAGTGAAAACAGGCTCCTGAGCTCCATTTTTGGCTGTGACGGCCTCCTGCAACCCTCTGCCAGCAAGTCCTCCTGAACTCTTTTCCCTGGCAGAGGCACTGCAAGCCAGTCCTTTGCTGTTTCCAGGGTGGCCCTGCAGGCCAAATCTAAGCACCCCATGGGCCAGATCCGGCCCCTGGGCCTTGAGTTTGACACCCCTGACATATGGCATATCATACATGGATTAGCAGTATAAATTAACATTAAATTAAATTAATTAAAAAGACAAAAAAGTTCCCTTTTTAATCTGGCTAATGCTAGTTGGCAGGACTTAAAAAGTAGTAATTGTTTGCAATGGAATCATCTACCTTAGGATTTTTTCTCTAATTTATTATTTGGTTTAGTAATTAAGGGGCCAGTCTAGAAAGTGGGAAACCATGAGTTCAAGTCCTGCCTTGGAAAGTCAGTTGGATGACTTTGGGCTAATCACTCTCTCTCTCAGCCCAACTCATTTCACAGAGTTGTGGGGAAAGTAGGAGGAATGTGTGTTGGATATGTTTGCCTTGGGTTATTTGTAATATAAAGGTAGGAAATAAAAATAGAGTTGCAGGAGAACACTGATGACACGAAGCTCTGTTCCTCTAGAAAAACAACAACGTTTGTATGCTGTAATTGTATTTGTTTTCTTCTGAATTTTCTAATTTTTAAGAAATGTTATAAGGAATGTAGTATGTACTACATACTTTTCATTGCTCAACTTTAGCTCTATCATTCAGGAAGCTTTGATTACTGGTCAACTTTAGTTTCCTAAATTTCATTTCCCGTGTGCAGAAGTTAGTGAGAGGTAGCCTATGTGATGACCCAGAGTATATCAGAAATATAACAAAATCCAAAACCTAACTAAAAGTCCTTTAATGTCTTCAAATTGGCTTCACTGTTTAATTGTTCACAATGGAGGAGTAAACTAGGTTCAAAATAGCATTTCAAAGGCAAGAAACACAGTTCACAAAGAGCCCATAATGAAGCAGAAACCAAAAACAAACTGCATTAAATCAAGTTCCTCGACAGACTAGGATAAGTAATTGCCAGCTTCAGAAAGATAACCAGGAACAGTCCGTTGGAAGAATGCCAACCAAGATAAATCTTCTTCAAACTAAAACACTTAATTAACTCCAGCGTCTGCTAGCAGGCAGGCCCACACTCTTATGCAAATCTCCCACCTGCAACCCATGAAGAGGATCATGGCCCTCTCCTCCCGAGTAGACCACATTTTACCTTGATCCTCTCCTCTCTGCGTGCCCTGGGATGGATAGGGGATGGGCCTGGGTCTTCCTCTGACTGCTCAACCAGTCTGCCCTTCCCCAGCCGCCTCTACCACCTCTGGAGCCACACTTCCACTCCCTGTTGGCTCTTCCTCCTCTTCCTCAGAGTCAATCTCCGCCAGGGGCATGACAGTCTAGATTAGACATTTGAATGGAATCAATCATCCATGTGCTATTGATAATCTTGGCAAGGAGATCAAAAATAGTATTTTTCAAGACATTTTCTTTGCCATCATCCTTATCTTGTACCACGTTCACAGACAATTCTTTTTCTCTTCATAATATCAGGTTGGATCTGACATGGGGATCTAATAACTTGATTGTGTATGGTGAACTATGTGAGTGTTTCAAAAGTGTAACAGCCCAAAAATTCCCAGTCTAACTTCTAGCCACAGAGTTAGGGAAATATAGTGATTTCTCTATGTGCTACTGGAGGTTTTAACTAAGTACTCTGGCCATGTTATATCAGAATTACAAGTAAATGAAAATATCGACCTCAAGATCAGGGCAAGAAAATAATAGATATCATGGTGACATAAGTATAAATAGTTATTCAGAGAAGACGGGCATATTACATTTTTTTGCTGCTTGGCAAATAATATTCTCTTCCAATTGCAGAAAGTTTACAAGCTAAAAACAAATGTTTGTGTATGCACTTAGACCCTATGAGTTGAGTCCACAGAAGAAACTAATAGACTGAAATTGCTGGTTTTGCAAATGTTCGTTATAGAATAAAAATATTAATTTTTTAAATACTAAATTCACCGCCGTCAGTCTGTTACCCTTTTGATGTGTTAGATTTCAGTATTATATGTACATGTATGCAATCAGAGAGTTCTGATATAGTACAAGCATATTTGTAGGCCACCAAATTGGGAGAAAGGTATATTAAATTATTTCACCAAGCTTTTTGCCCTGCTAATAATAATGATAGATGACATCTTAATCACCTGTTAAAAAATGAAGTTTTAAGCTCCACCTGTTGGTAACTATGAAACAATGCTTCCCTATTTTCTTTCTGGGGAGAATGTGTGTTTAGAAGTGTGATGGGTTCCTTTTTGTTCAAATACATGCTGAATCCCTAAATGAAGAGCAACATCCATTTATTACATTAATAATTTCAAATATTGATAGAGTTCTCCTAGGTTCGTATGAAATGCTTTCCCCCTTTTAGGGAACCCTTGCAAATGACAAGAATGAGATTTTATTTTCTGAATTCAACATTAACTACAACAAAGAACCTGAAATATATAGGAAAGGAACTGTTTTAATATGGAAGAAGGTAAGTCATACTCTTGTTTGTCTTTAAAATGGCAGCAAGCATATTTTAAATAAGTAATTATGCAAAAATATTTTAGGATAATAAAGTGATTTTTTTTACAAAGCCCATCTGTGCTGAATTACCAGAGACATCTGTCTCATCAGTTGATTATGCTTTTGTATGATGAAGTTATTGCAAGAATTATTCCTGTATTAGACGACCAGAAGCGTTATCGTCACCAGCCATTCAGTTGTGTCCAACCCTCAGCCATTTTGTGGATCAGCACTGTCCATGCTTCCCTGTTTCACACTGCCTCCTTCAGGTCCTCCATGGTCATCCTAGTGACATCCATTATATGTCCAGCCAGTGGGTACTGGAGACCAGAAGCAAAATAGTCGTAATTCCAGTTTAAGGTTTAGTTAAAGCTGGATCCCCACATATTGACTAACCCTGCTATTGAAGGTGGAAATGTTTTGGCTTATGAAGTCTCAGATTAGTTTATCTCTACTGTTGAGTCCTTTCAAAAATAGTTGTAAAGTAGAATATTGCATTAAGTTTAATCTACCCAAAATATTAGGCATTGCATTTCACTAAGTATCACTTTAGTGTTCAGTGAAATGAAATTGTAAAAAAGACTTTATCAAGTGTAGTAGTAATGAAAATTTGGAATACACACCATTATGCTGTTCATATGTTGTGACATTATCTGATTTTATTTATTAATTTATATGCCACCCATCTCACTCTTACAGTGACTTTGAGCAGCTTACAGAATGATAAAAAGGTTAAAAAAAGACAATATGAAATAATTAAGATTAAATAAGAAATTAAAAATCAAGGGGACAGGTGATATCAGGGTTGAAATCTTTTCTTTACCCAGCCAGTCACCTCAGCATAGGGCACCCCTATCAGTGCCCCAGGCCAGCTGGCAGAGCCAGGTTTTGAGGCTTTTCTGGAAGGCCAGGAATGTGGGGACCAATCTCGCCTCCAGTGGGAGAATGTTCCAAAAGGCTCATTAGGAAAGGCTCTTTTCTTGCAGTTTACCAATTGAAATTCTTTGGCAGGTGGGATCCGGAATATGACTTCTGCTGGAGTGAGTGGGATGAGCTTATCTCATTGGGATCAACAGCTCCTCAGATACTCTGGATCCAAGGTTTAAATGTAATGACCAACATCCTGAATTGGACCAGGAACTGATGTTGGGTGTGCTCTTAGTATTATTCCCAAAAGTTATTTTTTCATTATTTGATATCTTTTCAACACTTAAGTATTCTATTGATAATATGACATCTTATTTCAGCTTTCCTTCTTTAGCTCATCTTTTGATTATGAAAGACCACTATTTACAGTAATCTTCCTATATATTGCCAATGTAAAAAAAACAAAGCTTGAGTGCTTATAGATGTTTATATTTACACTTGAACATTTTATCAGCTACCATTATTTACATACCATATTTATTTAGTAGACCTTGACTTATGACCACAGTTGGGACCAGAATATATTTTGAGCCAAGTGATCATTAAGTGAGATGCCCATGTGAATGCTTTGCTCAATGACCACAATCCCAATACTCATGGTTGTGGTTGTTAAGTGATCCCCTGGGTCATTAAGCAGAGTCGTTAAGCGGAGTGAGATTGCTGCCCGCTGAGTTTAGCTGTTTTCTATGTGTGGAAGAGAACCGCTCCAAGCGGCCTACAGAAACAGAGCTGGATCTTTGGGATCTGACCTCCATTTTTCCATCCCATTGGAGGTGTTTGTCTCTCCTTCTTGTATAGAGAACTGCTTTGGTGACTGCAGAAATGAGGCTCACATCTTTGGGATCTGACTTCCTTTTCTGCAGCTCTTCAAAGGAATACTCCTCCCCTCTGCATGGAAAGGAATGCCTTCAAAGGACTACCGAAACAGCTCACAGGGGATATGACCTCCATTTCTGCACCTCTTTGGAGGAGTCCCCTTGTCTTCCATAAGCAAGAGGATAGGGAAAGTTCCTATTTGTTTTCATTGAACTCTTCCTATTTGAACATAACATACAGGTAGTCCTTGACATGCAACCTCAGTTGAGCCCAAAATTTCTGTTGCTAAGTGAGACAGTTAAGTGAATTTTGCCCCATTTTACAACATTTCTCGCCACAGTTGTTAATTGAATTTTGCCCCATTTTACAACATTTCTTGCCACAATTCTTAAGTGAATCACTGCAATTGTTAAGTTAGTAACATGATTATTAAGTGAATCTGGCTTCCCCATTGACTTTGCTTGTCAAAAGGTTGCAAAAGATGATCACATGACCCTAGGACACTGCAACCATCATAAATATGAGTCAGTTGCCAAGCAACTGAATTTTGAACACGAGCACAGGGATGCATGTAAGTGTGAAAACAGTTGTAAGTCACTTTTTTTAGTGCCATTGTAACTTTGAACTAAATGAACTGCTGTGTCCAATATAATTCAGGAAAATGACATGTGCAGTTCCAATTACAGATTGCTCTCAGCTTACGTCCACTTGTTCAACAACCATTCAATTATAGCAATGCTGAAAATATGCACATGCAATCAGTCCCTGAAGTTTCATCTATGGTAATACCCCCATGTTGTGTGATTATTATGACCAAAGCATTTGGGTGACTGGCTGATGGTTACGTTGCAGGAAGCTACAGTCATATGATTGCTGTTTGTGACTTTTCTTGCTAGCTTTCAATAAGCAAAGATAATGTGGAACCTGGCAGGGAAGGTCTCTGGCACCTCTCCCAGGTACTTCTGACTTGTGTGGCCCTTCCCCGGCTCATGTGGCCTGTGCTGGGCTTCTCAGATCCCCCCATAAACCTCGAAGCTCCCTTACCTGGGACTTCCACTGCTTAATAACCCACATATCTTGGGGTTATGACAGCAACTAGAATTCCAAGATTGTCCTCATTAAATGAGGACAGTCACATGACATCATTCTTTACAACTGATTGCTTAGCAATGGCAATAGCTATCCCAATAGCCATCATCATTCTAGGATTATTTGTACTATTAGCCATAGCTTATCAGGCCTCTTGTGGAAAGATGGGCATTCAATTATGGAACATCTTATAGGACACCAATTCCCCAGTCCTGCATAAGAATGAATACTGTGTGTATATGAATTAGATCTTGCTGATTTAATTAAGTATACAAAGCAGCAAACTATAGTACTAAGTCATGGTATGGCTTTTTGCATCCCACAAGCCAAAAGCAAGCAAACTTACATCTTCATGAAAGCCAAGGAATGATTTTTTGGCCACAAGACTTTTTTTTTTTTTGCTCTGTATTCTGCAGCCAGGTGCTATAAATGAAAACATAGTGACATTCAGCATCCTTGCCATTCGAGGTGTGATTCTTTTACTTTCATAGGAATTCATTAGAACATGTTAAGGTTTTTTGAAGTTTAAGACATTTTTTTTTCCTTCTGCCCCTACTGGAAATTATGTCATTAATGATTTGATTCCAGATTTGGGCAGTGTGGTTTTGGGAATGAGGCAATTCCCTGAAGACTGCAAGAGAAGGTTTGGGAGGGGGGTGCTACCTATAGGTTTCCGATTCCTGGCTTAACATTATGTATCAGTTTAGCCACTGCATGTCAAAAACATGTTGAAAAAAATCATTCTTTTCTGAATGAAGTGGAATGAAGATGCTTTGAAGATGAAGTCTGCCATTTTACAATGATAGTCTAATACATGAAAGTGATGCTTCGATTTAATTTATTAAACACTGTAACTCTAAAAGCCTTAAATTCTGAATAGAATTTTAGAAGTTCAGTTATTAATATATTATTTGTATTTCTATTCTAGGTAGATGAAATCAGTAAGAAAAAAATTAAAGTAGGGGAAACAGAAGAGAAGGAAATTGAAGAAATCAAGAAGAGAAATAGACCAATTCCTTTGCATTGTGATATTATCGGGAATGAATTTTGGGAACACAATCCTGAAATCCTGCTTGACAAGAGGTGACCTTTCCTATCTGCATTTTAGTCTGAACCTATTGGGTATACTTTATTTTACAAGGACTGCATCATGGTGGGGAAAAGATATAATCCTGTATTTTGTAATAGCCATTTTACTTGAGTGAATAAATGAAAAATCCAGGTATTGTTCATAAATAAATACTTTTTTATTAAAATCACGAGTAGGCTGATAATAATCTTAAACTTTACACTGGAAAAGGAATGCCTTTAATTTCTTCTCTGGCCCTCAAAAGAACTTTACTGCTGTAGGTCTCATGAGATGCTAAGTTGCCCATTTAAAACTCTGAAAACATTTAAACTACTCCTTCAAATTAAATTCTATCATCAGGGAGCCAAGTTACAAATTATCCTAGTTGCTAATGTCTCTGGATTATATGAGTGATAAACAAAATACCCTGGCAAGTAGCAGAAAGTAATTAGGAAGTTTTCTCTCAAGTGTAAATTAGTTCCGGCCTTTTTGAAAGCTATGGAAACATAATTTCCCTCTGTAATCGAACATTTATTATTTGGACTCTCTCCTTGCTGCTTTTCGGATTATTAGACAAGGTCTCAGGTGGCCAACCAAGAGCAATAATGTTATTGTATAAGGGAGATAGCGCAGCAGGGTGTGTTTGTAGGTCATGCTCTCATTTTGCTGCTGCCTGGGAAACGAATCCAGTTCCTGCTGTTGAGAATTGTGGCAACCAACTTACTGAAAGTCTTGTATTGGGATGTGAAGTTCAAAGAGTTGTGTTACTCTTCTGCCTTTTCAAAGGCCATGCTACCCAGCAGCAAAAAGGATAGAGGCATTGGGACAAATGTGAGATTTGGGTAAAAATTGGCCTGATGGCTAGGTTTTATATAAAACTGTTCAAAGGGATTCTTAATTGTTTGTGAATTTGCTCTAAAAGGTAATAATTTAGAATAATAGGTATTTTGCACCATTTTAAAGCCATTTGAAAAAAATTGTACTTATTTTTTCTGAAGTGACAAGTGTCTTCATTACTATAGTTAAGATAACATTAAAAGGGTAAAAAGAAACAAGTAATGTGCTTTCCAAAAATGATGACCTCTTGTATCTGTATCAGCAATCCACAATACTTGTAGTGAGCTTAGCAGGAATAATAGGCAAAGTATCTATGCAAGGTGGATGTTTGTATTCCTGCTTTCCATAAGGTGCTCCAGGTTATTAACAGCAACAATAAAAAAGCAGCTGTGTTTTCATAACACACTGAAGCAAAAACAAGCTGGCCATTTGTTAGCCAGTGGCTGTATGAACCAATTCCTGATCCAGCACCTTTCTACAATACAAACAGATCTCTGCTGGATTTACAAACCAGATTTGTTTGAATCACATTTTGCAGGATCTAATCTGGATCGGTCACTGGGACCAGAGGTTTTGTCTTCTAAGCTTTTGGACTCATGCTAGAGTCCATTTCAGGGAACTTCTCAGTAGCAGAGTGATATTTTGTTATACCAGCCATACTAAGAATCAGAAGGTGGAATATACTTGGCTCGCTAATTTGTCTATTTTTAAGTAATCAACATATAAGACATAAGCAGAAAATGAAGAACATGATAGACTTCTTACAGACCTAAACAAAAAAAAATCCTAATTTCCAATTGTCAGTAAACAATTGTGTTCATCCCTCATAAGTCACCTTATAGGTTTAAATAGTCAGACAAAATAATTATGAGTAGGGTGGGGAAGGTGATCCTATGCACAAGACATTCCTTGATGCCTATTAATCAAGACTGCTTTTTTCCTATTTCTGTCAGAACAAGCTAAAACTTTACCGTATGGTCTTATGGTTGGTTATCTTCTAGAATCTGAATTTGATTGAGATGAGCCTCTATAGAAGTTGAATTAATAAATATTTACAAAAGTTCATCTTTATTTATTTATTTGCACAACCACTAACTTCCGTGTTAACAGCTGACTGAATCACAACTTTGGATCCAACCTCTGAAGGTTGTAGGAATCAGCGTATCATATTATGTTCAGTAAATCTGGCCTAGCATTTCCACTATTTTAATTCCTACTTCAAGTAGTCCTTAAGGTGTCCTTATCACTGTAAGCAAATGGCCTTCTTTTCTAAATGGGTTCATAGCCTTTAATAAATGTTTAGCTCTGTAACTGAAAATTATCTACTGGCTTTTACTAATGCATATATGCAAATACTTTATACAAGATCAAAGGCATATTAGCATACAATTATTTTCCATTTCTACATAAAATTGTCTGAAACAAGCAAATTGGAAAAACAAATGTTGTAATACTTGATATTTAACCTGACTAATTTAATTACTACACTTAAAAGAGATTTTTAAGAGACCTTAAAGAGACCTCAACTACTACTCACTATCCAGGCAGTTTGACAGCATTATTAAAATGCTTGACATTTCTGCCATCCAGTTCCCCCCCTCACCCCTAAATCTAGCTACATTACCTGAACATCAAACGATCCGGAAAGCTAATAGATGGCAGCAAAGAACCTTGGAAACTGCCATCTAGTGGCCATTTGGTGTAATGCAGCTCAGACCTGACCGCTCAAGCCAACAACCCTGAAATACCAAGCACTAACCAGGCCAGAATCTACTTCGCATTCAAAAAAGCATGGCCTGGTTAACCTTGATTGTTCCTCTGCACCCAGTGCTCATCACATGTTATTATACCATAGTTTGCAATAACCCTCATTTGTTTCTACTATGATTTAGTGAATAAACCCAGTGGCTGGGCTCACAAAAGACCAGCTCAATGCAAGCCAGCCGCGGTCTGAACTTTTCCCAGCCCGCGCGGCCAAGTGTTGAGCAGTCCGCAGCCTTAAGAAGGGAATGCGATGTCTTGAGAACCGAGAGTTCCATCCCTTCCTTAGATGAATGAAGGGGGACAATGGTCCTCCTTCCAACCGGCCGACCCAGAGCCAGAGGCGCCCTTTCCGGAAGGCTATCTCCGCGAGCGGGCGGGCGGCAAAGCAGTTCTCGCCGGCCTGCCGAGAGCATCAAGAGGCGGCGGGAAGAGACCTGCCGTGCAATCGCGGGGCTGGGGCGGCCCATAGCGGCGAAGGAGCGCGCTGCGGGCGGCTCTTCCTGCCCCTCCCAGCAGGGCCGGGGCCAGGGCCAAGAGTGGGAGAGACATGGAGGAGGAGGCGGCGGCGGCGGAGAAGGCCGGAGTTGAGGCCAGGCGGCGAAGGAGCCGGCGTCACTCAAGCGGGCATCGCAGCTCGGAGCGATCGCCGAGTCCCGGCCGGCTGGACGTAAGCTCGCCGCGCTTCGACCCGCTGCTGGCGTTGTACTCGGAGCGCACCCCGTTGCCTTACCCGGCCGCGCCTTGCTTCAACAACCTGGCCGAGTACGAGAGCTTTCAGCGCGGCCTGCTCCGCGCCCCGGGTCGCTCGCGAACAGCCGCCGGCCGCAGCAGCCGCTCCGCCGGGACGCGTGCTCGGAGCCGGACCGGCCGAGCCACCGCCGATCCCGAACGCCTCCAGCGGCTCCGCAACCTCATGTTGGTCAAGGAGCCCAACCCAGAAGCGGCGGAGAGAGCGAGGGCGCGGGGCAGGAGGGCGCCGCGCAACGTCCTCACCAAGATGCCCCGTAAGCTGAGCGGCGTTTAGCGCAGCGTCTCCTTTCGGACGAAATATCACAACCCTCCCCACCACCTCCCCCAAATATTTGCCCAAAGGGCAGGCATTCTGCTCGTGTTCCAGAGTCTAGCCCTGGTGATTGGAAAGCAGTTCTGGGTTTGGATCCCGCACGTGAGATCTGGCACTGAACGCAGTTTGTGCATGTGGGGCGAGCTGTGAACTCCAGCATATACACTGCTGCATGTTGGCGTTGATCCGGGCTCCGCGGTGGTGTGTGTGTTTATGTGTGTGTGTACGCGCATTGGGCATAGATAGGCACGAATGAAAACCCGAATGGGTGGGTGCAGAATAAGCTTGTCTAAAGAGAGGGGTTTCTAAAAGAATATGTGACGTTCATCAGAACAATTTTTTTAAACAGTTCCGGTAATCTTATTTTCCAGTTGTAATTGATTTAAGTTAAGAGTATGTGCTAAAGAGAATGGGGAATAGTGGGAATACAGAACTACTGGTGACGGCCTATTTGGTATGTAGGTAGTATGGAAAGAGTCCTGGCAAGCCATTTTGCAGTTTCTACTATGAACCTTTCCCTAGAGTTAGTGGATGTGTCGCACAGCACACCAAATTACAAATTAGCTGCCTACATTGTCCCTTAGCATGTTGGATGAATTGAGCTTATGTAGTTCTTTATTTAGTGTGAATCCACAATATGGGATCAATTATTAAACCATAATTAGATTGACTTTAAATACTGTACGTGGGTCACAATTAGCCAGCAGATGTGGCCCACATTAAAACCTGGTTTGAAAATTTAAGGTGTAGTGAGGGAAGACCCTGGTGATGTGTGCTTTAATCTTTTAGGAAAGAAGGGCACTGAAGGGGTTGCTTTAGTGATTAAGGCATCAGACTAGAAACTAGATTATGAGTTCTGGTCCTGCCTTAGGCATGAAAGTTGGTTGGGTGCCTTTGAGCCAATCACTCTCTTTCAGCTCACTTCACCTCATAGGGTTGTAAGGAAAATAAGAGGAGGAAGGAGCCATCAGATGTACTTGTTGCCTTGAGCCATTTATAAAAAAATAATAAAGGCAGGATAAAATGAGAAAAATACTGAAGGTAATCAGATTTTCTTCAGTCAATGAATGAATGAATGAATGAATGAATTTTGTATTGGTCAAATATAATTAGACACACAAGGAATATGTCTTGGTGCATATGCTCTCAGTGTAGTACATAAAAAGAAAAGATACAATGAAGAGGCAATGAAGCATAATGAAAGAAAGATGCCCAGCTATGTTTTGACTGCTCTATCTTCTGAGGTACAAGAGGTTAAAAGGTCCTTATGGATTCATCTGTGCTGTAGCTAAGCTAAGGCCGTGCCTTGAAGAGGGTGTTTGCAGCCCTGTAAATGTTATTTGAATAAATGAGAGAAGATTTACATCTGTTAAATGAAAAGTTAAATGTGCCCAGTGGGATTCAACCAGTGTTACTACTGGTTCGGTGATTATGTTTTGCTGCGTGCGGGTTTAAGGAAACCTTTAGCTATGCCGCCAGGACAGCTGAAAAGCGTTGCACGCATTTGAAAAGCCACTTTTTTCTTGCTTTTTCAATCCCAGCTGTGCTGCGCAAAGCAGCTGAGGTTGAAAAAGCAGGAAATAAAGGATAGATGAAAGCCCAGGCGGGCGGGTGGGCCAAACAGCAGCAAACACAGAACCGGTTCGGTGTCTGCTGCTCTTCAGAGCTACTGGCTCTATAGAGCCAGGCAGAACTGGTAGCATTCCACCCCTGCTTGTACCTCCTCAGTCTTACCATGGGATCACAGAGCTTTAATAGATTGAATGCCACAGTTACTGGACTGTTTGAAAATTGATTAAAGAGATGATCATAATTGGCTAATGAAAATTTTTTTCTGATGGAATAACAATAGAAAGAGTGAGAGAACTGTCCAAGGTATTTTCTTGGGAAAACACTAAAATATTGCTGACTTTCTTAAGCATAAGGAATTGAGGTAGAATGGCTTGGAACTATTTCTGATAATACAGGTGAAACACAAAAAATTAAAATATTGTGCAAAAATTCATTTATTTCAGTAATGCAACATAAAAGGTGAACCTAATATATGAGATAGACTCATTACATGCAAAGCAAGATAGTTCAAGCCGTGATGTGTCATAATTGAGATGATTATGGCTTACAGCTCATGAAAACCCCAAATGCACAATCTCAGAAAATTAGAATATTGTGAAAAGGTTCAATATTCTAGGTTCAAAGTGTCCCACTCTAATCAGCTAATTAAACCATAACACCTGCAAAGGGTTCCTGAGCCTTTAAATGGTCTCTCAGTCTGGTTCAGTAGGAATCACAATCATGGGAAAGACTGCTGACCTGACAGTTGTGCAGAAAACCATCATTGACACCCTCCATAAGGAGGGAAAGCCTCAAAAGGTAATTGCAAAAGAAGTTGGATGTTCCCAAAGTGCTGTATCAAAGCACATTAACAGAAAGTTATGCGGAAGGAAAAAGTGTGGAAGAAAAAGGTGCACAAGCAGCAGGGATGACCGCAGCCTGGAGAAGATTGTCAGGAAAAGGCCATTTAAAAGTGTTGGGGACTTTCACAAGGAGTGGACTGAGGCTGGAGTCAGTGCATCAAGAGCTACCACACACAGACGGATCCTGGACATGGGCTTCAAATGTCGTATTCCTCTTGTCAAGCCGCTCCTGAACAACAAACAATGTCAGAAGCGTCTTACCTGGGCTAAAGAAAAACAGAACTGGTCTGTTGCTCAGTGGTCCAAAGTCCTCTTTTCTGATGAGAGCAACTTTTGCATCTCATTTGGAAACCAAGGACCCAGAATCTGGAGGAAGAATGGTGAGACACACACTGCAAGATGCTTGAAGTCCAGTGTGAAGTTTCCACAATCTGTGTTGATTTGGGGAGCCATGTCATCTGCTGGTGTTGGTCTACTGTGCTTCATTAAGTCCAGGGTCAATGCAGCCATCTACCAGGAGATTTTTGAGCACTTCATGCTTCCTTCCACAGACAAGCTTTATGGGGATGCTGACTTCATTTTCCAGCAGGACTTGAAACCTGCCCACACTGCCAAAAGAACTAAAACCTGGTTCAATGATCGTGGGATTACTGTGCTTGATTGGCCAGCAAACTCGCCTGACCTGAACCTCATAGAGAATCTATGGGGCATTACCAAAAGAAAGATGAGCGACATGAGACCGAACAATGCAGAAGAGCTGAAGGCCGCTATTGAAGCATCCTGGTCTTCCATAACACCTCAGTAGTGCCACAGGCTGATAGCTTCCATGCCACGCCCCATTAAAGCAGTAATTGCTGCAAAGGAGGCCCAAACCAAGTACTGAGTACATATGCATGCTTACACTTTTCAGAGGTCCAATATTGTTCTATGTACAATCTTGTTTTATTGATTGCATGTAATATTCTAATTTTCTGAAATTGTGGATTTGGGGTTTTCATGAGCTGTAAGCCATAATCATCTCAATTATGACAAATCATGGCTTGAACTATCTTGCTTTTGCATATAATGAGTCTATCTCATATATTAGTTTCACTTTTTAAGTTGCATTACTGAAATAAATGAATTTTTGCATGATATTCTAATTTTTCGAGTTTCACCTGTAGAACCATCATTGGTGGAAAATAAAGGATCTGAAGGTTCTACTGGTTTAGATGTTCTGGATGTTGTTAAGTATTCTTGTTTAGATGACATTCAGAGTAACTTCAAAGTAAAAGCCCTACTGCGGATCTAGGATGAATAAAATACAAATAGGAATAGAATAGAATAGGTTTATTGGTCAAGTGTGATTGGACACACAAGGAATTTGTCTTCGGTGCATACCGATAGAAACTGCCTGTATTTTCTCCAGCATGTTGTGACTATATAACAAACAACTTTCAAAAACACATTTAAAATGTAAGGCATTTTTTAATTTTTATTCTGCATTCTAAAATAACGTTCAAAGGTTGTGCTGAGAAGATCTGGCTATTAGTAGCTAATACTAACTAGCATGCAAGAGATTTTAGATTTTAAATGTTTCAGATTTGAAGTAATATCTTAGGTTCAATATAGTTATTTTAATCTTACTTGGAAGTGTTCTTATGTTGTGCTGATCATTCTGGTAAGGTTGTAACCACTCATTTCAAAATGATACTGTTCAGTATAATTCAAAATGTTTCGCAGCCTCCTAATTGACAAAAGTCTGTTATTTGCAGAAACTTGCATCCCCCCCCCCCCCAAAGGTTATTCTTTCAGGTTTGAATTAAAATGACTAGACTTGAAGAAAAAGCTGCAAGCAGCATTTTGAAAGCCTAGAACTTGACATTGTCTTTTGCAGCTGTTGTAGTAATAGTTAGGTTGTTATGATCCTAATTTTTAAACTCTATTTCAGGCTTATAAATATAGAGCAGGAATTATGATAATAGAATAATAGGCAAGCTTCTATGTTGATGTCTGTTATTTGTTTTGAGATCATATATTAAATCTTTTCACCACATTCCCATTACTTTCAGCTAGTTTCTCAGCTATGATTTGAATACCTGTATTAGAAGTGAAAAGAGTAGTACAAATGGAATATATTGAACTAATATTTTAGTTTAATATATATATACATACAGTGTGTGTGTGTGTGTGTGTGTGTATAGCTTTCTGCCTGGATGGTCTCTGGTGATAAGCCGAAAGACAGAAAAGGACAGCAGTATGCTTCCTCCCTTGATTGGGGCTTACCAGGGTGTTGTAACACAAGTATATATACTCATTCCCCTGTATCGCTGATCTGGATGAGAACCTGTGGCCTAATGGCAATTACAACTGCCTCACATGTAATACTTCCCTGGTTTGAATCCCAGTAAGGGTATGGCTAGCTGACGAGAGCTTAAGTAGCTCGAAATAGATCTATACTAGTCTCCCTTGTTTAATTATTTATCAGCTCAAAAACCTAACACACATATAAACAAAAGACAACGAAACAAAAAGCTTTCTGCCTGGATGGTCTCTGGTGATGAGCTGAAAGACAGAAAAGGACAGCAGTATGCTTCCTCCCTTGATTGGGGCTTACCAGGGTGTTGTAACACAAGTATATATACTCATTCCCCTGTATCGCTGATCTGGATGAGAACCCGTGGCCTAATGGCAATTACAATTACAATTACTAATGGCATGCCTAAATGACCTTGTGTACTCCTCTCCAACCTGATCATCCTCAAGATAGGTTGATTACAACTCATAGACTTCCTTCATCCAGCCTACACTTGGTTGCCAATAGTCACAACCTAAATCCACTGTACAGGAGGTATCTAGGTAATGGAAGGATGTTTAAATGATAGGAAGCTGGGGGGGTGGGGGAATTTTGTATTGGCTTTGGAGCATCTGCAGTATACTATATTTTAAGAAGATTCCTCTCCAGAAGAAAGAGCTGTTGCCAATGGTTAGAACCATTCCTGGACATTTCCTCCTTCCCAATATCTGTGTATATGTGAAACACCTAAAAATAGTAAATCAAGGACTACAATCTCTATACTATATAATTCAGTACCCTTTTAATGCTAACATGATCATTTAATGTTATCCAGAGAGATGGCTGGTATATTTATTTATGTCACTTATAATAAATGATGAGCTATAGAAGACTAATCATTTGCAAGATTAGAATTTATACTGCATTGATTGTTGTTTGGTTACTGACATGATTATCAACCAGAAATATTAACTACTGCATAGTGACAGCCTTTTAATAATCCTTGAGAATTGGGATATTAAGCATATGTACTGTGCTAAAAATCAATTTCACCACTATTGCATATCCAATTACATACTGATAAACTCTGTATGTCTGCAGTGCCTAAAGCCAGAGAAAAATAAATTCCATGACATTAAGAATAATACTTGTTAATGTTTGGAAAATTATTATACAGTAGTTGGTTAAATGATTCTCACTGAATAGAAATGTGCTATTCTTTTAGTTTTAGAGGGATGGAAAAAAATCAAAGAATCAGGTCAGTTAATAATGCTTAATAAGAAGGTAGACAGAACATTTGGGAACTTTCAGATGGACAGCTCTGAATAATACAATGCAAAATTATCCTGCAGGTCAGAGGTGGTATTCAGCAGGTTCTGACCGGTTCTGGAGAACCAGTAGCGGAAATTTTGAGTAGTTTGGAGAACTGGCAAATACCCCCTCTGACTGGCCCCTCCCCCTATCTATTCTCTGCCTCCCGAGTCCCAGCTGATCGGCTGGGTCTTCTTTGGTTGCCCTACACAGAACAGAGCTGGAAAGCAGGTTGGTGGGTAGGGAGGGAATGGGATTTTGCAGTAACCAACCCCCAGGAGTGGGTGGGAATGGAGATTTTACAGTATCCTTCCCCTGCCACTGCCCACCAAGCCACACTCACAAAACCGATAGTAAAAAAAAATTGAATCCCACCACTGCTGTAGGCATTCTTTCTTATGCCTTGTGCACATAAGTATAATTCAAATAATAATAGCAATAATAGCTGCAAACTGTTCGTTTCACTTTATGGAAAATGATGGTTATTATCTTACTTTCCAGTTCATGAAGGCAGTCCACTTGGGGAACTCCACCGCTGTGTCCGTGATGGCGTAAAGGTCAATGTCCATATCCGAACTTTCAAGGGGCTTCGTGGTGTCTGCACTGGATTCTTGGTTGCATTTGACAAGTTCTGGAATATGGTAATCCTGAACATTTCCCTTCTGTGGTTTTTACAATGTCCGGGAATTGCACAGCTGGTGTCTAAAACAAACCAGTTTTATATAAATAAATATATTTACAGTAAATAAGGCAAATAGGAGCATAGTCAGGAAAATCAACCTAGCAGGAACATCATCAGGTAAATCACAGAGAGCACACACAACACACAGAACAAAAAGGCGGGAAACAAGGAAACTCCCCCTTTACTCTTACAGCAACCAAGTACAGCTCAGGTTCCCTCAATGCAGTGGACAGCTCTCTTTAACCAATTAGCTGTAACTGTTTGTTCTTACTCATTGTCCAACCCTTCACTGCTCCAGTTATTAAAATGTAAATATCTTAATATTACTAGCATTTGCTTGAAAGCTTCAGGCCACGCACCTATACGAATGTATGTAGTTAGCAAGACTTTAGGGAGTGGCGCTTCCAATGCAAGAAAATGTCAAAAGAATCTGGGCTTTTATTTTAAGTCTATGGAATTGCTCTTAAATGCCTAAGTATATCCGAATGGGCTTATTCTCATAATAAAATAAAAATTCTGGGTGAGCAAGGAGAAAATCCTATATTGCTTTACAATATCTCAATCAGACATTGAGGACAAGTATCAGATCATTTGTTTATGTTGATATCCTCCTGACTCCTGTCATCTTTCCCCACCGTGACTTCAAAATTTATGGTAAGAAGATCCTATATGTTTTAAGTCTTTCTGCCTATTTGCCTTGCACCAGGCCCTGACTGATGTAGACGAGACCTACCGAAAACCAGTGCTGGGTAAAGCTTTCTATGTGGAGCCACAGTTGACCCTCACCAGAGTAAGTTTCCATTCTCCACAATATCACATATGTTTCTAAAAGACATGGCTCTTTCCTGTCTTCTTTTATTGATTGGTGGAGATGTAGCCCGATACAGTCATTGGGAGTTAGTTTGTTCAGAGTTTAGTCTCTTGCTCTCCAGTGGTTTGACTTAGTAACTCTCACCTTATTTTTGTTTTTGTTTATTACTAAATGTTTGTAACGTCACCAGAAACTCATAATGATTTAAAACCGATTCCTAAATTCGTCAGAGTTACAGTAATCTCCTAATGCTATAGAAACTAAATTTCAGTCTACTCAAAGAATCAGAACCAGAATTTACAAAATGTCTGTGTAGCAGGACTTGGGAAGCGGAGGCACTGCTGCTTTCTTTACCAGCTTGTGGGATTCTCACGGACACTTGGGTCAGTTACTGTAGAACACAAAGCTGGAGTAGATAGGCTTAAGATTGATCCAACGAGGATGATCTTACATGCTAGTTTTTCTCTTCCATTCTTCTTTATATTCCTTCGTCAATACAGTTTGATCCATGTTGGGGTTGGCCTAATCATCAAGAGCCCACAAAGTTTTGTTTGGCTAACTACCAGATCAATAATCAGGATTACTCCTAAGCTCATCCCTCCCTAAGTGTGTAAAGTTAGGAAAAGCTGGGTCTTTGATCTTGCTTCAGGCTGTTTGCAGGGTGCAAGTAGGAGCTTGTTTCTATTGCCTTCTGCCAAATGTTAGGAGAAAGTAAGAATTGCCACCTGTCCTTTCACATTCCAGATGTTCTGCGGAGTTGGAGAAAGGAGGTAGCTCCTCATTTCCCTCATTGGTCTGTTGTGAGACCTGCCCTAGATAAAAGGCTGTTGAGTCTTTCTATTTGACATGTTTTTCGCTTGCCAAATAAATCCACTCTCCTTCCTTTTCCACTGACCTTTATTCCCCTGGAGGAAGTGGATGAGAGTTTCTCTGCTATTTGAGAGACAGGAAATTAGTAGTGAATGGATATAGGAATTTAAAAGAGCTTGCTGTCATCCAATTATGGTGAAGACCTAAGATATTGTGGAGACCTTAAACAGTGGCAGAACTGGTTTAACTACCCAACCATGGTGCAGAAGAGTGCATATTTTCTATGTACATAAATACAGATAGGGAAACAAAAATGTGTGTGCATGTATTCTTCTTAGGCAAGGTTCTCCGTTTAAAAAAATATTAAGCGATCCTTGGTATGGGTTTTCTATTAACTGATTAATGTCTATCGAAGACTGCATACAGTCAGCCTTGTTGCACATGAACAAAAGAATGTATTTGGGATGTGTGCAATTTGTGTGCAGTTTGGAAGGATTAGACTGTTGCTAATCAGCTTGCTACACATTCAGGACATATTGGAATACAGATTTCCCCCCCCCCCACCAAAAAAAAAAAATCTTAGTGTAAATAGGCGGTCTGTTGAGCAAACTAGGATTATCATCTTCTACAGCAATGTTTCTCAACCCTGACAACTGTGTGGACTTCAACTCCCAGAATTCCTCAGACAGCATGCTCTAGAGGTAGGCCCACTATTTATACTAATAGCGTTTTTTGTACAGGGAGTGGTACAGATTTTTATCCGCTCGTGTATCATTTCAGCAAGTTAATAGCAATAGCACTTAGACTTATATACCACTTTACAGAGCTTTACAGCCCTCTCTAAGCTGTTTACAGAGTCAGCATATTGCCCCCAACAACCTGGGTCCTCATTTTACAGACCTCAGAAGGATGGAAGGCTGAGTCAATCTTGAGCCTGGTGAGATTTGAACTACCAAATTGCTGGTAGCCAGTGATCAGCAGAAGTAGACTGCAGTACTGGTCTGTAACTCCTGTGCCACCGTGGCTCAATAGACTTATCCTGAGTGCTCACTAGCACCATCCTTGGCAAGCTCCATTTATTAACCAGAAGTAGTTGATAGATGTTGGAAGCCGAGAGTAAAGATTGAATGTACATATAAGTACAAAACCGAAACCTTTTAAAATAAAAACAGACAGGGAGTTCACACATGAACCATCAAAAGAAGAAGTCAGTCCCTATATTTATCTATTCTCTTGGAAATTATGTCTTGTAAAAATCCTGGATGCAGATTTTGCTTTCACTCTATTGATGCAAGTTTTGCTTGCTTTAGGAAGAATATTCTAAGCTTAATAATAGGAGCAGTTGACACATAACCTAACATTTAATGTCTTACAGTTGTTTTGATTGGGAAGAGTTGTAGCAGTGATTGCTATCAGTGATTTGTCCTGCTGATAGCCTTTCTCCTCCTGTGCAGCAATAACTGAAAGGGTGAGCTTGCAGCCCTTCCTCAGCTGATCACAACAAATTGTCATTAGATTTTTCAAGTGTAAATATATGTACATTACTACCATTTAACATTTAATATTGCCAGTGCACTGGCTACTATATAAAATTGAAATGATCCCGCCCCAGAGGTATTTTAATTCAAATCAGCTGCACCAATGATTGTGGCAGATTTTTTGCTGACAGATCGGCAGTATAGTATGTGTACTGTATGAGAAATGTGTGAATCATGCACGGTCATGTCTATAGAAAATGCAAGGAACCGTGATGGTGCAGTGGATTAGAATGCAGTATTCCAGGATAACTCACTACTCACTTCCAGGAGTTCAATTCTGAGCAGCTCAGGGTTGACTCAGCTTTCCATCCTTCCGAGGACTCAGATTGTTGGGGGCAATATGCTGACTTTGTAAATTGCTTAGAGAGGGCTGTAAAGCACTGTGAAGCAGTATACACTGTAGGTCTAAGTGATACTGCTTTTGGAGAACTTGCTGACTAATGAAAAATAGATCTCTCTTTTTCAAAAGAGGATTTACTAAATCCTTTGACTTACAAATTTTAATTGGACAAAAGAGGTTAGTTTATCCATCATTTGAACAGGCCAATCAGAGTATAAAATACTCTGTGCCATCTCTTATGACTTGTGAATTTATTTCCAATGTTTTTCTGTAGCTCTTCGACAGACTGAGGTTGCAGGAGTCCTTGGTTAAAAGAGAAGCTGAATCAAAGACGACCACAGACTTGCCAGCCCTTCCATGTGATCCAAGGACATCAAGGAGGAAATCTGAGTCAGGTAGGGGAAGATCAGAGGAGAAACACGGAGCAAAGAAGCACGCCAGCAGAGAGAGGACACGAAGCTCTAGTTTGCCAAAAGTCTCTGGGAGAGACATGGATTTGCCCAGCAGAATCTCCCAAGTAGAGGAGAAGAGCACAGGTGGCAAAAGAGGCCGTTCCCGAAAGAAGCAGAGGCCCAAAGTGGATTATCAGCAAGTGTTTACACGACACATAAACCAGATTTTCATTCGAGGAGAAAATGTGCTGCTTGTTCACCTGGCACATTGATCTCATTGACTGATTCCAGGCAAGTGGTGAAAAGAGACAGTATTTAATTCTTTTTCCTTTTAGCCAAAAGAGGGAGAGGATTGTAGACCTAGAGACTTGAGCCAATTGTCTGTTTGAGTGGACTGGAATCTATCTACAGCTGATGTGGTCTCTCCCAAAACAGATGTCCTAAACTTTGGGAGATACACAGGCTGTGTAGCTTGGATGTGGAGCGACTTTCCTTATACAGTAAATATTTAAATTCTGCAGTATATACAACTGGCTAAGTGGCTCTGGAAGAGCCGTATGACATTGATACTTCCATGACAAATGTGAATTAAGGGACAGAATGCTGCAAGCTTGTGAAAAAGAGTTACAGCTGTAGGAATTAGCTTGCTTGAAGCTATCTCTCTCTTCTCCATACACTATGCACAGGGGTCCCCAAAGGACTGGTTCAGCTTTGCATTGTAGGCCCTAAAGGAGTCTCATTCTCTGAAAACAAATGGAAAGAAAAAGGAGTTTGCATTGCAACTAGTCTAATTTTTTTAAAAAAACAACAACTTTCCTCACCAGTTCATCTTTTTTCTTTTTCAGTGACTGAAAGTAGTCTTTGACCTTTTGTTTGATATTTATAAAAACTGGGCCTTCCCCCTAATTTTCTCTACTTGTTTTCCTACCCATTTCTACCTACAAGACAATAGGTGTGGCTTCTCTGGTTTGAGCTTGCTTCAGTGTATTTTTCAACAACCCAGAACTTGTAGCTTTTTTTTCATCCATTTTTCTGTCTTTAACAATAGAGACTAAGATATACGTATGCGGTTTAAAAAAAGAAAATGTTGAATGTATGCTTGATGTTGCTATGTACTATCTGGTGGCTTTGGGAATCTGATTTCCCAGCAACTTTTAGTAACTGTAGAAAATACCTGGTTTGCAATATCTACTGGGATTTTTCCAATTCTTTTTTGGGGGCTCTCAGTTACCCTTCTCAGATACTGCTTGTTCTGGAGAAGCATGTTTAAAGCTGCTGAAAAGAATGCATGATGATTTGCCCAAAAATTGGTGCTATTCGCTGCACCTATGTATCCTTCAGCATCTGTCAGAATGGTGCAAGAGGTAACAATGCATGTATATGCACCATGCAATGAAAATGTTTAGGGCACTATAAAATAGCAACTCTGCTTATGGGGAATGTGTTAAACATATCAATAGCTAGAGAAGATTCCCTTAAGTAGGAGAAATGCCATAAGATCTTTTACAATTTTAGTAAAATTGAATTCCAAAGCATCTATAAAATCATAATGAATGCAATACATTTCGTGAGTCATTCTAAAATAACTAGAAAATCTAATGACTGAGTTGCATTAGGCAAAGGTCAGTTGTGATATATTTTTGTCTGAATGCCAAAACCAAGTGCACTTTGCCTAATATTCTCCAGCGGGTAAAAATCAAGCATTTGAGGGAGGGAGAAATCATCAGATATTTTTTTTTACAGATAGTATTTTGGGGTATCAGAAACATATTAGAAAGCATGCAGCTTTGCTGTTGCATGTGATGCTTAACAGGCAATTAAAAGAAAATGTCATTACTTTTTCTAAACACTTTCCTAGGGTGGCTAAAAGTTTTGCCACCACTCCACCAGCAACTAATGGAAAACCAATTTCCTTTTGGAATGCTGGAGCCCTGAATTGCATGATAATAATTACATAAAACAGTTTCCTGATTCACATCAAGGCCATCTTTTTTGGAGCTGTCAAAAAAGATGAAAATAATCATGAAAGGCGATTTTCAATGCAAATGCATGAGGAGAAAGTTGAGTGGCTCCCACTCTCAAGTTTTACTTTAAATTGGGTTAAAGTGTGACAATGCACGTAACATTTAATTGTCCTAGTGTTGAATGATTCAAAACATCAGATTTTATGTCAACAGTGTAATCCGATGCATGGTAGTAAATATGATAAAGTGAAGGAACTAGGAAGCAATATATGTAGGATTGCAAGCAAATTTTTGTGTAATTGTATTTGTTTGAACAAAAATGGGAATGATATATGCAAAATGTGTGTCTTCCATAGTATCTTCTTTCTTTGCTATTCTATGTTTTTTTTTTAAAAAAAATAGTATATGTTTTGATGTGAGCTTCAGTTTCTGCAGCATCCTCTAGTTGCCCTTTCTGATATGATTTTCTCCAACCTCTTTGTAATGTATAACATCACGAGGTTCTTTCCAAAATAGTCTTCTCTGGTGCCTTCAGATATATTTCCTAGGACATGCATCTAGATTGATAGTTAAGAGTCAGTTTACAAGAGTTCAGTAGAAGCTTCAGTGATATCATGTGTAACATTACATCGTCCACTCCCTGTGGACTCTTTATTGTAATAGTCTTATGGCTGGATCCATGTTTGATATCAATTTTGACTTCTCTTAGATGACCACAAAGTTTTACTATTCCTCAGGAGTTCTTTAACTCACTCAATTACTTTTGAAAAAAATTTCCTTCTTTTTTGAACATTAATACCATGTCTTTTTGGAATTTTTGACAGATTCATATATTTCAGCAATAGGATCAAAAGCTAGTATTAGACTGGATTATTCAAATTTAGTTGTATGATTTTCCATTAATGAGACATTTCCACTGTTTGAACCAAATACAGTGTCAGTATAATATATACACTATATATTAATTAAAATGTATTCTCCCTTTTTCTTTTCAACATCAAAAGCTGAATATACACTTCAGTGTTTTGATTCAGTTTACCTGTTTGTGTCATTCTCAGCTCCTTATTTTGATTTTTTTTAAAAAAAACTAAGTTTAATATTTTCCCTAGTGTTTTGTTTAAATAATCAAAACCAAACTTTCTTGGTGCATCCATATTTGTAAAATAGAATACTATTTGCACATTGATTTTATATTATCACTATTTGTCACTTCTGTTTTTTGTTTTCTACAATATTCTGTCAGTTACTTAAGGGCAGGAGTTTCTTACCAGAATCTTGTTCCCTTATTGAAACTTAGTTTCAAAAGATCAGAATATCTCTCTGATTTTCTTTTGCTGCCTTTTCTTCATCTAGCTTCTAAAGTGCCATTTACTGAAGTAGAAGTGATCCATGGTTCACCTTATCCCTTGGTCTTTGTTTCTGTGTAAATACTATATGTCACTAATAATTCTAAGTCATTCTTATTTTTAAATCATATAAATCTTAATTAGCTTGTTGGCAGTTGTTACTTGAAAACTTCTAGGTGCTAAGCTTAATTTCCAAGGTGTTACTTCTCATATACCAAGTATAAAATGTATTTTGAAACAACCTGTCTTCCTTTATGCCCTCGATCCATAGCAGCTTATCTCAGGATGTCTTAATTTATTTCTGCAGAAATATGCTTGCCAGAACATAGCTTTAAAAATGTTTAAAAGCTACCAAGGCATAGTTTAATAGCTAGTAGATATAGGCATAAAAACTTGAAAAAGAAAGTTTGAGACTAGAGGCCATAGATATACCATGGGTGTATGACTTAGCTGTGAGAAAAAGGATTATTTTGATTGCTTTATTGGACAGTCCATAACTTACAAATGGATAAATTTACAACAATAGTTTATCCTCAGTTCAACTCAAAAAGAAAAAGTAAGCAAAACTGAAATAGAAAAGAAATCTACCTTCAGGTGTGGAATACTTAGCCAAACTGGCTCTCTTGTTTTCAAGTTGTCTGTTGGCAAAAACTAAGAATGATTTCAAGTATAAGTTTCATTTGCACAGTGTTTAAAAATGCTTCTCTGTGACCACATACTACTTGTTAAGTTTATCATTATGAACTGGATAATGTGTGAGTTGTTTAGCTGTTTACAGAAATTTTACATCCGTGGTATAAAATAAGTTGTGGAAGACAGTTATAAAATGACAGTTGTTTCCACTGTTTTCTCCCTCCCACCCGCAACTTCTCCTCCTCCTCCCCCTCCCCCCATTTTCTGTTCAGAGAAGCTACATTTAACCTCTGTCATACTATGCAGCTATTCCTTTTATGAAGATATGAAGAGTTGGTCATCCTTTGTAACAGCAAACATATTGGTTCTCACTGGATAGAATTTTTGCACATTGATATGAAGAGTATCTGTTACTAGCACATCTTAAAGCAACCTTCTCATGAAGATTTTTTGTTACTTTGAGCTCCCAACTTTTGCTCAAAGGTGCAAAGATGAATATTTACAACTTTGTTGATAATAATTTATTGTATGTCAGTCAACAATTCATTTCTCACTTCACATGGCTCATTCTGTCAAAGATTTTCATTTCTGGTTTCACAGAAACCCCATTGGGGCTGAAGATGAATAGAATTAAATTTTTGTTCAGCAGGAGAAATACCCCAGTGCCTTGGTAATGCTATTCCACAACGTGAATGACAGAAGTCTAGTTTAGTGAAGAGTTAAATGTAAAAAAAAAAAACTAATCCATGCAAATGTTTCAGGGGAATCTGAAAAGAGCAGCTCCTCAGCTGACAAGACATGAAGCCTGTCACAAAAGACAGAAAAGAAATGCCGGGTCTGACTTTTGATTTCACGTTTTCAGAGCAAAGTGCAGGTACATCTGCACATTTTCTCCTTGACAATTCCCTGTCTACTTACCCTACTTCTGTTGGGGTCATTAGAAATGACAAAGCTTTGGGCTGATGGTTTATGCACATCCTCAATTTCAAAGCCTGATGTTAGAGAAGTGAATCGTTCACATGACACATTTTAACTAATGTTATTCTCGCAGTTCCTTTGTTGAATCTTGGGGGTTCTAGTTTATAGCTATGCAGTGCAATTTGAAATACAGTTCCCATGGTCCTTGGCTTGAGATGACTGGCTCCAAATCCTTCCACGTTTGTACTGCATACAGGACTTGAATTTCTTTCTCTGTTTGTTCTTTTTTGTTTCTCCAGACGTTTCTCTTTTTGTCAAATGAGACACATCTGAAGGACCTGTGTCATGTTCAGTGTAAACTCACAGAGCCTGCATGATGCAAATGCCCCAGCCTTCTGATTTTGGCTTTAACAGTTGGAAAAAGTTACTGCTAACCTACATATGCTATATGAACAAGGCAAAAGCGCCAATCAGCTGCTAGTCTGTGCTTTGGCCCTGCAAATACTTGTTAAAGAATGTGCAAATGGCCTCTAGTCTCTTTTCTTAAGGATTGTATTTCCAAGAAGGAGTTGCTACTTAAACCCCTGCAATGTATGATGTGTCTTTAAAAAAAAAAATGCTTGAGGATGTTACGCGTCTGTACCAGGAGTTCAGTCTCCAAGGCAATAAATGTCTGACTATAATCATAAGCTGTGCCAGAGTCATTTTTTTAACAGAACCATTTTTAGTGATACTTAATTTTTTAATCTTAACTTTCTCTACTGATGTATGAAGACAGTAACGCATTTGTAATAACATAGAGTCCTCAACTTACAGCCATAATCGAGCCCAAAAACTTCTGTTGCTCAGCAAGATATTCCTATGACTTTCCTTGCCACAATTGTTGAGTGAATCATTGCAGTTGTTCGATTAGTAACACGGTTGTTAAGTGAATCTGGCTTCCCCTTTGACTTTGCTTGTCAGAAGGTCAAAAAAAAGGTGATCCCATAACCCTGGGACATTCAGCTGTCATAAATACATGCCAGTTGCCAAGTTTCTGAACTTTGATCACATAACCCTGGGGATGCTGTATGCAAAAGGGTTGTGTGGAAAAACTCTCATAAGTCACCTCTTCTTTTCAGTGCTCTTCTTTTCAGTTGTTCACTTCGAAGGTCACTACATGAATGATTTGTAAGTCAAGGACCACCTGTGCTATAATAGTAATGGAGAATGAAGCAATCAAGTCAACCAACAACAGGAAAATACAAAAAGGGAAAATACAAACAGTAATTTGTAGTAGAATAGAATCTACAGCAAAGCTCAGCCATTGAGTAGAATTGCTGGGAAAGGGACCAGAGCTTTTGTCCAGCATCCTCAATCATTTGCAAACATTTCTCCATTTTGAAAGGGTTTTGTGTGTGTGTGTGTGTGTGTGTGTGAGAGAGAGAGAGAGAGAGAGAGAGAGAGAGAGAACTTAGAATTGCAGAAAGAAAACGAACTAGCAAGTTGAGACAAAGGATTCCTTGTTTCTGCCACATTAAACAGGGCAGCTTATAGGCAGGGGAAGTTTTTTTTTTTTAACCTATAGAAAGGCTATGAAATTAGTGTTGCTGAAGGGAGGAGGGGGATCTCACAACAGAGGGCCCTGTGCTTGATTTTCCCAGCTAGACAATTGCTTCGTTCTGTCTCTTGCACATTTGAAAACCCAGCGGCCACAGCGGCCAGTCACAGGAGCCACGTCAAGCAGTTAATGATGTAGTCTGTTGCCATTGTGGTCAACTGAGGTCAGTAACCCAAAACTGCCTTATATGTTCGCCGTCTTGAGTAATTTGTAAAAAAAAAATAACAATAAAGGCGGAATACAAAATAAATAGATATAGATTTTTCTTTGGGCTAGAAAATAAACAACTGATGGACAAAAGGCTTCTCCTACGTTCATGTTCTGCAAGCGGTTTCCGTGACAAACCTGCTTGTAATTTCCCGACATGTCCATTAGATGGCGGTAGGGTAAAGAAAGTCCGTGTTCCGATCCCCTGGCGAGGCTGGAGTCCACCAACTTCGGAGTCAGCCGAGTTAGATGACTGAAGTAGGGAGGGAAAGAGTTGAGTGTGAGTTAATGCGGGTTGTTGCTCCGACCAAAAGTCCGGGAGAAATCGAAAGTGCAAACCTTTTGGGAATGCTGGTTTCTCTGCTTCCTTTGGAGTAGGTGGCTTAAAAACACATATAACTGAATTAGCATTGAATGCTTTTAGCCGGGAAAGGTTTTTGCCCTGTTACAGCGCGAAGTGCTTCATGAGAAAATCTTTTTAACGGGATCTAAAAGGGCGCCTGTTGTTTTCAAGTAAATTAGGGCAATTACCAATTAGAAGGGATCTTGTGTAAACATTTCAGACAAAGCTGCAAGAATGCCAGATTTAAGGCACATGGTTGGAAATATTTATGCATTTCTTTTCTCCTGGACCCTGTCTCTCTCCCCCCCCCTCAATTCGGTTCTTATAATGTGATTTTTCTTCTATTGCTGCTTAGCTTCTCAAATTGAAGGGCGGGAGGGTTTCATTCCCCTCCAGAAGCAAGAAAAAAAAAAGAAAAGGTTGATCTGCTTGCTGCTCACAGCATTTGCACCTGCCGGATAAACTCACTACTGTAATTGGTTGTGTGTGATATTTGTGCAACATTTTAAGTAGCTCTTTTTTGTCCCCTTGCAAGTTCCACTAATGGCTAATATAAGCAATAAGCACTTAGACTTATATACCACTTTACAGTGCTTTACAGCCCCTTCTAAGCGGTTTACAGAGTCAGCATATTGCCCCCAACAATCTGGGTCTTTATTTTACTCACTGTAGGAAGTTAGCACCCACACCTCTCCTAGAAAAATGAAATATCCTAGGAAATATTAAAAAGGCAATATTTCCCCTAAAAAGAGTAGAAACTCAAGAGCAGAAACTCACCTCAGAAGCAGAAACTCACCCCCACCTTTGTTAATGGGTGGGCCATTAAGGCCTGGGCCAGAATACTTTACATAACAAAGATCTCCATGTAAAGCTATAGCAATTGCCAAAAGCCCTTTTAAGGGCATCATCATCCAGCAAGGCTCAACCAAGCCTGGAACTCAGGACAGCGTACAGAGTTGCCCCTGCATGGCCCCATGGGAGTCTGACAACCAATCAGAATAAAAGCTCCAATTCAATTCCCAACAAAGGTTATAAAACTCAGGCATTCTCAGCATATCAGTCCCTTTTTCTTGATCTCTTCCTTCACCTTGAAGCATGTGATCATCTTCCTTTTCACTCTGGAGCTCTAGGCCATGTGGTCCTCCTGTCCACCATTAAACCTTCCAAACAGCCTCCATGTTTCCAGTGTCTTTTTCCTCACTTGGAACTGAACCCAGAAGAATAGTTCTTCCAACACCACCTGGGAAGGATGGAAGGCTGAGTCAATCTTGAGCCTGGTGGGATTTGAACTGCCAAATTGCAGTCAGCCGGCAGTCAGTAGAAGTAGCCTACAGTACTGCACTCTTAACTACTGCGTTACCGTGGTTCATATTGGTAGTCCGTGACTTACCGCCATTCGTTTAGCAACCATTCGAAGTTACATCAGCACTGGAAAAAGTGACTTATAACTGTTGCAGCATCTTCATGGTCACAGAGACAAAATTTGGCTGCCCGGCATCCTGCCTTGCATTTACAATGGTTGGAGCATCCTGGGGTCATTTGCAATCTTCCCAGCTGGCTTCAATGAGAGGAAGTCAGATTTGCTTCATGACTGCATGAGTCACTTAACAATTGCAGTGATTCGCTTAATAAACTGTGCCAAAAAAAGTCATAAAATCGGACGCAACTCACTTAACAACTACCTTGCTTGGCAATGGAAATTCTGGCCCTGATTGTGGTCGTAAACTGAGGACTAGCTGTAAACAAAGTAAATTCAAGGAGGGGAGTGTGCTATGAGCGAACTCTTAAATGTGAGAAAGTGTTGTAGAAAGTTAGCACCCACCACTCTCCTAGAAGAATGAAATATTTTAGGAAATATTAAAAAGGCAGAATATTATATTTCCTAAAGGGAGAAATGGAGAAATATGTTCCTGGAAAGCAGCATCCACCTTCCTTAATAGCCTACAACAGGTGTCAGCATTTAAAAGATAAAGAGATAGATAGCTACTATTCATAAGCAAACATCCTAGCCCAAGATGCAACAAAGGTAGGATTGGCCCTCAGCTACAATAGGAATTGCTCAACGGCCCTTCATTGCATCAGGAGTCCAAACATCAACCAAATTTAGCTCAGATAACCTACAGAGCCAGCTATGACCCCTACATAACCCTTACAACACCCAAAAGAATACATGTTCTTGCATAGGAACAGGAAGTTCAAGTGCAAAGTCCAGGAGAAGGTATAAAACCACCCCATTCTCAATTCCATGTGGTCAGCTGCCTAGAACCATCCATGTGGTTCTGCTCCATCAATAAATGGACCTTCTTCCCAATCAGCCTCTAGCCTCCATTTTGTCTCCAGTGCCTTTCTCCCTGCGTGGATATTTCTTCCAACAGTGTCACTCTAGTGCCTCTGGCTGGTATATAAGACAGTCTATATCCTGGTGAAATAAGTGTAGAGCTAAAAATGTGAGACCTACAAGTGACATCTCAGCATATTTCTTTTTGCTTACGTGCAATGATACAGATTTCAGATATTGGACTGGGAGGACAGAAGTAACAATTGTTCTGTCCCATTTCAGAAATTTAAATATCTTAGCCCTTCCCATAGGTGCTACTATCCACAGAAGGAAGACAGTTTAAAATGTACAAACAGGCCTGGATAGGAAGGAGTATATGGATGGCACAAAGTCATTGTCCTAAATTTCTTTTATTGTTTATCCCATCTACTATTCAGCTGTAAACCAATTGGGAGGAAATGTAGGAGAGAAATGATTCAAACTCCGAACTTCGTGTCCCTTCAAAATTATGGCAAGAAGAAGTTTTAAATGCTGCTGCTGTCTCCCCAGTCATCCCTCAGCTTGTTTAAGGGAGGAAGAGGAGGAGGAGGAGGAGGAAATTATTGTTGTTAGTTGTGAAGTTGTGTGTGAGCCATCGCAACCGCATGGACAATGTTCCTCCAAGCCTTCCTGTCCTCTACTATCTTCTGGACTCCATTTCAGCTCATGCCAGAGGTGGTTATTCAGCAGGTTCTGACCAGTTCTGGAGAATCGGTAGCGGAAATTTTGACGACAAATACCACACCCAGCAAGCCACGCCCACTAGAACCGGTAGCAAAAAAATTGAATCCCACCACTGGCTCACGCCTACTGCTTCAGTGACTCCATCCAGCCACCTCATTCTCTGTCGTCCCCTTCTTCTTTTGCCCTCAACCGTTCCCAGCTTTAGGCTCTTCCTTCTCATTAGGTGGCCAAAGTATTTGAGTTTCATCTTCAGGATCTGGCCTTCTAAAGAGCAGTCAGGATTGATCTCCTCTAGGACTGACCGGTTTGATTGCCTTGCAGTCCAAGGGACTCGCAGGAGTCTTCTCCAGCACCATAGTTCAAAGGCTTCAATTCTTTGGCGCTCAGACTTTCTTGTGGTCCAACTTCCACAGCCATACATTGCAACTGAGAAGATAGCTCAGTTCAAATACCAGACTAATTAGAACTAGAGCTGGACACTCAGGCCCTTCAATAATTCTCTGCCAAACTGGCAGGCATAGAAAAGAGTAGATAATCTTTGAGGGGAAGGAGAAATTTCCCAACTATTTTTCAAGGACAGGAATTCCCCTTGGTAGCCCTGCTGTTGAAAATAAAAACTGAGCAATCTTAGGGTTGAAATTTTTTTAAAACAGCATGGGAAATCAAGGGGACTGCTGATTTCCAGAGAAGTGCGAATGCAATGAAAGACCAGTTATGCCACTTGACAACCTTGTAACAGATCACTGCAAGAAAAGCATGTTCTGCCTACCGTGAAGCTCTTTTCCTTTGATAGAATTTTTATGGTTAAATTCTCTTTTATCAAAGTAAAAAAATCATGGGAGAAACAAATTCGGTGGAGGAAAATTTATCTATTCAGCACTAGAGAAAACACTGATTTGCCTAAAATATGCATACATTAGCTTAGATGTAGTTATTGTGATTAGCCTGACTTCCATGGATTGCTATCATCCAAACATGGGATGTTCATGGCACCCTAACCTAGCACCCTCAGCTGCTTTAATTCACTCCACATTTTTATACCATCTGTGGATCCTATGCTGCAGGCTGGCCGATCCTACTTGAAAACCCTAGAGGAAAATTTGATTTTCCTTAGTTTTAGTTAACATTTGTTTATTTGTGCCTTTGCTTCCTCCTCCTCCTCCTCCTCCTCCTCCTCCTCCTTTTTTTAATATAGATACAACTAAATATTATTGTTTATATTTAGCAAACAGTTTTAATATGATCACAGGTTTAAAATTCCCAAGGAAAATTAGTCTATATTTGCCAAGAAACTATCCCATCAAAGTTCCAATATTTTGGCCATCTTTGTGTCTCCTGGTACTTGTGACATTTGTGCAAAAATAGCCTAACGTGAGATTTGTAATATTAATAAATGAGGATGATAGCTAGATGATATAGTTAAATGATATAGCTAGATGATAGAGAGATGATAGAGAGATAGAGAGATAGAGGGATGATAGAGATAGAGGGATGCTAGATGATATAGCTAGATGATAGCTAGATGATAGAGAGGGAGAGGGATGACAAGAGATATTATAGACAGAGATAGATATATGTATTATTACATATAATTTTTTATTAAATAATTTAAAAAGAAGAAATACAAAGTATAGATTTTGAAAGAGAAAAATAAAAAATTGTAAGTATATGAAAAGGTGAAAGAAAGAAAAAAGGCAGGAAGGAAAGGGAAAGAAAGAAAGAAAGAAAGAAAGAAAGAAAGAAAGAAAGAAAGAAAGAAAGAAAGAAAGAAAGAAAGAAAGAAAGAAAGAAAGAAAGAAAGAAAGAAAGAAAGAGTTATAAGAAGTGGTCTTCTTAAGAGCAGTTACATTTATATTTTAACACCCCTCCATAGTACAGTATAGCTTCTTCTTTCCATAGGCTACACTTTCTAATCATTAAACCCATACATCACAAGTTTGTTTTTCTTTTTTCAGCAAAAAGTCCATAAGAGATTTCCAATCATTAATAAATACAGCTGTTATCCTTTCTCCAGCCAAACAAGTAAATTTTGCCACTCTTCTAATTGTGTCATTGGGATGGGTGATATTAAGTCTTCCCTGTCCCCAGGATAAATCACCCTCCTAATGAGATGAGTGGAAGATGCAGGGGTGGATGAGATAGGGGAGTAATGGAAATGGCATTCCCTTTGCCATTAGATAGGTCTCCCCTCCGTAAATAAAATAAAAAAACAACAATCCTAAAAAAAAACCCTATCAATAAGCCAACCAATTTCTATCCTTAAAGATAGATTTTATTACCCTTTGGAAATGAAAAAGGTGCTGAATTTGGATTGATATCAATAGGACCTGGCAACTTCTTTTGTATCGAACACCTTGGCTGTTGTGATGTCTCTTATCTGATTCAGAGATGGGCAAGTTTTGGTCCTCCCACCTTCGTAAATGTCTTTGTTATAATGTAAGACCGTGGGAATTAATTTATTTCAAACGGAGTAGGGAGCTTGTCATTTTTTCCCTGGGTTAGAGGTTCTCAACGTCTCCTTCTTCTCTTAGGCTGCGGTCTAATTAAAACCTCAGCCTTAAGCTGAGGATTGTAGAGCTTCAGTGCACCGAGGAGTACCGGTGTGAATCATTTTCTAGCAGCTCCTCTGACTCTTGGCTTTGCCTTTGTCTACCACCATCATCAGCTAATGAACAAGAAGGAATTGGCTTTCATCAAACCAGCCAAATGAAGGCAGACATCTCAAGGAGAAAGCAACTGCCTGTAGCTTCTGGCCTTGTAAGCTCTTCAAAAGGAAATCCAACAACTGTGCAAAACCAAAATAGCTGCTCAATATCACGTTGGGAATAGGAGGGCACGTAAAAGGAATCATTGTTAGGCTTTCAGTGCTTATACTATAATTGTTTATGCTATGTTTATGCTATGATGCAGAACACATGGAGCGCAACCTGCTTTTTCACCTCCAGAAATTCAGAAGGAGAGTAGAAGATGGGTGTGCAAGCGAGAGTCATCCCACAGGAGGAGCAAGCAATTAAACACTGATTAGAGATGAGAAGACATCCCCCATGTCCCACGTCCCCCCATTCAGCATTCAGGGATGACATTTTGGGTAACATTTTGCCCGATTAATAGGCCCATAAAATAACAAAACAAGGAAGGACGCCAATGTATTGTTCCACAAAACCATGGAATGGTGGTTTGAAATCAAGTGCGCGTAGGCTGTTCTTCGAAAGGGAACAGATCTCAGTGCAGCAGGAGGCTCTCCTGCAGAAACAGTGTCTAATTGCACAGAGAGGGTCAGGGTGCATTGTGTATCTGCATGTCCAAACACAGCATAGCCGGATGGCAGGCATTGTTTCACAGCTCAGTCTCTCTGTCAAGGAGGAGGAGGAGGAGAAAAAATTGAAGGAGGGAGTGCCATCTGTGTTGCCTTGAGCTCCAAGAGAAAAGGTGAAATCTACAGATAACCGATAAACACAGATATAAAAGGGGATGCCTCAGGTATCTGTAGCAAGTTACTGGAACATTATACTACATTGGAAATACACAGAGGTCACAAACAATATGTACACATCTCTCCTTGAAAGCCTCACCCCCTGATCCTGGAAAGAACAGGCAGGAAACTACAGAGCTTGAAGTAGATTTGCCTACATTGTGAGCTTCAGTTTCATTAAGGACAATAGGCCTCCAGTTGCAATGAATGGCATGAAACAAAGTTGTTGGCAACTCTGTGGGCTATCTTGCTTGTACTTCACCAATGCAGACTTTCAAGGGCTGTCTTGGGAAATCCCGCGACACATCCTAAGCAAAATGAAAGCGTAGCAGAGATTGTGTCCTTATTCACAGCTGTGGCTGTGACTTAATCAATGTCAAGGGGATTCAGAGAAATGTTAAAGTCATTTGAGATACCTTGTCCAGGCACATAAAGGAACATAACGTGCCTTTGCCATTTGAAGAGCTGAATTCCTAAAAAATAAACTTCCTCTCTCCACCCGGTGTACATTCAAACCAGAAATTAGCCCAAAAACATACGCAGAAGAGACAATTTTGGTAAACTATCCTGGCATTGCCAACGTTTTGAATAAAAGACTAATTGCCAAGTACCATATTCACGTGGGACCATTAGTAATTCCATAGCTATGCAAATTAAAACAGTGATGTATGATTTATAGCTTTAATAATGTTCTGAAGGCTCTTAAATTTTAATCACTTGCAACATCCTTTTTAATATTCAATTACTTTATTAACTAATTAGGTCACTTGCTGAAAAAGCACATAAGGTTGGTGCTATTTTAATATCAGCTGAGCCTCACAAAAAACCTTTGAAATGGTGAGAATGGTTTATTTATTTTAAACAGATCATTAAGATGCTGTCATTAATAAACCAATTATAGTGGGGAAATCAAGAAACTGAATTTCCACTTCTGCATTCAGAATCTTGCCTACTTGAGTAGCCGTGTGTGTAATGGGTGCAGAATTGGAAAAGTTCTGGATAAAGAGGTTGGATAGTTCCTATTGTTACATTATTGTAAGTTTTCACATACACATATCCACAGGTCACCAGGTTAGGGAAAGTTGATCTGGAGTTTTTGGTAAAGGGGAGGCTTGAAAGTAGCCAGTAACTAGATTATTTCAGTTATGAGATGGGTGTGTTAGACCAATTTTGGGGTAAGTTGGTACAAAGTAGGCATACATTTCTCTCTTTTGTGGAACAATGAGTTAGCATAGCATAAAAAGGCTCTATTTAAGCCCTGGGAAAGCACAGAGCAGTTATCTCATATAAGTGCTCAGTTGAAGGATTTCTTTTGATCTTTTACACTCGTTTCCTGGAGACAAATGTTAAAACAGTATCAGCTGCCATGTTATGCAGATTGTAATCTTCCCATCTAAACCAAACACAAGAAAAAAATGATAATCAAGATAATTAATTGATAAACAATCAATTCCAGCCTTCTTTGTCTGGTTGATTTTCTCACTTGTATGTGTACATACACACAAACCCAAAATGCTCATACCCCAATATTTCATCAAAGATGAATAAGAAGAGAAATATTGTAAAATTAATATAAATAATTTCTCTCAGAAAGAGACAATAATTTGCATTGTCAAAGTTCAGCCTTGTCCCATTCTGCTGATGTGAGTTCCTGTCATCAATAAGCTATCGCTCTAGATTTCTTTCCCCTTCTCTCCTACTCCACCTCAAATTACCATTTAAAATTTTGCTAGAATTTGCTACTATTTTCAGCTGTTAATTGCCAGATGGGTGTTTTGGAAACTGACCAATATTCTAAAAATAAATCTTCCAGAAGAGGAAGGATCTTAGATTATCCAGTAGACTGTTCCAGTCTGAATAGGATGATCCTAAAGAAAAACAGACTAGTCTGGAGAATATGGAGGGGGGGAATTTGAATCCTTTAGCAGTGACTTTTCTACACCTTTAGTTCAATCTGCTCTAAGAACTCAGTTTAGACAATACCCTGGCAAATGTTAGAGAGTGACCTTGATGCAACCTAGTTCTAAAGTGTTTTTTCTTTTATTTTCTTGACTGGATCTTTGGCAACCTTATTATTGAAAAAAAATGCCTTTATACTGTAGCCAGAAAGTAAAGCCAGAAAATCAAACTTGAAGCAACTTGATTACTGTCTATCTATGTGAAAAACATCAGAAAACTAAAATATATGTTTGATTGGGGCTGTGCTGAAAGTTGATAAAGATTGGAGGAAGGAATGTTGACGATCTTCGATATGCTGACAACACAATTCACCTCCCCAAAACTGAAAAAAGAGTCTGAAAAGTCTGATCAAAAGGATTAAAGAAGTGAAGAAATTTGTCCTCCTGCTGAACATCAAAAAGACGATCTCATGACCACTGTGAGGAATGGAAATGTCAAAATAGGATTGATGGTGAAGACATGGTAAAGAAATTGAATGCCTGCAAGAATTCATTTTCCTATGATCGCAGATTGATCAAAGCAGTAAATTAGTCTCTATCTGCAGTCCAGAAATAAAGCATCAAATCACATTAGATCACACAGCAATGATAAATACAATTTGAGTATGGAAAAGCATCACCCTGGGAATTAATCTGTACTATTGTGTTTTCCGTGGCTACCTATGATTGTGAAAGTTGGACTTTCAAAATAACAGGAGGAAAATCGACTCGTTTGAGCTGTGGTGTTGCAGAAGGCTCCAGCATGTTCCTTGGACAGCAAAGATGATAATCAAGCAAATAGCGGAACATATAAAACCAGGCATATTGCTGGAAGGCAAAATCACAAATGCCGCGTTACTGTCATGCAATCAAACTCACTGGAAAAAGCAGTTATGCTAGGAATGGTCAATGGTGAAAGGAAATGAGGCCACCAAAAACCCCGGTGGCTAGACTCCATCAATGCTGATGCCACATGGAGCATAAAACAGTTGAAGGAAATGGTACAAGATCAGAAAATGTGGAGAGAGCTGGTCCAAGAGACTCACCAAGAAATAGACACAATTGAATGGACAGCATCATCTTCAGTCTATGTGAACCCTTATTGGTTTGAAGTTAGGAAAAGAAGCACCTACACACCTACACACACAGGGAGCAAGCGAGAGCTTTGCACCCACCATAGATACTGCTCATGGCATAGTGAAGAGATGCTGGCACCAGAGCCTCTTCTATGAGAACAAATAGTATATATGCACTTTGGAAGAAAATCAGAATAAAAGCGCATTTGGTTGCCTCAACAAATATGCTATTCCCGGGATTAGCCCTCCAAATTGAAAGCTAGATTTCTAGATCAGATATCGATTGAGCAATAGATTTATTTGCACAGTAAAATGCTAAGAGTTGTTTAATTGATTTGCACTACTAAAGTTAGCTGCTGTTCCCCCCCCTTCCGAAATGCAGGACCAGTTTTTAGTAATGCAAAGGATGAGGGAAAATCTCCACTGGAAAGGAATCCGGTATCCCATCACACAGCTGAAAATTTTAAAATGTAAAAAAGTAAAACAAACGATCTCATCATTACTTCCCTTGCTTTGCAATGGAGGGGAAATGGAGCTTTGTTTGCAAGCACAAAGGCATAGGCATCGAAGAGTTGGTTGTTAACCTCGGCAGCCCAATTCAATGTGACAATGACACTTCACAGCACATTGCATCCAATCTCATTTGAAGCTGACGAAGATGGTTTCTGCTTTATATCTATTGGTTTATTAATGGACTACAGCCTCTTAAGCAGATGCATATTCATTAGGTAGCCAGCTGTTCAGAGGTTCCCAGATGTCGAATGTAGCTTTATCTTAAAATGTTTGTATATCTTTCCATGCATGCATATATGTGTGTGTGTGCTCTATTCAAACTACTTTATTATGGAACAAAGTAATTGAGGATCTATTAAAAGAGCTGGTTAATTACTAAACTAGAACCTTATGCTACCCTGTAATTTTTTGTCTTTTTTTATAACCATTTGGATCATAAAACTCTTGGGATTTCTAAAAGAAATGTTTAGCACATTGAATGAAATGTTGTCGAGCGTTCACCCTTTTTTCTTGTACAATTGTATATACAAGTAGAACTCAGCACTGTGAAATGGTTGAACGGTATGTTTCTTGCCTAAGGTCAGAGGTGGCATGGAGTCTTCTAAGAGATTACCCATCAAAGCTTGCAATAGAAGAAAGAAGCCACTGGCAACTTGTACTACTTAAGAAGTTCATTTTTAAAAAAAAAAGTTGAAGGAACTTACAGTAGGCCAATCCTTCCAGAGGGAGTTTGCATCACTTTTGAGAATAACAGAGCATGTCCTCCTTGGTTCAGTCTAGTTGGATGGAGGAGCAGAAATCTCAAGAGGGCTGTACAGGGAAGCAGCCTCTAGCACGGAAATGGTTTTCTAGACCAATATTATTTAAGGAACTGTTGAAACGGTCTTCAGTAGACATCCCTCACCCCCTCAGATGATATGGTAATTAAAAAAATATATGAATGTGCTGAGATGGATAGCTTAACTAAATTGCTGAAAAACAAACAAAATAGTGTATATTATGAAATATGGAATATTTGGTATGAGTGGTTAAGAAAAAGGTAATATTGGATACTTGGATAAACTATTGAAAGGATAGTAGACATGCATTTAATTAAAAAAGATGAAGAGAAAATGTAATATCAAAAGAACGAAGGACTACTTTAACAAGGTAGATCACGTCAATGATAATGATAAAGAGAAACCATTGCTCAACATATGCTGTAAAATTTATATGTGTGTGTGTGTGTGTGTATTGTGTGTGTGTGTGTGTTGATTTGTCTGTTTTAAACGTATGTCATATAAATGTTTATTAAAAAAAATAAAGAAGAAAAGGTCTTCAGTATTGTTTCAATCACTCTTCTTAAAAATCAATCACTAGATGCATCTCGCAAAGAAGCTGCTGAAGCCGCTTGACCACCAGTTGGGTGCACAAAAAAATAATTTACCTATGTATTATTTCCCAAAGATTTGCCTAAGGCTAAGGTTCTTTGCAGAAGTAAGGTGTATCTTGGGTGCATGTTTCACTGCAAACTATCGTGAATAGATGATGTGGGTTCTGACAGTTTCAGGAAAGAGGAGTGATGTCTAAATTGCTAGATGTGAGTCTAAATCACAATTTGTAATTAATTAGAAATGAAATGTTAAGCCAGTGTTGTTTTCTGCTAGAGGCAAGGTAAAAATCCTTTCTCTCAAACTGTTTGCTCCATTTTTATATTTAGCAACATCAGCTCTAAGCAATTTTAATTGCAACCTGGTTCTATTTGTAATGGGTTTTAAGTAAGACACAGCATTCTGTTCCATGCATTTCATGTAATACTACCTTGTCAGAACTCTTTAAATAATCAAATAAAGTGGTTGCACTTGATCATTATTGTGGTAACAGCTACAGCTCCATTAAAGACACATGAACATATTTGGCACTTGTTCGAGATGACAGAATTTGTTGTTTGCTGGGAATGTAACCACTGAGTATAACAAGTGCTTAAATTGTGAGAAACACCACAAGAAATATTACATTATGAATAAGTACAATTGTTGAGCTTCATTCTCTGATTATCTCCAAAGAAAGATATAGAAGAGGAACTTCTATATAGACAATGTCATGTCCTAGAGTGACCGGAACATCAACTGTTTTCTTGATCTCAAATCCAATCTCATCTGCAGTTTAAATTGCTTTTTCATAATAGCAACATGTTGTAAATCAGAATTTCTCAACTTTGGTGGCTTTAAGATGTGTTAATTTCCGCTTCCAGAAATCCCTAGCCAGCATGCTGAAGAATTGAACTTAAAAGTTGCCATGGTTGAGAAATACTAGTATAAATTGCCTGGCTCTTTTCTTGTGAAAATCCACAAAAAATAGAAGGGCAGTTCCACTTTCATAACTAAATTTCTAATTGACTGACACATGCAACATCACCGATCTTCGCTTGACATGGGTTCAAATCTCAAGAAAATGGCCAAGTTCTCCTGACTTTAATACTCAGTCCCATCCCAAATAGGTAGGATGTTGATATAATTATTGGTTTCCTTTGAAATCACACAACATAAGTGTGACCTAAGGGGCTTTGAAGAATGCATGCTAGGCCAATCTTTCTGCAAAGATTATACGAAAGGCTCTTGTACTCTGTATTAAACATGTAATTGGCTGACTTTCCCCAATCAAACTTTGGTGTGATTGTCTTTTTTTCCTGTATGAAAAGTAAATGTTCCATCCTTGACAGAACTTAGCGATATCTTTGCTATGCTGAGAAAACCTGAAAAGCAATGGTTTCCCCAGAGTTGATGAGGATCAAATGTAAATTGTGGATCATTATTTCTATTTTTGATCAAATTACTTGTAACTTTAAAAACAATCTCATTTTGCAGTTCTAAAGAATATATTAAAATATTAAACCAGAACCAAGCCATAGACACTCATTTATAACATGTAACAAAATATGAGGCTCCTGTTAAAAAAATGTTGCTGTTTTTGTTACTCTTTTCCAAAATACTCAATGTTATTTCTCCCCCCATTATGGTCAATCCTGAGACAGTTGAGTTTTCTATTGTTATCTAGCATGCTCAGTTTTAGCCAATCTTTTCCTTACTAGGGAAGAATACAAATGTTGAGACCCCCAAGTCTGCCAATATTTGTGATGGTGCTGCTGGCTATATATAATTATCTGCTTTCAAAAAGCCTTCCATAATTAGCATTTGGGATCATTATTATTGTTCTTCAGACTGAATGCATAGCCAAACAGTTCAATTTCCTGCAATCTCTAGAAACCTAAACCCTGAGAAAGGGGTGGGGGAGAGAAAGAGGATTTAAGCATTTATTACTATTACTGATGATTGTTCACATTATACAAGCTGTTTATTGATAAATCTGTCCTTTTTGTTAGGTAGTTCTTTGTTGATGGATCAAGATAAAAGAGATGCTGCCATCCATACTCATTTAATAGTTTTAAACATCCTACTGTTAGAATATGTTGCATTACCATATTACCAATAAATCTTTTATTTATTCATTTGCTATTGTGTGAAATGGCAAAATATAGATTGTTTTCCATAAAGAATGATTCATATTGTTTCAGTGGTCAGCATGGACTTTTCGATGAGAGCTCGAAAAGTTCCTCATTAATTTGTGCACAATGCATCCTTGGGAAAGAATCTCTATTTTGGGCCTTCTGACATCAGAACAGAAGATGGACTTTAGGGATAGATTTAATGTCTAACAAGTGCCCCCCAAAATACATGTTATCACTTGCCCCCCCCCCCCCCAAGTTTATTTTACCCGGTTTCTTTTTTCTTAAAACATTGTTTGGGGGCTGTATTACTTGAATTATTACATTGCCTGTGTGTGTGAAAATATAATTAATTAAATCTGCCTACTGGGCAGATATTTCGGATCCCACCATGCATGAAAAATATTCACATCATCATACAAAAGGGAAACATTCTCAGTTTCTATATTTGCTTTCCATTTCCTTTCTTGGATATTTGCAGAAACATATTCCAGAATCATATCCAAGTCTGGTACCTGCTGACCAGGTTTGAAGAGGCTCAGATTTGAAAAGCTGCCAATGGTTCTGCTTTTATGTTTCCCACCTGCTCTCAGTGTCCACAGAAAAGGTACAGCAGGATACAATCAAACAGTAATACTTCTAGCAAAATATTTGACAGGTTTTCGCCATGTGTTCAAAAGCAGTAATCTAGTTCAGTCCAACTCAGCTTGGTTCCACATTTCTTGCAAAACATTCTAGTTTGATGAGACAACCTGGTTTTTTTATTATCCTAGTGGATAAAAAATATTTTTGACCACTTCTCCATTCCTCCATGGAACCCATCTGCTGCCATCACTTGCAATTCATGTTCTATTTGCATGCTTTTTTTCTTTTTCTGCTTCTCAACATCTGTCACAAGCCGAAGTTGTGAAGACAATTCCCACAAAAAATTCAAGGATTTCAAAATTGGAACTGAAGATCTGTCCTGCTCAGCCAGTAAAGCTTGTCTTGATTACTTTGATGTAACAACACTTGAAAGCTCCTATTTTATGAAACTAATTTAAACACACTGAATTGTTGAAAGATTAAAAACCGCAGTCAGCTAATTACACTCACTCTCATCTCTTATTCAGCAAATGAATCACTTTTCATTATCACTTAGCTGAAGTACATGAATTTCTGCCTAATTAGAAATGTTGTAGATGGAGCATTAGCAAGGCTGGAGTGGGTCAAGATTCTTGGCTGCTTCATTTTTAATTTTTAACAGTAGAGTCAGATAGAAAAGGTGGGTGATAAGAAGTCATTAAACATTTTTAAATTATTTATAAAAATTACTTTACCCAAATGATTCTTATTCCCCCCCCACCCAACTGCTCTCATAAACATCAAATGGAATGAAAGGAAGAACAGCCCCAACAGTACTTTTAATGAACACTTTAATGTTATGCATAACAGAACATTATGAGTACAATGGAAATAAATTTTAATCAATTTGATAGGAACAATAAAAAATAAAGTAACCAACAGAAGAAAGGGGGAAGCAATGAAGTTTTAATACCTAGAATATAGTACTTATTTCAGTAGCAGCCCTGACTTTGCAAACATAAATTGAACTTCTGCATGCCAGATCAAAAATCATGATATGTGGGTGATTCTAAATGGAGGCTTTCTTTTAAACAGGTAAAGGAAAAAAAAATCTTTCATTCATTCATTTCTTTTATTTTCATTTGATTCATAAAATCTGACTGCTACAGGTTTCCTTTAATAATAATAATATATATATATATATTTATATATATTTAACTTCGCTCTATTGGATTCTGCAATTGCTAAGGCCATATTTACATAAAACAAAGCCAACAATTGTATAAAATCTAAAATTTAATGCTATTGGCTTGACAAAATGTTTGAAGATGATTACTATTAACTTAAAAAACAGTCATCCTGTAGTTTTTTTTTTCTCATGTGTGTGTAAAGTTGCAAGAAAGAAAGAAAGAATAAACATTACTGCCTTTAGACTATCGGTGATGTAAACAATAACCCCAGAGAATGCTAGGTAATATGCCACTGGCCACTGATGCAGAACTGCAGAAAACCATTTTAAAAGAATTCCAAATTATACATAAAAGTTCTCCAAAAGGAAACCATGTAGCAGTTCTGGAGAATGTTTCCACCAGTCCTGCGCTGAATATTATATAGCAGAACCTGGAAGGAACATCCCTTCCTGTCCCAGCTTTATTCGTAGGCAAATTGCTCGAAGAGGTTGATAATAAAAATTTGGATAGTACAGCAGTGTTGCTGGAAGAGTAGCAAAAGTATATATACATTCCAGGTCTCTTTGAATTAGCCATAATCACATATGTAAGCCATTTTTGGACAAAAATATATATATATATTTTCTTATAAAAAATTGATCAGCATACTTTGACTTCAGATTTGACTCAGTGGTAGGAAAAGGAATGGATCCAATTAAGATAAAACAGATTCCAATGGGGGAAAAAGAAATTAAGTATAAAATTAGTTTCACACGTATTTACCCCCAAATTCCATTCTTCCCATAAGTTTCAAAGTTAAAACTGATGCTGCTACCAGAAAAGCTTTGAATTGTCCCATTATAAAACATGGCCTAGACACTGGAGTGTCAATTCACTGGAAGAACATTCAGTTCCAAAACTTGAACAAAAGTAGTTTTAGAGTTCAAAAAAAATGACCTTTGGATTCGTATGTGGATTCCTTTAAAATAAGCAATAAAAAGAAGGAAAAAAAAAGCATTTGATCAGCATTTTCCACCCTTATCCCAGCTTTATTTGTGCAGCTAAAATCCTTCATTCGATCTGATTGGTTTATAATCTTTATTTGCTAAAATTGGCAAAGTTGGCAAAGGCATCTTGCTTAGGTTGCACAGTTCCAGGAGTCATAGAGGATGCCACAGCTATATTAGGAACTCCCATGCCCATTGTACCCGACAAACCCATTCCAGCAGTTGGCATTGCCATGTTCACATTCATTCCCATCATGCCCTGGTTCATCATAGGGTTAGGGCCTCCCATGGAAGCCACCCCCATTGTGCTAGTCATTGCAGTAGGCATTCCCATCCCCACGGGAACAGGGCTGCCCATCAATGGGTTTGCTGGAGGTCGAAGAGGCATCATGCTGGGGGGTGAGTTGAGGCCCAAAGTTGCAAAATTCTGAGTCATCACATTCATAGGCTGTTGCATATCTGGAAGAAAAATGTGGTTTAAGTAGAAAGCATTTTAAATGTTTGCTGCCTTACTTATTTAAGACATATCTTTTCTCTCTCTTTTCTCTGGAGATGTATTCAAATCAAAGCTTCAAATAAATTAAAATTCAAGTTACAATCTTTAGAGCACTACTCCATACTTTTCTAATATCTAATATTATTATATAATACTAACTTCTACTTCTTGAAGCTTTCCTGTATTCAAATTTCAGCTTCTCTTTCTATTCCCTTATCAAAATCCCTATCAACATATTTTGATGTTGAATGATCTACACCTATAGCACATTCCTAACTGCATTGGGGGGAAAAAACCCTCATTTCCTTTTCTGTTTGAATTTCCCTTATCTCTGAATGGACAACATTATAATTAGGAAGAAGAGCAATTATTGCCTGGAGAGATGGATTTGGGATTTCCTAAGTGTTTGGGAAAAGAGGTCGACAAAAGAAGTAAAAGGGTATGATATACTACTAGATATAAAATATGTCTTCACTTCGTGAGCTTTCAAACTGACATCATCACATTACTTACAATTGTGCTTGCCCACTGCCTAAATTGGCAAACCACAATGCATACTGGTGGATTACCAAAAGTTCAGATCCAAAACAGAGAAATAAAGAGTTATCACTTTCTGATATTTGGAAATACCATTCATGATGATGCTGTACATTTCCAACATTTAAAGATATGTTAAAGCTAACACAAATCAACCAACCATGTAACTGTTGAGTACTATTAATTTATATTGTACAACAGAATATAGCAGTGTGGGAACAAATTAATTCTAGTCGGTAGTTCCTGAATAAGCTTCATTCTCATTTTCCAACATTTCTCAATCCAGACTCCTTTTGCACCACTATCTATGCTTTCTCTATATAAACACGTCTATGTTTAGGTGATTACAAGCTTTAAAGGAAGTATTAAAAGATCATCAGGCCCTTATTTAATTCATCTTAAATACTGCCTATTGTTACTGGAAGCAGTTTGCCAGAAGAATCAGCATTTTTTCTTCTTCTTGAGATTGTATTTGGTACCTCATGGATGCAAAAATTATAATTTACTATTGAACTGGCAAAGACCTACATTTATTTGAAATGTAACATGAACTCTTTTGAGACAAGAGACTAGAAGCATTGAAACTGAAGCTATGCGAAATGTTTTCAAAATGAAGATAATTTTAATGCTACACAAACCCATTCAAAGGGACCTGTTTTAGAAACACGCATGAACAGATAGGAGAGAATGGTTGCTTACTCTGTTGCTGAATCATTGTGTTCAGTGACGGTTGCTGTGGTTTTGAAGGCTGCATACCAGGAACTAAATTGTCCAAACTGATATTTACACTGGGATCGGACCAAGTTGAAGGCAGAGTTTTGCTTACATTTTTGGGGACCATCTCTGTGCCCAGATTATACAGTGGATTAGGCTTCTGTATCATTGGATTAACACTTTGCAAAGGCTGGAAACATTGAAAAGAAATTTTTAGAGTTGTGAGATCCATTGCTTTAATGGTTCAGAATTTGACACAGGAATAACCTACGAAGTTCACACAGTATGTGATCACAGATCACAAAGGACATTGATAATCTAATTTAGGGGAGGCCTACCAGGATAGTAAGGGGTCTGGAAAGCAAATTCTATGAGAAGCAGTTAGAAGACTTGAATATGTTTAGCCTGTAGAACAGATGTCCAAGTAGAAATATGATAATATCTGAAAAGGGAATTGACTTTTTTCACAACAAAAGAATTTGACTTATTCTTTATTGCCTCAGAGAGGAGGACTGGAACCAGAAGGATAAAACTACAAGGTTTTATAGTCATCAGTCAGAAACAATTTGGTGAATCCTACATTGAGCAAATGGTTGGTGTACATGACTCTAAAGTCCTTCCCAACTCTTTAGATTCTGAAACGGAATCATTAGTTTATGCCAAACCAGAAACTCGGAAAAATCCTCTGCTTTCTCCCGTTCACATGTTTGACTCCTCCAATTATTTTTTGAAATATTTTTAAATTATATGGAAATTTACCTAACTAAACGACTAAAACTTTGTAATTGAGCAATTCCCTCTTCAAACCCTTAACATAGGAAACAACTAATACGTCTTCTGAACCATTATAATGCTACAGCTAGAAATTCTACTATATGTTCTGTTGCTCTAGAACAGGGGTGTCCGTGGGCCAGATGCGTCTTGCGCAAGCCACACCCACCCCAGCTCCGCAAAGGCAAAAAAGGTCACAATACGTCACATGACGTGACTGAGTTTGATACCCATGCTCAGAATGACTCTCTTTTTTCAATTTAAATGAATCTCAAAGAATAACGATCAAAGTAAAATAGGCTAAAATACCCAGAACAGATAAAATAAGCTAAGTATCTAAATTATTCAGACACTATTTCAAACATGCGGAAAATGGTGATTAATGGCTTGCAGAACAATTATATACCTGTGACCTTGACATAGGTAGATTAATGCTGACAGTGTTAGAGCCCATCATTGAGAAATTCATGCTTTGAGAAGAGGTCATTGTGGCTTGGGAGGTACCCATCAAATCAAACATGTCACCAGAATTTGCAGCAGCTGGAGACTGACCAAGACCCTGCTGACCAGAGCTGCTAAAGAACTCAGCAGCTGGCTGAGCAGAACTAGTGAAGAGTTCTCCAGCTGGAGCAGCTGGGCATGGAGCAGATTGGTTGAAGGCACTCCAGTCACCAAATTCTCCATTCCCGCTTGTAATTGTACCTGGGGAGAGAAAAGAAAAGAGAGAGAAAAGTCAAATAAATGCCCCATTATAATGAACTGATACAAATGTGAATTGACATTTGTCCACCCAGATTAACACCTGCAGATAGAATCTCCATATGGGTCCTACTCTCCCTCATGAATATTCTAACCACTCAAAAATGGTAGCAAAAAAATGAGAAATTTGCTTGCCGATGGCAGAAAGTATGGCTTGGAAGGGTGACACCTGTTGACAGTTTATCAGTAGGATGCAAATTCCTGGACAGTATAACATCTAACCCACAAGCGCATGATGGATAGAGGAGGCACCAGAGGTTCAGTATTTAAATTGTTGGTACTGAAAAATGGGGAGCCTTAGGTAAAACAGAAAACACTAACTTAGGCTGAGGCTTTGAATCAATCACTATAAACAAGAATGGTCTCACAGTCCTAAGTAATAAAAACAGCAATTTGTTCAAACTTATCCGATTACATATAAATTATTTGCTGTACAAAGAGTTATTAAATCAGTATAGCTAAGTGGGATACTGATAAAATAATGGCTTTCAAATTCAACTGCCTCTGGGTGTTTATCTCACCTCAGTTGTGCTGGTTGACAGCATTATATAGTATTTATTTAGCACTCTGCGGGTGCTTTGATAAATATGCATTTAAAGCTCTCACACACATTCAAATCTTTCCACAGAAAATACTGACTAGCTCTCCAATTACTTCTGTTCTTTTTGTCGAGGAATCTATTTCCATATTTTATAAAAGTACATATTTAACTTGAATAAATGTACAAGTAATCCTAGACATATGACCACAATTGGCCAGGAATCTTGGTCAATAAGTGATGTGTTCGTAAAGTGAGTCATCATATGGCTGGACCTGATTTTTACAGCCGTTTTTGCCACGATCATTAAACAAATCACTCGGTCGCATGAATCACACAACTGTTCAGTGAATCTAGCTTCCCCAAGTGACTTTATTTGTCAGAAGCCAGCTGAAAATTTGCAAATCAAGATCACATGGCTGCAACTGTTACAAACAGGAGTCGATTGCCAAACACCCAAATTGCTATTACGTGACTATGGGAGTGATGCAATGATTGTATTTTTAAGGATGGCTCATAAGCCACTTTTTCTATGGCCATTGTAACTTCAAACCACTGTATAAACAAACATAAGTGGAGGATTACCTGTATAAGAAAATCTTATGAAGAAACCGTACCGATGAAAGCGAAGCCTACCTTTTTTTTTTAAATGTGAAGTAGATTTTGATGATAAATTTCACTCATTAGCCACTGATGAATATTATAACTTTTAGTCACACATAATGAAAATTTTGATTAATAAATGATTAACCAATCATTTTTGTCCCATGCTTCAACCAGGAAGGTAATGGACAGCAATGTTGCTTATTATACAGATTTACACCTTGCAACTAACATTTTACATTTAATGTCAGGCAGGACTAAAAGGGAATAATTCAGGACTTCTTTCATGAATTACACGGGATGAGTTTTTTTGAAATGAGCAATGAAAGACCTGGGGAAATGTAAGGTCACAGAAACGAGACCCTTCTGACTGCAGAATAATCCGACCTGTAGTGATAATAAGGAATTAGTGATCGACAAACTTGCAGATTATCTAGAATCTAATGTGCTTAATTATATAGTTGCTGCAATAATTTATATCTCACTTCAGTAACTCTTAATATTACCTGTGCACCTGGGTATAAAACCCTTTATTTTAATTAATTTCACTTCCAATGGTGGATTAAAATTTAAGTAAGCCAGGACTGGGAGGGAAAAGAAGATCCACACCTCTGCACAACGATGCACTTCAATGCTGCAAATAGCAGGTTGAAATTCATTAGCTTGGGGCTATGATGAAACATTTGCTTTGATCTCCCTTAGAAAAAGGACTTTATTGGGAGTGTTTCAATTAGTCTTGCCTATTAAAAATGTAAGCACATTTAAGGTATTCCTGATGGGTAAGTAACTGCTGAATGTGTTGATTCTCCAGTTACTGGATGCTCATATTCCAAATACACATACAAAGGAGAAGGGGGAAATAGAGAGGTGTCTGTTGCCATTCTTTGGGGAACTTGACCAAAGATGATGAATCAACCAAGATTTCTAGAGGGGCTTTGTTGTTCGAGAAAGATAAATCATAATTGCCTGTTTGCATAATGGTGATCAGTATAGATTAATCATAGTAATAGTGATAAAGGAATATTATTAAGTTATACTATGATATTTGCATAACAGAATTCAACTATCCAAAACAACGATTTTAATAATCTGTGAAGATTTAGGTAGAACAGTGCTTATTAAAATATTTAAAGGCACGGTTCTTCGATCAACCCAGACCGTCTTTTCTCATAAAATGTACGTTTGGTGATGATTGGAAAAAAAAAAAAAAAGGACATGCTTTAATTTAATCCATCCCAGGACCTTTCTTGGAAAATCTGTATACATTCTGGATCCCAGTGCATCAAGAAATCTATCCATCACATTTTGGGGGGGTGGGGGGTGGGGGGGCCCAAGTTATGAGAGGGACAATCAAAAGTCATGCAGACCTGCTTCATTTCAAGTGGGTGAAAGCAATAAAGCTGCTTTGGGATCAAACTTGATCTTTTTTGAAGGCCGCTTTTAACTGGGCTTAGCTCCCAAACCGTGACATGCTTACAATTAAAAATGGCATGGAATGTTTCCAGCCTAGACAGTGGTATGCCCCCTCTTGAAGAGACCATCTTCGGACTCGGTGATTTAAAAAACTATTACTCAATCTCCCTTCTCTTTTTAAGAAAAGCTTTTGAGAAAGTGGTTGCACTAAGACTTTTTGTTTCATGCATACATGAAACTCTTGGGTGAGATAATCTATCAGTTTGGGATCTGATATCAGGAATAAGAAATTTCAGGTCTTTTCCCTTCCACTGGATACTTTTTATTTTGCAAGAATCTTAAAGAAAAAAAATAATGAAAGTAACAATTCTCTCTCCTTCTAGGACATGCAACTAATTTTAGGATATTTTTCAACATCACAAGATATAGAACTATGATTTATAGGTCTTAAAAGAGTTTTTCTGTAGATTACATAAGCACTGTTATTACAGCTATCATAGCAAACATGAAAGTATTAATTAACTAGTCTTAGGTGCTGCCTGATTCCAAATCAACTCTGGCCAGCTCACGTAGTAAAAAAAATTAAATATGTGCTAGAAAACATAACACTATGCATGAAACAAGATAGTAAATATGATGCACAACAACAAACATTGTATCACACAACAAACATTGTATCATTTGCTATCATTACTGAGACAATTTTGGGTTCTTGACTGTCTAAATCTAGTCTTCTAATAAGTAGGAATAAAATGAGATTACATAGTGGTATCAAAGTATATTGACTGCCATTGCCCAGTCAATGTCTTCAGATTATACAGCAAAGACCGCAGCAGAAATACCAAGTTCACATCATTGATTCCAGATGGCTTTCTCAACATGCCATTCAACGTTTTTATTTATTGTCAACATATAAAGTTTTTCTATACAATCCTGCTTTAAAACCTGTTAAGGCATTGGCAAATGATTATAAAATGTATTTATAAAGAAACCAAGGAGTAGTAGAATTAAAAGATGCCCATGCATGCGCAGATGCGCAGTGCGCAAGAAGGGAGTCACGCATGCATGCACAAAGACACACGGCACATGAGGGGGAAATCGCACACGCATATAAAAAATTAGTAATAAACAAATGTGCAGATGTGCGGTGCACGACGGAGTTGCGCGCACATGCGCAGACACACAGCACACAAGGGGGGGTCACGCGCGCATGCCCAGCGGGTGTGGGGGCCCCAGCACGCATTGCCTTCTGGGTGCTGGCACACAAGCGCACGCAAGCGAGCACGCATGCATGCACGCAATTATCAGCACGGGAGCCGAAAAAGATTAGCCACCACTGATCTATATGCTTATGTTATAAGAAGCAGAATAATACACTGGGACAAATACTCTATTAGAGGGAGGGCAAAAATCAATTTTTCTATGAACTGACAACAGGTGGGCCTAAAGCAGTGGTAGGAAAAGGTATGGTTCCCAAACCCCCTATTGTGGGCCTTGGTGCTCTCTAAAAGATGCAGTTTTAACACCGAGTGGCAAACCGCCAAAAAACAGAGATGAGGTTTCATGCAGATTTTCAGTAAAAATCCAAAGAAAACAGTGTTTATAAGCCTCTGGAAAGATTTAACACATTTATAATGTACATCAAAATCAAACACAAAACCTCCTCCCATCAGTGTGAATTATTATCCTGCCTATTACAGCCTTTGGTTATTGTATTAAACAAACTGGATTCTTCCTTCATCCTTAGATCTGCAGCTTTTTTAAAAAGCTCTCTGTTCAAACGAAAGGACTGGCTTTTGGTTCTAGCATAATAGTGCTGAACAGTTTTGGAGTCTATTCTGTTCCCTTTCCTACCTTGTGATGGGGGACCACTTGCGGAGGCAGCTGCAGGAGAGCTGAAATCAGCAAAGCCTCCAAAGAGGTCAGTGGAGCCACCTAAAACCAAAGGAATAAGAAGGCAGGTTACCATGAAGAAGGCCAGAAACACTTCCTTTGGTATAGTTTACACATACTTTTTATAAGAAAAAACAAAGAGAATGTAATCCAGCACACATCTCATGATGGATATAGAAAATAAAAGGTCCATACTAATGCTGAAAATATAGATGAGAGCGAGCGGGCAGGGACAATAAACTACTCCTAAAAAATGCCCATCCAAACTAAGTATATATAATGAGGCCCATAAATGGCATTCTGCCCTTTTATGTACATTAATCCAAATCATACTGAATATTTTTCTTATACAGCTCAAATCTATTTGATTATTTATATATTTATATACCCATGAAAAGAGATTCTAAGACCCATGATATAATGCTTGTCATAATTCATAAAAAATTACTATAGACAAAGGCTTGTTATTCTAGTAAAACAATTCTAATCAAACAAGACAAAGAATAATGGATGGGTTTTTTAAAAAAATTAAGAAAGCCCTCTTTTTGCTTATTATGCTGCCGGTAATGCAACACTGAATCTGACTTTGCACAAATTAAGTTTTGAACAAGTGAAAGCACAAAAGGTGAACACATGATTCCACATTTTAAGTCATATAATCTCAATTGGGCTTTATTTTTTATATGCTGACATACTCTCTTTCCAGAACTGAAACCACTGAATTCAAAAAATCAGCACTTCAATTATAATCCCCAACAATACTTTATCAATCAAAACAGAAAAATTATTAAAATTCAGTTGAGCATAATCATAATACATCAGCCATTTCACAGAGAATCTCAATTTAGGAGAACAAACTATATAGCTTAGCACTACTATATATTTGGCGTTACTGATTAGACAAGATTGATGGACAAAAATTGGGGCTGCGATACTTCAGGATATCCATAACTGGAACACAAAAAAAATCAGCCCCCTCTAAAACTGCTATTAGACTCAGGAGAAAAGCTGCTCTTTAATTTTTTAAACCTGTATATGTTAATGAGCTTTTGCAGAGTGTTTATTTGAGCCGATGTTCATTGTTGCACAATCAACCTCTCATTAATACAGGAATTTGAGCTTCCTGGGCATGTATTAATTAGCTCCTTTCTTCCCCTGAAAGTACTAAAAAGTTGGTCTTACTCTTCATTTGTCCTTAAAAAAATGTCATCTCTGAGTGGCCACATCCTTATATGAAGTAGCAGTGGCTCAATTATTCTACTTTTAGTGCCTGTGTACATTATATGGGTTACATCACAGCTGTTTAGCCTGCAGTGCTTAGAAACTAGCCAGGTGGGACTGTAACATCTGTGTTGCACTCAAACAACACCAGGGACAGTTTCCAACATCTGGTACCATTTCGGAATTGTCTTATCGCTGCAAGACATTCTGTTCCATCTGCTGCTCTCAACTCAGTTAATTAAAGTAGAACCATCTCTTTTTTTAATAAATGGCTAGCAGCAATAAAATGAATAATTCCATTTCTACAACATGTGTACTTGTATTTCTTTTTAATGCCATTTGTAGTCAAGGTTAGGTTGACTGGCTTGACTCTCAAACAGAAGCTCTATGTTTGGAATGTACATTGATTTGTTATTAATTAAGAAATACTGAACATAGATTCCACATCTGTCTCAAATTGTTATATTGTTAATTATTCTGTGATGCTTATAGAAAAGCCATGCTGGTTATTTTCCAGTATGGATTTAAAATAATGATGGGAGTGTTTGTGGAAGTTTGTGTTCATGCTAGCAATTTATGAAAAGTTGGACATCACCTCAATGGTTCAAACAGAGGTTGTACAAGACACACACACACACAAACACAGACACACAAAAGGACTAAGATGAATAGGAGTTATTATTGTACAATTTTACACAGCACATCTACAGTTGTGCTCATAAGTTTACATACCCTGACAGAATTTATGATTTCTTGGCCATTTTTCAGAGAATATGAATGATAACACAAAAACTTTTCTTTCACTCATGGTTAGTGTTTGGTTAGTTTTTGTGTTATCATTCATATTCTCTGAAAAATGGCGAAGAAATCATAAATTCCATCAGGGTATGTAAACTTATGAGCACAACTGTACATGCTCTGTATTGTACAGTATATGAGTTTGTGTCTGATAATCAGAAACCTCCAAAAAATATAGTCTTAAACACATATTTAAGACAACACAGGACAAAAGAACTCTAAATAATTGTCATCCTAGAATGATAAAATACCAGTAAATTCCAAGATGAAATTGCTGAGGAAACTGCTAAATCTCTATGAAAACCTCTCGCAAAGGGAAAATGAACACATTCTTTGCAGCATACATTTGCCTGACCCTTTCTTTTACAGAAGTAAAACTTATTTTATACCTATTTTGTGGTATGGACCATTTGGACGAATGCCATACACAGTAAGTTTCACACTAGTGAAGGACAGTGCTTATCTGCTTATGAAGGACAGTAGCTACATAATAAGACTCCAGAGTGAACATGGTCATAATAAACTAATTCTATATGCCACTTTAGGCCAGCAATGACATTATTTGGGATAGCAAGCTAGACACCTTCTAAATGTTGATATGGTGTGGAAAGAGAGATAAGTCACAGCATAGAAACCAGAATGGATTACTTTTGAGCGTTCAGCATTCAGAAGAAAGATATCTACATACTTCGTTTTCATAAAGTGTTTACAGCTAATAATGCTAAAATGCTGGAACTACTCTTCATCTGGTGTAACAAGGGAAAAAGTATTCAATTATTAAACAAACTATATAGGATATGGTTTGAGAGTGGGATCCAAAGACTGTGGGATCCTTAGTATTCTCTGAGCTTGATTGTTTCTTGCAGATATTTTATTACCAAATTAGGTGACAGCATCAGTGGTAGACCAACCAAGCTCAGAGGGCACGAAGGACCTTACAATTCAACCCTGAGCTACAAATATTCTCTTCTGTTTGAAATCCTAGAGCTTTGTACCCAACTGGGAAATGCTTGTAGATGAAGCAATTTCTGGGAAGGGCCCATATTATTCCTATAGAAAAAACTCCTATGTGAATCACTTGTCTGACTTCAAGTGATTTAAATCAGGTCATCTAATTCAGGAACGTGAAGAAAAAAATAATACAATGGAAATGGGCTATTTCTACATCATTAGAAATAAGTAGCATTTCATTTCAATGCATACACATTCCAATACCATGAAGAGGTTTACCTTTATTAAATACGTATTTTGTATTTTCTACATATGCATTTTGCATATTCTTAGCAATATTTTATGTAAAGCAGTGCATTCTGTGACTATCACTGACCTATGCATGAGAAAGAATTTGGACTACAACTCCTATTAATTAAAGCCTTTGTGACCAATTGCTTTTTAGAGGAATATATTGGTTAGCGAGCTGATAAGTCACAAGCATTATAAGTTCAATGTATTTGAACCAAGGTGCCTTTTAGATGAATCCTCAAATATAGGAGTCCCATTCTGCTTCAGGTCCAGCTGCATAGGACTCATTCAAAGGGAAGTGGCTCCCAACTGACTAAAGGATGTGCCTAAAGTGTCCCAGTAGCACATGAAAGTATGTTTCTTCTTCCCTTTACATCTCCTGCACACATCTGCAGAGATGGCTCTGTGCCTAACCAATTGGCAGAGCTCCAGTGAGCCCAAGGATCTAAGGGAAACCCTCTAATTTTTAAGTAGGAGACAGCTATAGGTTAGATAACAAATTATTGTTCTTAACAGCATATATATTTAATTCATACTGATGCTGTGAGTATTAGGTAATGTGCTGTAACACATTATTTTTATGAACTATATATATTGCCCAAAAAAGTATTTATCTACATGATGATATTTAAAAAGTCAATAGATTTTAAAAAGAGTGCTGTTTTACAAGACTAGGTCATTACTGTAAGACAAACTTCAGAGCAATGTTTACCTGATAGAAACATGACCTGTTTCTAGAAAGAATTAAGATAGTAAATTATAAAAAATAAGAAACAAGATATCTATGTTTTAAAATAAACAAGATCAAGAAAATGAAGTATTTTTGAGACTACCTTTGTATTCATAAGCAAATGTGTACACTTTAAGAAAGGGGAATGATTAAAGCATAGTAAGACTGAACTGTGTGTCTTTGTTCACAAGAGCATATCCCCATATCGTAGTGTATTTTAAAATACACATACATGTATTCATGTATACATGGACAAACACATGAATTATATTTTGAAACTAAACTAAACTAACCCTAACCCTAATCCTATCTCAGCAAAGTTTTCAAATGGCTAGATTACATATTACATTTCAGAAAACTATGCTTGGAATAAAGAATGAAATCATGTACAAAAATATGCACATTATTAAAAGCTTCCTAAATACCCCTGTTGACATTCAGCAGAACACTATTGAAGTGTTCTCCCTTAAACCAGATGACAGGGAATCTTTTGGTACTCACTGCCAAATTTTTTGAGGGGAAGCGGCATGGAGAATAATGTTGAGTAGGTTTGGCTAATCAGACACATGGGCAAAGTTACTTCCTCATGCAGCAAGAGGGATGAGATCATCCTGCCTTCTGCCAATACGTAGTCCTAACTCATGTTGAGGGACCACAAGTTTCTCAGCTTCCACAACTGGGACATTTCTATTGTGAGAATGGAAAGAATGGGATCTAGAAAACTAATGAAACATTTTCAAGTTTGAAACATTCCAACATGTTTGAAAAAGCCCGTTTTATATTTGAAATTTAACATCTTACAAATTGTTAACAATCCAATCTGAAAGAAAATATTTTTATAAAACTACTTGGTAGAAATATGGAATTTGCTTGTCTCCTAGATTCCCCCCCCGTCGTCCCCCCCGTCGTCCCCCCCCCGTCCCCCAGCATAGCTTACATTCCTGGCCTTTCTGCATGATCTTCCAAGTACTCAACTTGGGACATGATCATGGATAGCTTTCAAAAATAATTAAAGTTGGCTGGGGTTTCTTTATGGCAATCACATATAATTCATAGCTGTGATAATAGGCTTATTTAGAAAAAAAATAAATTAAAAATTAATGCTTACGAAGTAGCATACAACAGATTTAGAAATGTAACTTATCCATTCCACATCTCCTTTCCTTGTTCTCAATGTGTGTAGCATGCTAAGGGCTGAAAATAGATTGGATTGAATATTCTAGTCACTATAATTCCTGACAGACTAATTATGAATCCTTCTCAGTATTAATATTGGTGTTAATCTATATAATGAGGCAATTTCGATGCAGTATCTCCATAGTCTTATATCTCAAACAGAAAATTAAACTCAAATGGAAAACAGAAAATGCACTTTACCTGTTGAAACAGATTGGTCTGTACCATCAAACAAAAGATCAACCAGATCATTGGATGACTTGTTACCAGAAACCTAGGACAAGCACAATTGAACTATTTAAAAATATATAATATAAACAAAACTGAAGAAAACAGTAGCATTATAAAGCTCCTCTTTTATTGAATACAAGCCAAGGAGTGTACATACCAAGAAACCTTATTAGAAATAAATTCATATTAAAAACATTAGAAAACAGAAGACTAGAAATTAACATATCAAAGGAATTTTATTAGGATTTTAGTACAACAATTTCTTCCCATTATTGTCTGCAAATATGTAAAAAAGAAGAAATAGTTTTAAAAAGTTTAAGAATAAAAATAACAGAAATGCCTATATGAAACTGGCTCCTTAAAATTGATATTGGGATCTTAAGAATACCAGGAAAACCACTGCAGTTTCATAAATGCTTGTAGCTCTTCATTAAGATCTATTTCCATTATTTATTCTTACTAAGCCCTCTGTAATCACTAATTTGAAAATTGACTTGTGGTTTAAATTCAGCATTCAAATCTTGGAAGTAAGATTTTTAATTCTACTACTGGAAAGTAAATACATTATATAGAATTTGTATCCCATCTAAGGTAAGCAAATGTGTAAATGTTGTTATTTATTTTAGAAGACTGACCAACTCAAGGAGCCAACATTAAAAACAGAAGGAAAAAAACAACAACGATTGTCCAGAAAAACATTTCTACTAACAGAGAAAATTCAGTAAAAGATTTGACACCCCCTAGTCCAAAGCTAACGTGTTGGTTTAAACTGGCTTTTATAAAAAAAACCTGATGCTTTAAATTATCTACATTTGATAAAACTACTAAGCTAGAAAATGAACTTCTTGAATACTGTATATCATATCCAAAATGCTCAATTCCATCAATAATTAAAGATATTGTGATGACTTATCTTACCACTGGGCCCTGAATTTACTAAAATAAATAACTGATTAAACTGCAAGGTAATAATTTCATAAAACCATTATATTTTAATATGTGAGATCCGATAATGTATATTTTTCTGTATAGTCACAAATAACAATGGATGGAAAGTTGTTTTTCTTTTAGCATCTTATCTTTTTTTAATAGTCTATGAATGTTGGCACATGTTATAGTAAACTCTGCATACCTGATGAGCTTCTAGAAAATCTGCTCATTGCAGCATTATTAAATAGACAAATAGCTCACCTTAATATTTTTTATGATGTTTTCTGCAATACATTAGTGTAGCAGTACATTGTTAGATAAATTATAATTGGGAACAAAACAAACAAACTTTGCTGAATAACAAGCAAAGAAAGTGTAATACCGTTCACATTTTTTCTGAGAAAAGATGGTTCCTGCTTCTGAGGAAAAAAAAGTTTGTGTTGTGACTGATTTCTAAGTCTAAAGGAAAAACAGAGGTGGAAAACAAAACTTAAAGTGTTATGTTCCTAGCTATGTAGTAGGTTTTAATACTGCACCAAGATAACCATAGATATGGGAGTGACCAAAATTTCAGTGATATACGTATCCAATGTTTCATTTAGCTGGGTAATAGATACTAAATACAGATAGTCCTCGACTTATGATCACAGCCGAGCCCAAAATTTCCACTGCTAAATGAGACCATTGTTAAGTGAGTTTTGCTCCATTTTATGACCTATCTTGTCACAGTTGGCAAGTGAATCACTGTTGTTCAGAACATGGTTAAATGAATCTGGCTTTCCCATTGACTTTGCTTGTCAAAAGGTTGTAAAAGTAGATCACATGATCCTAGGACACTGCAACTGTCATAAATATAAACCAGTTGCCAAGTGTCCGAATTTTGTTCATATAACCATGGGGATGCTGCAACAGTCATTGAGTAGAAAAAATGGTCAGAAGTCACTTTCTTCAGTGCTGTTGTAATTTCAAACAGTCACTAAATGAATTGTTGTAAGTTGAGGACTACTAGTACTGGCCCTTCAAGAAACTGACCCTGTTCTCCTCTAAAGGCTCTTTCATATGAGAAGTACTGTAAAAAAATGGGCCAGTGGTTCCTAACCCTAGCAGTTTTCAGATGCGTGGATTTCAATTCCCATTGTTCTCAGCAATGGCCATACTAACGCTGTGGAGCAGAAAATGACATGATCTGAAGTACTATGGAGGTGATTTAATTCCCACAGATAATTTCTTAACAGAGTTTTTTTTTCTAGGATGTGACTGCAGACTGTATACTTTTAATTTATCCATACCCTTGGTTGTTTCCGTAAAGGAAAAAAAAAAAGCAAAATACAGTACAGATCAAATAGGACTTTACTACGAGAATATCTAGGGCAATTTGCAGGCTTTTATTTGAAACAGAGCCCAAGCTTCTTTCTTCTCTGAGGTAAAATTCTAACCAATAAAATGTCTTTATCTTTATGAGGTCATTTTTAAAATTAAGTAATCTTACAGAACAATTTTACAACAAAGTAAATAGATATATTTGACAGTAGACAATTCAAATGAAAATGATTTGTTTAGGGTTGCTACCAAATTACTGTCTGTTATAGTTGATTTCAGGTGGCTGAAAGAGATATAAACAAACTGTCTTTTAATTTAGGATATAATTGTGCCACCTGATTACACTTTATTCAGCTTAGCTTGAGAAAACTATCTCAGTGCCTGATTTTAAAACTATGTAAATTTCAGTTGAGGTTAAGTAAGCTTAAGTAGATAAAGTGGGAAGAAAAGTACTCATATTTTCCCTCAGTATTTTCTAGATTCTTTTATGACATGGAATCCCCTTTATTATAGCACATACCTGCCAGGGCTATTGTCAGAGAAGTACTGATACAAATTATCTATGCAAAAACAAACTATGTTTTCATATACTCACTAGCATAGATAATATTTCTAGTATTTGAACTTCCCTAAGGCTGATGAGAAGGTTGTCCCTTTGTTCTCTGATCCCTTCAATATCCCTTCAAATTGCCCACTTGATTGATTCCATAAAACAGCAACTTCTGAGCCCTTAACAGTTAAGATCGTGTATTGTAAATATTTAGAAAAGAATACCATATATTTGTTTCATTCTTTTCAGTAAATGAAAACTTTACTGAAGCCAAAAACTAAATCTGACTTGCAATACTATAGAAGATAAAGACCACACTGGAGTCCAAAATCTGAGCCCTATTCTCTTGTGTTTGCATAGTTTTATTTTTGAATCAAAGACAGTTTATATCCCCATGTACCTGGAATACCAATCTGCAGTGAAGTACAGCACAATACTGAACAGTTTTAAATGTAATGTTAACATCACTTAATATCAAATCATTGGATCTGACAGTTAAGATCAAAAGCGCTCAATTAGATTGGACATTAAAGCAGCAATAAGCGATGCAGCAGCCAACTGTCTACTCAGCAATGTGGTTTGGTTTACTCTCTTCCCAGTAGACCAGTGGGGGGAGTAGGAAGCCTATCAAAGAGGACCCCCAAGCAGTCTTATACAGAGAGTGACTGATAACTGGGATGGCTTCTTGGGAAAACTTGTACAGGCTGTCTAGACCCAGGTAGCCTAAATGAGGCTAAGTGAGAGTTTACCTAGCTCAAGGACTAAAATTTTGTAGTGTGTGGAGAGGCCTGTAGGTATGCTTAGACCTTTAAAAGAGAATCTGAGGATACCAACCTAAGTCAAGCGTATGACAATTACCACATATTTATGCATCAAAAGCATTACTTCTGGTAAGTTGTGGCTCTTATACCCATGACTTCCAATAACGGTTGATCATTCAACACAAAAATAGTCTTGCTGTTTTCAATAAACGACTCTTCCAACACAGCCAAAACATTTTTAGATGTATTACTTTAAAGAAAAGCAATTTGGATTAAGAGGAATGAGAATTCTAATTCACAGTGGTGTCTTTGGTTATTTCCTTACGTTAGCTGTTGACTGTGGAGTGTAAGTTCCGGCATTCTGGTCTGGACTTTCTTTGTCTCCTGTGTAATGGGCAGCTGCTCCCAAGTCAATGGTTTTGGAAGGATTTGCCGTGCGTTTGTGCCTGGTAGTTGTAGTGGTCTCTGTGGCTTGTGTAATATGGATATGTTTTGTGGTCACCGTTTCCTCCTCATCTTTGAATTCGCCTTTTGGTGATTTACCTCTTCTGGCTTTCTTTTCTTCATCACTATCACTGTGAAAATTAAAACCAAAACATACCTATTAGATATTATATGAAGTCTTAAGTAAAGAGATTGCAATGCCAACTTGAAAAAGCTATTCCAATTTTATTTCTGAAATTCTTTCAATCAGCTGGAAATGTCCCAACTCTGAAACACCTCTTATACACTTCTAGAAATTATTCAGTGCTACAATCATCTTGTGAGCCTCTTCTGAACCTGAATTTCAATCAAGAAATCCAGATTGCATCATTTTAAAAACCAAAATCTCTTCCAACTTATTTGTTATTTTTATTATTGTGGGAACTGCTGCTTAAATACTTCACTGATTTTTTTAACTAATTATAAAATTTTGGTTACAAATTATAATATTTTTCAAATCTGACACTGTAGGAGATGACCAGGTTGAGTTAAAGTCAAATATATCATCAGTCTGGAGTCTCTATGCTTTGTGACTGACCTAAGTCCAGCCTTATTTTAAGTCCTTTGACTCTTATCTGATACCAATTCATCAGTTCAGATTCTTGTATATAGGTAGCATGAAATAAAGTTGCAATACTTTTGACCTCTATCCTAGTTCCTGATTTCTGACAGAGATTTAAGCAACATCCTAATCAAATTTCAGTACATAGTACAATACCGAAGCACCAAGTGCATGGTTAATTTTATGACTAAGATTTTACAAAACCAGACAGGATTCTGTTTAAATAATTTATATTTTAGATATTAAATCTTATTACCTACACATTTAGTTGGGATGCCCAATCAAGTAAGATGAGCTGAATCATTGCCAGACTGTTCACTATCAATTCTACTGATTGAGAAAATTCTCTTTTCCCTCTAGGACACTGACATTGGAAATACTGGATCTTCACCAAAATTTTATCATTACTGTTGATATTCCCCTTAGAAGATAACCCATTTTTTCTAGTGACAAAATGCAATTTATATAAGATTATTTATTTATTAAATTTATGTTGCTTATCTCCATGATAAGACAACTCTATTATACGTTCTATTATATAGATTATATTGGCTGCAATTACGATTCCTGGCTTATGAAGAACACAAGGCTGACTGATCCACTCAAATTTTGTGCTTTTCCCGGAAAGAAAAGATAAGGCAAAACTGCTAGAGCTGAAGCTGCCTCGTTGAACAATAAGAATATGCCCTGAAATAGCTTGAAAGATAACCATGTTCTCAAACAAGAATTAGCTGCACAAGGTTTGTGTTGAATAATGCAACAGAGCACTAAACCATTTTCTTTTAAAGAAGGTTGTCTTATTGTCAGCATGGAGGCACACAAACTACTGTACAGTATCCCTGAGGGAAAGCCTTTGTTTTCTACTATATAGTGATTCAGGCTTTGCCATTATTATTATTATTATTATTATTATTATTATTATTATTATTGTTGTTGTTGTTGTTGTTGTTGTTGTTGTTGTTATTATTGTCATTGTTATTATTATTATTATTATTCTACACAAAAATGACAGTATACAAAGCAAATGAGATAACTATGATGGATTTCGTATCACAAATCACTAGTCAAACACTTCCTAAGCGTTTAGGACTGCGTGATGTATCAGCGAATTATGCGAGCAGATCCCAGTAAGGTGGCCTTCTGCAGCTAACCAATGGTGATCTTGTCAGCACCAATTGTTTTTAAGTGCTTGCCTAGGTCTTTAGGCACACACTTAAACACAAGTGATGCTGACAAGATCACCATTGGTCAGCTGCAGAAGGCCACCTTACTGGGATCTGCTATTACTATTATTATTGTTGTTGTTGTTGTTATTATGTTATGTTTCCCCATTGCATCTCTGTATATTAGCTGTTTGCCAGCAAAGCTAGTTTAATTCATTCAAATCAGTGATCATAATTCCTAGCACTTTCCAACATAGATTACAGAGGAAAAATAATATGAGGGCCTAAGAGCACCAATCAAATAAAATAAGAATAAATACACCAAAGATTCTTTAACTATTCTGAAAGAAAGAAGCCCTTACTAAGATATAGGAAAAGTTCAAGCCGCATTATAGTTGTGCTGTTGCACTGTAACATAATTTTTCTATTAGTTCATTCACTCATATCCTACTTTTAAATACAAGAAACATTTCCAAAGCTGCTCACTAAGAAGTGTTAAAACAGATAATCATAAAACAAGCAATTTGAAAATATACCAAATAAAACATCAACATGGAATACAGAAAGGAAGTGAAAATAATCAGCAAAACTACCCTGAAATCACTATTCACTATAGACTTAACACCCAAAATCCAATTGCCAGGCCAGGAACATTCCAGATTTAGGGCAAGTTACAGGATAGGCCCTGTAATGATATAATTCCCATAAACTTTAATCATTGGAGCTAAACAGGATTAAGACAAAATCTGAAAGAAACTAGAAGAAATGCTGGACAACTCAATTTTATAAATGCTATGGTTATTTATTATTTATTTATTTATTATTTAAATTTATATACCGCCCCCTCTTCCAAAGGAACTCGGGGCGGTGAACAGCCAGAATAAAAATACACATATAAAACACATATACAATATTTAAAAATTAAAAGAATTAAATATAATTGGCTCTTACAAAGATTAAAATAAGGGGATTAAGAAAGATTAAAAACCAGATTAAAATTTAAAAACCCCTAGGCCAGACCGGCTTGCTGAAATAAATAAGTTTTCAGCGCATGACGGAAGGTCATGAGATCAGGAACGGTCCTCATCTCTGGGGGTAATTCGTTCCAGAGAGGGGGTGCCCCCAATAAGAAGGCCTGCATCCTCGGGGTCGCCAGCCGTCCAGCCGGCGGCACCCCGAGGAGGCCGACTCTATGGGAGCGTATCGGTCGGCAGGAGGCCGATAATGGTTAGAATATACCAAGCCACTAAAGCACACACATTCTTTTTGCTGAAGTAAAAGGAGTAAAGTTCTGCATACACCTCATGAATTAGAGTTTTTTTCATTACAATATGTTCTACCTGGAATACATTTTGGGACAAGTGTTATTTTAAAAATATATACTACAGCTTAGTAGTGGAAAATATTACAAACAAATTTCATTAAAAACTATTTTAGGAAAAAGTTTAACATTAGTAAATATTAGGCAAAATTAGAGAGAATAGTCAAATTTGGAGCAGGCTTTAATAGAAGCGAGACTGCAGTGAACCCTTACACTTGAATCTGTTTGTGCTTACCAATGTTTAGAAATGCTAAGAATACTAATATAGTATATTTTTAAAAATATTACATATTATATATTCATTGATAATATAATACTAATACTAAAGAATAGCAATAGCAATACTAAGACAAAATAGAATTTACTTTGTTCCAGGAAATAACTTTGTATCTATAAAACTACTAAAACTTTTTAGGGCTGTTTGATACCTTGTAACCTTCAACTGGGCAAACTGGTGCATCACAGAAAACAATTTTCAAATCAAATGGGTTAACTTACAGAAGTCCAATGCACACAAACCATGTCTGTTCATCATTCCTTACGTTGATTTTGTGGTATAACCAGATCAAGTCCTATGCAAACTGAGGAAGCAGTTGTATGGATATATTTTGGTATCATCTCACCTTCCATATGACTACTATAAAGTAGTTTTCAATTGAGCACATAAGGATAACCCCTGACACATCCTAAGCTGCAAGGTGAATCATTACAGATCTGGACATATCAAGAAAACAGAAGAAGCAGAACCAACTCATGCAATATTAGGCTAAAGGCTTTTGTTTTGTTTTCATGCCCTGTCCTATGAAGGTATTTTTTTTAATAGAGAGGCAAGGCTGACTGCCTGAAACAGTATACACTGAAGCACAGTCTGGGGCTAAAAGTTGGCTGGTGTCAATCAGGAATGACAGACGTACAACTGCTCCATCTAGTGTGACAGGTTGTCAGGGCCTTGGAAGATCAAATTAACCATAATAAAGAGAACTTATGCTTAAGAGTTGCCCTAAAATCACAAGATATACTTATTTGTAGAATTCATAAAAAAGGAAAAGATTGCAGTAATACATACTGAACACACAAAGATTACCTATATTCTGGAACATGTATAAATATTAGAGTAAAGATAAGGCAATAACAGAGACCACAGAAGGAAGTACTTCAATATTTCTCAGTATCATCAGACTTGGCACATACTAAGTTCAGGGTGCAAACAAGGGAGGGGAGCAAGGATTGGAGAGGGATAGGGGTGTGAGGGAAGCATAGTGAGAGTACAGGGGACTACAAGGGAAGCATGGTGAGAGTATGTGTGAGGTTTTTTGAGGGTTGGCAGGACACGTGAGGGTGATGCAGAGAAGCTCTCAGAGCATTACAGGGTATACAAATGGTAAGAGAGGCTCAGAGAGAACATGCAGTGCGATGGGAGCACAGAGGAGCTGGGAGCTGGTGTGCAAGGGAGGAAGATTTACCCCAGGAGCTTGCGATCTTTGCTGGATTCCCCACTGATTTTCTGGGGAAGCTAGCAAGGAAGTTTGCAAATAGGGATCATGTGATTATGAGGCATCCAGTTTGTGGCCACCTGATTGAGGGGTTATGGGGATGGTCAGAACTCTGAAGATCAGTCAAAACCACAATTGGTTCAGCACTGTTGTAATTTTGAATGGTTGCTGAACAATAGGTGTAAGTTGAACAGAGTTCCAGAAAATATTCAGGGTGTAGGATAAATTGGGAAAGTGAACCTGGAACCTAGAAAAAGAAAATTACAAATTGCTTCCATATTGCTGCCAAGAAAACTAACATATTTCATATTAAAACACTAGGTTATGAACCACTTTGAAGAAGATGCTTGACACAGACAATGTAATTTTTCAGTAAACAAATATTTAAAAGCTCATTAAAAGAACTATTACAAGAACTACATAAAAAGAAGACTGATGCCAGAAATACCTGCATCCCTCTGGAGAATCCTCCCTGTCTTTCCTTCGAAATTTGCTGATGGTGTCATCAATTGTGCTCCCAATTTTATCACTCAACTCGCCTAATTTATCGCTGAAAGGAAATCCACCTTTGTTTTTATCCCATTCCTCATCCCATTTTGACTTAGGCTCAGCATCGTATCTTTCACCTACATAATGTAAACAGTCAAAGAATGAAAGAAAAGAAAAAAAGTGATTAACCCTAAAATACTACTACTTCTAGCAGTTTTTACTCACGATGGAACTTAAATCTGAGTTAAAAATAACAACAGAAAAATGTTAAGCATTTTTACAGAGCTGAATTAACATATTATTATTTATTATAATATAATTATTATATTATTATTATTGCTCATAATAATGTTCTATTGCCAGAAAATATAGTTAAAAGATGTTATGGCTGATAAATATGCTAAGCTAAACACTATAAAAGCAAGTAGAAAGGCATCTTTCTGCCCAACAAAATGAGGCTCATATAAAGCATGTATGACAAATAAAGTCCAAATATAATAAATGTTCATTAGTACACTTTTAACCAGGCTGTCATGGGGGTCTCATACCAAACCCTGCAAGACGGCAATATTTCTAGCCTCAGTTAACAATTTTAAATTCTCTTCAAAGTCTTTAATGAAGATGCAGCACATTATCCCCTTATGTGCTAGTTAGGAGTTTTTAATTTCCCCATTCTCCCACCCTCACCCCACCCCTTTCCCCCAGTAGCTACATAAACAAAATTTGCTTTGCAAGAGAGCCAACTGGCTGTGAATTGTAATAGAAGGTGCCAGTTTTCCTTAGTTATTTTTAAATACAGTTTTAAGTGGTTAGTTTTAATTTCCATATACGTAGTTTAGGTAGCCAAGAGGGAAGATTTAAAGCTGAATATAATCCCTTGCAGATTTATTTAAAATTCTCAAAATTGTGACTTTGTTTGCCAAATTCTTTTAATTTGAAAAAAAAATATTGGCCAAATACAGATTATTTCTCATATTAAAATCCTGTCATTTGTATCATAATAATGCAGAGTAGCTTCTCATTTAATTTCTTTTGGGGACAATCCATCAAACAGGGGCCCAAAGAATTTCAGTTATAATTGCCGAGGTGTACCTACTGATACTAGATTATGTGCAATATCACTTTGTTTATATTCATGAACAAGTACTTAGCCCTGTTATACCATAGCACATGTGCTAAGAGTAATAAAATACAAAGTCATACATTACTTACATTTGAAAATTACACTCTGCTCACTTCCATTAGCTCATGGCAGGTTAGTTTTCCCAATCTGAAATTTTCAAGTCCCCTCATCTGCTCACACAGGTCCATTTATACATCGCACCACATGATCACAGATAAGATATACAACATCCATGGAGAGAATATGACTGCTATCCTATCCCTTGTCTCTTGCCTCCATTTATGTTTAACTTTCTTTTTAGAGTCTTTTACATGAGAAGCTGGCCCTCTGCAAAGCACGATGTACCATCGTGAGTTACAAGACTGCCTCTGGGTCTCCCTCACAGACATTTTTGGGGAAAAAAATATCTGTTGGTGACAGTAGCTGAGTGCTTTGGTAGAAAATATGCTTCCATATCCAGAAAAAAAAGACAGGATAGGAAAGAATAGAATAGGAGCATATACAAAACTGCTGCAACCTTGAAACAAACTATTAGATCTTAGAAATTCTGACAAATAGTTTTGGATTGTTCATGAACTGCTGAAACAACCAACTAATCCTCCTCCTGCCCCCCTCCCCCCAGCTTGGTTGTTCCAGGTTTAGGACGAAATGAAGTCTGGAGGGCTTCTGAAGCAGTTTATAGGCTGAGGAAAGCAAGACAATCCAGAAGAGCCTCCCAGGGTAACATTTTTTATTGGCCTCCGGTCTTCCAATCTTCTCTTCTCCTCAGCAGCGTCAACAGCCACTGTCCCAAAGGAAGCCCCTCAGCCTCATTTTTTCCTCACTTTTCCCACTCCTGCTTAGAACAATGATATCTCTACTGGACATGTCTACTTATTCTATCACATTTTATTCTACAACTATCTGAAACAAGTACATTTTTGTTTGGTCATGGACCATCAAAACCAGCTGTACTATATATGGAATGGTTTATGTATGGACAACTGCAGCAGGAGCTAAATATGGCATTAAAAAGTAATAATTTTTTCTTCATTTTATTTTTTTATTTTCTTCAATGACTGTGTTCATGTCTATGTTTTTTTTACTAGCTCCAACTCTGATGGCAGCCACTTTATGACAATACAAGAACTGGCCAATGAAGGAGCTGTTTCAGTAATTTTTGCCTATGGTAACTTTCTTCATCTGTGACCCTCCAGATGAACTGAGTATAGTTCACAATATATTTAGTATATATAATTATAGAATATATATAGTTATAGTTCCATTTCTCTCAAGATCGCCAAGTGGATTTATCAAAAACATTATTTCAAATCACCAATACTTGTTTGCACACAAGCACAGGAGAGGCAATCGATTGCGTCCATCCTGGCTGAGGACTGAGTTGAAAACTGAGAGGAGCCATCCACAGTGGGAGGAGCTAGACTAATCAGCCTTTTGACAGACTCAGTCCAATCAGTCAGGACAAGAGCAACCCATTACCATTACCTGACCTATCCCAGTCTTACAAGGGAGAAACTACATGGTTTTATTCCTCTTCACATAAACCAAGCCATCATGAAAAAAAATGATTATTTCACTATTAGGTAATAAATCTTCAAAAATGTAAGAGTTCCTTTCCTAGATAGGTAATCCCTGTTCAGTAACCACTCACATGATGCTGAGGAGATTTAGGATTAGTCCTTGTAGTTGCAGCCACTGAAGCATCCCAGCAGTCAGGTGACCACAATTCAGGCACTTGGCAACTGGGTCTGAATTACAATGTCAGAAAATCCTGCAGTCATGTGATCACCATTTGCAATCTTCATTGCTAGCTTCTACAAAAAAAGTCAATGGGGAAGCTGGCAGGAGATTACAAATGGTGATCATGTGATGTTCCATCAATGGACCTTGTAGGGTTTGCCTAATGAAAGCAACTGGAACTGCTATTGTAAGATGGAATGGTCGTGTGATGTTACGCTTTATGAGCTCCCAGTTCCAATTACCATTACTAACCGAGGATTACTTGTTCCACCCGAGATACAGTAGTTCAGTATATCAATTTAACTTAATTCAAATTATGATTTGTTTAAGTGTGTATGTGTTTGTTTCATCTGTATTTCATAGTTATTTTTTGTCACGCAAATATGCAGCTTTGGATTATTTCTTCAATAAATCAATGAACAAGTATAAGATTTCATTCATTTGTTTAAGTTCTACTTTTAGGACTTATATGTGAACAGATCAGGTTTCAGATCATATTTATGCAGAAATACTAAAAATACAAGAGGGTTTACTAACTTTTAAATACCATTGTATGTAACTAAAGCCACCACCTGTCCTCTCCAGGCTGGACTTACTGTATCTGAATCCTCCAACACTGTCAGAAGAAACCCCAACATATTTATCTTTGTTTTTCTTTGCCTTTTTCCTTTCTTCACGAAGTCTGTCATCATCCTGGGCAAATTCTACCATTTCTTTCACTTTCTGGCGTATATTTATACCTTGGTCCTTGCCATTCTCATCTAAAAAAAGGAGCATACAAAAAGAAATTGGGAACAATCTTTAACCTGAAGCATTTGGAAAAATCTCTATATAAAATGAACTCATGAACTGCTAAGGTTATGTATTCTAAAGCAATTTTATTTACTGAATATAAGTTATACTCTTTATAATTAATTTTATAAATAGTATTTCATCTTAACCTAAAGTGACAATATTAGAGCACAATTTTAGTTTCTACAGTTTTCTAACCTACACTGAACTACTAAAAAGCTCACTTTAAAAAAGTGAAATATATGATGCTTTAAAAACATGTTTCCTGTCAGTTTTAACCCACTGAAAACAATTCTGCTTCTCAAGTCTTTAGGAAGGGGTAGGGTATTTGAAAAGGAAAAAAAAAATGAACCAGGTTTTTAAAAAATGCTAATTGCTAGCTTTCTCTCTTGCTTAAAATCTGTATTTTTAAAACCTTACCAGCTGAAGTGCACTATACGCTAAAATTTGCTCCACCTCTCAAAGCCTCTTTTTTATTCAGAAAAAACACTGGCCTTGCTGTCTGAGCACTGTAAATACTGTTTGGTAGGAGGGGAAAAATCCCTAGCTTCAAACAGATGTGTATGTTTTGGAGCTCTAACCTTTCTTCCCAGATGATTAAAGCTATTCCTTTATATACACCACAGGGAATAAGTCTCTAGTGCATATTTTAATATAAACCCAAACACTCATGTTGTGTTGGTTCTGTTGTTATTAGCCGGTCTTTTCTGCAAGTTCTTGTCTTCACTAATTAATACTCTAGGGCCCCATGTCTTGGATTCTGCACTCTTCACACAACCGGCAACAGTCACATTCTAATTAGAGCAGGGAAGCTTCTAAGCTGGTTCAGGTGACTGACAACTCCAACAACTGCTTTAATTTGCTTATAAGATTCTTCTATCGCTCACCTACAAAGTGGTAATTTTCCAGGGATCGCAAATCATAAATGTGTTCTCTGGCACTTGTAACAACACGCTCTGATCCATTCCTTATGAGGTAAGATAGCAGCAGCAGAGACTATAAAAATACAAAGCACCTTATGACTGCATGAAAAATGCCATCAGTATTTTAAACTGCAATGAAAAGCAAAGCTTAAATGTGCAATAAATTAGAAAGAAAAGTAGGTTTCATTCTGGTAAAAATGAGCCAACTTAAAAATGTTACAGAACTACTAGCAATACTCTGTAGATGTAAATCTGTGTTTTGCACTAAGACAAAAGAATAAATGGAGAACATTAATTCATACGATATTTGCCTGAAGAATGATTTTTTTTCCCTAGGAGAAAAATTGCAGTTAAGGCAATTTGGGGAAAAACGTTCTGAACTTTAAAGACTGAAACAATTTTCTTTTGTGTCTCTTTTTTGCAATTACTTTATTCCCCAGTGTTTTTCCATTTAAAAGCAATTTTACAGCAATTTTTCTATGCTGTTTTCTGCAGGAAATGTGTTGATGTATAAAATTCAGTATTTTCAGATAAATGTAAGCAAACTTCAAAACAAAAATAAGTTTTTAAAGTATGTTAATTCTCTAAACTTCCTGCAGCTTCCTAGAATTTGCCTCTTTTTGAAAAACTAAAACCAAGGAAACAAAATGGAAACACCCCCCCACATGCATAGAAGTCATTCACCGTCAGCAGAAACAGGTCTATAAATTGTAACTGAAAGTAAATAGATCATTCTATGTAGTCGTAATATTGAACAAAATGCATATTAGCATTAAAACTTATGTATGTATGTACATACATATGTATGTAGTATGTATGTATATTTAAAGCAAATAATCACAATACAAACACGCATAAAGTTCCCATTTTTAAAAAGTTAACATCTTCAGAATTGTGTGGATTATATACATTTTAAATATAAAGCTTTTTAGTGCTGCAAGATACTGTGAATATATGGCATTATGCATACTTGAATTTCACTGAAAGTATAGTGGAAGAGCAAGTGTAGAAGAAATAAAACTGAATTGAGCCAATAATGGGAGTAAAACAAAAAATAACCAACTGGTTCTATGCCCAGTAAGATGAAAGAAAAAATATATAAAATGTAATAAATGCCTGTGCATTGAGAGGGAGAAAACAGAATATATAAGAGGTATCAGAAATAAATGTCAAATGTTCCTTTAACAACTTCAAATCGAGTTTTTTAAACGAACATTCTGAACAAATATTTAAAATTGGATCTCTCAATAGTGGACTGCTAGGAGGGATTTAGAAGATCAAGTTACGGAGGATCCCTTATTTGGTTTTTATTAAGCAATAAAAGTCAAAATTGCTAGAAGGAATTCAATTTAAGAACCTTTTTATAAAAACAACAGCTCCCTCCCCCCCAAAATCTCTTGGTTTTCAAAGCAGACCAGTTTCTTAAAAATGTGTACTGAAAAAGAATTAACTTGATTAAAATCAAGTTCTACTAATTGCACACAGAGGATCTGGAAACCTGTGATGTTTAGCATGGATATTATAGTTAATGAACGCACAAAACTGAGTTAATTGCCAAAGGACACTGTGGTAAAATTAAAACATTCAGATGTGTTTTTCAGCAATCTTAAGTTTACACTAAAATTAAGGTTTTAATAAACGAATGCAAAAAGTCACTACTATACATACCTTATAAACTCTCCTCCAGTTCTTTTTATTGTCTTTTAACATTCGTGTCCAAAGCATGTTCATAAGTTCTGGAAACTGTTCGTACATAAAAGTAGCCCTAGAAAAGAAAGATGAAAATGAGGAAGAACAAGGAAGGAGAAAGAGAATTATCAATGGTATTATTTTATGTCAGAACTTGCATTGGACAGCAGGTGGCAGACTTGCTCTGAGTTAAGCCTCCCATCAGCAATTAAGAACTGTGGACCATTTATACAGAAGTATTTCATATACAGAATTAGTAATGCCAATGTATTTCCATTGGCAATAATGAAAAAATAAAAATAAATGAACCTTTATTATTTTAGTCCAACATGACATTCATGTGTTCTTTGTGGGAAAACATGGTTGTGAAGGAGCCCCAATATTTATATTTGAAAAATGCATTACAAGATCCTTATCCAAAAGAAACATTATGTGTTACTTAATCAGGTAGTTCTCGTTTAGTTACCACAATTGGGACTCGCCATTTAAACAAAATGGTCACTAAGTGAAAGAGGACCATGCTTATAATCTTTACTAGCTTTACAGTCCTGCAAAGGGCTTAAATGTGAGGACCAGTCACAAAATTACTTTTTCATCACCACTGTAACTGCAAATGGTCACTAAACGAGGACAACCTGTATTTAAAAGTAGTTGGTTGTGATCGTTCTTTTCCATCATTAATACACTTCTGTCCCTAATTTATTTATATCCTTCAGGAGCGATGAAGGAGCAGTGGCATATATACTTAAAGATGTATCTTTCAACGGAGCTGAATCAAATTACTTACTTGGCAATCTCCCCCATGAGTTGCCCTGAAGGTCCCCATGGATCATCATTGGTTGCTTCTCGAACCTTAGACTCAATTTCAGAATAATTCATAACCACATTGGTGCTGTACAGAACAGAATTAAATGCAAGCACAAAGATTAGCATCAAAGCAGAGAAACACATGAAAACTTAATAATGACACTGGTGGGGAGCTTAATGAGATACCTCGGCAGGGTGGGAAAGAAAACGTCTTTAGTAGAGAACTACCCTGAGGAAACTGGAACACATTTATCTATCTTTAAGGTTTTACTATCCCATTAACCTTCCGGAATATAGATCAGAGATAAGGGGTTACATGAGATTTGGAAACAGTCCAGTTAAAAATGGCTTTTGGTTAAAATTAAGAGAAACTGAGCTGCTGAAGAAGGCAGTAGCAGCTCTTTCTATCACAACCCCCATAAAACTACCCCCTATCTTGAGTGGAATCAGGTGAGAAGTGTGTTCTTTTAAAACCATTGCATTGTGAAAAAGAAGACTTGTGTCTCTTCTTAGCAGATTCCTTTCCAATTACAGAAGAGGGGGGGAAGAGTAGAGCATTATAATAGCATGAATATAGTCTGAGCAAGGTTGAACAGTATGGCAAAATCCAAAGAACCATTCCTTTACAGAAGAACTGTTAATCATCTTTGTACTCAACATCTTGTCTGTAAGAATTTTTGCATTAACTATATGAAAGACCACATAAAAATGGCTTTTTCTTTCTATTTCTCCACAGATCCCTATAGGGAAAATTTATCTAATTAACATACTTTTAGTTTTTTTTCCCAAACATGCATAGCTAAACAGATTAATCTCCATAGAATATAACAGTTAAATAGATGGGAAAGCTAACAATATGGTTGACTCACAACTGTTTCACAAGAATTTCAAAATAAGGCTCATTGCAGCCGGTAGATTTGAAATACGACATAAATTGCTGCTCTAGGTAGGACTAGGAACAGGTATATTTATATTTTTCTTATTGAAATTTCTCTGATATGTGCTCTTAAATCATCCTAATATTGGGAATATTTTTTTAAATTTACATTCAAACAGTCATGTACTCAATGTCCTAATTCTAAGAATAAGAAGCTCCTGTGATGGAAAGATAAGGTTTTCTAAAGAGTTATCTTGTGATAAAATAAACCAGATAATTTCCTGGCTACTGCCATCCAATGTAAAATATTCCTACTCATTTCTTGGTAAATGAAATAACGGATGTATAATACAAAGTTTGCATCATACTTTAGGCAGAGATTATATTTATGGATATATATGGATAGGTATGGACAATCACATATGTTCTCCTTAGTCCTTGCCTATTTTTTCAAGTGACTGCATCTGAATGTAGGGACTATTAATCTGTTTTCAAAAAAAGTGAAGTTACACTTTTGAAGAAAACAAAATTTTCATATGTGTGTAGATTATCTTGATAACCACAGGCCAGCTCCTGATCTCCTATTCCTCCTTCTATCATTTAGGCAGCAGAAGATAGAGCTGTCTTTCAATCAGATTAGATACTGGGTCATAGATTGCCTTGAGCTAAACTGATTTTACAGACTTGACTGAATACATACATTACTGATATGCTTGCTTTCACAAACCATTGCCCAATTTCTGTTAAATTGTTTTGGGAAATTGATGAAGCTAAATTCTGGTTCTTCAGGTTCTTACGGGCATTCGTTAATAAGAGACAACAAAAGTTGAACTCAGTCAAAGTAGAGTAAATTATTTTTCAAAAGTGTCTACGTGAAGCAAAATAATGCTTTCTTGAACAGGCAGGTTTACAGAAAGGTATTTTTCTACAGTCAGGCCTTCTATTCCTAGCTGCTTTCTACCTCCAGTAGCAAAAGTTTTATCAGTTACAACTGATGCACCAGTAGCAACTCTGAAATCTGAATCTAAAGAGTAAACAATATATGATGATAAATATGATGTAAGGGGGTTCCTTGAGATTAAATGCTTAGTTAAACTGCTGGCTGGGTTCCCTTTCTGGAGAAAGTAAAATGGTTGTTGGTCAGTAATGAATTTAATTGAGCATCCTTTGGATAACTTTACAAACAAGCATGCCTTTATAGCCATGAATCATTGCCTGTTGTACACCTAAACACTACTCTAGAAAAATAAGACCATTTAACCAAAGACTGTCTACTTCCTGGCAGAATAGGAAAAAAAGTAGAATCATTGTGGAATTGCCACAACTTTATATTAATAGTCAGTCAATAGCTTCTGAACTTGAACCATACATACTCAACCTATCCTCTGATAACTGCATCTCTCATCTTAAATGAGCTAAGAAAATTATGACTAGGGTTCCTTTTGGCAGGGAAATAAAGATACTGGCTAGATGTGGTGTAAATGTTCAGAAGTATGATCTGTTTGCCCATACCTTGTACAAATGAATTTACTATTATTTATTAAAACAGGTTTGGCAGGAGAGGTATCTTATAGGTCCTGTCAGGTAGGAAGTGCTGCCTAACAGCAGGGTCCAAGAGGAGAGCCTTTTCTGGTGTGGCATCCACCTGATAGAAACATCATCGATCTAGTCAGCTTGGCCCTGACCCTGTTGGCCTTTTTCAAGGCCTTAAAAATATAGTTATGCCAACAGCCATGGAGAACAATGATTGTCGTAGAACTGGTGCAGTGTCTTATATGTTTTGATGGATAGAAAGCTTTTACCTCTAGTACAAATGTTATGTATTTTTGTATTTATAATATGCTTTCTACATTTTTTCGTTGTTATTAAATTGTTGCATTTTGTTTACTATATTTATATTTGTCTCTGTTTTTAAGCTTCTCGGAGTTATATATGAGATGGACATCTATCTAAATTTGAATAATTTCAATACCTAGAATTGATACCTAGAACTGATCTTTTAAATATCTAGAATTGATTTTTCAGACAGTTTTTCACCGTTCATATTGTAATCTTATAAAATTTGGAGATATAGTAACAGTTGGGATTGACACTTCTTTAACACCCCACCCCTAAAAAAAAATTCTCCAAAATATATTTGTATTAATACTAAAGTGTTTAGGGTCAAAGGCCAAAATTAATTTTTTATATTACAGTTGGCCAATATATAATCCAAATCTGCTTTATTTTGATATAATTGTCAATCTACAGATGAAACTATTACATATCTCAGATTATATCAAAATAAATCAGATTTACATAATAATAATTAAAACTGCACTTATTCACCACTAAAACTGGGCCATCAAAACACCCCCTCCCTTCATCCTAATGTTCTACAATCCCCTTTTTTCTACAGGCACATATTAACCTCATGCCAATTTTGATTCCCATTCATATGGAACTGGTTTTCAAGACAGGCTTCAGAGATTTTGTAGCTTTCAGCACACAACTTCCCTTGTCTAATGTAAAAAATACCTGTAGATCAAATGCAAAAGGTTCTGTTTTTACAACCTTTCTCCAAGCTCTTGTTTGAAGGGCTGGAGGAAAGACTGGAAGATGAAGTGTTTCCTCCATTTCTTTAAGTTAAATGCTTAAGATTTCAAGTCATGCAGGAAAGAAAAGCCACAAGCATCCATTAACACACAGAAACATACACACACACACATACACACCCCTATCAGTCACTTTAGAAGAAAAGTTCCCTGAGTAATACAATATGTGAGGTACTTAAAAGATTGTGAAAGTTGAAAAACAGCACAAACCCTAAATTACAAACAGCATGGGACACAATGTATTTCTGAATCCATCTTGTTGTAAAAATATTGTTCTCAGCAAACAAAAGTACTCATAAATTCCAAGAAGAGATCCAGCGCACAAAAAAATAATAATCTTGTAGTCACATTTCATTCAGCAACAAATGTAAACCGGGAAGGGAGGAGGAGGGAGTAAGAAAGAAAGAGGGCTGTGTTGTTTGGCTGCGTTCCAGGCCATTTAAAAATAACTGTTTCTAAAAAGGTGGAAATCTAGTTTTATTCTTCCTTTCCCATGTTTTCTATGGCCCTCAATCCATGCCCTACCCATGATGCCTTGTGACCTTTAAAGCAGAAAAAAATTTACTTCCAGATGTGAGGGGGAAAAGTGACTGGTTTGACTGCCAAGACTTCCTGTGATTGATATAAATTTGATATCTGAGGACACTTTCAGACACCAGGGGAGGGGGCTCCTGAATTAGTTTATCCTGGGCCTCTTCCAAAGGATCCGGTTGGACTTCATGGGCAGAATTCTTTGCAAATATGAATGTGCTACATAATAGCCAGATTGACAAATGGGCTGTGGACACTTTGTGCTTAACGCTTGCTAAACTCCAAGATGCTGTCTGGCAGAGGTTACATTCTTTTTTCTCGTTCTCAATTAGAATTTTCATTGTAAACCGTTTTCTTAAAAAAAAAGGTTCATATGAGTAAAAGTAGAAAAATCTGGTTTCCTACCCCAGAAATGTTTCAACAAAAAGTAATACTCTACAGGGGTAAAGTCACTGATATAATAGCAGTAAAAGAAAAACAGAAATGTAAGCTTATTTTGTGGAGATCTGCGTAAAATTAACACAGGGAAAATCCCAAGCAGGTTATAAACTAATGACTCACAGTTCACGCACAAGGCTCAAACTTCCTTTAACTATTTCTAGATAAAAGATGAATCCAACCAGTTCAAAGTTCTTGTACTTTGTTTATGGTTTAAGGTAGAGTTCCTCAATGTTTCCAGCTTTGTGGACTGGCAGAGTGAGGAGGAGATGGTTCCATGCGAGCGGATGGCAAGTCCATGCACACAGCTCCATTTGTGCAAGTAGTGTGCACTTGTGACTGCCACTCACGCAAAGGGAGTGTGCTTGCACATGCTCACCTGTTTATGCAAGTGAGGATGCATGCATGCTTGCCAGCCGTTTCTGCGGCCTGGTTGCAAACCCCTCACGGGCCACTAGTGGGCCATGGTCCACATGTTGGGGGGGCTAGTTCAAGGAGTATGCTGCAAACAGGCTTTCTGTTGACAGTGGATTCCTCCACTTCTTTTTAAAACATTATTTATTGTTTTATCATACAAATAAAATACAAACAATAAAACAAACAAAATGAAATGAGACAAAATGAAACAAAAACTTACTTTCACCCCTAACAACCACAAAAAACCAAAAAAAAATGGTATACAAAAGAGAAAAAGTAATCAATTAAATTTAACATTTAATATGGTGGATTCTTCTACTTCTCACTTCAAGAAGTACCAGCAACCCAAGTCTCCTTGCTTTATCAAAGTTAAATTGGTACAATTCCAAGAAGATTTGGGTCCTTAGCTTTGTTTGGATGATCATCATAGTTAATTGAGTATCATTATTACTTTGTTTTGTCTCTGATTATAGTTTGAATTACTGCATGCCATCCAAAGTCCTTATGGATTGGAGCATCTTCTAAGTATTGTACTGTTAAATAAATAACTGAAGTGCATGGATATATTTATCTCATGGTAAACATTTATTCTATTGGGATCTGCCTTGTTATTTTAATTCTACTTCCAAAGTAGAATGCTACTTTGAAGCCATCAGTTGAATTCAAGCTCTGTTTTCAAATGAACTAGAATAGGCGTTGGCTTACCTCAACACAGTTTTATCAGCATGCCTTAGGATAATCCACACATATGGGTTGAATCTGCCTTTCTGCCCAGAGACTGAGTTATCAATCTTTGGCACGCCTCTTCCTGTCGGGGCAGGAAGCCCTCTAGCCCCAATCATGATGAAGGCACAGCCATTTGATGATCTTCCTGTGGCATTGGTTCTGCCTCCCACTGGACACTGGACCAGACAGTTGCCTGGGTGGGAATGGATTATCTCAAGACATACTGAGAAACTGCATTCAGGTAAGCCAATGCCTATTCTCCAGCATGCCTTTGGGACATATGGGACATACCAAAGCTGGCAGTCCCTATGGGCGGGAAGAAGTCTGGTCCTGTGCACTCCCGTCTGTATGCACTTGCTGTAGCATTCTTCTGCCAAAGGCCACCTCTGCTGAGGTGTATGTGTCCAGTCTGTAGTGTTTTATGAATGGAGACGGGGAAGACCATGTAGGCGCCCTGCATATGTCCTCAAGTGAGGCTTGCATTGCCCAGGCAGCTGTGGTAGCTACACTTCTGGCCGAGTGAGCTGTTACCCATCTGGGTGTTGGAAGGGCCTGGGTCTCGTAGGCCTTGGCTATACAAGCCCTGATCCAGCGGCCTATAGTTGAATAAGAGACTTTAGTGCCCATTGAAGATGGCTGAAACAAGACGAACAGGGTTTCGGTTTTACGAAACATTGATATATGTTTGATATACCTGCGAAGAGCCCTCTGAACATCCAATCTGTACCAATTTGAACCCGTATAGGGAGCAGAGGCCATTTTCCATTTGGTTCTAACATCTGTTTGCCACTTTTGTAAGACAACGAGAAGTGATGTTGGAGGCCAGGACCCTGGTGGAGAATTGGGCTGCATGCAGGGCGGAGTCGACTGTAAATTCGGCAGCCGCCACTAGTCTGTTGATGTTCTGATGCATTCTGATTTCCTCAGGGGGATTCCTAGCCTGTAATTGGCAGAGCCAGAAAAGGGACATCCTAGTGAAGAAGGATGTGGCCGCAGTTGCTTTAACCGCCCAGGCGTTGGCCTGGTGTGTCTTGAGGAAATTTTGTTCCACCTTTTTGTCCTCTGTCTTAAGGGCCTCTGCTATGTCACCTGAAATTGCAGAGGGAGAGACCAAGGGAGCCAAAGGTTCGTCTAGAGGAGGAAGTTAAAGTGACTCAGAGGAATCATATTGAAAAAAAATTATCATTACCCCCCCAGAGTGGGGAAGGATCCTGGCTGTGCCCATTGCCTCTGAACTACACCCAAAAATAACTTGGGACAAGGAAGGTGAATTGTAGGTTCAGAAAAAGCCCTGCTGTTAAGCCCCTGAGTGTCTGCAAAAGCAGTTGGTATAGTGGGCGGAGGATCAATTTGGGCAGTGGTCCTAGCCTTGTGGAGGAGGGATTTAAACAGCCCCAAGCTAAACAGACCTGTGAAGGGGGGTGGATCAGGTGATAGGTTCTCAAAGACAAAGAGAAACAATAGTCTAGTCCAGATATATACGTGTACATGGAGAGAAAAATGAATCTTGCACATTTAACAGACGGATGGCTTAGGGAACAAAGCTGTTACATAATCTGGTAGTCCTACTAGAAATACTTTGAAATCTCCTCCCAGAGGGGAGCAACAGAAACAGACTATAAAGTGGGTGTGAGAGGTCTCTGACAATGCCAAAGCACATAATGCTTGTAAGCAGTATCCTGAATAACAGGAAGCGAGCTTCCTATAATCTTCTCAGTTGTCCTTAACACTCTCTGAATGGACTTTCTATCTGAGGCACTGCTGCCACCAAACCAAACAGAGATGCAGTTTGTTAAAATGCTCTCAACTGTGCCTCTGCAAAAAGTGGCCAGGACATAAGGAGAGAGATGTGTTCTCATCCAGTGCAGGAAATGCAGATGCTAGTTTGCATGCTTCACTAAGGATGACGTGTGGAGAGACCAGTTCAGATTGTTAGTTATCTGCACCCCCAGATACTTACTACTGTTGACCATTTCTACAGCTGCATCCTTGATACTGAGTGGAATATGACCACTTCTTTCTAAAATCTACAATGATCTCCTTTGTTTTATTAACATTTAGAACCAGGTTACTTTTATTGCACCAATCCACCAGAGCCATCACCTCTTCCCTATAAGCATCTTCACTGTCGTTCCAGATAAGCCCCACCACTGCCGTGTCATCCGCATACTTCACAATATGATTCATAGCAGATTTGGCACAACAGTCATGGGTCATCAAGGTGAACAGGTATACATAAGCTAAGAAAGCGAATGCCATATGACTCATCTTCTGAATTTCAGTTATTGGGTGGTAAAAACTGTAATCAGTTGTTCTGACAATGTTTTGGCTGAAAAAGCAGAGCAAAGTTCTCAATAGTGTAATGGACAGCTAACATAATTCCAGGAAGAAAATCTTATGGTCACTTTTCATGGATTAAAGTTTCTCTTTCTCCATAGAGAATTAGAAATCAATTTTAGATAGCCTACTCCAGGTTTCAGCTTGCTTACATGCAAATTTACATGGCTGTAACATACGCCTACCCACCCATCCATTGAAATGAAAGTCTATTACAAGCCATTTTCCAGAAGTATTTTTCATCTGCTATAAAATAACTTATGTAATGCTTCCCCAGCTGAGCCTGAAATGTCTAACAGAGCATTTGCTCAGGAATGCAACCAATTTGGGATCAGTTGAGAATTCCAGCACTGCTCATGAACCACCAGAGGCCAGCAGACCAAAAACATTAACCTCTGCAATGGAAAAAAAAATCCTATCAACTGTACTCCCTCTATTGACAACTGTCTCTCATTGCATCATAGAATTCAGAAATGTCATCGTCATCATCATCATCACCACCAATACCACTACCACCCTGCCCTCCATCCAAAAGTATCCTAAAAACAAACAGTAGTCATTTAATTCTAAAATACAATCTCTCTTAAATCTCAGTAACTCTTAAAAGCAGATATTTACAATGGGTAGGAAAATATTGCGATTCCCTTAGCACTACAGGTAGTGCTCATCTTACAACTACAGTTGAGTCCAAAATTTCTGTTGCTAAGTCAGACATTTGTTAAGTGAGTTTTGCTCCATTTTACGACTTTTCTTGCTACTGTTGTTAAGTGAATCACTGCAGTCAAGTTACTAGTATCACGGTTAAGTGAATCTGACTTTCCCATTGACTTTACTTGTCTCAAAACGTGGTCACATGATCCTGGGATGCTGCAAATCATAAATATGAGTCAGCTGCCAAGTGTGAGAATTTTGATCACATAACCATGGGGATGCTGCAATGGTTGTAAGTGTGAAAAATGGTCGTAAGTCACTTTTTTCAGTGCCGTTACTTTGAATGGTCACTAAATGAACTATTATAAATCGAGGACTAGCTGTATTCCAAGACTTATAATCTGTTCACAACTCTTGTTGATAGAGAGACTGTGGTTAAAGCAGCAGCATCCGAAACGCTGAACTGTATTGTGGCTTTACTGAACACTCTGAACCAACATTCAAAGTCTTTCTTGGAAAGTGTGAAACTTTAGATTTAGTCATTGGTAGCATTTCCTTCAGCAGTGATGACTTCAAATCAATGTTTTCTCAGGCTCCTGAAACATCAAGGTAAAAAGTTCAAAAATAGATTTCCAAGAAAACAAATACTCAGATAAACAGATTGTAGAAAAGCTATGAAGCCATCAGGAAAGAGTTCCAGCAACAGTTTGCAAAACAAATCCATCTTTATATTCTTTTGACTCTTTCTCCTACCTATGATGAAAAGGGCAGGAAGCTATTTTCTTTTGGACTAGAAAGACAAGTGCCACCTGTTTCTCATTTTGGTCATGGATTAATCTGGTATGAGGCTGCATTTATTTTTTTCACAGTGTGAGAGAATATGCTCTTCCTATTTTTGCCTTTCTCCTATTAACGTATAAGTTTTAAAATAAATATGCATACACTGTAGAACAACTAGCAAGCCATCGACTTGGAGAATAGGAAATAGCCACTGTTGCTACACCAAGCTATACATTCAGAAATCTGCTCCCTTATTGCTGATCCGTGCATTAACAACAATCGGCATCAAATTTCCCCTCTAATCCTACAGCAAAAGTATATCAGTGTCAAGGACCAGAACTATAATTCTGAACCACAGAGCAACCTCACTGAACCTCACTCAATACTAGCCTGCCCACGAAGGAACAAACTGCCGCCCTGAGAAGACACTCTGGATATTAAGTGTAAAGAACTAAAAAGCAAAGGGAAGGAATGCAGATATGAACTGGAACATTTATGATTTGTTACCAATTGCCTACTGTTCACTGAAAAAGTCAACAGGTCTTCCACCCATTTTCCTGGATGCATTAACCCCACATTATATAGTAAATGACCTCAGTGCCACCTCCAAAACTAAATGAATAAAACACTCATAGAATACGCCATGCTGCTAGTAACTAACAAGACGGAAGAATTTGTATACTCCAACAAAGCAAATTAAGCATTTCTGAAAGCCTAGACATGGCCATCTATTAGGTAGTTCCCTCCTTCTGATACTTTTAAGCTGCCGTAGAATGCCTAACTGGAAAAGAGATTCCTTTTCTCCACCTGAATGATTAAATCATAATATTAAACATGAGGAAGAGTAACAGATGACAGATAACTTCATTTGCCACCAATCCTGCACTAGTAGCAATGCCAATCATTTCAAAAACTCAAGAGTTAATGAAGTGCAGGTGCTGCTTGGTGCTTCAAGTCCTATAATCTGGGTCAGCAAAAGTTCAGGTGGCTTGCACCATGGACTCATATGCTTTCTTCTTCTCAGTGTCCCCTTACAGATCTTGGGAAATGAATTTGACACGGTGTGTGGGATTAGAGTTAAGACCAGGAAGAAGCTCAGCATAGATATAAAAATAACAATATTCTCCAGCACTGTTTTTCCAGAACACTTCTACTCTTAGAAAGCAAGTAACCGTTAATTAATCTAATTACTTTCCCCATCCCAATATAATCTTAGTGGCAATGTAAAATACTTTTGGCAAGTAGCATAACTGCAAATAGATTAATGATAGTCTTTTGCCTTTATTTTTGAAAACCGGAAGTGCATGTCAGCAGAAAAACAGTTTTATTTTTATGTACTTATTTACTTGATTCTTAAAGTTGCCCTATCCCAAAAAGACTCTGCGTGCTTACAATGTTTCAAACAATTTAAAAATACAGTTAAAACATAATTCATAGGATAAAACAGCAACAATAACATTTAGTCAAAAACAAGACAGGAGCTCTACAAACATCCTAAACCCAGGCCCAGGAACAGTTTTGTCTTATGAAAAGGATTGGGGTGAGCCACTTCAGTTTTCTGATATTACAAACAGCAATTCCATCCAAATACGAAGTTCACAGTAAACCTGTTTCATGGATTATTCAATTCATATCCAATTTATTACTTTTGATATTATACAGATAGTGCTTGATTTACAATCATTCACTTAGTGAGCATTCGAAGTTACAACAATGTTGAAAAAAGCGACTTAAGACAATGTTTCACATTGGATACTGGAAAATTGCATCAACTTTGGAATTTACTGATAGATTGCAGCAGCTTGAACTCAAATGGCTGCTGAAGAAAATTGGGGGAACCTGTCCAAACCTGTTAACATGTAACTGCATGGATAAATACAAATTGATAGATCAGGTCTGCGGACTGGCTTTTTGAAAGATCCAGCTCAGAATCCAGTTGGGATTTTAGAGATTTTTTCCCCTTTTTTTAATCCAAAAATATCCTCAAGGCAATGTGTTACAAAGCAATTCTCAAATTTAGTTGCTACAGGGTTAAGAATCATCAGATTGTAAAATGCCACAAAAATATTCTACAAATGTAATGTACAAATCTTACTATTTTATGTGGCAAATGTGCAAGGCAAACTAAACAGAAAAAGATAAGAACATCCTGATGTCCACAACTGAGTTATGACTTGGTGTAGGAAGGAACCATAAAAAACCATTTCCTACTCACATCTGCTGCATTTTTTTGAAAAAAGCTCATTGTGCAGACTTTCTTTTTCTGTGTTCCGAATAGTTGAAGACTGCGGACAGGGGTTTGATTCTAGTCTTGGCACACAGTGTGAGAAGTTCTCCTTTGCTAATGAAGACTTTTTCTTTTAAGCTAAGCTGTCAGGTTAGGGAATCACGCTTCAGAACTCCCACATTTGTCAGAATGGTTTGGAGAACTTTGAAAGATTAAAAATACAAGTGAGATCTTTCAGATAGCCCTTTAATTAAAGCTGCAAGTTTTTTTTAAAGACCAGAGAGCTTTAAAGGCCATAAAGGGTTAGCTTCCTGTATTGTAAGGCAGGAAGTTGCCTCCTGCTGGTAAAGCTTTAAATGTTACTTGGAGAAGGGGGGAACCCCCTCAACATATTGATCTCTCTAGTCCATTGTAATTCATTTTCTTCCACGAATAGAAAATGAACACAGGATCAGAAATACGAAATTTGTCCATGTTTAACACTTTAGTTCCTTTAATTCTTTTCTTTCTCTTTTCAACTTACATTTATTTGCTTATTTATTTGAAGATACAACCTATTATAACTAGTTCAGATGTTGGTTCTAAACAAGACAGAACCATGGCCAATTTTTAAATATGACGAAGTTGCATATAACAAATATAAAAATGCTATATCGATGCAAAATGTCAGCTTATTATATATTCTCTCACTTTGTAATGTACTTTTAAATGAATTTACACATGTAGTTTTGCTCTCTCTTTTTTAACTGGTAGCCTTCAAGGATTTTTACATTCAGCTCTGGGGAAAATAACAGTAACTTTCCTATTTGGAGGTTTTATATAGAGTGCCACACATTTTGGGACAGCAACAAGAAGTTCTTGTTTAGACAAGCCTGAAGAGCAGAGACATTATACACAAAAGTGTTTGCTTTAAGCTACAGAAACTACCCATTAGTCTAAATAAAAACAGCAGCCTGGTTCTCACATGAGAAATTATGACTCCATACTATGTAAATTCCAGGACTGCATGCTTTCCTTCCCCTCCTTTTCTGCTTCAAAAATGGCAGACCAAATCATAGGCTTTCTGCTTTTTTAACCAGCTGTTTATACTGAATCAGAGACCCAGTTTGGTCTAATAGTTAAGGCACCAAAAGCGAAACCAGGAAACTGGGAGTTCTAACCCTGCCTTAGGCATGAAAGCCAGCTAGGTGAACTTTGGGGCCAGTCACTCTCAGCCCATTTCTATTGCAACCAATGGATCAATCCTCAGTTGTGAAAAGAATAGAATAGAAAAGAAAAGAAAAAGAAAATGGACCCTGCACTTCTGGAAAAACACCAGGAAGAAAAAAAATAATTTTCACTGATTCTGAAGTCCCAGAATAATGGTTGTTTAAATTACATCTTGTTTAGTACAAGTGAAAACCATTTTTACTTGCAATATTAGATCGGATAGGGTAGGCATGTTCCAGGTCCCTTTCCTGAAATTTCGCCATTACTGAGCCTATGGCTGCCCTTACCTTGTGAAATACTCTTTCCCTGGTAATCCAGCAGTCCCATGCCCTCTTTTTTGGCCTTCCAGAAGGTCATCAAGACCTGATTCTTTACCTGATGCTGGGTAGAGTGATAGTGTCTATGGCTGGTTGTTGGTGCATCCCAGAAAGTACTGGATTTTTAGTTTTCATTTTATGGTTTTATTGTTGTGAGCTACTCAACTGTACAGTATTTATTGCACTTGAAATAACAGGACTTTTATAATATCATTTCTGATTTATGCTACCTGTAAAGCATTTTTTTCCAGAAAGACACAAGGCATGAAAAAATTAACAGGGTTTTTTTTTTTTTAATGACCAACATTAATTTGCAAAGTTAATTTGCAAAGCAAGGGGACTGGTCTAATTCAAACACCTGACCCTTATAGAGGATAAGCTGCTCAACTGAGTCTCTGAAATGACTAGATTTGGTTATTAATGGCAATTAATCTCTAATGGACTTTATCCATTAGAGACTTTATTCTATCCATTAGATATTACAAGTTATTAAAGCTTCTTAAGAAAATAAAAGAGCATGTGACTATTATTTTTACTGCCAATTTAACAGCCAAATAAAGTTGTTGAAAAGGGGCGTTGGTAGACTTACCAGTGAACGCCCTTTCTAGACACACTGTGATAGAGTCCAGCATTGGGTATGACTCCACCCTCTTATGACATGAGCTGAGTTTCCACTTTTCTGGCGAAGTGTCTTGACAGACTAGGATTGATTCTGGAATATAAACTAATAGTATGAGCGTACAACCGCCCCCATACCCGAGAATAATAGACCAGACGGCCACAAGGTGGGGCTGGACTCTATCGCAGTGTATCTAGAAAGGGCATTCACTGTAAGTCTACCAAGGCCCCTTCTCCATCATGCTGTTCTAGAGTCCAGCATTGGGACATACCAAAGCCTGCATGCCCAAGGGAGGGAATCGGCTGGTCCTCTTAATCTGACCCAGGAACAATCCGCTGGACTACCCTTCATTCAAATGCAGCCTGTGCAAAGGAGTCCAGCCAGTAATGTCGGACGAACGGGGAAGGCGAGGTCCATATAGCAGCTCTATAAATTTCCTTGATTGGAGCCTGTGTAACTCAAGCTGCTGAAGTCGCTGCGCTCCGAGTGGAGTGTGCAGTTAGTTTCTTGGGAGCTGGCAAGCCAAGAGTTTCATATGCAGTAGAAATGCATGTTCTGATCCACCTACTTAACATGGGAGATGAGGCCTTAGACCCCAAGGAGACAGGTTGAAAAGATACAAACATTGACTCAGTTTTGCGAAAAGGTGCAGTCCGTTTGATATTAATCCTGAGTGCCCTTTTCACGTCCAATGTGTGCCACTGATGTTCCAATACATGTTGGGGCTTGGGACCAAAACCCAGGAGTACAATGTCTTGAGCCCTGTGAAACCAAGAGTTAATTTTTGGTATAAATGAAGGGTCCAGATGCAAGACCACCCGGTTGTCATGAAACATACACAAATCTGGCCTTACCCAAAGGGCAGCTAATTCAAACTCCCTCCTGGCTAATGTACTAGCCATCAAGAAGGATACCTTCAGAGTTAAAATATGGAGACCTACTATTCGTAAGGGCTCAAAAGGAGGGCCTGAGAGAGCTTGGAGAACCTTAGCAAGTCCCAAGCGGGATACCTATGCACAATGGGTGGTTGCAGATTTGAGACTCTCCTCAGAAATCTGCGGATTGAAGGGTGGTGGTGGGAGAGGGATGTGTACCTGTCCCATGAAATTACCGAAGCTAAGGCCACCACCTGCCTGCGGAGGGTGTTAGGCGCGAGGCCCTTGTCCAGCCCGTCCTAGAGAAACTGAAGAATCTCTGGAACAGATGCTGAAGAGGGGTTCTGGGCTCTCTCCGAGCACCAGTCACTGAATTTCCTCCAGGTGGTATCGTAAAATCAGGTTGTAGATTTTTTACGTGAAGCCTGTATTGTGTTAATTACACTAGCTCAACAACTCCCTCAACAACTTCCACTCAACCGCCAAGTGGTCAGCTGGAACCATTGGGGTTCCAGATGCAGAAGGGCCCCAACTGAGAGATTCGTGAGGCTGGGATTTTCCAAGGTCTCTGAACAGACAGATTGACCACGTCCGCAAACCGGGGTCTCCTGGGCCAATGTAGGGCCAGTAGAATCAGTCCCGCCTTCTCCTCCAACATCTTCCGGATAATTGCCGGGATGCTTGGAAGGGGGGGGAAGGCATAGAGGAGACCTGGGGGCCATTTGCTCTGAAGTGCATTGGTCCCCTCCGCTCCCTAGGTTGGGAACCTGGAGAAAAACCTGTTTACCTGTGGGGAGTGGCGAAGAGGTCCACCTCTGGAGTTCTGAAATGTGGGACAATTCTATGAACAGGGGGGGATGGCGTCTCCATTCTGAGTGGTCGACTTGAGTCCAACTCAACCAGTCTGCCTGGGAGTTGTCGACCCCTGAAATATGGTCCTCCCTGAGAGACAGGAAGTTCCTCTCTGCCCATATCCCCAGACGTTCCACCTCCCGCATCAAAGCCCTGGATCTGGTCCCCCCTTGCCTGTTGACATGAGCCTTGGCTGCTATGTTGTCTGTTATGACTAGCACATGGGACCCTGACACTAGTTTCTGGAAACTTCTCAGGACAAGAAAAATAGCCCTGAGCTCTAGGAGGTTGATGGGAAGATGGCCAGTGTGCTTGGGCCATCTGGCCCTGGGCGTGCGCTCCCCAGCCCTGAAGGCTGGCGTCCATGGTCACTACAATTCTGTCTCTCATCATAAAGGGATGACCCTTTGTGATGGCCTGGGACTGCCATCATCGAAAAGATCGAAGCACCTGTGGAGAAAGCAGTACCCTGCGGGCAGAATGACTGATCCCCTCAGGGGAGGAGGAACCATTGCAAGGTGCATGCATGTAGGCGTGCCCATGGCACAACTTCGATGCATGAGATCATCTTCCCAAGCAACTGTGATAAGAGGGAGAGTGGAACAGAGTGACTTAGTTGAATTCTATTGATCAACTTGTTGATGCTGTCCTGTTGGTCCTGTGAGAGGAACACTTCGCAGCTGACTGTGTTGATGATGTCCCTGAGGTGCAACAGTCGGGTCGTTGGAGAAAGATGGCTCTTGATCAGCTTGATGGAGAAACCATGTTCCTGCAACATCTGCATTGTGATTTGAAGATCTTGTTCAGCTGCCTGGACAGAGGTAGATTGACTCAGAATGTCATCCAGGTAGCATTGGACCCTCACAGGTAAGGCCAATGCTGCCAGGACCTTTGTAAAGAACCTTGGTGCCAATAAAAGGCTAAATGGTAGGGCCCTATATTGATAATGATCCCTGCAATAAGAAAAACATAGGAACTGGTGATGGGGAGGTCAAATTGGGATATGGAAGTAAGCCTTTGTGAGGTCTATGGAAGAGAGGAGATCGCCCTCTCGGACGCTCTGAAGAATAGAATGTAGTGTCTGCATCTTAAAATGCCTGTATGGGATGAATTTGTTCAGGAGATTGAGATCGAGGATTGCTCTCCAGCCCCCAAGGCCTTCAGGATAACAAAGAGGCGGGAGTAGAAGTCCAACCCCGCTGATACCATGGAACTCTTTCTATGGCTCTGATATCCATCAGGCGATGGATAGCTGAGTACATCAGGGCCCATTTAGATGTGTCACGAGCTTGGACAGCTGACAAAAAACGATGGAGTGGGGGAGAGAAATTCGAGGCGAAGGCCTGATGATATTGTCCTATGACCCAGGTGTCGGTAGTTGATTGCTCCCATCTGGATTTTAAAAAGGTCAAACAACCTCCGATGGGAGGGGAATGGATGCAGTTATTTAGAGCGCCTGAAGAATGACCTCCTCCCCCTTGAAAGGGCCACTTACCAGAGAATTGTTGTTTGGGTTGGCGGTTCTGCTGTTGTTCCCGAGGATACATTCTCTGGTTGCGATTGAAGCGAGGGATGTTGTCTGGCCAGAAGGTTTGAGTTTTGGGGTACGTGGTGCGTCAAAAATCGGACCCCTTAAAAGTAGACAGCATCTTTCTCTTGTCTCGGGTTTCCACCACGTACAGTCTAAGACTGCTCCAAAGATGCTTTCTCCTGAGCAAGGGGCCGCTGCCAACTTCCACTTATGCTTGGAGTTGGTCTGCCAGTTGCGCATCCATCCACAGCAGGCACCTGGCAGACACCGAAGAGGCCATTTGCCTTTGAGGTGAATTTGGCCGAGCTTAAAGTGGCGTCGGTGGTGAACTAGGCTGCCGCTATTATTTTGTTGAGATTCTGGTGGGACCTAACATCGGCATTGGGAACTCTGTCCTGAAGTTGACGCAACCAGTGAATGGCCGACCTGGTAAAAAATGAGGCTGCAGTGGAAGCTTTCATGGCCCAAACTGCATCCTGGTGTGCGTGCTTCGAAGTTTGTTCTTTTTGTCCTCCGGTTGTAAGACATCCTCCAGTTCCATAGGGGTGCCTGAGGAAGCGAAGGTGGCTACCACCAGGGAATCTACTCTGGGAGAGCTAATGCGTTAGCCAGGGAGGGACCTACATTAAAGAACCTCCTGTCCTGGGAAGAAGGGTGAGGCCCTGACGGGGTTCTTACACTGATCCTTTACTACATCCAAGAACAACAAAGGAGATGGGAGAACCTCATTTCAGACCACTGGCTTGGAGAATAATACATCTCCCTGGCTCAAGGGGCCAGCCTGTGTTCTGGAGCCACCTCTTCTGGGCTTAACTGGGGCTGTACAAAGAGCCTTCTGTAGTAAGAGTCAAAACAAGGAGGGTTTAAAGACAACTATTGTGGATGGTTGTTCTGGTTTGTTTTCCTCTTTGTCGGAGAGGAAGTGGTCTTTAATTTCCCCCTCTTCCTCCTCTAGGAACTACCATGTTCAGAGTGGTATGAGGATTCCCTGTCGTCCTGTCCCTCCCAGTTATAATGATGATGAGAGGCATATATGGGTTCCGAAGTGGGAACCTCCCTCCACGGAGGAGGGTTATCCTGACAGAAAGAAGAAAGGATACCCAAGCCTCTGCCCGGGGGGTGGAGGTGTTTGAGACCTTCAGCAATGCCCTGTCTGACTGCCACAGAAACTGCTTCCTGGATGTCCTGGGGCTTGTTCTCTCAGGGAGGACCTATCATTTGGAACACAGTCACAGAAAGAATAAGGTTAGCTTCCTCTCTAAACTTGTAAACCCTGCTGAGGGTTAGGCGTAGCTGTGTTCCAAGTAGGTGGTCTGTAAGAAGGACAAACTCAGGTCCTGGGGAAGGGCCTTATCCTGCCTTTCAGGCAACCAGTTCCATAGATGGCTAGCTGGACTCCCATCTGCCTCTCTATGCCTAAAGCTTGTTCTTGTAAATGCCGAGCATTTTTTTGTGAACTGTTTCTCTAAAAGCTTCATGTCTTCTGTTTTCTGCCCTAAGTTCAGACTTGGAGGCCTTGGTCCTGATCTTTGCTGTGGCTCCCTGTTGACTGAACGAACTCGTGGTCGTTTTCTTTTTAGAGTCCTTTTGGGGGCTTGAGAAGTCTGAGTGCTCTGCATGCCTGATGGTCCTGGCTGGGCCCAATCTGTTTCCATTGCTCAAGGAAGAAACACCAGAGGTGCTGTCAGCTCCTCCTGATGATGTTTTCCGAGCTGGATGACCAGGACAGAGAAAATTACTGCCTTGGGGCCCACTAAAAAATGGCGCCTGAAGGAACTCGATCTTAAAATGGCCACCAGCCATGAGGCGAGGGGTCTTTGAGAACTTCGAAGATTTTTGTTGCATGTTTGAATCCCTGGGGCTTCATGCTGTGGCCTTTGGCAATTTATAATGGCCGGATTAATGTCTTCGCAGTAGGAAGATTGCCCCATCAATCGATGCAGCAGCAGAAGGGAGGTTGATTGGGATCAGGCCTAATCGCTGCGAGGCCATGACAGCAGCTATCGTAAAACTTTGGCAGTTTAGGGCTTAATTAATCTCCGGGAGGTTTGCACAGCCGAAAAGAAGCGCAGGAGGTTTATACGAGCCGCGCAGCCCAGGGAAAGCTGCATAGGAAGCTGTGTGATGTTAACTAGCCTCTAGCAAGTCTGAGGGAGGTTTCACAGCATTTTGGCTGATTGCACTTACTGTCTGCATGACAGCGCCTTGCTGAGGCAGCTGGCAACTGGAGGAGAGCGGGGATGGCGAAGCTCTACCGGAGTCCCGGGAGCTGCTCTCGATGTTGTTGAGTCTTTTTTCCTTTTTTTCCGATGCTTTTGTTTTGAGGAATGCTAATTTACTCAGAGTCCAGAGACAATAGCTCATATGGCCAAGAGCTGAGTCGAAAAGCTGGGGCTCTCAACGGAGGTGAACTTTTTATAGTGGCAGACTCAGCTCATGTCATAAGAGAGCGGAGTCATACCCAACACTGGATTCTATCGCAGTGTGTCTAGAAAGGGCGTTCACTGGTAAGTCTACCAATGCCCCTTTTCAACAATTTTATTTGGCTGTTAAATTGGCAGCAAAATATAATAGTCACAAGCTCTTTTATTTTCTTAAGAAACATTAATAACTTGTAATATCTAATGGATAGAATAAAGTCTCTAATGGATAAAGTCCATTAGAGATTAACTGCCATCAATAACCAAATCTAATCATTTCAGAGACTCAGTTGAGCAGCTTATCCTCTATAAGGGTCAGGTGTTTGAATTAGACCAGTCCCCTTGCTTTGCAAATTAACTTTGCAAATTAATGTTGGTCATTAAAAAAAAATCCCTGGTAGATTCTCCTATCCTCCAATCTTTTAGAACGTAAATCCGACCAGTCCAACCTTCTCCTAACCTCAGACTCTTGGAGCTCTAGTGGACTGGAGGCAAAGAAAGGATCTCTCCTGGAACGTAGTCCTGGCGTCTGGTCCAAAGCACCCCTGTTGGTTGGCTCTTTTAAAGTTATCTCCCCAAACTGGACCCTTAACATCTCTAGTGTTTCACTTCCTGGTACTGCCCACTGGCTTTCCTCTGACACAGGCCAATGCTTAACCCTCCAATCCAGCATCCTTTCTTGTGATTGATGTTCCTTTTCCTTGCCCTCCTTTCACATGTGGCTGAGTTCACTTAACCACACCTCTCTCTGTTCTTTAGGTATTTTAGGCTTTACTACCGGCTGCAATGCTGGTGGCACAGGCTCCTTCTTCTCTCCAGCAGCCTGTAGCTCTTGGCCATTCTCCCCCACCTCGGTGCCTTCTTCCTCCATCCATTCTGGATCCGTCCCTTCTGCCATAGCCACCAAAAGCTCTATTATAATGTCTTGCACTTCAATCCCAAAAAGAAGAATATGGTACAGCATTGGCTTTCTGTCAGCCTCTCTTTGGAAAATGTAGAAACTCTGTCAATAAACAATGTTACTCACAGTTCTTGTGGAAATTTGCATTTATTATGATTCGTTTCCTCCAACCAGGCATCAATGGCAATCCCGAGTTAAGCCAACGCTGAGAGCAGCTGCCTCTTGGCACCTTTTATTAATCAGTCCCTCCCCTTTCATCTAAGCTAACATCTACCCTCCCTTCTAATCCCTCATGCCTCCACTCCTCAGTGCTAATTGCAACTACTTCTAAACAGCAATCCCGCCCGTAACCCATTCTTCCCTACAGCTGATTGCTCCTCCCGCTCTCCCGGCTCATCTGCCAAACAAAAAACAGCACATCAAAAGCCTCGATCTTCAAAAGCCTCAGAACAGTCAAAATCCCAAATCCTAAACCCCACTGAGCCGCGCACCATGAGCTTTGCCACAGGAGCACAGATCGCTGCAAGGAAGCAAGGAAGCTGTGATCCGGAAGCTTGAGCCTTGCCTCCAATCAATCCGCTGCAGGGAACATGCCGGGACCAGATGACAGCTTGGGGACGGCAGGAGTGGTAAAAACTCCACCCCCAACCAAGTTCTTGTCGGGTGGCTGGCTCAGCAGGCGGCTGGCTCGGCATGCAAGTGTCGGGCTTCTCATATGAGGAACTGCCAAGATCATTTAAGCCCAACAATATCATTGTGAAATCAGCCATATTCTAACTACAACAATCCTTTCCCCCTAAAGTACTGGTAGCTATTGCTATGTATGTTACTTGTAAATCCCAGCAGCTTACATTTTGTTAATGCATATTAGCACAAGATATTAGGAATCATAAGTGTACAGCTATATAAAATATTTTTATTCCCTTGGCACGCTGGTCCTCTCTTTTTCTGAAATAAGTCAAGAAACTGCAGTTTAGTGTTCAAACTGTTACTATAAGCTACAGCAAATTGCTGTTTAGTTTCCAAATTGCAGTTTCCTGGTTTATTTTGCTTTTCTGAACAAAAGAACAAAAAAAGTGATAGGAAAAAAATGTATTAAATTCATGGATATCATCACTTATTTAGTAAGGACTTTAAATCTAATTATTTTCATGCTCTGATTGTAAAACTATCTGGTGATCTCCAGATGCTATTGAATTACAACTTCCAGAATTCCCAGCTATAAAGCTGTCTAAGGATTCTTGGATTTGTAGTGTCAATATGTTTAGACTATATTATTGTAAATAATCTGTATTATTAGGTAGAAGAAAGCTAATATAATAGAATTACTCAAAGGGATGAGATGAGCTTCCTAAGTTTGAATTCAAATATGACTTTGAAATTAAAAATTAAATCAAAACGTTTTTCACTGAGTTTTTAAAATTTAGCTAAAACCAATAACGTTGTACAAAAACTTTGCATATGATCTTTCTATATACATAGCTCTTTATTTTCCTACAATTTTTATGTGTTTGAGAATCTGCAATGTAATTCCAAATGTGGCAGGTATCTGGATTACCACTTACAAATATATTGCTAAAGCAATATTTCAATAAAAGGCTTTGCATGATCAACATTAAAATTTGACCTTAACGGTCTTTTTTTTCCTAGCCGCTATGGGACTAGATGTAGAAAGAAATACAACTCCTACGAAATCCAATACCAAAGCTGCAGAAACAGAAACAAGTAATCGATCTCCGAATACAGCTTCTTGTCCTTGGAAAAACTGGCTACAGATACAAATACATCACTTTATCACCAAATGTTGGATATGTCATTCATTCAAATTGTAAAAGCAATTTTCTGTAATTGTTTTCTAATCAAAATTAACAATTGCTAGTTTGAGATAGCGGCTGATACTTTGGAAGTTGTAGTCCCGCTTAGGCACAAAACCAGCTGGGTGCCCCTGGGCCAATCATTCTCTCTTAGCCCTAGTGAGGCAAGAGCAAATCATTTCTGAAAACTGCAGGGAAATTGCTCAGGGAATCTCCAGGAGTCAACGATGACTTAGATGCACCAAAAATGAAATAACAAACCTTTAACAAAAGAATTTAAAAACTGTATTCTTGCTTTATCATCATATATTTAATATGATTTATCTTTAGAAGAAGGCAACTGCCTAAGGAAGAAGCTGCATAAACACTGATAAGGAATGATCCCTGCCTTGTTGACAACTTTTACTTGCCATGAATTTTCTGAAGTTCACAAAACTAAATTAAAAAAGCAAATAAATGTTACAATAGGGTGAACACTATCCCTTGGCCATATACTGTATTTAATATATTCTATATTGTCCTTGGCATTTATATAAGGCCTTTAAAATGCTCCTCAAAGAGAAGTGGCAAGTTTTACTTTAAATTTCTATCCAAAATTAGGCTATTAAAATAACATTGACAATAGTATGTCACCCATAAATATTATATTTAACTTCATAGCTGATTATAGTGGTTTCAACTAATAATGTACAATGTTATTTTCTCTGAACTGTTAGGCAGTCAGGAAATCTATTCCTGGACATGTTAATTTATAAACAATATAGGCTAATATAATGGCCTGCCTCCTTGTGCATCATACAGTTTATTCATTAAAAAACCCCTATCTTGCACCTTTATAACTTTTGCATTAGATAAACATTCATATGCTGCAACAACTACACTGGCCACTGCATTTTCTGAAAGTTCCAGGTTTCATTCCAAATTCTGTTATTATTTCACTCAGATACAAAATGACAATTGATTTCTTTCAGCAGTATTTCACATTTCTTTTGCTATTTCCTTCAAGAGGCTATGTCCTGTTTATCTCCAGATCTATATTAAATCTCTGTATGTTTCAGAGACATCATTTTTTAAATTGTTAGCGCACATTTCTCAAATAACCATGATGTTTTGTAAAGTGAAATAATTCAATTACAGGAACCCGTCAACAAATACATTTTTTTAAAAGTTCTAATATGAGATGTTATACAACATAAAAATATGATGATTGTAAAAATTATTTAATGTCTTATTTTGTGTTATGAAATATAGATATACAAGAGTGTCTATCTTCACAGTTTTTAGAGACTGCCACATTCATTTCAAAGGGAGTAGCCAGTATGTAGACTGAGCTGCATGCAGAGATCTAATCTCAAGACTGAAATAAAAAGCAATTGAAAGCTAGGCTACTAGTGCAACCAAGGGACATGAGAAAAAAGTATTCAATAGTAATCTTCATGAATTAAAATCTAAAATGTGATGACTGAAAGCCAAGCATCTTGAAAAGAGAACTTCTACTTTTACAATTTATGGAATACTGACAAGTTTTAATACCTATATTTGTTTACGTTGAAAACCGTTCTGAATGTTCAACAAATGGAAAAATAACTTATAAATAGGAAATGCATGGCCACAGTTATGAAACAAAAATAAAACCACAAGACAAAGTTGTATGTATGTACACATCATGTACTGTTGTAATCCTGGCAAAGATAACCAAAACCAGAAATGAACTTGACACCAAAACAATGAAATATATGCATCACTATAACGCATAAAAGCATAAACATGTTTCATCAGTTCTCCCCCTCATTGCATCACATATAAACATCTTCAAAAATATGGTGATATTTATTTGTAACTACCTAAAACTGCTTGATCTGATTTAGCCAAAAGCAAACAACCCATATTATTGTTTAGTATTATATAGAATTATTATATAGTCCCCAGTTATCTTTTTATATAGCTGGGAGGCGGGGGAAGGTTTTTTTCATTTTACAAAATAAGTCTGGAATCTAGGAAATCTAGTTTTACACTGACTACAACTCTTGCCAGGTTTCACAAGCTATTAAACCTATTTAACTGCAATGTTGCTATCTGAAAGTTTTGTTGACATTTTCTGAGCTCTCCAAAACTCAAGTGTATGGTCTGGGTTTTCCCTTGCTTTTTTCTCTCTCTAAAGAGAAAAATGGAAAAATCTGCTGTTCAATCATTTGTTGTAAGAACTCCAACTCAGGTAAAGAAGCTACAGGCAGTGATCTCTCTGGTCACTGCTTCTTTTAGCAAGCTAGCACACTTCTTAATTTAATAATCTCCATATACGGTGCATTTCACTAGTTAGACAGGAGGCCTTCCTCTTTCATTTCAGTACAAACTACTCTGAGGTAAAGCAACAGGATGATCGCTTCTAACGAAAGATAGTCTCTGATTCCTACCTGCAACAGCAGGAGTACCAAGAAGTCTAAGAAGTGCTTTATGTATGAAAGCAATGTAACCGAATAACAGAGTTGGAAGGGACCTTGGAGGTCTTCTAGTCCAATTCCCTGCTGAAGCGGGAAACCCTATACCATTTCAGATAAATGGTTGTCCAGTCCACAAGAATCCACAACTTCTGGAGGCAAGTCGTTCCATTGATTGTTTAGTTGTATGTAATCATCAACATGTACTATTTGGTTACTGAAGCAAATACAAATACAATGTACAATCATGAATATCAATATCAATATTCTTTTTAGAATATTTAGAGTAATAAAGATTGTCTTTTGATCTATAAGCCAGACCTACAAACCTGAGCCAAATAGAAGTCTTTATTTCACCAAAACTAAGCTTAATAATTTATTTGCAAAGTTCATGGGTATCCCTTCACAGTATCTGGGGAAAATCTAATGGTCACAGTCAGTTACCAACATGATATACTGACTTCAGGCCCTGATTTTTTTCCTTCATGGGGAATAATACACAGCATTACTCCTAATTCTTCCATATCCAGCTGTTTTTTCAACTTGTACTAAACTTGAAGGAATGTTATACATTTAATTGCTGCCTTCCATTCACCTATGTGTTCATTAGTCAAATGAAGAAATACATTGACTAGACAATCTGTCCCTTGACTACAATGCGAAACATATTTTTATGTTATAGATGGAACGTAAGTACATAGCCATAAGGCCGTAACACCCTCCAGAGTGCTGTATGATTTTAGGACTGCTCAGTTTTGGGGAGGTCCCAATATTCAGAGGCCTCATGAAATAACCTGAATGGAGAAGAATAGGAACTTATTAATACATCTATGCTATTCTAAAACTAGTAGGAATACTGTTAGATTCAATTATGCTCATAAACCAGAAGGCCATAACATGGACAAGGAGTAATATGAAAAGGAAGAAAAATGTAAAAAATAAAAAGGAGAGAATGTATGCAAAATACTTGCAGGCAGTTTATGGAATTGGTACGTTTTGGCATTTAGAATTCCTAAGACTCGGAAATGGCTGGCAATGAACTAGACATTTCAAGATGACACTACATATTAAAGGCATACTGCTAAACTTCTTTAAATGATTACATCTAGCAGATGGCCTTTAATATCACCTCTCACACACTGCCACAGTGCTATTACTATCAGTGTCACTACTAAACTTAACTCTCCACTGTCAAATTAAATGCATGAAATCTAGAGGCTTGGAACAGATGACTGGTTTTTTAAGCAGTCTCTAAGCAAGAAATAAGGGGATTTATTTTTCCCTTGATGTGTGTAAGAAAAGTTAAGACAGTTCAAAGCAAGTCAGAGGCATTCACTATTGGCTGCACAAAACCATCACCATGTAGTTACCAAAAACTACAGGGAGAAACAGACCATGAAAAATTTTACTTTCCTTTCCAAGTACTGAAGTGCATTCACCAATAAAGGGCCAGAGAGAATTAATGCCCTCCTTTAACATCTTCATTTAAAATGAACAAAGCAGCTCATGTTTCCACATACCAATTTATCTAAACTTAAGAGCTAGTGCTTTTCACTAATTCTGCAACTCATGCTGCCCTTTAATTCCAGCTAATAGCCTTCATGTGGTATTTAGGTAGAATTTAGGCAGCACAAGTGTTTATACAGAAGATATTTGCAGGAAAAAAGAAAAGAATTGACCTGATTAGAAGTTGCACAATGGGCTGGAAAGATAGACTAGTAATTAGTTTTGGGTTAAAAGCAGTAATATGTGCTCTGCCTTATTTACAATACCCAGTAGAAGTCCAAATGGTGCATTAGCAGTTTCTTTATTCAGGACAATTTTAACCATGGCCTTGCTGCAAGATTTATAATATTTAACTGCTAAGTTATTTATATTTTTATTTAGACTACAGACTCCAAAAGTATTTTCTTTATACTTCAGACTTCCAAATAAGGACTATCAGATGTTATGATGGTGACATGGATGACCAACATAGTGTGAAAATATTTCAATAATATGCATAAAAAGTCTCCAAATTATTTTTTACTTAACAAAGTTGCTTCATTTTTTTAAAAAAATAAGCAAAATCTCACAAGGTGTTCTGATTTGAAACCCTTCAAATTTTCAAACAGAAATATCAAAATATTTTGGCATACTTGTGTGAAACCTTAGGAATGAGACTGCCAAATATTATGACATTTTGTTTTTTGACCTTAGCACGTTTTTCATTTCTAAAATAAAAGTGTTCAAAAAATGATGTTTTAAAAATGTATTTTAAAATTATGGCTCTAGCTACCTAAAACTGTTGCTAATCAGACTGCTGTGCTATGTATATTACGTAATTACAACAAATTTCTTGTGACAAATTTCAATACCTTCCATATTTCAGATTTTAATAATCTAGACTTAAAGCTATGATTCTCTACTTCTAAATGCATTCGGGACTCCTTATTTCATGGGAAGTCACTGTACATTGAGTTAAGCGTTGCTGTGTCCTCCCTCTCGCAGTGCCTGGAGGCAGTTAGGGGTTGGATGGAGAGCAACGGGTTGAAACTAAACCCTTGCAAGACCGAGTGGCTCTGGGTCTGGGGTTCATTGGTTCAGGGAGAATTACCACCTTTAGTCTTGGATGGGGTGGCACTACCCAAAACAGACCCTGTGCATAATCTAGGGGTTTTCCTGGACTCATGACTCCTGTTTGAAGAGCAGGTGGCGGTCGTGGCCAGGAGAACCTTTGCGCAACTGTGTGTTATGCACCAGTTACGCCCTTTCCTGGATCAGCGATCCCTACTCACAGTCACTCATGCCCTGGTCACTTCCCGTCTTGATTATTGCAACATGCTCTACATGGGGCTGCCCTTGAAGAACATCCGGAAGCTCCAGTTGGTGCAAAATGCAGTGGCCCACATGGTTTTATGCACATTATCACCTCTCCTGCAGGAGCTGAATTGGTTGCCAATTTGCTTCGGGATGCAATTCAAGGTGCTGGTTGTCACCTTTAAAGCCCTTCATGGCTTGTGTCCGGGTTATCTGAGGAAACATCTCTTGCCAGTGACATTTACATGACCCATTAGAGCGAGGAGGCAGGGAATGCTGCGGGTCCCACCCCTGAGGGAGATACACCTGGTGGGACCTAGAAGGGCCTTCTCTGTGATGGCTCCGTTCCTCTGGAACATCATTCCCCAGAGATTAGAATGGCTCCCTCATTAATACTATTCTGAAAGGCACTGAAGACTTGGTTTTTCCAGCAGGCCTGGGGAACCCAGAGGGGGATGGAACCCATCAAATGGCTAGTGTGATCTGCTGTCGTTGGGGTGAGGGGTGGGAGTTGGTTTTGGGTTTTTTTGTTTTCCCAAATTTTGTTCTATTGTACTAATTTATTTGATTCTTTTTGTTAGTTCTTATGTTTTTGTTTTTATTTTTTTGTTTTAAATGTGATTTTACATTGTGTAAGCTGCCTTGAGTCGCCATGGGCGAATAGGCGGCAATATAAATCAAATAAATAAATAAATATAATCAAGACATAAATCATTATTTCCACATCAATAAAGTAAAACAACCTTCTTCTCCCTAGTGCTATCAAAATGTTAGATTTCAGCTCCCAGAAATCTCAAGTAGGATGGCATCTGGATATCACAAAGTTGAGAAAAGTTGGCTTAAATCCTGTCACTGAAAATAAGTTTCAGAATTAAGATGAGATATTTTAGGGTTAATAAACTCAAATTAAGCCCTATATACTAAAAAAGAGCAATTGATGAACAAGATGTAAAATGAAGCCAATCACCTAGGGCCAGAAAAACAGCTATAACAGTGAAGATATTTTATTTTTGTATTCTGATTATTCACTTAGTAACAGCAGCTTAAATGGACATCAACAATTCACTGACAGAACTTTTTACCTTTTTGAAAAAAGCCCAATGATTGTGGAAAAAGGGTTGCATACATCATCATAGATAAAGAGACAATAAAGGGAAAAGAATTGAGGTCACATATAAGAAATGTGGAAGCTTGGCAAGTATCTAAAAATCTGTGCAGATTGCAAATAGAAGATCTAAAGTATCCTTTGATCATACCATTCAAGAATCACGGCGGTGGTTGAAGACATCAAAATGACAGAGGCTTATCCAGAGCCATGACTATTTATGTATTTATAAGATTTACAAGGCTGCCCAACTCAACCAGGGTGACGTATAGCACAAAAACAAAGAAGGAAATAGAGAACTCACACTAACATTAAACAATATAAAATACCAAATATAAATTAGCAACCAAACATATAACAAAATAATCATGAGAGAATTTCCACTAAACTGACCCCTAATGCCTGGAGGAAGAGGCTACTCAGGTATATGAAAGGTAGAATATAATTAGCTTTTAATGTCTGTAATTTAGATAAGAAAGCCAGTTTGGTGTAATGGTTAAGGCACCAAGTTGGAGATTGTGATTTACAATCCTGTTTTAGACACAAAGCCAACTTGTGATTTTGAGGGTAAAGTCTTCCTCCTTTATTCCAAGGAAGAAGGCAAGAGCAACATTTCTGAAAATGTTGCAAGAAAACTACAGAGATTGGTCCAATCAGTTGCTAGGAGTCAATAACAAACAGCAAAATGTATGCACAAGAGTCTCTTAATTGAATGGCATTCTTATTTAGTGATGTATATGTTGCCGAAATGGACACAGATGTTGATGCAGTATTCTTGTGGTCTACACTGAAGTAGTAGTCTTGATGTTCACTGAAGGTTTTCCCTTCCAAGTATTAATCAGGTCCAACTTAGGTTATCAGCCAAAATTCCACCTAGTATTTCCTCCTGCTATAGGCACTGAAGGTACAGTACATATACAGACACTTAAGTTTAAGAAGACACAGGAAATGCAACAGCTATATGAATGCCATACATTTAGAACTTGGCTGACTGATTTTTTAAAAGACACCAACCTTTTATAAGAATTAAACTTTAATTTACAATGTTTATCTTGGTACCAAATACTCTCTTAAACTTCTGTACTCAATGGCTTAGGGAAATTACTGCATGTGACATTCTGAAGGACAAAATCATTTCATTACCTAATTTTATAAAATCTCACTCCCCAGTCTGTACTATAGAAGAACTGAGGGGACATAATTAGGCAGGATAAACCAATAATCAACTTTCTGCATATAAATACATGATTGTTCAAAATACCAAAATAACTCAATGATCTCCAATATAGCATCAGAAGAAGTTAATTTATATAAAGGTTAAATGTCTCATTTACCATGATCAAAGTGATCTCTACTTTAAGAGTGTTAATAATAACTATAATAAATCTTCAATGCAAGATAAAATTTAATGACCATTTTAAAAAGGTTCCTTTTAGGAAAGTCAAATAACAGGAGGTAAATATGAGGATGTAATGTTACCATTAATTAAATAATGTAAACTGACTTTTATTATTCATTTTATATGCACCTATGGATGGATGGATAAATATACACAGACTCACCGTAACTTAACAGGTACTGTTTTGGGGCCAAGAAATAGAACTTAATCACTAAATGGCTCACACCAAAAAGACAATTTCATGAGATTCCATGAACCATGATACTGCAGGGATGACTACAATATGTCAGTCAAAATAATTGAATGGTATTATTATGAACTACGCATCAGTAAAACTGAAATAAATTTTACCATATGACCAGAAATGAAAGGAAAAGGCAACAAGAGCTGTTTCCTACAGAATCTGCAGAAAATTGGCTCTCCTTATAATTAGCGTATTATAATCAATTTTGAGACAGATAATTACATAAAAATATACACTATGTTGGCTTGGTAACTGAAAGAAAATAATGTTACAACAAGTGCTAGAACTCCCTCATTGGTGTAGGAAAAGAAAAAAATGGAACAATAAAGTCAAACTACTATTGATTTGATTCACAAATAATACAAAATACTTCTAATTAGTCAGTTTTTTCCCACTGATACAGAATAAAGAGGAATTTGAGACATATAAACATAAGGAGTCATTATTACTATAGAAAAATAATACTTTTTTGTAAACTTCTAAAGATAAAAAAAAAGAGAAATATTTTCTGTCTGAATTTTTCCGGTACTAATAGTCTCTGTCAAGCATCTCAGATATTCAAATACATAATTTTGTTTGGAAAATCAAAACATACTTCCTGGTCTTCAAAAGTATGGATTTCAGTAATGGATGCTTCTGAGTTAATTCTCTACTTTGAAAATCAAGTGCTGAACTTCAGTATATTTACTGTAGCATATAATATAAAGAATATTACATTTCATTTGCTAATTACTATTTTACCATTAGGAATCCACAGTCAGCAAAAAGTTTTTTAGTGATACCTCTGGGTATCATTTAGTCTGACAACCTATATGGTGGGCTTATATACTGTATGTGGATACCAAAAAGATTTCAATCATACTATGGCAATATTTCCTTGATTTGGTGATAATATTCTTTAAATCCTAACAAAATGCGTTTTCAAAACTACATTTATACATTAAAAAAAAGAAATTTGTACCGCCCTTTAAAAATAGTCTTTAATCTCTGCACTTATGTCTAGAACCAACAAAGTGTTATTTTTAATACAGATCAATTGGAAGGAACATTTCAAGGACCATCGTTTTAACGACTTAATACAATGAAACTGAAAACATAGAATAAATCATTACATACTTGGGGTAGGTCTATATAGCAATACATGCAATCAGAATAATATACAAAGTAGCTATTTAATGTGGTGAGAAAAAATATCCATATTGTATCTATTTGGCCTAATGTGATAGATTTTCTAGCAAACTATATGTAACGGTTTAATATTATATGTAGTCAATATTAGTCCAGATTAGACATTATTATGTAGAAAATTTAGTTTTTCAAAAACCTTCTTTTGTCAGCACACAGGAGAAGGAACACTGCAAGTCAGAAGTACATACTACTCTGTCTCACTTGTTTGCCACTCTGTCTGCATGCTTTTATCATTTTGTGGGTTTTTATATGCTTCAAAAACATTGTTGTGGAGAAAAATGACAAGAGGAAGGCAGGAGTAGGATCCGACAGGGTTAACTACCAGTTCGATGATTTACAATGTGCTTCCCTGCACATTGTGTGCGTGTAAATCGCCAGCTTGCTGCCTGGACAGCTGAGCAGCGCTGTGTGCAGGGAAGCAGCATTTGAAAAAGCACTGTTTTCCTGTTTTTTCAACCGCAGCTGTGCCTCGCACGGCAGCTGAAGTTGAAAAAGCAGGAAATAAAGGTCAGGTAAGAGCCCAGACGGGCAGGTGGGCCAAAACAGCAGCTGACCTAGAACCAGTTCTATGTCTGCTGCTCTTCAGAGCTACCAGTTCTACAGAGCCGGACAAAACCGCTAGAATCCCACCCCTGGAGGAAGGTATGTTGGATATGTTTGCTGCCTTGATATCTGTAAAATTGTATATACAATTTTAAATGAGTTCACCTGATATCTTTAATTATAAATCCAGTTTAGTATTTATTGCAAATTTACCCAGTGGAATCATGTGCCTTATCAGCTGTGGGATTCAAATATTTTTTACCACTGGTTTGGTGGGTACGCCTTGGTGTGCGTACGGGCCAAATGCACACTTTGTGTAGGCGCAGAGGCATTCTAACTTACCTCCTGCAAACCTGCACGACCCCGGTCATTTCAGCAGCAGCCGTGCAGCACTCTTTTGTGCTGTGCTAAGCAGCTGCACTTCAAATTCAGAGAATAAAGGCCAGGGTGGATGGGTGAGCCCAACAGCAGAGCAGCAGAGAGAACCGGTTTAGTCTCTGCTGCTCATTGCTGCTACCAGCTCAGCAGAACCGGGCCGAACCAGTAGAATACTACCACTGTGCCTTATCCTTTAATGCACTAATATACTTAGTCAAAGAAAAAATTATGTAAGTTAAATTTGATTTTTTAAAAGTTACTTTAAAAAAATAAATATAATTCAAATTTAAAATTTGAGTTTAAAATTTAAAAGATTTTTTTATTTTTAAAATTTAAAAAAGTTCAGAGAAGTTTCTATTATAACTTTTTAAAATTATTTTATTCTTTTTAATCAAGGATTTTTATAAGATATGTTAATCAGGTACATTTTCATTTTCTTATTATTTAACAGGTCAGCTTTATCTGAATATAAGCATGCTATCAATATGGCTTAGCTCTGAATGGAGTCAATGCTTTTTTACCTACTTTTTTCAATACCCAACTCTCAAATTTGCAAATACCTTGAGAATTTTTTGATACCATTTTAAAATCATAGTTTTTGTGTGCCTTATTAAAAGCCATTGTAAAACACTAAATATAGCTTCTTTAAAAGTTAAGCAACAACAAGGAAACAGTTTATTTTTATTCCTCTCAAATTTTTAGTGTAGCCTACACTTTTTAAATATATGGTAACTACTGTGGCTATTGAAATCAAAATATTAGTATGAAAAAATAGATGCAATGAAAAATAGATGAAAGGTCAAACTAAATATATAACACAGTCAAATGTATGCCATTATTTATAATTTCAACATATTAATATATTAAATCACTTTTGCTGGTTGCAGTTTTAACTGCTTTAAATAATTCAACATTTTTATGATTCTGCAAGCACTGCTGATGCAATGCAATGTAAAAATATTGTATACTTTCTGCAGCTTTTGAATGGAAATATAAATGAGTTTGAAAATTAAAATAGGTGAAACAATTGCAAAAAACAAAAACAAGGAAATAAACACACTCATCACTGTGATGATGCAAGTCATTCTTAGGCCTTATTACCAATGTATCTTTTTCATATTTAGTTTGCCACTTTAAAATATTATTTATAATTCTGTTTAAACCTTAATTGCATTTTTATTTTTCCTTGGAGGAAAAACCCACTTTAAAAAACCCTTTTTAAAGTGGCCTCTCTCTCTCTTTCTCTCTCTCTCTCTCCCCCTCCCTCCCTCCCTCCCTCTTACAAACAGAAACATACACTGATACTGATTTAATCTAAAGAGGATATGCAAAGAATGGAAAGAAAGCTTCATCCCTGCCACAGTCAGCTATACTATAGATGTAAATCAGGTACAGAGCGTTCAGCTTACCAGCAAAACTCTTGGTATCATTTGACTAAACTCCTACTTAACGCTCTCAAACACATGACATCTCACAGCTAGAAGGTGCAATTACCTTTTTTGTAACCATTATGGTTTAATTATAAGACTTTTTTCTTCCAATTCTACTATGGTTCAAAGAATCTTTTTGCTTTGCATTTCTTGGCCTTGATGTTGGGTAACTATTGTTGGTTGACATAACTGACACCTCAGCATTAAGAAATATTGCCCTCAATATTGCCTCTTGTGCAGAAGCCACGATTCCACCTTATGCTAAGATGCTTGATTTCTCTGCCAAATATACAAACTGGATGGAACATTCTATCTCTCCTTTACTAACCCACTCAACTACCTGCATAACTATAACTCATAATAGGCAACTAACCTTTCCTTAAAAAATTGAGGGAAAGTTATGGCATTGTTTATGAAGCAATCCAATGGTGACATGTAATTGAATCCAAATAGTCCATTCATCAACAGAACTTAATGGCTTTTTTTTCTTTCATGAATGTCATTCGATATCTGTATTAGATGACCAAGGACTCACCAAAATGTCAGATTTAAGGACAGGAACAAGTAGGCAAAGAGTGAGAGGAAGACCTATTGTATGAACAGAAATCCCCTCACATTGCACTAGTAAGTACCTTAGTTCCAAACCAATTTTTGCTGCACTTTATAGTTCACCAAATTTTAACATCTAATTAGGTAGGTCAGCTTCATATTATTAAGTGAGCCTGTGTGGTGTAGTGTTTATTTATCCCCAACACTGTGCCAATCTCTTTCAACCCAATCTACCTAACAAGAGTTTGTATTGTGGGGGATTAAAAAAAACAAGAGGAATTTTGACCTTCTCTGCAAAATATGGCATATAAATCCAACAACTAAAGAATAATAAATATAAGTATTGCTGAATTCTATTGAGTAAATGTTGGTGATATGGATCTTCAAGGGAAAATTTATACATGAAAAAATGTTTTAAAGTAACAATATTTCTGCTTTTAATTTTTTAAACTTTAACATTTTTATAGTAGTCCTCACTTTTTTCTGCCTAGTTATTAAATATTGAAAATCAACAGATAATTCATAAAGTAAATTTTGAACTGCAAGTACAATTCTCTATTAATGTTGCTACAGTCTGAATAAACTACTTCACTGTAACGTTGCTACAGAGATATTGAACAGACCAATTTAGATAGGTAAAATATAATTGAAAAGGACCTTGCCAATTACTTAGCTTGTTTTGCTGTGAAATGAATTAAGGACTATTAATTTAGAAGATAAAAATGGTAATAACTAGAGCTTTTTCCCCCAAAGCTTCTTTGAACAATCTTTTAATTTAAGGGAAAACAAAGTATCTTATTCAACAAGAATGAAAAGGAAGAAATTCTAAATATTCACAATATATAAAATATTAATAATAACTTTGCAACAAAATTAGAACAAGCAATAGCAAAGTTTTTAGAAGAGTACAGGGCAGGCCAAGCCAGAAAAGGAATAACCATAGTGAATTTAATTTTTTTAAAAAAAGGAATTCCAAATTAATCAACTTGTGAAATATTTGGACAGTATTTCACAAAGCTGATTAACCTGGTGCTCTAAAATAGATTTTGATGAAGTAGAATTAAAATATTTAAGCTTCCAAATTATCTATGGATTGCCTAGCTTGAGGTAAATATTTCTCAGTCTTTTAGTCAAGTTAATTGCTTCCTTGAAATTTCATTTGCTGAAGAACTGTTTTCAAGCTCATAAAATCAAAGGTTATGTTGTTTCCACTGCCAAAGTTTAAAATTAACTTAAAAGACAGAAGAAAGGATAAAAACATCCAAATGAGAGAACTGCAAGAAGCAGTTATATCCTAAGGCAGGTAATACCTCACTCTAAAATTGATGCACTGGAGAAATTCTAGTAGAACTATTGTGATAGTTGGTATTACTTCTATAATAAATTATTTCTAAACTCTACACTAAGTAGCTATTCCATTAAAAGAAAAAAAGATATAATTAAAAAATCTCCTACCTATACAATATATAGTAGCATAATAATGCCACTAATGTTATCTTGTTAGAACTGCAAATTGTTTTATATTTAGCACCTGTCCTATGAAGTATCATTCCACTGAAGGTTTGCCTACCCCAATTCTTCCTCTGGCCACTAGATCAGAATACAAGATGAATTTATCCAAAATACATTCTGTTACCCATTGGTTAATACAATAGTTGGTCTTGCTCATTCATTTATTTAAAATATTTTTATGTTTGTCATAGAGTACAACTTTGTGCAGCTCATTGCTCTACCTAGATTCCCATCACTAGTTCCTAGTTCCCATCAGTCTAACTAGAGAAAATAAGATTATCTAGAACATTTTCAGTCAGATTTCAGATCAGGACATGGAGACTACTAATTGCACTTGGACGTAGCACTGATGGAGCTAGGATAGCAGTGATTCAATTGTTCTGATCCTCTGATCTCTCTTCAGCTTTCAATTATGGTATTCTTTTGGCCCAACCACAGGGATCAGTAGCAGGCATGGTGTTGCAGTGATTCTCCTCTTTTGTCCGCAACTGGTTCCAGTCGGTTCTGATGGCGGTGGGAGAGGTCAAGACTGAAGCCCTAAATGAGGTTGCTCTCCACTGGATAGAACAAGAACAAAATTTGAGTTTCTGCTGGTCTCCTGCTCAAACAGCATGTAGCAGCTGTGATCAGGGGCTTTTCCACAAATTTGCCTGGTGTGCGAACTATGCCCTTTCTCAGATTGAGAATGTTTACTCTCATGTTTACTCAAGCTATAGGCATCTCGTGTAGACATCTGCAATTTATTCCATATATGGCTGCCATGAAGACCATTTGGAAACTTCTGCCTATGCCAGTTATGAATACATCTGGGTACAAATATGTAACTGTTCTGCTGTAAAAGCTGCACTTGTTCTCCCAGATACCATTCAAGGTGATGGTTGTGGCTTATAAAGTCTTTCATGTCCTAGAGACTAGCTACCAAAGACCTCATCTGTCTCTCATTGTTTCTGCTTGTCTGGTAAGATCTGACAAAGTGGGTAGACCCAGATCACAGCTTTAAAACTGTGTTATCTGATGGGACTTAAGTGGTATCTTCTCTGGTGTGACACCTGTGCTCTGGAATAGTATCCCCTTGCAGGTTTGTGTTGCCTCAATCTTCCCATCCTTTAAGTCAGCTTTAAAGACATGATTTCTTCCCCAGGTGCTAAGTTAGGAAATATCTCTGTGGGAATTCTACTTTTGGTACATTAACTTCCAGATTATCAAATATTTTGCTTGAACTGTATTAGATTATTTTTAACTTGCACTCTGCCTTAATATGAGTTGGGTTGCTTATAATTTTAATGTATATTAAATGGACAAATAAAAAAGCTCTATGTTTTTATCTAATTTAATTTAATGATATATAAAACACAGGGAGATTTGACCAAGAGTCTTGTCAAACAGTTAATAAGAATAAAATGCAGTTAGACAAAGAGTTGTTACATCAATACAGAAAAGTCATTTTCAATATTGAAAGGGCTCACTCAGTTAAAGGTTCAAGAATTTAATACTTCATTATTTAGAATAAGCAAAAGGAACAATTTCAAAAATGTATAGGTTGTTACTGTAATCAGAAATAGAGGATCACCCATATGGTTTAAAGCAAGCTTGGAATATTCATTTTATTAATTCCATACAGGAGACAAAATGGGCAGAAATTATGAAAACTGGATAGCTCCAGCTTCAATGCAAGAAATGCAATGGAAGATTATACATCATTGGGATTTATCTCGTTAGGCTGGCTCATGTATATCAAAACCATTCTTCCAAATGTTGGAGTGGACATTCCAAAAAAAAGGATAATTTTTCATTTGTGTGAGGGAAGATAAGCACCATCACTAATCAAAGAACTGAATGTTCCTCAGATCTAGGTTATTGAATTTATTTACAGGATAAAATCATAAGTTTAAAAATTATTTAATCTTAGCAGCCAAGTTAATAATTGTGCAACATTGGAAAATTATAACGTAACAACTAAGTTGTGGATTAATGAAACCTCTTCAATTGCTATATTAAAAAATTTACAAAGTTAAATTAATGAGACATCAGAGACAAGAACCACAATTTTATCAAACTTGGATGGATTTTATAGTTTATTTCAACAATAACAATAATTACAATATATATACTTTATACAGCAAATTTTCCTATGTATAGTACTTATTCACACTGAAGTAGATCTCCTTGGTATTTTTTATATTTAATTTTTTTTCTCCCAGACTTATGTAAACGTATGTAAATAAAGAGCGTTTTTGGGAAAAGTTGATTATAAATCTGATGTTATTTAATTCCTTAGTAGCTTTTCTGAGATAAGAAACATATTGATGGATGCTTCCATCATCAGGAATGTAGATCCTGAAAGGCAGTCTTATGGCAGCAAGTTGACACATAGAATGCCATATTGGCTATCATAGTTGTAATCCTAACGTTTCTGAAGAGACATCAACTTTAGGAATGCCAAAGTAGATAACAGGTGCATTCTATAACCTCATGAACTAAAACTGTGGTAATCTCTAACTTTTTGTATGGCAAGGTTTTGACAAACATTGCAATATTACTTCATTTGCTTCTTTCTGACAACAAAAATAATTTGTTAGCAGAAGAACTTGCCCAAAAGGAAAAAAAAAAAGAACTTGTAGTAAAACTGAAGTTCCTAGCTTGCTTTTCAATTTGAGAAAATAAAGTTAAAATCTCATTTGTTAGGATAGGAACAATCAAGAAGGTCTAGTTCAGATATATCACTTTTAAAAAATGACCTGGTGAAGTTCTATCACTCTGGAATAACACGCAGAAGCTTTTTAAACAGGTATGAATTGTTCAGAATACATGGTATCCTTTTCTGTGAACCTAGCCAATCTTCCCTGCTTTCTTATATAATTATGCCATTTTTACATATGGTGACCACTCTTTTATTAATTTTGATGCTATATTTTATAAATTATAATTTATTGAACCCAGCTGTTATATTGTAAGACTATATACTACCACAGAATTATATACCTAAGTAAAAAAAATGACATACAGGTCCAGGACCAGCAATTTGGCTGTTAAGTGAAACTATGACCCTGTTAATACTTTCGCTTTCCTTTGCTTAATACACACTAATGCAACGATTGGTTGTAAAATGGGTGTTTTTTTTTAAGCACAGCTGTAACGGTTGCTAAATGAAGATTATAGTTTACCAAGGCCTACAAGTTATTGCTAAAATGGATATTGTTCATTTGCAAGAAATCTAAAACATTAAGGGCTAAAAAAATGTTAAAGAGATTACTTATAAACTTAGGATGAGACTAATTCAACAAAATATTTCCTTCCCCATATTTTCATCCATCTCAAGTTGGTGGCCAACTTCATTATACTGGAAATGTAAAATCATGAAACATACATGCATATCATAAGGATTTGTTTCTCTATTGACCTTTTTTTGTTTAATATCTATTCATTTGTTAGTAAAGTATAGCAATACAATTTAAAGAAGTGAGTGTGATTTTAAATATATGCCAACATTTTGGAACTTACCATTAAATTTATCAATATGTGATGAATTATGAATTTATCATGCACAAACTATAAACAAACATAATTACCCTTTCGCAGTAGAAAATTAGTGGCATCCCAGAGTTACAGCTTTGGACTGATGTTTGTTTTCTGTTTAAGAACTCAATGTTTATGGCCATGATGGAAATTTCTGATCAATATTCTCTGTGGTCATGGTTTGATGTAGTATTTAAAAACTGAGCTGCTTTATTTTTGCATACATTATGCTTTTCTTGTTTTCATTTGTTTTCTTTTGTTCTTTCATTTTGTATATTAAAATGATTTTTTTAAAAAATTGCAAAATAATGTTAAAAATGTTAAATATATTCTGAACAAATAAGGCTGATATTGAAGAGGATCCAAAATAACCCAAAATTTCTAAATTCATTTATACTTATCTATGTGCCCCAAAATCATAAATTCACAAGATCATAAACTCAGAAATATAAATCACAATAAGACATTATATTCAGTTTAGCATGTTCTGTCCAAGGTAATCACAATCAAGAGACATCACAGATTTTACAAAAAATAAAACTCTTAAAAATTCATCACAACTTTCCAAACATATTTTAATCCTTTGTTTTCCAAGTTACTAATTTCACTGTGTTTTTAATTGTTAGTGAAGAACAGCAAGGAATTCCAAGGACAAAACTAATTTCAAAGGGAAAAGTACCTAAAATTTTGCTTCAAGTAGTATGCTCGATAAATAACTAGGGAAATTTCATTTCAACCAATTAATGAAAGGGCATCAACTATTCACAAATTTCTGTTAAATAAGTAAACAAATATGGCAATTTATACTATTTACACAATGATGCAACCTGGCAAATTGCTCTAATTTAATTTGTACCAATTTTTATCATTTAAATAACAATAGAATAATACATATGGTTAAGCCTCTTTATTTAAGGCTATTAAATTGAGGTGTAATTGTATTATTGTTATTATTATTACTATTATTAGATACCAGGAAGTCATTCTACTCAACTCAATTTCTGTTTCAGAGTGTAGATGTGATGTGTTTTCTGCCAAAAGCAAAGTTCCTTGTAAAGATTTAAGGTCTCTGTTTTTTCCATATTCCTGAGAAAATGGTTATTTAACCATTTTGAAGTTGGAAAGTTTTGTATAAACTGGACTTAGTATTTCTTTTCACATATTTATAAAACAAATATGTAAATTAGTAAATATAAGACTACATTACTCAGGCTGAATTAAGTCTTAAAACTTAACTTCTGATTACAATAAACTTCTACAATACATGTAGTCCTTGTCTTATAACTGTTCATTTAGTGACCAAAGTTATGACACTGGAAAAAGTGACTTATCACCATTTTTCACACTTATGACTGTTACAGCATTATCTGGTCATGTGATCAAAATTTGGATGCTTGGCAAATGACTCATATTTATGATGACTGCAGTATCCTAGGTCATATGATCAGTTTTTACGATCTTCTGACAAGCAAAATCAATAGGGAAGCCAGATTCACTTAACAACCATGTCACTAACTTAGTAACTGCAATGATTCACTTAACAACTGTGGCAAGAAAGATGCAAAATGGGGCAAAATTCACTTCACTGTCTCACTTAGCAACATAAATTTTGGGCTCAACTGTGGTCATAAATTGAGGATTACCTGTATTACCTATATGGAACATAAAGAGTTGGTATTAAATCTAATTCATCAGTGAACTATTTTGTGAATAGTAAGCAAAGATTAGAAGATGCATCCACTATTCCTTATATGTTATTTCTCAAGAATCATTAAACAAGTACTTTGTGTATTTTATGCATAACCCCTTAAAAGTAGGCCCATTTGTATCCAAGTCCAAAACATCAAAAATAAATTTAGCTTGTTCAGATAAAAACAACAAAACTTATTCAAAAAGTTCCTAAAAGTTTCCTTTGCTTCTTACTTTACAAAAGTAAGTCAAACTTGAGCAATGTACTTATTTATTATACATGCTAGTGGCAGGAACAATTTAACATACCCTTTAACCAGCAATCAACTCATAATGCAAAATTTCTGAGTTACTGATCTTGAAAACTGATTTAATTATACCATATTTCAAGAAACAATTTCATTCTACTTTTTTTTTCATTTTAGGTGACAAGGCTATTAATGAAAGTATTGCTTCCTGCTGCTAAGCAAAAGTAGAAAAATTCTGAATTTATCCAGTCTGTATATTACTGGCAGATACCACCATTATTGTGACTGCTATGTTAGAAACACAAAGATTAAATTACAGAAATGCAACAAGCCATTACTGTACCTCTTATACACGGCAACCACCACACCTTTGCCAAAGATAGCAAATTATTTTACTTCCGCTCTCACTATCCTTTTTCTCCTCCACCTCCATTTTTGAGCAGGCTTAGCAGAATAGCAAGGTAATAAGGAGACGGTGTTAGATAAGGAAGCCAGAGGTGAATTTTTGTAAATCTTTGGACGCTTCCAATCGTTGTATGAACGGGCACCGTTCTATCCAGCACACGCGACACACGCTTGCCAGCACACGCAACACAACACTCCCCATGAAGGACTGCAAATGTACTGGGCGGGGGATGGCAAGATAAGAAACAATTAGGCTAAACATGATTCCTTCCTGGGAAGGAAATACTCAGGATTAGCCAGAGGCAAACTACCCAAACAGTGTGTGTAGTGGGGAGACCAGTACAGATTGGTAAACCTTGGGAATCCAAGCCAACCACCCCTCAAGTGAGTGAGTGGGGGCATTGCTGAAACCAGTGAATATGGGGCAATCAAATGGGATTAGGACGGTGGAGATGGCTACAACCACACACCACAACCAAAGGCCAGGTCTCCAGAGTGCCAACAGGTAAAATATCAGTTACAGCAGGGGAAAAGAGAGAAGTTTCAGTGACGGCTCCTAAATTGTAAAGGCGGCAGAAGAGGCAACCCAAAGAGAAGAGCCAACCTGGATAGCATCTTGGTTAGGATCTAGTAGGAGGCATTAGAAGGGGGATCGTCTAGTGGGTGAGGGGATGGGGCACCTGAACCGGTGGCCAGAGAGAAAAAGAGGCTGCGGTGGAAGGGAAAATAAACGAATTATAGGCATAAATTAGGGTGGATTTACTAAGAGGGATGGGGAACCCTTTAAGAGACCCAGATCTTTCCGCGGCACCCTATAATACTCACGCCTTGTCCACCAGCTCCCGGACTTTCCACATATTGAGCATCGTGGCGGTGGCGGTGGCGCCGCCGAGAGATCTTCTCCCGGTCTAGTCCCCTCTTAATTCCCCAGGCTTCTTCTTTTTCCCCTCGGAGCCCAACTAGCCGCTCGTCAGCCACGGCACCGGCAGGCCAGGCCCGTGTAGCCTTACCACCTCCCCAGCTTCGCCAACGGCACAGGGAGACAAACTAGGTTCTGCCTCCGGAAACCGGCAGCTCATGGTCGCAAAGCCTGCTGGGATATGAAGTCTGGACGCAAACGAAGCACTGAACTATAGAAACGGCGTTGCCGGTTAGAAAATAGGAAAGGCAGAGCGTTCCATCGCACGGCATCCTGGGAATCTTCCGGGCTCTTCTCCCTGTTGGAAAGCGTTTAGAAACGGCTCCGTCCCGCACTGCTTGCTGGGAATTGAAGTTTTAATTAATTGGTTTCTAGGGCGCAGAGAAGAAGTTGGATTTAGTGGAAGTTACTCGTGGTAAAGGAAGTCGTAATGATGCAACTTTAAATAAACTGTAAATTAAAGGTTTCAGTAGTTGAATGTCCACGTAACTGTTTTTGTCTACCAAAAAGCAATAAGGAAGAGATGCAGATTTTCATTTCGTTTCTATGTTATTGGAGCTTATTCAGTGATCTGAAACTGGAATCTTTATTCTGAAAGAACTTAAGTCCGAACAGGACACAAAGCTATATTTATAAATTAAACATTATGTATACTTTTAAAGACAGCAAATTATTTCCGGTTAGCCTGTTCCATTTAAGTAGTTACTTTCTGGCATGCCATCACAAGGGAAAATCCAGACTTTGTTTAACATATTACTTGAAGAAGGTGAAGGTTTAATTGTTCTTTCCTGAATGTGGCAGACTACACCCAAATAACTGATTTACAGAAGTGGTCCAAATCTACTAACTCTAATGTGGATTCCACAAGGATTAATGTCTAGCAGTGATGAATAAGTTTGGCTCACAAGGTTAAATATGATGTTTCAGTCGCTAAGTTGTACCCAACTCTTCACAACCCCATGGACCATAACACACCAGACTCCACTATCTTCTGGAATTTGCATAAATTCTTGTTCATTGTGGATTACACTATCTAACCCAATGGTAGCAAACCTTTTTCGGCTCCCATGCCGATAATTGCTCGTGCGCTCGCGCTCGTGTGCCAGCACCCAGAAGGCAATACGTGCTGGCCCCCCCACCCTCTGCGCATATGTGTGCAATACCCCCTGCTGCGCACCATGTGCCTTGTACATGTGTGCACGATTCTCCCGCCATGCGCCTCTCCGCCTGCATGTGCGATTCCCCTGCCGCATGCTGCATGTCTGTGCATGTGAGCGCAATTACCCCCACGTGCCATGCGTCTGCACATGTGTGCACGATCACCCCTGCGCCCCATCTACCTGCGTATGCATGTGCGATACCCCCGTGTGCCATGCATCTCTGCGTATGTGTGCACGATTCCCCTGTGCGTATGCACGTGTGTCTCCCGTGCACCCTCCCAGGCATGCACGCCAGATACCCGACAATCAGCTGTCGGGCGGTGGCAGTGTGCATGCTCAGTGGGGCTCTTCTGGGTGAGCTCTCACATGCCGGCAGAAGTAGCTCAACATGCCACTTCCGGCGCAAGTGCCATAAGTTCGCCAGCACGGATCTAACCATTTCATTCTCTGCTGTTCTCCATTAGCCTTCAATCTTTCCCAACATCAGGGCCATTTTTTTCTATGAATCTTCTAGTAATTAATTAATCTGGATCTAATTCCATAAATGTCATTACCTTTATTTTATTGGAAAGCCCAGCATCTGATGTCCTCCAAACTAGTTCAAGCCGCTTCTTTCTTGACATGTTTTTTACTTTTATTTTATGTTTAAAGCAATTTTTATTTTTTTATATATATAAATAAGGCAGCAAACAACTAATTCTGCTTCCTCTATTTTTTCTCACAACAATAATCCTGTGAGGCAAATTGGCTGGGAAGAGTGCAGACAGAAGTGAATATTTGTAACTGTGGGGTTCTTGGTGCTCTCCGGGTTTACTTGTTTTCTTGCAGAAATTTTAATACCAAATTAAGTAACGCCATCAGTGCTGGTAGGTAGTGGGGTTTGCTGATCAGTGGCTTGCCCTGTCAGTGTTGGTGAAAATGTTCTTGGCGGTTCTTTGGATTATTGTTTACTGTTAGTTCTTTGCCTGAGCTGATAATTCCTTGAATGAAGTATTTACTTCTGGATTGTTGAGAGAGAGTGACTGGCCCAAAATCATGAAGCCAGCTTTCCTACCTAAAAGAGACTAGAACTCATGGTCTCTTGGTTTCTAGCCTGGTACCTTCTATTTTAAATATGGCACATTGCATATCAACATAAATACCTTATTTCCAGTGGTGGGATTAATTTTTTTTTACTATTGGTTCTGTGTGCGTGGCTTGGTGGGGTGTCAGGGAAAGGATACTGTAAAATCTCCAGTCAGAGATGGTATTTGCGGGTTCTCCGAACTACTCAAAATTTCCGCTACTGGTTCTCCAGAACTAGACAGAACCTACTGAATACTACCTCTGCTTAGTTCTTGATGGAGTTTTATTCCCCAGATGGAACTTATGCATACTTTGTGAGTTTTCTGAGCAATTGTTTGAAGAGCAGGTGGCAGTCATGGCCAGCAGAGCCTTTTCAGGGATCCATTTTGTGGTCCATTTTTGCCCTTTCCTTGATTGGGAAGCCCTATCTAGAATCACTCAATCACATTTGGATTATTGCACTCTGTTCTACTCAGGATTGCCTTTGAAGACTACTTGGAAGCTGCAGGCTGGAATGGCTCAAGTAGTTATGGTCAGAGGTGGTATTCAGCAGGTTCTGACCAGTTCTGGAGAACCGGTAGCGGAAATTTTGAGTAGTTCGGAGAACCAGCAAATACTACCTCTAACTGGAGATTTTACAGTATCCTTCCCCTGCCACACCCACCAAGCCACGCCCACAGAACTGGCAGTAAAAAAAATTGAATCCCACCACTGGTTATGGTACACTTTAGATGCCAAGGTAACACTTATATTTCACAAGCTGCACCACTCCTCTGTTAGCCTTTAGATAAAATTCCATGTGCTGGTTGTTATCTACAAAAGTCTTTTTTGGCTCAGTTCTGAATATGACTGCTTCTCTTCAATTTTATTTTACCATCCTATTAAATCTAGACAAGTGACGATGCTCAAGATTCCACTGTTAAAATTATGTCAAAATGTGGATCTTAGAGATTTATTTATTGATTTGTATTTGATTTGATTTAAGACTGTTCAAGTGAAGAACAGCTCTGGGCAGCTTACACTATAAAAATTAAAAATCCATAATAATAAACAAAATGAAGATAAATGTCCAAGCAGGACACAAAATATATCCAATATGGACTCAGGTATCCTACTCTGGACCCTGAGAGAAGGATTCTGGTACAACATTAGGGTGGGAACCACATGGATTTTTGGGAGGATATTATTCCAGAGGATGGGTGCTGCAACAGACAAGGCACACTTTGTGGGACCTGCTAAATAGCATTATTTGATGGTTACCTCTGTCCATTGCAGCAATATCACACACCCGTCCCCTGAAGTATGTAGAGCCTCACCTAGGTATTTAGGAAAGCCCTAAAAATGTGGGTTGTGGGACAGGGCAATTTGGGATCTTATATTGAGTAGTTTTTTTAAAAAAATTTGGTTGTCAGCCTTCAAGATTTCTTTCCTTTGCTTTGCATCTTTCGGCTGTCATAAGTAACTGGGGGAGGAGGGGTGAAATAGTTATGGGAAATGATCTGGAGATTTGAGAGAAAAAACTATAAGTTGGGGGGGGAAGTTTCTTGTTTATGCTTCTTTCCTATGCTATGCGCAAGTGCACCTCTTTATCAAAATAGGCCAAGGTCAACGGACAGATGCCTCATCACCACCTGAAGATGCCCAGATGACGTTACATGCAACTTTTAATTGGATGGATAGTTAGAACTATTGTGGGTGGGAATGTTGCCCTCACTTTGTATATGTGATTTTCGTGCTCAATTCCTCAGATTCAGAATTCCTTTGATGCTACCACTTGATTTCCAGTATCTTTTCTCCTTTTAATGGAGTCTAAGTGTTTCTTTCTTGCATTTTGAATGGAGCACCAGCTGACAATGCTGTATTGTTGCCTGTTATAATAAGTTCTGTTTTTGTTGTTGTTGTTGACTACTTTTTTATTTTTCAATTCAAGGTGTTTGTTCCTTAGGGTCACTTAATGGGTTTTTTTTTAGATTGTTTTATTATTATTTTTATAAATACAGTCATTCAAGCCAGTGAATATACCTAATGTTCCTTCTTCCTGCCTTTCTCCCACAAAAGAAATTCTGTGAAGTGAGCTGGACTGAGAGAATGTGACTGGCCCTAAAGTCACCCAACTGGTTTTCCTACCTGCGGCGAAACTAGAACTCACAATTTCCTGGTTTCTAGCTTTGGTGCTTTATAAATTAAACAAATACATTCTAAAAGAGAATGGAAACTGTTGTTTATAATTCTGTAGATTAAATTTATATTTTAAGAATTGAGATGACCACATTACTTGCTTGATTCTTCTGCAGTACAACTAAACATCACTGTTATTTTTGATAGGACTTGATTTTTATATCTGCAGTGTTTCCCAGAAGTGGTCCTAACAGTAGCCATATTTCTTCCCGCCATAACCTCTGAACTTTCTCCTTCCCTGGGTTTTTGATTATGCTAACCCGTTCAGATTTGGAAATTTATTTTATATACGTAGGTTTATGTTGTTCCAATAAAGATATTTTCTCATTCTGGATCTTTTTTTTCTTTATGATCAGTATTGAGGAACTCTTTGAATTACATTTACTTATAATTTTAATGTGAAAAAAGATTTGTGAATACATGTTTGAATAAAAATTATGAAGACTTATGTAACAAAACTACCTCAAATGAGTACTGATTCATCCCATATGCCAACAATACATTGCAGGTTTTGTTTTCAACATCATGGATCTACTTGTTAGTACAGAGAAGTTATAAAGCTCTTTTATGCTACTATAAACTCTGTAGAGTTAGGCTAAAGTAACTTTTATAAAATTAAAATTATGAAATGTTTACTGAATTGTCTTTTACAGTACCTCCATTATTTATCCCAATGTTATATTTTGTCTGAATATATGCATGCGTTTGTATGTATCTATTCAGAATATATCCTAACACTAAATGTATTATACCTTTTCTGTGTTGATATTTGGATTTAGCTGCTGGAGTTGTACAAGAACGCACCTGTACCAAGCTTTTTAATCAAGTTGATTGCTAGTGATATAGAAAAGACATAATTACTATTTTGCACGTAAGAGCACTGTGATAGTGCTGCTTATTTCACTAAAAACAGGGTGGTACCTTTCAACATCACAGCACATTCAAGTTTTTACTTGCACACAAGTTCTTTAAAGTTTAGTCATTCTTTCCAGTAATTAAGAATGGGTGTATTCAAGGGGGGAAAAACCTTCCTTTTCCCCTGTTAGATAGGTTTACTTAGACTTTTCTTTTTAGTTCATATTTCATATTGATTGTTTACATTGCTTTTCCTATCAATCTATCATGACTGTAATGATAGGGTATGCAAAATGAAAAAAGAAATTCATTCTTTATAGTGTCTCATTAAAACAATAACAAATCAGTCTAATGAATATACCACTTGAATTACAGATCCCTGTGATTTAACCCTAATCTTTAAAAATCATCATAAAACTGGAAGTAATTCAACACTCCCAAGAGAGTGATTAGATTAAGTTGATGAGGATTGGGTTGATGAAAGGGCCGCTTATAGTGAGGTAGGAAAATATCTTACTTTTCATCCAATTATACTACAAGCATGGAAGAGGGCATTCTTGGTCATTTTCAAGAACAACAGTCATCATAGGAAAGGAGGTTGGGTACAAGTATTCACTTCCCAAATCTGTTCCCTTTCAGATCTATTAGATTGTGTTTTAAAACACAGCATTACCAAACAATGCTTCCTTGCCTGTGACTCCAATCCATTCTGGTTTATTTAGCATGTTTTAGTTTAGTTTAGTTACCATGGTTTAGTTTAACTTGCTGTGTGTAAATAACTGCTAAATTCTAGAATGCTTAGCCAGCGTTGCTAAGAAGTATGAGATACAGTATTTGTGGCATGCTGTGGCCAACCCAAAAAGCCTTAAGTAGCTGCTATTTAAGTTATCCTGTCTGAGGTTCCAGGGCAGTGGTGTATTCACCATTAAGCAGACTAAGCATGTGCTTAGGGCACATGGCTCAAAGGGGGCACCACAAAGTTGAGAATATGGCTTCGTTTGTACAGTATGTACAAAGGAATAGGGCATCAAGATTTGTCAGTTCTTAGGGCACCAGTGAGCCTTAATCTGCCACTGTTCCAGGGCAATTAAGTCTATCAGCTAGGGATAGCACAATCCACCAATTTAAAACTGTGAACTGCTAATAACCCCAATCAGCTAGCCAATGCCACAGTATACATACTGTATGCTTGAGTGTAGAACTTCATTTTATTAGTGCTGATCATTCCACATTTTTGTCTGGAATATTTCAATTCAAAGTTTGTGAGAGAGGGGAATCCACCTATTTTGTCCCTTCCTAGTTCACGTGGAGAAAAGGGGAAGCGAATTCTGTTATATTCTGTTCAGTTACGTTCATATTAAAACAAAAGTACTTGTGACACACATGCTGTTCATTTCTTAGTCTAATCTACCTTGCAGGGGTAACAAATTGCCTCCTGTTGGAGATTTGACTAGGGTTAGGGTTTTAATTATTATTACCTGCTTTCCAGAAGAAGTTGATAGTGGAATTCTTGACAATGCTTGAGATATAACACCAATTATGGTCAATGGGTTGTGTGTGTGGGGGGGGGGGGGGAATGAGGATGTGTTTGTTTCTTTAGTATTATGTCTGTTGCATTTTGTGTTTTAATATTGTAAGCCACTGAGAGTCTGTTTGGGAGGTACAAAATAAATAAAAAATAAATAATAATAGCTGTTGAATTCACACAAGTAATAGTATATGATGCATCTGGTGGAGGGAGCTTTGGCCCATAAAATATTTATGCTAGAATATATTAACAGAAATCTCTTTTTGTTTGAATCAAATTAGACAGGAAGTAAAAAAATTTGCCTTTGCTTTGAAAAATACATAAACCCATGGGCACCTTGCTTGGAAAGCCCGTTTATCACTATTTATATAACTCAAAAGTTATCACCATTGATCTAATTAGGATTGGTTTTAAGATTCTCAGTGATTTCCGCCTCTTTCTGTTTACTAGAGAAACAAGCTGTAGGCATTGAGTATTTGTTTTTCTGATTAGCAAAAGTGGACGTGGCTGACAGACAGCACAAGAACACTGAATCAGCTAGTAGTACCTAATATCTGTTGGGGCAGGGCAGTATTCATAATCAGATGTGTTTACTCCAAAGATCCAGTCCTATACTCAGTTCAAATTATACAAATGAATTCCTGCAAATCCTTATGAAAATGGAATCAATATATGTGAGTTTATTACAACATTGTAATTGTTATTCCTCTGTACAGCAACATGGGTTTAATTCCAGATAAACCATTCTGAGAAACAGACATTTTTGATTAATGTTAAATGCATTAGGCAAGTCCTACATTTATGCCTCCACATCTTCAGAATCATGTTTTTCCTTTGAATCTGAAGTGCTGCCATAACCTTAGTTAATATAAAGTGAGCAAAGAATACTGGAATTTCTACAATGCTAGAACACAAGATAGAGTGATAGTTTTCAGTCAACAAAGCACCAGTGAATTTTCCTTGAAGTTGCAGAATTATCTCAATTTATATGAACCAATTGTTGTTGGCTTCATTAAAGAGATGAAATGCTTTAAAAGCTTTAGAAAAACTAATCAGTGACAGTGACAGTGAGATCAACTTTCATTTTACCAAGTCTAAATGTTCTGAGAAAGATTTGGTTATTTTCAGAACTGCCGCATGCAGAAATGGGAGAGGTTTATGCTGATGAGTCAACTAGAGTCTCATGTGGAACAGGTAAAGGCTGTGTTCCTGTATGAGTAAGAAACCACAGAAACTATGTGGTTACTATGTAAATTACCTAATTCAGACTCCTTGTATTCATAAAGTGGAAATGGAAGCCTTCTAAAGGTAACTGGACTAACCTATAAACATCTTTTGAGAGAAAGGTAGTGCAGCCTGATGTGATCAGAACGAACATTTCATTTTAGGCTGACCATATTTTTTTTACTTCAAAACTGGATCATCTAAAAAGACTATATATCATAAATAGAAAAATAATTATAGTTGCAAACAAGCCTCAATGCATTCTTTAAGTTAGTGGATTCAACACTTGTTGCAGTATAATGCACACGTGAGAATAGAAACAAACAGATATGCACAATGAGGATTTCAGTATATACTTTGTTAGGGACAGCTAGTCAAAAGTAAAGACACTGAAGAGATCTGGAGAACAATCATTTCTCTAAAAGAGCCTGAGTTGGCGTAAGAGTTTAAATGCAATATGCAAAAGCATATACAGTATGATGTTATTTCTCCTCCTCCTACAATGTAGTTTCTACACTCAGTAAAACTTAAATAACAGTAAATTGATGGATTCAAGGTTAAACCTATTCAGATGGATTCTGATGGATCTTTTAAAAAATATGGGGATGATACACAAGGCATAAGGTTAATAAATCATCAAATGAAAAGATTTTCCACACTTCAATATGGGGAAAAAACCCCATAGGATTGGATGATCACCTTGCTAAAAAAGCATACTACTCTTACCTGTGGAGAGTAAGTATAGAAATGGAATGAGAATTTATAAAAACTGAACAACATTCTATGGAAAGTTATGCTTGAAATCTGCATCCATTGTGCCCTAAGTGCTTATTATTACTGAAACAATTCTATCATGGAATAGAGCCAAAGTGGCTGGAATCTTTGAGGAATATGTACTTTTAGCCGTGAAGGAAAGTCACAAAAGTACAAGTAGCTGTAGGCACCAAGAGCATACTTACTTTCTCATAGCTTTGAGCTTTTCATTTGCCTCAGAAAAAGGGATACCTTGCCAGAGGCAATGGCATTCCACTGCAAGGAGAATACATTATTACAGAAGAAATACAGAAACTGAACAGCTGTCAGACAGTTTTCTTCTTTTTTTTTTCTTGCCTTGGACTCAGCTACATGTTCATGTACTATTAGCATGGAATATGATTCTGTATTCTCAGCATCCTGCCATATTTTGTCATTGTTATATGACAGTCTATTGTTAGTAGTCTAATTTTCAAATATTAACCCAGTGGCACAAAGAAGCTACGAGGGTCTTTCAAGTATCTTAAACACGCAGACAGCATATAATTACTAAACTGAAATGTTCCTTTTTAGCTTGTCTTTTAGGATCTAGGATACATATGGATTTTGTTGTTCCTTGAGTATGTTTATTTTTGATTGTGGCACAGGTCTTTTGACTAGCAATCAATAAAGCTGATATGGAACTTTTATAAAAATATTAATCATATCTACATTTTAAAATGCAGTAATAGTTCCTGAATATTTTTCAAACTTTTGCTTCTGACACTGTTTTGTGAGAAGAAAACCCTATATCTTTACTCTTAAATTAAATCTGTACAGACTAATTATATACTGAAAGAAAGACTGTAAAAATAATAATATTCAGATTCAGACTATGGACTTTATAATTTTGCCAAAGCCAGTACAGATAGTCCTTGAGTTACAACAGTTTATTTAGTGACCATTCAAGGTTACAATAACATTGAAAAAAAGTGACGTATTTTGCACACTTTAGGACCATTGCAGCATCCCCATGGTCATGAGATCAAAATTCAGATGCTTGACAACTGACTCATATTTATGACAATTGCAGCTTCCCAAGATCATGTGGTCATCTTTTGCGACCTTTTGACAAGCAAAGTCAGTGGGGAAGCCAGATTCGCATAACAACCAAGTCACTAATTTAACCACTGTAATGATTCACTTAACAACTGTTACAAGATACATTGTAAAATGGGACAAAACTCACTTAACAAATATCTCACTTAGCAACAGAAATTTTGTGGATGTAAGTCAGGGGTGGGATTCAATTTTTTTAACAACTGGTTCTGTGGGCGTGGCTTAGTTGGTGGGCATGGCTTTGTAGTAATGTGACTGGCTGGGTGTGGCCAACTAAACATCATTCACATTGAGGCACAAATCTCCTTGCTGGCCTCTCATGACTGTGGGAATGCTACAACAGTCATAAGTGTGAAAAATGGTTATAAGTCACTTTTTTCAGTGCCATTGTAACTTTGAATGGTCAGTCCACACAAGCAAAGTACCAGCAAAGGAGGGGGAAAAAACTCCAGAGACGTTCCTGAGACAGGAAGTCTAGTCCTGCCAAGAATGTAATAAGGATTAACAGAGAGGCAGTTTCTGTAAGCAACACCAGAATGTTTCCTTCTTGCCTTCCTTACAGGATTAGGCCAGTAATTTCTTCTAACAACTGGTTCTCCGAACTGCTTAGAATGTTAACAACTGGTTCTAGCAAATAGGTACGAATCTGTAGAATCCCACCCCTAATGTAAGTCGAGGACTACCTGTATATTAAAATTCTATGCTAACGTTTTTAGATTAATATTTTTTTCAAAATCAGAATTGGGTAGGTGACATCCATCAGGATTTATTAATTCACCTACTCTGACAACACTTCAGATTTACAATCTCTTGTCATTTTTCTTCCCATCCTCAAATGAATTACAATTAACAAGAAGAAAAAGCAACTGGAAGTTAGGGAAATAAGTTGTCTGTTATGGAATCTATACAGAAAGAATGAAAATTCTAAGGAAGAATTTCATTGTTTAGTCTAGTCACATACCAGTATAGCTGAGTTGGAAAAGACCAAGCAGTATCTCTGAGAGGTATATCTAGTTTCAACTCTCCTGTTTGAACTGCACATCAGAGTCCAGTGACTGACAACTGCACAGAGACTAGGTACTGTCCATGAAAAAAAACACATATAACACAAAAGGATTGTGGGATGAGAATCCACATTGATTTTATGTGTTCAATACTTTTAAAAGTTGTCTATCCATATCTATAGAGAATATCTGTATTCTCTTGGAGAAAATGCTGCAATGAATTTTCATAGAGACAAAGGCATTATACATAATGGTATTATTCTTTGTAAAGATATAGTGGGATGTGTCTCAAATAATAAAATTGCAGCCAATTTATTTAACCTTAGCATCATATATGCACTGTAAACTCTGAAGCACAAAACAAATATATCATAGCTTGGAAAGAACTTTAGAAGTAATCTAATCCACCTCCCTTCTCAGTGCAGAATCCACTGGAACATCCCAGATCAATGACTATTCAGTCTTTATTTGAAATCTTCGAACACTCATCTCTTTATATGTGGCTTGTTTCAGTAGCTGACAGTTCATACTGGTATTAGTTCCTCCACATGTGTAACCTGAATTTATTTCTCTTTAATTTTAACCCATTGGTTCTGGTCATGCTTCCTGGGCAATATAGCATAAGTGCACTTCCTCTTCTATGTCATAACCCTTTAGATATTTTAGATATTTATCCTTTAGATGAGATAATACTCATACCACAATGGCCTCAGTTGCCTTTTCTGAAGTCTTAACATATCCATATTATTTTCAGACTGCCCAATGCCACTACCATTTTTGAGCTGTGGTGCCAGAACTGGGCATGGTAAATATAGTCTAGAAATGTTTGGTAGCTGACATTCCATGTCCTCAACTTTATACTATTGTTGATGCATTCCAAAATAGCATTTGCCTTTTTAGGTGCTGCATTAATTTGACAAGAATGCTGAGATATTTCCCACATGTACTACCACCAAGCCAGGTTTCCTTCGTTGTACAGAGAGTGCTCTATTTAAAAAAGGATTATGCTCCAAGAGGTTGCTCATTTGTCTTCTTTGTGTACATGTCTAACAAACATAAAAAACATGCACAGTACATTTCTTACCTGACAGTATATAAGTGGATCTCTGTGAACATTATAGAAGTGGAAGTAAGGGAAAGGAAGGTGGGAGAACACAGGAAAGGGTTATTTTCCAAAACACCACCTACATAAATGGCTTGCTGGAAACTAACCCCATCTTATCTTCTCCAACTTCCAGGACCTACTTTCTAGGTTGGAATTATGGACAAGTTTGTTCACATCAGCAAAAGTTTACAACTCAAAAGTTTGTAAGTAAAATAATGCATATAACTCATTTTTCTTATCCACATGGAGAACTTAACATTTCTTCTGGTTAAATTCCATCTTGTTCAATTTAGTTCCCTGTTCTTGCTTGCTCAGCCTTGCTGACTTTTCTCTCTTCTAAGTATTAGCTATCCCTCCCTAATAAGCTTAAGTTTTAGCTTTATGCCATCTACAGTCATGATAAACCTTCCCTTTAACTCACTCATCCAAGCTTTTGATTAAAAAAAACATAGAGTGAAGTGACAATGTTATTGATACATCTTTCCAAGGTCAAATGGAGCCATTAATGAATAATCTTAAGGTACAGTCATTCAATCAAAGACAAATCCATGCAATACTAAATTCATCTAACTCATATTTTACCATTTTATTAAGGAGACTATCTCGTAAGACTTACTGAAATTTTTTCTGTGCCTAAAGTTTACCATATCCACAGTATTTCTCTGCTTTATGCTAGCAATTCTGTTACCAATAATGCAGAGTTAATAATCTGTTAAGCAATTGCTTCAGGAAGAAGAAAACAGATGGTGAGGAACTGTCATTTCCATCCATTGCATCAAAGGTACTATTCAGCAGGTTCTGACCAGTTCTGGAGAACTGGTAGCGGAAATTTTGAGTAGTTTAGAGAACTGGTAAATACTACCTCTGACTGGCCCTGCCCCCATCCATTCTCTGCCTCCCGAGTCCCAGCTGATCGGCTGGGTCTTCTTTGGTTTCCCTGCACAGGAGAACGGAACTGGAAATCAGGTTATGGGTGGGGAGGGAATGGGATTTTGCAGTATCCTTCCCCTGCCACAGCCACTAAGCCATACCTACTAAGCCACACCACGCCCACCAAGCCATGCCCATAGAACCTTAGTAAAAAAATTTGAATCCACTGCATTGCATGACTATTATCAGCAGATTCAAACCTAACCTGCTCCCATCTCATAAAGGTCATTGGAACCAACCATCCATAGAGGAAAAATCTCTGTCTCTCTCTCTTTTTTTCTCCCTCCCTCCCCCCTCTCTCTCTGTGCGTGTGGACCTCTGCTTTGGAACTGGCAGTTTGATCTGGGCCACCCTTAACCTTATTTGCAGAACAGAGGAACAAGAAGTGGTCAGTTTACAGGGCTTCCAATATATTGCCTCTTTTTGAGTATATTAAGAAAGCCAATTTCTCATAGACCTCAAGTCTCATTTGAACTATAAGCAATTTGTTCACTTAGTTTTGGACTGAGAACTCAGAACCCACAAGAAGTGGTGATTTAGTTGCATTTTTTTACACACCCTTTTCTTTTGCTCTTCTACTTGTTTTTCTTTTCAGTGCCACATTTTTTATTTCGTAAATTGAAAGTGGCAACTAACCTGATTTAACTCCAGCTTGCTGGGCATGTTGTCCTCTCATGGGACAGAGCCATCATAGGGAAGGGCTCAATCAAGATCTTCTCTGTGAAAAAGCAATAAAAGCTTGTGTTTAGTATTTGAATGAAGATTTGAGATAGAGAAATTAAATCAGTCTTTTACTATATTTTCAAATACTGCTTGTTGTTCCAATCCTATTCTTTTCTGATGCAGAATAGAATTTTATTTTTCCAGCAGTTGAACACCCTTATCTATGGCACTTTTTAATTTGTATACTCAGAATCTTACTGTTGCACCATTCCTAGAACAGCTTAATTCTTCATATTTGGCAGAGGGCAGGTAATTCATAAAATGTTTCCTCGGTCTAAAACAAAACAAAACAACAAAAACCCCAACACCTACTAAACAAAATAAAAATACAAGAACATATACCTAGGAATTTTTTGATTACCCCAAGGTAGGAGTTATCTAGTAAAGGGGAATATAACTATTGTACTGTAATACAAAAGAAAAAGGAAGAAAATTAAAAACATTTGAGCTCTTTCCAAGGACTGATGAGTTATATTCCACACAAACTGGTAACAGACATAAACAGTGAACATCAATATATTTTATGCATTTCTATTGCATCATAATGTGCCATTGCAGCTTTACAGAGATTGTTAATTGGGTAGCAGATGATTAAGATTGGGTTCCTTATGAAATCTACTGCAGAGATCTGAATCCAGGCGACAGGGACTAGATGAGAGAAAAGTTCCAGCAATGGGAAAACGGAAAATTCTCTAAGTTCCAGAAAGCACCAGCATCTCAAGCCTGAAAGAGAAAAAATTAGGTGTTCTTAAACTGTCTGTCCTTTGCTTGTCTGATATTAGATTTTAAATGTACACAAATGTCCATAGGGTTGTAAATTAATGGCATGGTTTTTTTTTTATTAAACTGAATTAATTTTCTTTTCCAAAATAGTGGTTAGAGGATGATAAAAGACTATGAAGCTATCAGGATCATCAACAGCAAGAAAACTGGGGCCCAAATTATCATTTAAGACAAGGAATTCCTTGGATATGCACTATAACATACCGCATAATCTTGTTGAGAGTTAAATGTTGAGAATAATTCATCTTCATTGCTTTAAGTATTGGCTGATCTTTTATTTTACTTCACTTCACTTCACTTTACAGCACTCCACTCCACTCCACAGAATATGCATCCATACTATGTAGTCTGTATGTGAAAGAACCTTCATAAGGATTCCACATTTCTTTCAAAAGTTCAAATTAGCATGCATAACACTTCAAAGGTGGTATTCAGCAGGTTCTGGCCAGTTCTGGAGAACTGGTAGCGGAAATTTTGAGTAGTTTGGAGAAATGGCAAATACCACTTCTGACTATCCCTGCCCCCATCTATTCTCTGCCTCCTGAGTCCCAGCTGATTGGCTGGGTCTTCTTTTGTTGCCCTGCATAGGAGAACGGAGCTGGAAAGCAGGTTAGTGGGGTGGGGAGGGAATGGGGATTTTGCAGTATCCTTCCCCTGCCAGACCTACCAAGCCATGCCCACCAAGCCACTCCATGCCCACCAAGCCACACCCACAGAACCGGTAGTACAAAGTTTTGAATCCCACCACTGTAACATTCCCTCCTCCATAATTGTCTACAACAACAATTCTGTGGAAAGATTAAGCTAAAGGAGAATGGCTGTCCCAAAGTTACCCAGTAGGCTTCCATGTTGAAGGTGAACTTCAATCTGTGTTTTCTCATTTCTAGCCCAACACTTTAACTGCTTATGAATGAAAGGACTAAAATGATGTTAAGAACTATGGGTTAGTATCATTTAATTGTTGTTGGTGTATAATTTGATGATAATTTTATCATTGTGTTCCAGTGCATGGTGATTATGGAAGATGAATTTTGAGTGATAAATGAAAACATGAGACGAGAACATTCTTAATTAATTTGATCCAGGCAAGTGGATTAGGAATGATTCTGTTAAGTAACATGAATGCATAGGTGGATATGAAACACAGAGTATAGAAAGAGTGAACGGGCCATTTGGAGATCCAAGAATAAATGAGGAAGATGACTGGAGTGCATTAGCCTAGAAAAATATCTGCTTATTTATATAGTTTAAGCATAAGCTTGTTCATAGATAAAAATGGTAAAAGAATCAACCCAAACACAGGATTGATTGATTGATTGTTAATAATGAAAAATAGAGAGAATTATGAAGGATACAGTGGTGATAAGAGATTCAGAATGCAGAATGGATTATTATTTGATAGTGTCAAAATGTAGTTAATTGAAAGAAATAGACATGGAAAAAAGGCAAAAAAATAGAGGGGAAAACTGGAAAGAATGTAGAATTATTTCAGGAAGAGAAAGTACAAATTCTGTACAAAGAAATATCAGAAGAGAGATTAACCTCAAACATCCTGGATGGAAAGTAGACTCAAAGAAAGAGGAATTGGAAGCTGCTTAAGGCAGAATGAAATAATTATATTACCAAGGACCACAGGAGTGAGTGGAATTATTCTAATGAGAAATATGAAAAAGATGATTGCTAAAGTGATAAAGAGAAAAAGAGAGAGATAGAGATTGTGGCTGAAGAAACCAATGCATATATGTGGATGAGTGCTATAAAAATGAGGATGAGAGACAGAAATTGCATAACACATGAGGAGAGAAAAACATGTTGCCAAGAATGCAGTCAGAGAAAGCAAGGAATGGTTTAGATTAAAGGATGCAAAGAAAATGGTTTTGATGGGAATAAAAAAATAATTTGGAAATGTGGGAAGACAGCTAAATGTCAGACTTTTCTCAGCTAACAATACAAAATATTGCAAGAATACATCTATCAAGGCACAAAGGCTTGGGTAGGATTTATTGTTGCAAAACTATGAAGCCATTATGAAAGAATTCCAGTGAATTGATCAATGTGTATCAAATCCCAAGCTCTATTTGTAACAATAATCAAATTTCTTCCGTCTAATTCCTCTGCCCACTGTACATAAAGGACTGGAACTGAATCGCTTTTGAGTGGGAGATACTGCATCCATCTGTTCCTTATTTTGATAATAGTCTGATCTAGTATGAGACTGTTTACTTTTGACTGTGTGAGAACTCAATACGGAGCCTCTAAGCAATGAATATAATTTTTTAAAAAAGAATGAAAATTATTCAGGATGAAACCACAATGAGGAAAAGCATGACAGAATATTTTAAAGATATGTATGGGAAAGGTAATGATGAGGGAAACAGTTTATTATTTGTGCCATGGAAGATTTTTGGCAAAATATTAATTGAACAGATAAAAGAGATGATGACAAGCAAAATATGGGAATTGCAGGGCAGCTCTATGCTGGACAGATGTGCTGACCAGATTTTTTGCTCTTCAACAGGTCATTGAGAAATATATTAATTTTGGGAGAAAAAGTTCTATTATATATTTATTTATTTATTTATTTATTTATTCCATTTGTATACCGCCCTTCTCCCGAGGGACTCAGGGCGGTGAACAGCCCATCTAAAAACCCCACAAAGAATACAAAAGTTAAAAAATATTAAATTTCAATCGGCTGCTTGATAAAACTAACAAACCCCCCCCCCTTAAAACCCAATTTAGAATTAATAAAATGGAGACCAAATTAAAACCATCTCAGCCAAGGCCGGCCTGCTCAAAGAGCCAGGTCTTCAACGCGCGTCTGAAGGCCCTCAGGTCCGTGCCGGTACGGAGCTCCGGTGGCAGAGTATTCCAGAGGGCGGGGCACCCACAGAGAAGGCCCTACTCCTCGGCGCCGCCAGACGGCACATAGCAGCCGACGGCACCTGGAGCAGATCCTCTCTGTGGGAATGCACCGGCCTGTTGGAGAACGCTGGCAGAATGCGATACTGAAGGTAACCTGGTCCCATGCCATGGGTCGCCCTAAAGGTCAAAACTAGAACCTTAAAGCGAACCCGGAGAGCCACCGGCAACCAATGCAGCTCGCGCAGGAGAGGCGTCACATGGGCGCTACGTGACGCCCCCATGATCACCCGCGCGGCTGCATTTTGCACCAGCTGGAGTCTCCGGATGCTCCCCGCAGGGAGCCCCATGTAGAGGGCATTACAATAGTCCAGGCGAGAGGTGACAAGGGCCTGAGTGACCGTGCGCAAGGCGTCCCGATCCAGGAAGGGCCGCAACCGGTAGATCCGACGGATCTGATGAAACGCCCCCCTGGAGACGGCCGCGATGTGATGTTCAAGCGACAGCCGTACATCCAGGAGGACTCCCAGGTTGCGAGCCCTCTCTGTGGGGGGCAGAACTTCCCCCCCGATAGCCAGCGAAGGTGTCAGCTGGCAATATCGGGGCGCCGGAAACCACAGCCACTCGGTCTTGGATGGGTTGAGCCGAAGCCTGTTCCCGCCCATCTAGTCCCGCACGGCCTCCAGGCACCTAGACATAGCCCCCACAGCATCATTGGGGTGGTCCGGAGTGGAGATGTACAACTGGGTGTCATCTGCATACAGATGACACCTCACTCCAAGACCACGGATGATCTCACCCAGCGGCTTCATGTAAATGTTGAACAAGAGGGGAGAGAGGACCGACCCCTGAGGCACCCCACAAACCAGGGGCCTAGAGGTGGACCTCTCCCCCCCCGCCAACACGAATTGCAAACGGTCGGAGAGGAAGGAGGAGAACCATCGAAGGACGGTTCCACCAATCCCCAACCCCCCCAACCGTCGCAACAAGATACTATGGTCGATAGTATCGAAAGCCGCCGAGAGATCTAATAGGACCAGGACAGAGGAGAACCCTCTGTCACGAGCCCTCCAGAGATCATCAACCAACGCGACCAATGCCGTCTCAGTGCTATGTCCAGGCCTGAAGCCGATTGGAACGGATCGAGGTAAGTAGCTTCCTCCAGGTACTGGGGGAGCTGACGTGCCACCACACTCTCAACAACCTTCGCCACGAAGGGAAGGTTGGAGACTGGACGATAGTTGTTTAAAATAGCTGGGTCCAGGGAAGGCTTCTTGAGGAGGGGGCACACCACCGCCGCCTTCAGGGCGGTAGGGAGCACCCCCTCTCTCAAGGAAGCGTTGACAATCCCCTGGAGCCAGCCTCGTGTCGTCTCCCTGGCAGCCGAAACCAGCCAGGAAGGGCACGGGTCCAATAAACAGGTGGTGGCATTCAGACCCCCCAGCAACCTGTCCACACCCTCGGCGGTCACAGGGTCGAACTCCCCCCAGATAACACTCACAAGACCTGCCCCGGACACCTCCCCCGGGACCATCCAATTGGAGTCGAGCCCCTCCCGAATCTGAGCGATTTTATCATGCAGAAATCGGGAAAACTCCTCCGCCCTACCCTGCAAGAGGTCATCCCGTGCTCTCGGTTCAAGTAGAGAGCGGGTCACTCTAAACAGGGCGGCAGGCCGATTTTCTGCTGATGCAATAAGGGCGGAGAAATACGAAGATTTCGCTGCCCCTATCGCCACAAGGTAAGTCTTAATATGAGATCTCACCTGTGTTCGGTCAGACTCAGAACGGCTTGCCCTCCTTTAAAGGAAGTACTTGATAAATGGCTAGAATTTATCTACTGTACCTACTGTATATAAGACTAAAACTCTCTTGACTGTTTGTCCATTTGTAATCTTCAGTTGAGTAAACTGCTGCATCATAGGGTGATAATTTTTGAATCAAGGTATCTCAAATGGACTAATTTAAAGATTACATCCAAAAACTAGGACCTCTTATTCATGTGGAATTTAAATTTCAAGGATCTTCAGACCAATTATGTTGGCAAATTTGTAGCCCCTGCAATGCCACCACACTGCTGACATCAGCTGCTGGCACATGATCATTATTTCTGACCACCCCCACCAGATTTCCATACAGAAAGTCAACTTTGGAAGTCAGAACTCACTTCCACTCTCACTGCTTTTTTACCTGCCCGTGGTTATTTTGTTTATTGATTTAGGTAAATAGCTCTGAAACAGTGATCAAATGGATCATGAATAGTACATGTATAATGTGAATATAAAGATAAGTTGGTTGTTGAATGCAGTTACACTTGGGATATGTTGGAAATAAAGTGGGCATGACAATAAATTGAATGGATCCGATTCAAGGTGGTACTGATTGTTTTTAAAGCGCTCCATGGCTTGGGACCTGGGTACTTACGGGACCGCCTGCTGCCATCAACAGCCTCCCGCCGCCCAGTGCGCTCCCACAGGGTTGCCCTCCTCGGGGTTCCGCCACCTGATCGTTGCCGGTTAGCGACCCCGAGGGTGCGGGCCTTCTCTGTGAGGGCCCCCTCCCTGTGGAATGATCTGCCTCTGGAGATACGGGCCATTACCAACATCCAAACCTTCCGGCGCGCAGTAAAGACCCTGTTTTTCCAGGGCCTGGCCCAGTAAACGGTTTTTTGGGGTTTTTAAATTAATTTAGGTTTTAAATTTTTAAATTTTTAATATAATCCTTAAATTTTAAATTTTAGTAATATTTTGTACTTAATGGGATTTCGGCTGGATCAATTCTGTTTAATTTGTTTTTAATTGTACATATTGTTCATTTTTAGTAGGCTGTACACTGCCCCGAGTCCCTTTTTGGGAGAGGGGGCGGTATAAAAATTTAATAAATAAAATAAATAATGCTTAATAAACGGCTGAGTGCTGACAAGAGGGTAAAACAAGAATGTATAAAATTCCCTTAATTTTTTAATTATCTATGGACAAGTACTATAAGGAATGACCACGTTGATTTTAAGTGTTGATTGAAGATATAAGTACGTGCAATGTGTATAGGCAAATGATGTCATTTTTTGGGTTGAGAACCACAATGCTAGACTGCATGATACAATAAGAAATGGGAATCTGAAAATTAATATACCAAATTAGTTGGACTTGACAGAAAAACCAGAGTAAATTATTAGAAATTATAGATAAAAGGTAAAAATTCCTTATAGAGTCTGGAGACTAATTTGTATACCACAATATAATATTTAGTCACAACAAGAAAATGGATGGGGAATATTTAAGGCTTACAAATGCTTACAGAAAGTTGTGCATAACATATGATCTGTTGTGAGAAATGAACATTTGATAAAAGAAGTCTGGAGTCTTTGTTTTATGGAAGTGAGAGTTGGCTCTGTCAGAAGTTTGTATAGTACAAGAAGACATATAAACAAAAAATGAATGTGTGCTGCAGAGGTGAAATGCGACCGGTTCTGCCTGGTTCTGGAGAGCCGGTAGTGGTGATGAGCAGCAGAGAAAGAACCGGTTCTCTCCGCCGCCCACCCGGTCTCCTATACTCACTTTTATGGCCAGAATTCGAAGTGCAGCTGCTTTGCGTGGCGCAGAATAGCACCGCGCGGCAGCTGCTGCAGCAACCGGCATCGTGCAGGCTTGCAGGAGGAACTCTCTGTGCCTGCGCAAATGCCTCTGCGCCTGCGCAAAGTGCATATTTGGTGCGCGTGTGCACGCAAAGTGCGTGCACGTGCGCAAAGCGCGTCCACCAAGCCACGCCCACCGAACCGGTGGTAACTTTATTTGTATTCTGTCCCTGGTGTGCTGAATGGATATAGATTAAATATAAAAGAGAATGACCACTACAGAATAAATATTTTGAGGTGGTTTGGTAATAGAGAGAGAATGCATGGACCACATTTCAAGAGAATGAAGGAAAAACAAAATGCTGGAGAGGAATTAAAACAAGAAAGGTAAAGGAGTCCCTGATTTTACTCAGCTCGTTGTCTCAAACCTGGCCTGCTGCTTTCCAGCCAACAAACCCAGCATCTTAACCATTAAACCACTGTGCTCCTTGACCGGAATGGGAGGACTAAAAATAGTTGTGATTATGGAGTTGAGTAAGGTGAAGGCAAAGATGGTTTGCAAGGACAGAAAAGGACAAAATATTGGTGAAAGATTTGATGTAAACATTAGCTACCAACATTAAACTATTTTCTTATTTCATGCCTTTAATTCTCCTGTCTTGCAAAATTTTGCTTACAATGAGAGGAACTAATGCAGGGCTGTCAAACGCCCGGCCCATGGGCTGGATACGTCACGTGCTGGCCATAACCACACCTGGTTTAGCAAAGGGGAATAAAGTCCCCATGCATCATGTGATGCCACCATGACAATGTGAGTTTGACACCCTTGAACTAATTTGATGGTTATGTATTTGTATATATATTTAGAAATGTCATTAAACTCTCTGAAATCTTGAAGTGATTTGAGGGGATTTATGCTTGTGCAAAATCTTTGAGGAATTTTGAAAAAAAAATTACTCATATTTTTTAACACATTAGTTTCATTTCTTTTGTATCTTTAAACAATATTTTTCACAACAAATTAATTTAAAATGGAATGACTATATTCACATGCTTCTTCCCACCTGAAGAGAAATATATTGATTTGCACACATGTTAAATATGTGCTCCTAAGATGGCCATACTGAGATCTTATATTTCATTTTCAAGATTCCTGGTTTGGTTGCTTGTTAGAAAGGATAAGTAAGGAAGAAGAGGTTTTCTTTTGGTTAAAGAACACATTACATGTGGACTGCACGCATAAAAGTGACTCAAGTAGGAAGAGAAAAAGAGAGATTGTCAGCCTGGAGACATAATAAGCCATCGTTATGGTTTGCAGGATGATTACCACAGCTTACTGGGCTTACTGTTCAACTCTGTTATTAATGAAGAATGCCAACAATTATGAATTAAAGCCCTTTAAGATATCTTTTTTCTAAGAACTGATTCTTCTAGTTTTAGGGGTGTCAAACTGGCGGCCTACAGGCCAAATGCATCACACACAGGCAATTCTCACCCCAGATCCGCGAAGGGAAAAAACATTGTGAAATGTCATATGAGAAGGGGTCAAGCTATTTTCTAAAGCGCCTGTAGGCCAGACAAGGAATAATGGATGGAAACTGAACAAGGAGAGATTTAACCTGAAAATAAGGAGAAACTTTCTGACAGTGAGAACAATCAACCAATGGAACACCTTGCCCTTGGAAGTTGTCATCACTTGAGACTTTCAAGAGATTGGACTGCCATTTGTCAAAAATGGTGTAGGGTCTCCTGCTTGGGTGGGTGGGTAGGGGGTTGGACTAGATGACCTATAAGGTCCCTTCAAATTCCAATTGTCTGTTATCTGTTTTCTGTTATGATGGCAAAGTGATGCTGTGAGTTTGACACCCATTTTCTAGTTGATCTAGTTGAACTGTTGTGGAGTACTTTTTGATATGTAACTTAGCTTCAGGCAAAGAATGGTTATACTGCAGAAGCATGGGATAAGCAGCGTTGATTGAAGTTTTAACAGAAGATTCCAGAATTCTGTGTTTCATGAGAAATGGCTTCTGCTAAAACTCACGATCCAGCTTCATTTAAACAGTTATGCCCAGTATATAGTTTAAAACCCCCATATTTACTTCAGATAGAAAAGATCCAGCCAAGACCAACCCAACATTTTTGGCTGCCTGAGAAAATCCCATAACCTCCTCTGCTGCAGTAAAATACCGTTCTATATTTAAGTACAAACAATTTGCTGCAGTTTTATGATACCAAACTTGAGGAGGTTACTTCAGTCTGATTAATGGGAAGGATGGTTCCTACCAATCCTGCTTAATTAGAGCAAAATGACACATTAACGCCAACTTATGAAGAATTGCTGCTTTCTGCTTTGTTCCAAGTAAGTGCACAGAGCCTGGATTTGGACACAGATATATGGGTAAATTTAGATTTACTAATTCTGGCGCCAGATGGTAGGGCCTATTACAATTGCTTTACTTTCTGTAACACATACTATCCAGCATTTCTTTGCATAGGAGTCCTGCCAACTATTTTGTTGTGGAGGACAACTCCCTTAATTCTCTATCCTAACAGTTATTTTCTGGATGGTGATTGTCATGCAAAAGGTTGTTATTTTGATTTATTTTTTAAAGATTTCTACACCACTCCATTCCAAGCAGTTTCTGAGTGGTATACAAGAAAAAGCAATGCATTGAAAATGAAAAACAGAAAACAAACTAATGTTTCTTTTTGAGTTGCTTCCCTCCAATTATTCTGTCCTTCCCCATCCCTGTTTTCAAGTTGGAGTTTGGAAAAGAGGGGAATGAAATCTCCCCTCTTTGCCAAATTTAATTCATCTCTGTTTCGTCTGATAAATATCTGATAGGAATGAATTATTTGGGCCTGATTTTTGTTTCTCTTTTGTGTCTTCCCTATCATTCTCCTTGCACAGGTAGTCCTCAACTTACAACCAAACCCAAAAATTATGTTGTTAAGCGAGAAATTTGTTAAGTGGGTTTTGTCCCATTTATGATTTTTCTTGCCACATTCCTTAAGTGAATCACTGCAGTTGTTAAATTAGTTACATGGTTGTTAAGTGAATCTGGTTTCCCCATTGACTTTGCTTGACAGAAGGTCGCAAAAGGGGATCACGTGACCTCAGGACCCTTCAACCGTCATAAATGTGAGTCAGTTGTCAAGCATCCAAATGTAAATCTCGTGACCATGGGAATGCTACAATGGTCATAAGTATGAAAAAGGGTCATACACAGGGGTGGGATTCAGTTTTTTTAATAACCGGTTCTGTGGCCGTGGCTTAGTTGATGGGTGTGGCTTGGTGGTCATGTGACTGGGTGAATATGGCCAACTCGACATCACTCATGTCAAGGAGCGCTTCTCCTCGCCTGGCCTCTCATGGATGCTGCAATGGTCATAAGTGTGAAAAATGGTCATGTCACTTTTTTCAGTGCCATTGTAACTTTGAATGGTCACTAAATGAACTGTTGTAAGTCAAGGATTACCTGTACAAAAATACAAAAAATTGGTATGCCCTAAATACCAATCATTAGATTAAAAATACCTGCAAGCCAGAGTTACAAATCAGGCAGGGTGCCAGAGCACCTTGAGAAATGAAAATAGTTAAATGCAGCGATAACTATCAAACAACCAACTCTTGCTCATAAAGTGAAACCCTTTAGCAGAGAGGTTATTTAAGCTCTCCAGAAAAAGCACACCCAGGAAAATCAATCCTTAGATCCATTTGCATCACTTAAAGTTGGTCTAGCTCACCTCACAAGATATCCTAAGGAAATCATCCAGATTTAAGAAAAGGTCACATGCTCCTCAGAAAGGCAATAAAAAAAATCAGTGCCAAGCTTGCATCTTGCCTCTTGAAACTACATCCGAAAAAGACAGTGACAGATAGTACTAAAGCAGTGAGGAAGACCCTCTCCCCAGATAGAAAATGAAACCATGAGGCAGGAAAAAATTCAAACACAATGCAAATAATTAAATCACAACAGTAGCTGTTGCTAGTTGAAGGAAAAATTATCCCAACAATAAACACAGAATTAAACTTCACCAAGCACAGAATTAACCTTTACCAAAAACCAGTTTTAGACCAAAACTTAGAAAGAGTATATAAATTCATATTTGAATGTCAATTTTTCTAGCTAGCCAAGAAGCCTCGCTGAATGTCACTCATCTTGGTTCCCTGTCACTAAAAGCTTTGCTTCATTATTCAATTATTTCTTCAAAGTGCTGATTGTCCAGGGAAGTATTCCCTCCCAACAGCAGTTTAAAAAACTTAAAACAACCCTTCCCCTTTAAGAAAGCTAAGCCCCAAAGCTCCGGAGACAGTAAGTCTAGGCTGTCTGCCAAGAATGTAATAAGGGTGGAAAAAAACAAAAGGAGATTGCTTCTAACTACAGGTTCTCTGAACTGCTTAGAAAGTTAACAAGGGGTTCTATAGAATTGGATAGAACCGGTAAAATCCCAACCCTAGTCATACATCACTTTTTAAAAGTGCAGTTGTAACTTCGAATGGTCACTAAACGAACGGTTGTAAGTCGAGGACTATCTGTATTGTTTACATTGAAGGCATCACTGGTTCTAAGAAAGGTGCATAAAGTGGTGCAATTGCTTTAAGTAAACTAAACCCATCTGTATTATGTTCATAAGGTGCATTACAGGTACTGATTGGCATTTCCTATTTACATATTAGCAAAAGTGGTTCCTCAGCTAACTGGGAATAGATGAGAAATAACAACCGTTAGACCCATGGAAGGATCTTAAGGCACTCTGGGCCACAAAGCATCAAAATAAATCAATAATTTAATAACTTTAATAAAAAAATCAATGTAGTATTGGAAGAAATATCCTTCTGGGTTCAGTTCCAAGTGCGGAAAAGACACTGGAAACATGGAGGCTGTTTGGAAAGATGGTTTAATGATGGACAGAATCACATGCCTTGGAGCTCTTGAGTGAAGAAAAAGGAAAGAGATGCTGAGTTTGGTTTTATGCCCTCTGTTGGGATTTTAATTTGAGCTTCTATTCTGATTGGTTGTCAAACTCCCATGGGGCCATGCAGGGGCAACTCTATAGGCCGTTCTGAGTCCCAGGCTTGCTTGAGCCTTACTGGATGATGATGTAATGAAAGGGCTTTGGCCATTCCTATTAGGGGTCTGCCTGAAGGAGGTAGATCTTTGTTATGTAGAATAGACTGGTTCAGGTCTTAATGGCCCATTTTCAAAGTGGGGGGGCTGAGTTTCTGCCTCTGAGTTTCTACTTCTCTTTTAGGGGAAATATTCTGCCTTTTTAATATATCCTAAAATATTTCATTTCTCTAGGAGAGGGGTGGGTTTTAACTTCCAATAGTAGCAAAAGCAACTGCAAGATCAAAGCCCCTCTCCCTTTTTTTATGAGCAAAATGGCTAAAGCAGGGGTGGAGTTACAATTATACCATCACAACTATGGTGCCATATTAATTTTTTTTTACCCTTCAGACATCTCTGCTGCTTTGATTAAGTCTGGCCTGCTGCCCAGCTTTCCCTGGGCTCCCACCTTACTTTGCTCTGTTGTTCAAACCTGTCAGAGGTGACGCCCGAAATGATTACCTATAGAATTATTAAAGGCTGCTTTGTGTGATGTGGGAGGCTAGTCGTGTTCCAAATGCGCAAGCCTCAAATGAATAAGAAAGAGAAGCTGAACGAGGCTGCTATCTGAGCCTCTTCTGAAATGCCGGTGCTTCTCTTTAGCCATGATACCCATCTTGCCTTTTTCCCCAAGGAAAAACTCGCACAAAGCGAGAGCCATTCTCTGCCCATCAGGGCATCCAAATCTCGGTAAGTATCAATTTCCATTATGCTGGTTTAAAAGAGGTAGGAGAGACCCTAACAAAACATTTTTTCTTTTCCTGAAAAGGCTTTGGCTCCCTCCTTGTCTCCGACAGCACATTTCCTTCTGCTAAGAGAGTGATCTGTGGCTCCCTGGGGGTCCTGAAAGGAAGGAAAGGAGGAGAAGCTGGGGACATATTCACACCTGCTAATAGATGAATTGTCAAACCAACTCATTGGGGAAATGGATTCCCTCACAGAAATGCAGAGTTAAATAATTCCGGGTGTTTCCTCGCATGACTTACAACTTGCTGGAAAATTGGTGGAGAGACTCCTTTGGGGGGAGGGGAATCAGTGGAGGCTGTTCTAAAATCTTAAAGAAATATGTCCTTCTCACTTTGCTTTAACCAGCATATATGTGAATTTATGTGTGTGTGGTTTTGTGTGTGTATGTGTGTATGTTGTGAGGGCGTTTGTATGGTTTGTATGCTGGCAGATCTTTTTTTCAAGGACTGCAGTGGCCAGATACAGAATTCATAGAGAAGGAAAAATATTCTTCAGATGTTGCTGTTCGAAAACTATTGCTCTGTTGATAAGAGGTTATTTCTCTTGGCAGAGATGATCCTCTAGTAATTGAGGAAAAAGCCTGGAGGAAAAGTTCTAGTACACATGGCCACATCAGTGATTACTTAGGCTGTTCGTAAGTTGACAGCAAATGATAGGACTCTGCCTCATCTTCACTGTGTCTTGAAAGACTTGGGAAGGTCATGTGGAAGAGAGCTGGAACAAGTTCAACATCTCATTACGAAGAGAGAGAGGCCAAGGATGACATTTTTTCTATGAGTTCTGGCTAGTCCTGCATGTTAAAACCTGAAGCTAACTTTTGGAATATAAACTAGTCTCTCTCTCTCTCTCTCTTTCCCCCTCCCTCCCTCCCTCCTTCCCTCCCTCCCCCTTCCCCCACCCATCCCCTCCCCCTCCTTTGGATGGATGTGAAGAAAAACTGAACAAATATCCAAATCTTGGCTTCAACATTTTATTTGTGTCAGGCCCAAACCTAGGTCCTAAATTATAAGATTTATAATTTGAAATGTAAATCTTACATTCACACTGTAAGAGCAGAATCCTTATTCAGAAATGTATAACAGATGCTTATCAAGTGTTTCAAAAATATGAGAGAAGTTGCTGAAATGCAATAGATGAAGGACGGCCATGACGGCAAGAAAGTAATTGATAGTTTTATATGTCCTCTAGTGTTAACTTTCAGATACAGTGGTTGTTTTCCCAGTTTCTGATTATAACCAGGACACAGTAGGCAAGCATGAACCTAATATTTTAGCCTGAATCTTTGGACATGAGCATTTGACTAGCATTTCGTATTCAGTATATACCTGAATGCATACAGGAAGATGTGCCCAGCATACTTAGCAGCTGGGAAAATCTAAGGTCAACTGGTATGTACTTAAAGAATAGCTAGCAGATGGCTATTACCTATGAAGGCTACAATTTTCAAAGAATAGCTCAGCTGTGAGGAGACAATACATAAGTACACTTCAGTATCCAAAGAGGTTTATGTTTGAGGGAGGAATTCATCTTTGCAGATGTTTGAGAAGCTAGGGGGGAAAATCCAATAAAGGTTATATTATGATGGCAAAGTACATCTTGGAACATTTTCACAGGGAGATGCTTTTAGAATGAGACAAGATAATAAAATGGCTGTAAAAGTTGCTAAGGCCTAAATAATTAATGTTGATTGTGTGCTACTGGCAGCAGTGTGTTGCCCAGAATCGTTGGTATCCTAGCAGCCAGGGCATATCGGAGAATGGAATGGACATTTAACTCTGTTCTCCTTGGCAAAGTCAATCAGCCTTGCAAATCTCTTGTTCTTGGAATCCTGTCAAAAGAACACTACGGTCATTTCTCTAGTGACATACAGAAGGCTCCCAAATTACAAACTGAATTTCAACACTGCTGGTGTCAGGAGAGGATAAAAGAGAACAGCAGTCCTGCATGTGTCAGTAGCCACAAGAAAATGTTCATGTGAATCAGAAATTGTTAATCAAATCTAGTCTGCTTCTGTGCTCTGCCATGACATCTAGTGGAACAATGAGAACATGACACCAATTTCAAAACAATGACTTGCTTCACTTAAGCAGTATTGCTAATACCAACTACCAGCACGAACACAACTGTAGCAGTTCCCATTGTATTAATGTAATGGTTCCTCAGAAATGAGTGTGGACTACAAAATGCCTCTCAAACAAGGCAAGTTTGTTACGTTTCAGAAACAGTCTGCCAAGAAAACCATATAAAAGTTGCACAGTTAAAGGTTGATCTGAAATTTTGAAAGTTGTCAGTATGTAGTAAATGCTTATCCAGGTAACTCTCAATTGAGACAAAGTTCAACATTGTAAAGTTTTACTGATTTATGTAAACAGCCACGACATGTAAATTTAAATCTGAAATGACTTCAGTATACCTCCACAGGTTATTAGTTGAATCAAACCCACAGTAACATGATAATCATTAACAAACCTCTGTATTTTGAACAATTTCTACATCTAAGATTTTTTTTCTTGGAAGACAAATTACTGATAATAGTTGAATGGATAATTTAAAGATTAATTATTTGGAAATATATTTCACAATCTATTTCTAGAGTAAAATGCTGTATGTTGCTTGTTTGCAAATAAAGTTACATTTTCCATCAAAGACTTGAATAATTTATCTGGGAAATTATACTTACTTCATTGTAAATTATGAATATTGAAAAAGACCAATATGCATTTTGGACGAGACATTTCTACACTTTGATGACACATCATTACTAAACAAAAATATCAGGATGATAAAAGATCTATTTTGGTTCTTCCCATTTAATGTGTAGCTTAATTTTTTCAGTATAAACTAAATGGGAATCTTTCAGAAAGTTTGCAGTGCTTGCTAAAGACTTTAAAAAGAACCATTATTAGAGGTATCATTGCTGCTGCTACTGATGGTGCTCTTCTAATCAGAGTTAATCCTCACACCCCACTAACTGATTTTAAATGACATAATATTGCCCACAGTGGAGGCAGTTTAAACTTATATTTGGCTGTTCCAGTTTTAAAGTAATGTGTTCTTTTTCCAGCACAATTTTTGCCATGAATACGATCTATTACACTTTGTTGAGGGCTTTGGAGACAGTCAAAGGTTATAATCAGTTCACCTCCTATTGGTCTACTTAGGGTAGTTCAGAATACCCCCTTCCCTCCAATTACTGGGCATTGCCCCCTTTTGGCATTTGGTTTGGGCACAAGAGAGATCAGAACTGATATAAATGCAATATCTGGACAGTGTCTTTCAAAGATTTTGTCAGATCTTATGTAGTTTCTTTGTTTATGCTGGCATATTGCATTTTCTGCCAAATCAAGAACTGGTAGATAGCACATTAATATTGAATTGAATTGAATTTAATATTTTATTTGGCCAAGTATGATTATACACACACACAAGCAATTTGTCTCCAATGCAGAAGCTCTCTGTGTACATGCAAAGCAACACAATAATCATATCAGTAAGAGATGGGAGAAAGAAAGATAATAAGAAAGTATGATCATGGAATTGCTTTTAGTCTAACAAATATGGCACTATGGAACCATCCTGAGCCCCACAAATAACTTGAACAAGGTGATCTATTGATTTTATCAGTTTTTCTAGAGAGTTGGAGTATTTGAGGTCAGGGATGGGCAAACTGTGGCTTGCAGGCCATGCAATGGAGTCCAACTCCTCTTAAGTGGTCCATACTTAAAGCATCTCTGAAGTGGGCAGAATCAATTTATTTATTTATTTGTCAATTGCTTACAAGATAAGAGGTATAAGTAAAACATAGTTATGAATACATGGATACATATAAGAAAAATAAAATATAAAATATAAAAGAAACAATAGGACAGGGACAGTAGGCATGTTGGTGCGCTTATGCACGCCCCTTTTCAACCTTTAGAAGGAAAGTTTAAGGAGTGAAATTTGTTACTTAAGCCGCTACAACAGAAGTGTCTTTTCTTGCTACAAGTTTCTAATATTTTATCAAAACCTGACTACTGCTTGGTAGTTTGCATCCTTTATTCTATCTATTTTCACACATCCAGACAGAAAGCAAAATTCCCTAGGAGGCAGGTTTTTAGCCTGATAGTCACACTCTCTGGCAGCCTAAATGTGAGGGATAGTTTTTCCTTATATAGCATTAGCTATAGCACTTAGATTTATATACTGCTTCGTAGTGCGTCACAGCTCTCTCTGGGTTGTTTAGAAATTTCAGCATATTGCCCCCAACAATCTGGGTCCTGATTTTACTGACCTTGGAAGGCTAAGTCAACCTTGAGTTAGTCAGGCTCAAACTCCTGGCTATGGGCAATTAGCCTACAATATTGCATTCTAACAACCATGGGCCACCATGGTTCCTAAGCAAAATATACATTTGCTAATACTAATACTGCAATAATCATATTGAAATGAAGATTCCTGATGTCTGAATCTAAAATCTTCTTTCTGGGACTCTTTTGCCCAGCAGCTAGCAGAAAGTATGGGAAACTTTCAAGATGAAGTCAAAATGGTCTTTTGCTCTTGTTCCTAATGACTGGCATCATTAGGAACAAGACATACTGCCTTTGATTCTGAAGATCATGAACTTGTTGGAATATATAACCATTGATATGATCAGTCTTCTTAAATACATCTAATCTCTTTTAACTCTATGTAAGATCACAACCATTTACACATTCTATAGTGATTATGGTTATGTGCCATCAAATTGGTGTTAACTCTTAACAATAACATAGATGGATCTTTTCCCAGTCCCCACAATGCTCCTAATCCTTCAGAACTTTACATTCTGTAGTAGCCAATGCTATATTTAACTATCTCATGTATGAAGAATAATTTCCTATTGTCCCTCCTGAATCTTTGGTCTGGTGTTCCCTATTGGCTGAACATACTGAAATTCAGCTTTTCTCCTGGTTCCCATTACTACAGAATAATTGCAATAATTTATTGCTGAAAGAACTTCTAGGAGTAAGAGCAAATTGATAGTGAAGCCAATTATTTAGAAATGTGGTGGCCTCCCCTTCACTGGACATATTCAAGCCACAACCAATATCAGGTATGTTTTCACTTGGATTCTTGCTCTGAGGTTAACTTGATGGCCTAAATGGCTTTTTCCAATCTCTATGGTTCTATGACATGAATGTGTTTTGCAGCATTTTTAGAAGCAGACTCTGGTCATGCTGTCACAGGCCTTTTGATCAAAGTAGAACTTGACAAAGAATTTAAAATAGAGGTAGGAACCAAAACATGAAAGAACAAGAGTCGGCCACTTTTTACTCCTTGATAATGGCAAAGTGTAGATGCTTTCAGCCAGGTGGCACATTCTTTATTCTCATCTGATACAAGGAAAGCACTCTTGATCCCAAAATAATTCCTGAAAAACTGGGCCATGGCTATCTGAACCGCATGTAAAGTAACGAAGCAATTCTCCATCAGCAAGGGTTTTAGAAAGTTAATAATATTCCAAGGCTGGGTTTTGTCAAATGAAGACCGATAAAGGATAATAGAGGCATTATATCTATTTTGATTGTTCAGTTTGACTCCCAGGAGTCCACTAAAATAGATCTCCTCTCAGCAGGGAAGCTAGGATCCTGCTGCTAACTTAACATGATCTTTGTATCATATAATCTTGCCTTTAGGTGATGTGCGGGGTGTCTCTAGATGAGCCAGGTAGACTGTAAATTTCATATCTATGGTTAACTTTGACTGATTTTTTTATTGCAACTATTTACTAAGGAACATGATGGTATCTCTTCTGTTTCTTTCCATTAACAATATCCCACCCCTCCATCCATGCTGACCACAATTGTCTTTCACAATCCAAGGAAGGGTCTTTTTCAGTGCTAACACTGACTGGTATTCACAGGAGGAAGAAGGAGGAAGTGATATCAAATAGTACATATAATACACTTTATGCAAATGATGCAGTTAATGTCATTTGAAGATGTTGTATGCTGCTGAGTGTGCAGTTGCCAGCCTCTGAAAGGTGAAAGGTTATTCCATGTGGTTTCTCCAGGGTTACAAAGTTCAGAGCAGGTAGCTCAAAATCTGTGAGTGCAACAGATCAGTGTCCCACTGTAGAGAGAAATGATCTTTGAAGAGAATATTCAGAAACTCTTACAGAAAACAACAGTGGCAGAAAAAAATCTTAAGCCCCACAAAAGGAGATAGTGTTATGCTTAGAGAAAAAAAAACCTCAGGCTGGCTCCTCCCTGATTCATTGAGAGGAGGGAGGTTAAAACACAAGAATCTGTTATTGTAGACTACCAAAACTAGTTGCAGCTAGTGCAGAATGCCCAAGCAGTTTTGGGTTGCGCATGTAACACCTCTGTTATGTCAGCTGCATTGGCTGCCAGTTTGCTTCTGGATCCAATTCAAAATGTTGGTTATCACCTTTTAAGCCTTCGTGACATAGGAACAGGTTACATGAGGATCTGTCTTGTTCCACCCAATCAGGCAGGGAGGGTGTCTTGCTGTCCCCATCAGTTTTGACTGGTGTGCTTTAGGAATAGAGCCTTTTCTCCAGAGGTGGTATTCACCAGGTTCTGACCAGTTCTGGAGAACCGGTAGTGGAAATTTTGAGTAGTTCATAGAACCGGCAAATGCCATCTCTGACTGGAGATTTTCCCCTGCCACGCCCACCAAGCCACGCCCACCAAGCCACGCCCACAGAATCGATAGTAAAAAAGCTTGAATCCCACCAGTGCTTTTCTCCTGTTGCCTCCATCCTATGGAATATCTTGCCCCTCAAAATGAGGTGGGCCTGGAGTCTACTGGCCTTCCCGAGAACTTGGCTCTGCCAACTGGTATGAGGGTCTAAGAGTAGCATGCAACCTTAGGGGGGTTTGAAGGCACTCCTTTTACTTCTCAATTGTTCAATTTTTAATTTTGTTTCAATTCTGTTTTCAACTTTGCTTTGACAATGTCTTTATATATGATTGTGCGGTTTTATTTGTAAACCACCCAAGTGACACAAATAAGATGGGTAATTAGAAATATACAGTTCTTCCAATTCTGTTATTATTGTTATTTTAAACGAATTGGCTGACCAACTCCAGTGGACTCTGGATGGCACACAAAATTAGAAAAAATATAAAAAAAACCCAGCTAAAAACATAAAATCAGATAGTCTGCACTAAAATAATCTAATGAACAACAAAATCAACAAAACAAAACAGGTTTAGGATTATGGCCAGGTTTTCAAAGCTTTCTGGAATCCTAGGAAGGAGGGCATAGTCCTTATCTATAGGGGTGTAACAAAAATGGACACAGATGGAAACAATTGGCCAATTAAAAATAAATATATAATTCATAAATTAGAAATTTTGGAAGGGGCACTATAAAAACACAGAGCTATTACTCATGACTTCTATACAGTGACTTAACACTTGCAAGCACATAGCTGTCAATATTTTGCAGATTTAAAATATTGCAATTTGGTGGCAATAGAAATATCTTAACTGAGATTTTAAAATAAAATTGCCTCTGCACGATAATTAAGAACATATTTGATTTGTTTAAAATATACTGCAAAGTTTGTGTAATTAATTGCGTTGATACTGAATTAGCATATACTTTCTTTGCAGCTGTACTAGAATATAATTGGGCTTTTACAGTGCTTAAATAAAATTGAGATTGATGACTTTGAAAAAGAAATCTTTTTTCTTCCATAACCACAGCAGTTATATTTAATAGGAGCAGGTGTATCTTTACCATGTACTGAACAAATAATGATTATGTTAGACTTAATGAGACACTTTCCTCTACGAGGGAAGTTACAGTATTCAAGGCATTTTTAAAAAAGGGAGAAGACAACATGACATTGATTTATAAGGGATGGCGTAAAAAAGTAAGTAGAGAGTTCTCTCGTACTATTCAAACTTGGAACCATCCAATGAAACAGAATGATAGGAAAATAGATTGGACCACAGATGCCAATAAGAAATATCTGGCCAAATTACAAAATCTACTACAGGTAGTCCTTGACTTACAACAATTCATTTAGTACCCATTTAAATTACAATGGCACTGAATCATGTTCTGTTCTGGAAACATACTTCTAGAAAATGACCAAAGGAGACTGGAATGGCCAAACTGGCACATTCTCATAAAAAGAAAGGAACTGTTTAGGTGTTTCCTGGAATATTCTATGTCCAAATTAGGGGATTTCAATGGATTTCAGCTCCCTATTTTAAGGTTGGATCTGATTATCCAAGGGACTACATCTTTCACTTATAAATCTATTCAACTGTTATGTTCTTCAGAAAATGCTTTTGAAAATGCGCCTATTACTTTTCTGGTAAGCAAGAAGATGCCCTTTTTGTCATTAACTTTATTAAAAGTTTCACTTACAGTCATGAAATATAACACAAACTAAAAAAGAAATGAGAAGAGACAAAATGCAAGAAAGCAAAAAGCTAAACAGACTTCCCCCTCAAGAGAGCAACTTCCCACTCTAATCATGACAAGCATAAAAATTTCATAATCTCATCACCTCTTCTTAATTAACAAATATGAAACTCTACATCCCAGAACTTGTCTCTTAATAACAGGCATTGTCTCCTCTAGTCCAGTTAACAGCAAAAAGTCCAAGCGAAGTTCTAAAATAATAACATTAATATATGTAAAGTCAACATTGATGAAATGACCCTGATAGCTATTGAACCCCCCCACCCCCCCAAAAAAAAACCTCCCTCAAGCTTAACAGGATCAAGAGGAAAAAAATTTCCTTTTAAAAAAAGATAAGCTCCAATGTATACTCTCTATCCCAAATTTACCCCACCCCTGCCCTGGCGACAATACATCATACAAGCCATTTAATGGGCTCCATCCCACTCTGCGTTCCCCACCCCCCTTGGCAGAACCAGGAAGAGGGCTAGAGTGGGGGCCATTCTAATCTCTGGGGCGATGATGTTCCGGAGAGAGGGATCCACCAGTTCTAAAGAAAATCACCCCAACATATCCCATTCTAATAAACATACCACATCTCAATTCTAAAATATAATCAAATCAGCCTTTAACAAATATAAAGCAATCCCAGTACACTAATATAAACAAAAGACTAAAATTTAACATAATAAAGAAGCTGATTTTCTCCTTTAAAAACAACAAGTTCACAAAACTTCTTTACTTTAATAAAAAAGACTTTGGAGGATCCTCTGTGTCAACATGGGAACAGATATTGCTATCATAGTTGCTTGTCAAAAATGTTTTATTTTTAAACATCCTACCTTGGACTGATGTCTGAAGTTTTGCTTTGCCTTGGTTACTGTCAGAGATCAATCATGGAATCTGAGTATTTATAGATATAATCGTTTTACATGCAATTAAATTTCATTATCTGAATCTTATTTAGGACCCATACAAGGCTTCTAGGCTTTTAAGGGTAAAACCTAGAATTTCCAAGCCACTGCCATATATTAGGAGAACAAACGACAATAGCTTCTGGTTTGTTTTTTGTTTAAAAAAAACAAATAAATGCTTTGGTTAAAATTAGTGAAAGTAAGAAACCGAAGCATATTTTATTAAATTATGTATGATTTAAAAAATGTACTGTAATTCTAAAGTGAAGCTTGTGTAGTTAAGCTACATGAAAGGAAAGAGAAGAGAGAGCAGACAGACACTAAGCATCCAGTATACAAAGAGCAGCTGGTATTAGAAGTTCTGGCAGCAGCTGAAGAGCCGCTGTAGCTCTGAAGAGAAAGGACAACAACAACAACAAAAACAATAAATGAATAAAAAAATGATAAGAGAGTAGACACTAGAGCTATCATGGAAAGGAAAAGACAGAGACAGAAATCCACAGGGGGAAAAGGAGAAAGAAGCAGAAAGTAACTTCCCTAAGCCACAACAGTGACAATGAACCCAACAGAGGAGATTCCACAAACTTTAAAAATCAGATTTCTCTCAGTCAGCTTTAAAAGACACTGAACCTTCACACAACTAACACATTTTCTTACCACATCTCCACATCTTTATTTAATCAAATAAATTAAATTATTATATACTAATTGAATTTAAATGCCTTCCTATGTAGAGTGCTTAGTCATCGCTCTCCATGCCCCCAGAAGGAAAGTCATATGCATTAGACTTGATCTTTTAAAAATAAAAGCAAGAAAATCTAATTGAATATTTAATTTCTTATAAGTACCATGCTGTCTGATTAGAGTTGACCTGTTCTAAGTAAGAAAGGGCCAACCGATATTTTTTTCAGGGAACTTGATATAATTTTCCAAAATTGAATTTTTGCTCCATTTAATTTGTTTGAATAAACACATGGGAGATGAACTATGCTGCAAGATCCTTAAAAAGGGTTGAGTATTATTCTGAGAAGCAAAACAAGTAGCCGAACACAGGAATTCCCTACCCCAAATGACTCCTTCTGAAAATATTCTCTAAATCAGGCGAATACTGATAAAAGGAACAGAAGAAAAAGCAGTGCTGTGGTGAGTATTAAAGAAGTAGAGCTGGGTGGAAGTCCAATGCTCTGAAAGGGGCTTTTCATAATACATCCTCGTGAAAAACAACAACCTTCCCATAATCCATCTGATATGGTCCTGCAAAAGGCATTTAAATGTGGGGTCCTGTCAAGTCAGGCAAATGATGGATGATCCAAAGGAGTTTATCTTGCTCTGGGAAAAAAATATTTTGGAACTGACACTTTATGGATTTCCAAGCCAAGAGAAACATCTTAAAATAAAGCCTTCCTCCCCCCTCGCAAAAGAGGATCTGACAGCAGGAGATGGGAGGGAGGGGACCGAGAGAATAGTGATCACAAAACAATTCAGTTTCAGGGTCTGAGAACTTTGTTGTGGGCAGAGCTCCTCTGAAATGATTTATAATTAACTATAAGATGAAGATTCAAATGCCTCGCTTTCATAACAGGGCTATAAAAATAACCACATTCATGGTGTTTGCAAAATTGGAAACAAATGTTCCAAGAAAAAACCAAGCACTCTGCCTCTCTCCCCTCTTCTCCCCCCCCCAATAAAAAAATATCATGCTTTGGTGAAAAGAAAATACTGGGATGTAGCACAAAATATGGGCTGGTGTTATTTGTCATGAGAAATCCATCTGGGCAGTTTAGTAGTTGTAGTCCTCATTGCTCCTCTAGGATTCCTACATGCAATGATCTTGAAAAACCTTTCGTTAAACATAGCCAAATTCTTTCTTTCTTTTTCAAGTTTAGTTTATGATTTGCCCAGCATGTGGTTTGAAAAAAGGAACACCATGTTTTGTCATAAATATATCTAAAATTCAATTTCAAATCTTCTAGAATAGCCTGGACTTAGAAAAATTGTTAAACAGCCAGTCGCCCAAGTAAGAATCTTGCCTAATGGACAAATATGCTGGTTAAAGATTAAAAAAAAAGATCTGAGATCAAATCCATAGCCAGTCTTAGCCTATTTTGGCTGGCAAACCATTGGATGCTGGATAGTATTGTTATAGTTGTGTTGATCGTTTCAGAAGAGCCTGGGTAAGACTGGCATAGAGAGTTTTGTAGAAGACCCACTGAAGGAAGAATAGACAGAAGGGACAATGTTATTCCCCATTGTTGGAAATAAACCTTCCTCCCCAAGAGAGAATTTATACTATATCTCAGTTAAAGTTACAGGAGAAACATATTATTTAGGGCATGAGACCACAGACTATCTCTTTGCCTCTCCGCCCCTTGTTGCACACCAATAAAGAAGAGTCAATTATGGTTCTTTATTAGCTTCCAGACTTGCTGCCTACATCTGTTCTGACCCCCTAGTATAGCATAGTTTCTGCCTGCTCATTCTGAACTGAACAAATCCAGATGATCACTAGATGGAAGCAGAGACTTAAAGTTTTCTCTATTGCTCTGAAGCTGTCAAGTTATTCTCTAATTTTTTTTTTTTAAAACCCAGATGTGATAATCCTTGAATCACGTTATTCTTTGAAACTAAAGGGAAAAAAATTAGGATAGCCACATTGTTAGAGGAAAGGGGAGAAAATAGGTGAATGTTAAGTGTGGAAAGCCAATAGAGAAACTGAGGGTCTTTGGGACATAAAGGCTCAATATAAATAGTATATATATATATATAATTATTTATTATTTAAAAAAATTATCAGCTCAAAAACCTTACACACATGTAAACTAAAGACAACGAAACAAATAGCTTTCTGTCGGTATGGTCTCTGGTGATGAGCCGAAAGACAGAAAAGAAAGCAGTATGCTTTCTCCCTTAATTGGGGCTTAACAGGGTGTTGTAACACTAAGTATATATATATATATATATATATATATATATATATATATATATATATATATATATATATATATATATGCTGCATTATCATTATATTAATGGTTATTATTGTTTTACTTGTTAATTTTTTTAAAACAAAAATCCATGTTAATGTTTTTTCTGTGTATTTTATGGGTCGTAATCCATTCTAAGGCAGGATAGATAGGATTAAATAAATAAATAAATGTACAATTGTCCATCATTCCTGAAAACAGTATGAAACTGAATGGTGAAACACCAACTGACATTGGTGTTTTAGGAGCCATAGAACCAATTCCATTATTCCATGAAGATCCTCATGCTTCAGACTGTATTGGCTGAAAGCATACTTTGCGAGTGCTGAAAAAAAAACGTTTACTTGAAGAAATAATATAGCACTTTCGGACAAAGGCAGAGTCCTGATACCTGAGCAATATCAAAGCTGGCAATTGCAAGGCATTTCAAGGTGTTTCTTTTGTGTCTGTGAGTCAGGAGATGCTATTACAAGGCAGTAGATGTTGTCTCAGAAACAGACATGAGTCCCTGATTGTGCTGGTAATGGAGGGAATTCTTGATTCACCCAGTTTCCCATCTCCTTGGATTCTGCAAGATTACTACAGAAATCCTAAGGACAGCTGACTCCTGTGCCAGAATTAGGCAGCATTACCCCCAGAAATACAGAAGAAAGCATTTTGTTTTGTGAGAAAAAGGGTCCAAATACTGACTGGGCAAAGCAAGATAAAATGATCAGTTACTAATTTTTGAGTGAGCACTGACTACTTTAGGTTCAGCTGTTCCTATGATTGTCTAATAATGCTTGATGTCTCTTGCCAAGAACTAAGTTTGCAAGCATATATGTGTTTATTCTGTTCTGATATTATATATGCTTTTTCAACTTTAATTCAGGCAGAATTTCTGCTTTGATTAAAATTTTGATCAGTAATATGAATCATGGAAATGCTTATTAACTTTCATAAGTCACTACTGAGAGTCTCCATGATCAAGAAGAATGAGGAAATCCTTAATTCTTATGGCTTTATTTGTCCATAAGATCAGGCCAGCTAAATACATGCTACATTTATGGCTATGCAGCAATCTGGATAGAAAGAGGAAATGGTGACTTTGACCATGTATGGACACATACACACGGTACCTTCTGGTACTTTTTAAAATCCAATCTCTTTTCCAGTGACATGGGCCCAGAAAATTCACAGCTATTTTTTAAAAAATGTATAGATGCAATGTGCATGTATATCCATTCTGCAAATCAGTTTTTCCTTTCTAATGTGGATTGTTCATAGCCATAAGAATGTTCAACACATAGTAAGTTAAGTTTTAGTAAAATCTATTGTTTAACATGAAAGTGATGAACAAGAGAAAATCATGCAATAAATTTTTCACATGAAGTAGTTGGGGACAAATTTGATGCAATATTAGTCCAGGAAATATTGGCAGTAATATCAGTCAATTGAAACTAACTGCAAGAAGATTAGGGACAGAGAGAATGAAACACTTGTTTCTTTTAGCACAAATTAAACTGCAGAAGTTGCAGTCAGCAATTGTGATAATGGCAACCATATTGAATTTTTGTAAAAAAAAAGTTTATTAACTATGTTTTGTAAAATAAAACACAATGGAAATTTAAATAAAAAAGTAAAGGAACAGTGATAAATGAATAGAAATGAAAGAAAGAAGATAAAGACAGAAGGAAAAGAAAAAATATAGCTAGTCATGGGAGTTTTGTAGGTAATTTGGATCACACTTTACAGGCCCCATCTACTTCATAGTACTGTTTTTTGTGGGAGAGGGGAAGGGAATATAACTATCCAATGCAGAACAAACAAATAAAGCAAGTAAATCAATTCAAGTTGGTAACCTTAAAATTGTTGAGAAGAGATTCTTCCAATTTTCCTTTTGTTCCCTTCAGAAAGATTTGCAGACTTCCCTGATAAAGGTCAATTGAGTCCCCTTTGGGTTGTTTTCATTATTTTCTTTGGCCGCCATTTTATAGATGGGGTATATTTTGGTGCTTGTTGGTTTTTCTGTGGTGCACTACCAGAGGTGGGATTCAATTTTTTAACAACCAGTTCTGTGGGCGTGGCTTAGGTGGTGGGCATGGCTTGGTGGTCATGTTATTGGCTGGGTCAATATCACTCACATCGAGGCATGCATCTCCTCACCTGGCCTCACATGACTGTGGGGATGCTGCAACAGTCATAAGTGTGAAAAATGATCATAAGTCACTTTTTTTCAGTGCCATTGTAACTTTGAATGGTCACTCCACACAAGCAAAGTACCAGCAAAGGAGGGGGACAAAACTCCAGAGATGTTCCTGAGACAGGAAGTCTACTCCTGCCAAGAATGTAAAAAGGGTTAACGGAGAGGCAGTTTCTGTAAGCAACACCAGCATGTTTCCTTCCTGCCTTCCTTACAGGATTAGGCCAGTAATTTCTTCTAACTACCGGTTCTCCGAACTGCTTAGAATGTTAACAACTGGTTCTAGTGAATAGGTGCGAACTGGTAGAATCCCACCCCTGTGCACTTCCCAGAATCATGCTGTTTGAACTGGGCAGTTGCACAAATCCAATAAATAAATAAAAATGCAAACATACATCACTCAAGGCCTCAAAGAGAAAATACTATCCTTTTCCCAGTGATCAATAACTGATATCTGCCCCACTCCCTCCCTGCTATTACCTTTGTGTTCACATCCAGCCCTAGAATTCACCATTCTCCTTTAAATTACAGAAGAGGCAAAAAAGATTTTTCCCCAGAGCATCATCACTTCTTACTTTTTCTTCCTTGGGCAGCAATATTGTTTCAGATTATCTCTCATGTGCTGAAACAGAACCACAAGAAAAAAAATAACAATAGAAAATAATAGATTGCTTCTAAGAAAGCAGCATCTGACTATGGCCTTCTGAGTGCCATGAATTAATGAACAGAATACAACTGCATTAGCGATCAAGCATGGGTGTGTGCATGCTTTCAGCTCATCCTTAAGACAAAGGAAAATGTGTAGTCAGTCCATTAGGTAGCTGAAATGTGAAAATGATTCTATTTTTCCTAGCATGATATTACAGATTTAGACCCCCATTCCCATTAACATGTTTAGGTTGAAATGCCCACCTGGAAGTTTTATTATGACAGATAGATATACATACCAGAATATCTATGAGTAATTGCCTGAATTTTTTTTATTGAGGAAGGAGCTTTGCTTTAGGAGATATAAGGGATTTATTTCTTTATTAGATGAATACCTTCCCTTTCATTCCACAGCTCAAGGAGTTGTACAGCAATAGCAACAGCATTTAGACTTATACTTGTGCTTTGCAGTATTTATTTATTTATTTATTTATTTTATCATATTTTTATACTGCTCCCTCTCCCAAAAAAGGGACTCGGGGCGGTGTACAGCCTACTAAAAATACATAATAAATACATTATAAATACAATTAAAAATATATTAAACGCGATTGTTCCGGCTGTATCCCATCAAAATTAAATTATATAAAATCAGGGATCTAGATAAAAATTAAAAATTAATTATTAAAACCGAATTTAGTTTAAAACCGGAACCTGATTACTGGGCCAGGCCAGCCTGCCTAAAAAATAGGGTTTTTAACTGCGCGCCGGAAGGTCAGAATATCCGTCATGGCTCGTATCTCCGGGGGGAGATCATTCCATAGGGAGGGAGCTCCCACAGAGAAAGCCCGAACTCTCGGGGCCGTCAGCCGACAACGGCCGGACGGCGGTACCCCAAGGAGGGCAACCCTGTGGGAGCGTACTGGGCGGCGGGAGGTTGATGATGGCAGCAGGCGGTCCCGTAAGTACCCAGGTCCCGAGCCATGGAGCACTTTAAATACCATCAGTACCACCTTGAATCGAATCCGGAAGGCCACAGCAAGCCAGTGCAGCCTGCGGAGAAGCGGTGTAACGTGGGAGCTCCGAGGGGCACCCACGATCACCCGCGCGACTGCATTCTGGACCAACTGCAACCTCCGGAGACTCTTCAAGGGGAGCCCCATGTAGAGAGCATTGCAATAATCCAGGCGGGAGATAACGAGGGCGGAAGTGACTGTGCGAAGTGCGCCCAGATCCAGAAAGGGCCGCAACTGGTAGATCAGACGAATCTGATAAAAAGCCCCCCTGGCGACGGCTGCAATGTGTTCTTCTAAAGACAGCCGTACGTCCAGGAGGACACCCACGGGGGTCAAGACCTCTCCTGAGTAGTCTCTAAGCAATTTACAGAGTCAGCATATTGCCCCCAACAGTCTGGCTCCTCATTTTACCCACCTCGGAAGGATGGAAAGCTGAGTCAATCTTGAGCCTGGTGAGATTCGAACTGCCAAATTGCAGTCAGCCGGCAGTCAGCAGAAGTAGCCTGCAGTACTGCACTCTAACCACTGTGTCACCACAGCTCTTATATAAGATTCTTCCTTCCTAGTTTTCTCCGCAACAACAACTTTGTGAAGGAGGCTGGGCTAAGAGTGAATGGCTGGCTTAAAAGTCACCCAGTGAATGGCTGAGAACAGATTCGAATCTGCGTCTGCCTTTCCTAGGCCAGAATTGCAAACAGAACCCTCTTTGCTGGATGATCATCCAATCAATACAATAAAGGCTAATTAGCTTCCTTGTAATGGTTACCAGCATAGATGCCAAAAAGATGTAAATCTTTCAGAATTTTGGAATTATCATAATATTTCATAAATATTTATGATAGGTAGAATAATTCACCCAGGCTTTCTAGTTGAAATCAAAACTATTTCTTTCTCTCTCTCAGAATAGAACAAATTGTGAATCTATTTTTTCTCAGTCATGAAATGATCTTTTTTGTAACCTCACACTGAAAATACAAGGTTTTTTTAAAAAAGAACATATTAAACAAATCTTCAACAATCAAGTTTCTTAAAAACAGGAAACACCCACATCAAACCGATGAGAAAAGGGCAGATTCAAATATTTTAAATGTTATCCTTCCAGAATAATACAAAGTTTATTGGCAAATCCTTTTTTTCTATAATTCTTTCATAAAATTTTATAAAGTACATATGCTGTGAAATGACAAGGAAACTCTAACAGAATCCATCAAAATTTAGGCATAGCTGGTATTTTCACATGTAAAAAATAGATTCCACATGTAAAAAATTATAGTGTTACTGAAGTTCAGCATGTAAGTGATTGTATAAATTTAAGCTTCCTGTTTTTGCTAGTTCTTATTTTGCAATCCTAAATACACTTAATAGGCCCCAAACCTTATTCAATTTTGGAATAAAAAATCTATAATATTTTTCTTGGTGTAGGGTCTCCTTTTTTCTTTGGATTAACTAAGTGTTGATCCATTGGTTGCAACAGAATTTCACTGATCAGCTTGTCGCCCAACCTGACATTGTGGGCTGAGAGAGAAAGAGACTGGCTCCAATTCACAGTTTCCTGGTTTCTAGTCTTAATTACTAGATCAAACTGGCTTTCTAGTATAAACTATATAAACTAAAACAGGGGTCTTCAAACTTGACAGCTTCAAGACTTGTGGACTTCAACTCCCAGAATTCCTCCTCCAGTCATGTTAGCTCAGGGAGTTTTAGTCCACAAATCTTAAACTTGCCAAGTTTGAAGATCCTTGAACTAAAAGGTAATCATACACATAGGAATAAACTGAACTGAAGCTACCATATCTGCAGAGTAAACATCCAGATGACCACTGGTTGGAAAGAAAGATAACTTTCTATATAGTTTTGCCACTACCTGGTAACATCAGTTTTATACACAAGCCAAATGTAATAGGATTATGCAATATATTAGTTTCTGGACACAGGCCAAATGGTTTTCTTTGCAATAATATAGAGTTATAATGTTTTTAACAATTGTGGGAATACTGTACATTATTTCATTATTTATTAGTGATAAAATGAAACATGCATTTTTAAAATATCCTCTTGTTCCCATGTTCTTCTGTTCAAATCATGTTAGCTTGATATCATGTTAGCTTGAGAGCAGCATATGAAAATTTGCAGGTTTAACAGATGGGTGCATATGAGCTTCATTGATGTGTAGTTTCGGAAAGTCTACACTTTAAATTAAAACTATTGAACTGATTGAACCAAATACTAGAAATATTACAAAATGAATGAGATTACTGTTACAGAGCAATTAGAAAAATACTTGATTATCCAAGTACCTGCTTCTTGAATACTAGTGGAAACTGTTCCTAAGCATTTTACTTGGTTTTTACTTGGAATCTAATTCTTATGTCTTGGCTGGAAGGAATTTTCAAAGCCACTGAGGTTAAAAACATATGAAAAACATCTGAAAATAGCTTGGTCATGAAATGTCTATTAACACCCTTTTAAGAGTCTTAACATGTGGCTTTTCATAAGAAAATGAAAAACAACCCTAGAGCAGGCAGTTTCTATTGTCAATGTGACCTTCCTTAGAATACTCCATGCCACAATGTCATTCCAATTTCTTTTCTCTGATCAATGAATTCCTTGAGTACCAACCCTGCTTTGTGGCACAGTAGATGTTATGGCAAATGGAGTATGAGATCAAGGAGGAAAAATCTAGATGTTTACAAATGAAAAACAACTCTTCCTAGAGCTAATCTTCAATCCTGTAGTAAACAAAGTAGCTGCATGATCCATGGTCAATTTCATATTCATTTTTTAGGAAACCATTTTGTGACCTAAGATTTCTTTAACTACTATCTGGAACTTTTCTTTGTTATCTGAAAGAACATTATTGAGTTATCTTCAGTTCCACATAACATTAGCAGACTACTCTAGAACTGCCTAGGAGTTTTAGATATCTGAGAACTAGAATATTGCATAAATATTTATGGTAGGTACAATAATTCAATCAGGCTTTCGGGGTTAAAGTCAAAATTATTTCTTCTTCTCTCACTCAATATAAAACAAATTGTGAATCTATTTTTCTCTGTCATGAAAATGATGTTTGCTGTAACCCAATACTGAAAGTTGAGGTTTTTTTTAAAAAAAGAATACATTAAACATATCTTCATAATGATCAAGTTTTTCAAAAACAGGAAACACCCACATCAAACCAATGAGAAAAGTGCAGATTCAAATATCATTTTAATGTATCATTTCATCATAATACAAACGGTTTATTGGTGATCATTTATATACAGTATTTAAAATGGGAAGCTAATACCCTAGAAAATAGAGCACTGATTTCCAAGGATGTCTTTGGGCCTCACACAGACTCCAAAAACATTCTTAGAAAATGAATGGTGGGTGGTGAATAGCTTTCCTGCATGTAGTCTTTTGTGAAACAAGAACAGTAAAAAAGCTGAGATGATAATGGTCATACTGGAATGATAAGAAGGGTAATGGGGAGCATTCTTACTATCTTGTTTTGAGAGAGGGGAATTATTTGTGACAAAGTACACGGTTATGGGAGTTATTTTGTCTGCGTGGCCATGGCACATTCTCTGAATGCCAAACGTGCCCATCAAACTAAATTGTCTGGGATCCAACCATATAGATTCCTTGAAAGCACAACACTCCATACAAAATAAAGAAAAATCAGTTAAGGTTAGGAGCAGGTCAACCCAGTGAAAACTGAGTAAGTGTAGGATTTGCAAAGCAACAAGCTATTATATAGAAGAATAGCCCAACAGGAAACATTTGTTGGCTGTTTCTGGCAGCAGTTCGTTGATCTTATTTGCTCTCTCACTGGCCTTTCTTCACATTATATTGAGTTCAGAGTAAGGCCATAGATTTCTTTTCATTTCTTTATGCAGTATAAATAATCAGAGGCTGACCTGATGGACATCTATCTCACAACCATTGATCTTTGCTCTGTACTTTTAGGACTCATTGTAGCAAAGAGAACTTTACAAATCTGAGGGCTTGGAACATGATTGGTAAGATTTAATTATTTTTCTTAATTCTTTCTAATTCTGGGCTTCTGGCATTGGAATACAAAGGAATGAGATTGTTTTGCATTAAAGTAAAGGTAACTGTGTAACTAATCATCCTTGATTTAAAAGATCAAACAAATCAACAAACCCAGAAATGGTAGCAATTTCCCATTTGTGTTCAGTCAAATGTGATAAAATCCACATTTTTGCTTGTGTTTCTTATCTATATTTTTTCCTGAAGTACTGGAGTATTATAATATATCTGATTACATATATGACTATGAATTCTTCAGAAAAGCCACTGGAAAGACTCAAAATACCAACTTATCATGTTGTGATGCTAATCTGGAAAAACAAAGAACAGTATTTTTCTTGGAATTGTTCCCTTTTATAGTCAGAGTAAAGTGAACCGGGTGAATTGAAATCCACAATCCCTCTGAAAATGCCTGTATGTAATTTGAACTTCCTCTAAGACAATTATAATAATGACTTAAGATGTTGTGTGGAAAGTATAAAAATAATTAAGTAATCATTTTAATTTTGTTTGTCAATGCCTAGTGCAAGGATACAAAGTGAAAGAAAATCAAAAGACAATTCCTGGTATAAATATCCTAAATCATACATAATTGTATGAATTTTATAACTGTTTGAGTTTACATACTGTAGGTCTCTGATCCTCTATTTGGTTTCTGTCAAAACAAAGAAAAAGAAGGTTGTATTTGGAAGGGAAAGTTTTCTATGATAACAAGAAATAAAATCATTGTGTTATAACAATGAAGGACAATAGGCAGAGGTCTGTTCTAGGATAATGTTAGGAAGTTTTGTGTATGGAAGCATTTGTATAGCACGAGGGTCCTCCAACCCTTGGGCTGGGGAATTCTGGGGGTTGAAGTCCACCGGGCTTAAAGTTGCCAAGGTTGGAGACCCCTCTAGCATAACTGTAGAACACTCTGTCGTTTAGAATTTTCTTATCATTACTATTAAATCTCACATAACTTTATAAAAAGTCTACCCACACAACCAACTGTAGTTCAACATTCACCACCTACAAGATAACTTAATAGATAACATTTCCTTACATTACAAACATCTCAGAAACCACCAACAGGTATGCAAGCCCTTGTCATCACTTTAGCCACAAAACAGCAAAATCCCCACCCCAACCCCAGCCCAAACTCTCCTAAGCAAGCTCAAAAACCCAAAAGACAAATCAGGAAGTAATTTACAACATACAATATAAAAACAATGTGAAAATCACTATGCACACTGAGCTGGGAGACGTTTTGGCAGAATACACCTTTGAAAATCAGTCGGCAGCCTGATAATATGAACATCTGATAATTTCACAGCACATGGACAAGTTCAACCACAATTTCAGCTGGAAAGCTGTTGACATTTTAAATCAAGTTAGACCCTAAGAATGCAAAAGAATTCCTTGATGCTTGGCACTCTGACAAATCAGCAATCAGTTGACATATAGAAGATATTCTAATTATGAAACATTCCAAAGAAATAATTAAAGATCAAAGAAAGGAGAAAACAGCTCTGGATTTATCCTCCCTCACTGCATGCTTACATACCAACACCAAACAAGCAGGAAAAAGCACCTAATAATCACAATAAGTTACAGACAACAGCATGCCAATCGAAGAACAATATTACATACCCTGCCAAATTCATATAAACATACCTAAACCACCAACCTCATTTTCAATGTCACAGCACAGATGATGCTATCTAGACTGATAGTGAAATGTCTACAAAAAGACAATCAAATTAGAGAACACTAAAAATCTCACAACTCAACCCTGAGTTACATATTTTCTCACTATTGATCTCAACCAAGCAAGAGTAATGAATTAAATGTGAGTGTTTTCAGTTATCTCTCAATTCACTTCCTCATGCTCTTTGGCAGTACCACCCCTTAATGTCTCAGCTTCGGAAAAGGTGGACCATGTAAAACTGCCTTTTACCAGTTCAAATTATTTGTATACCTGAACCAGTGCTTTATTTTGTTTTATTTTCTCATGAACAGTCTTACAGCATTACAGGATAGGGAAAAATAATTTGTAGACAAAAGTACAAGAACAAATGACCAACATTAAAAAAATCCTGATGATCATGTTCCTCTTGTTTCCTATTTCATTAAAGTGCTAGACAAGGGTTCCAGCTAATCCTGAGTTTTCCTCCTTACTTATTAATGTATAAAATATACAATATTTAACTTGATCTTCATTAATAAAACAAGCTTAAATATCACATATTAATAGATACTAGCTCCTACCCTATGTCAGTTAATTTTGACCCAGTAAGAGATAATTGACCCAGTGTCCTTGTTTGAAATGAAGAAAACAATTGGCTGTAGGGATACAGTTTGCAATGAGTTTTATAAGCACCATTAACAGAAAGATTTAATATATACATATAAAAGATACCTGAAATTAAACAATATAAGAGACACCATTTGAAAATGAATTATGCACAAACGATGAACATGTAATTGCAAAAAAGTATAAGCATCTGTTAAGAATTGAAACTGAAGATGAACAAGTTAAGAGAAAATGGGCTATGCATTTTGGTTATAATATATAAATGAACAAATGGGAAATCTTATTGATAAATGGACTGAAATTCACATTGTGTTATAATTTAAGAGAGAATTTTTATAAAATCACCGGACAACCCTATGACTAGTTGGATCATCCTTTGAGAGAAAAGTCTGATACGACCAGAATGAACATTAAATTTTAGTCTGACCATTTTTTTTATCCCAATGCTAGATTGTCGTGTGATCATCTTAAGAATTGTAAATATCATAAATAGAAATATAATTATAGTGGCAAACATACTTCAATAATAAATCAATACTTTTCTAAACAGATAAATAGAATGACTATGGATGGCCAAAAAAGCAGTGGCATAGGTGTGATTTCTGACTTTTTGCTGGCCTTCCCATTGACTTTGCTTATAGAAAGATGGCAGAGAGCATCAGAAAATGACCATGGGGATGCTGCAATGGCCATTACTTTCTGAATAAAACTGGTATGAACCTTGTGGAAATAGTTCCATGGGAATAAAAGGTCCTGGATTTTTAACTCATTCTTTAGGTTAGTGGATTTTATGTACCTTCATTCAGAAACTGTTGTGGTAAATGCACTACTTGGGCCAACTTGAGGATACAAGCAGGCAACAGATAAACACAATGAGCATTTTAGTAGTATATATAGTAAACGTACCACTAGTATATGACATGAGAAAAATTATCAAAAATATATAATGGTGCTTCAAATCAATGCTGGAAACATGAAAAGCATAAAGGGACATTTTACCATGCATGGCAGACTTGTGAAAACATTTTAAAAATAGATATAAATGCATACAATGATACTAATTTTTAAAAAGACTTATTGAAACCCCCACCAGACCTTTTTATTAGGATTAATTCAATAATTACCATTAGAGAAAAGTAAAATTGATTTTATAAATGGTAACCGAAGCCAGATTATTATATGCACAATGATGGAGAAATATTTCCACAAAGCGGGAATGGATTGTGAAGACATCAGAACTGGCAGAAATGAAAAACTGACCTGCTTAGTCAGGGACCAAATGATAAGTACATTCTTAAAAGCTTGAAAAACTGTTATAAACTTTTTGCTAAAAATAAAGAAAAGTGAAATAATGATTTATGGATTTGGTGATGGAAAAAAGAATTGAATGTGGAGATAAAGAGGTTTTTGTAATATTAAAGAGAGAGGCTGCATAATGTATTTGCTAATTTTTGTTATATAGAATTTAGATCTTTGATTAATTTCCCCTTTTTTATCTTCTCCTTTTTTCTTTTTTCCTCCTCATAGTTTTTTTCTTTTCTTTTTTCTCTTAGGTTTCTCTTTTATTGTTTGAAAAAAAGAATCTCAATAAAAATGCTTTGCTTTAAAAAAGGCCAGCACTCTTATCATTTGTTTCCATGGCTCTCCTGTCTGGCAGATATTATTAGGTGTGGGAGCAAGGCCTGGCTTGTTCTGGTTAACATTTGGATGGGGCAATCAAAGGTTATAGGCTAGACAGGAAATCGGAAAACATCTAGGACAAGGCAATGGCAAACATTTCTGTACTGTTGCATGACATAATAGGTGGACATATCTGATTGAAATTTGGCCACCTGACTGTCCTTTGTAAAGGCAAAACCACAAAGCTGCGTCTCACTTATTTTGGTTATTATGTCATGTGGAGGAATTCACTGGGGAAAGCAATTATTTTTGGGGGAGTTAGCAGTAAAAGGAAACCAGGATATCACCAAAGCTGAACCCAACCAGAGTATAGAAATACTCGAATAGTACAAGATCAGAAGATATGAATCACCAAAAGTTGGACACAGCTGAATAGATAACATCATCACAACTTCATTCTTATAGATAGAGGCTTGCTGCTACTCTTCCCTTCTGCAGTTTTTTTGGGGGGCATTTTTTTTTGCTTCCATTCAGGAATTAGATCACAAGGCTTTAATATTTATTTACTTGATTCCAGCTTTACTTCAGGATCTCAAAACAGTGCTTCTTCTTCCTTTCCTCTCCATACAATCCTGTTAAATTGTTTGGGTTGAAACAAACATATACAACTAAAGTTACCCAGTGAGTCAGTTTCTGTAGCTGAGACTTGGGCCTTCTGCGTCTCCTTTGGCTCAGCCCAACACCTTAATTAAAAGGAATTAAAAGGTTTCCGCTGTGTAGTTGTGTTCAACTCTAGGGGGTAGAGCTCATCTCAGTTTCTTAGCCAAGGAGCCAGAATTGTCCTTAAGAATGGTTTCGGTGGCTATGTGTCAGACAAAATGGTTTTTTATTGTCTTGAAAGATGATTCAGTTAAAATAGTCTGCATATTTCTAAATGAGAACATCTCATGGGGTATTATTATTATTATTTAAAAAGGAAGCATTATTGTACACGATCTTTATGGGTGAAACCATGTGATGGGCTGAGCTTTGTTAAAAGAAGTGATAGATTAGGAACAGAGACCCAGTTTGAAACCCACAGTGATCTATGGAATGAGCTCTCAACCAGGAAATAAAATCATCTTTCCTACTACATTTTCTCTTTCATTGAGATGCCCGCCCCCCGTGCCACTTTAAATGGTTCAGGGCTTGGCTTCTTATTTTAGGATTGTATACAGCAAATAATCAGCTATGAACCAGCAGGAAACAATTAATTTTCCCAACCCTGCCGCACCTGCTCTTTTTAAAAACATATTAGTGTTGTTATAAATCAAGAAACAGGATGCATAATAGCAGTGTTGCCCTTGAAATCTGTTAATCCAGCCATTGGTGAGTGGTTTGCCAGAGCATTCGCTGCCCTTGGCTTCACCTTGGGCTATTAGCTCGCAAATCGGTCATTAACCAGTAGTAATGACCAATTTGGTAGGGATGATTGCTTAAATATCACCCACCTTGAAAAGAGAATTATTGCTTGACTGAAAAGTGAAGCTTTATTTTCAACTCAGTTCTTATTTCCCCACTCATAGTGGTGTGAAAGCAGAGAAGTGAAGAGTAATTCCCCTGCTTACGATCACTGATTTGTCTTCAGCAACAAACAAAAAAAGGGGTTCTATCTTCGTATTAATTCTTGAAATACTTATGGATGAAAACAGTTGGCAATCAAACCAATGTAATTGAAAGTGACTGAATGGATGATAGATTCTTTGTGAGGTCCAGAAATTTTGGATTTTCTGTCCACTAGAAATGCATTTCAGTGCTATATCTGCCACTTTAAGTTTATTATTCTTGTTCTGTCTGTTTGAGCACATTCAGGCCACAGAGGGTGTGCAAGTATATGTATTTATGTGTAATGATAGGCCTTTTTCCAAATGGCTGTTATTTTCTTACCTGCAAAAGGGTCTGCATTTTGACTATAAGCTTGTGAAGATGAAAGGGCCCCTGGCTTTCTCCAAAGTTGAAATATGTATCCTTTTGTATGAATGCTTTTATGTGAATGTGTGCAGATCAGTCTCAGTGAAAAAGTGAGGTGGAATAAAACAATAATAAAATAGAATAAATAAGGAGCAGCTTGGTTATTGCTGCCTTACTTCTTTACAGCATTGAATAAATTCATTACCAGCAATACAGGAATGCCCACTAGTTTAGATGAAGAGAAATGGTGGATTTTCCCATAACACCAAAAGAATCAGATGCCATTATAAATTTGCAAGCCAGACATGAAGATAATGTCTTTATTTACAGTAATTGGCATTTAAAGGTGTAGTGCCGGGGTGTCAAAGTTGGGCCAGGTGCATCACGTGCTGGCCATGCCTACTCCTGGTTTAGTAAAGGGGAGAAAAACCACAATATGTCATATGATGATAAGTGACGCTGTGAGATGATAATGTGACACCTCTTTAATATGGAGGCGTCATGTAGTTTATAGAAATGGCTAATAGCTATTGATAGAACATATTTCCATGAATACCAATCTATTATCTCTGGTATACTTTCTTTAACTTGGACTTCAAGTTCTCTTGTTGAGTCTTCTTGTCTGGGGATGTTCTTGAGGTGCTTCCACAATGATGGTACCCCAGTTATGAAATCCTGTTTTTACAGAAGCTGAACAAGTGCTATTCTTGATGTTATTTCAGGAATGCAGTGGTTAGGTAGCAATTTAGAATAACTTTATTGTCCTTTTGTACATATACTAATCAGCATATCTTAAAATGAAATTTCATTGCATACTGCTCTCAAAGGACCATCACCTCCAATATACACTACATAAATAAATGACAACATAAATACAAACATAAATACGAAATTATGCATATACCCACATATATGACATGTAAAAACAACACAGTCTAGTTCGGATGTATACATGTACATGACAAGAGAAACGAATCTTGTGAATTTACCAGATGGCATAGTGGCCTCAGACATATTATGCAAGGGAGAAGACTCATCAGATTGTCTTCTCTCAGTAATAATAACATTTAAAGAGCTGTTAAATTTTTCTTATGAGAACTGGCATGGTGTGGTAGTTAAGGTACTGAAGCAGTTCTCCCTTAGGCATGCAATCAGCTGGGTGATCTTGGATCAGTCATTTGGTCTCAGCCCCGATCAGCATCAGGCTACATGAGAAGTTGGCAGATTAACCAGAACCTCTCATTGCATTACATATTGGTATCTTTGCCAGAAGATGTGTGTGCAGTGCAAAAAGATCTCAACCCTGCAACCATGTAGGAAAAACACTTAGAAGAAAATCTTATAATTTCTTTGTCCTGCGTGATGGGAGAAGTTGTACAGCAAGGGCTCAATTGCATTTGAACAGTTAATTGCATTGTCAGTTTAGAGTGAAACTACAACTGAATCTGTACTATAAAACTCACATGTCTATGAACAAAGGTAATCCAAGTATGTCTAATATAATTTTGGAAAGTTATACCATAATTGGAGGGTGCTGACCCCTGAATAAACATTGGAAAATGGATTAAAATGCTACTTCTATCTGAGCAAACCCATCTCTATTTACTTAGCAGTCTCTTGCTTATTCAACGGTATTTGTACCGCAGGACAAGCCTTCTTTTGTGTATCGTTCACTATGCCGACAACATGAGGTGCTTAGAAGCAATTTTGTCATGGCTCAAAGCAGGCAACTTGGGGACAGTACATTTTTCATGATATTTCTTATCTCGCAAGTCAGCTAGAATGACCTGTGTTCAAGTATGTGATCATAGGCTAAATGCGTAACACAATAAATCAAGCCGTTCTGTGCCTTTCACGATTACATTGCCTGTAGTTTCCATCAGCTGACATATCAAGCACATATAAAACTGCACCATTGCAGCTGAAATCACGGTGTTTGCAACCCCCAGAATGTCCATTTAAAAAAAAAGGGGGCAAAGAGAAAGTTCTGAAGAAAAGGTTGTCAATCCTTTTTCATTCCCTTGATAAGAAGTGTGGCTTTGTTTTATTCCTTGTAGAAGAAATCATTCATATGGGTTTCTTTTCCTAGTGAGAATCATAAAGATAAATACTGTAACGTTAAATAGTCTCTGTGTAAAAATTAGAAATGGATGTGGATTTTTGTTGTTACAGTAAAGCAGCTTGTTAACCCATTTAAACAGAACATGTTCTGTATTGATGTAGCATAATATATGGGGTGGGGGGGAAGCAAATATGTCTGGTTTTGATATTGGCAAGCCTGGTTGTTATTTGGACAGTACTACATTATTGATACATGGAATTAGTTCCACATTTTTCCTTTTACAATTAGCATATTAATACACAAAGCTGATAACATTAAAGGCTTCTATACATGCTTGAACATTCTGGGTCTCTTCTTTCTGGAGCTGTAATACTCAGCTTTATAAGGTTGCAGATATATCTCAGAGGTTTTCTTGAGCATTATTTTCTATAGACAAGAAGGATCCTCGGTTCCTGTTTTTGGGCTAGAATAAAGAAATGAGCAAATCAAGCTTGAATTTTGAACAATCACATGGAAACATTCATTGGGACTAGGCAACCCATGTAGTTTGCTATTGTTTTCTTTAGATTTTTTTTTTTTTATGCGTAGTGTAATACTCTGGATTCTCCAATGGTAACTCATGCATCTAATAAACAGAACCAACCTTGCTTCATTCCTGAGTTCAGGCCAAGTACACAGCAAATGTAGAAATCGGTTGTAAAGGTGATAGAGGGAAAATTTTGAGACTTGCAAGATTCTGTTAATGTTTTATTTTGTAATAAATAATAATGTTTGTAAATTTATTATTTACAATAAAGTAGAATTAGATATCTGGCCGTGTTTTTTGTCTGGTTTACCTAGTAAAGTTGACCCCCAATCTTGCAAATCTGAAAGTATAATTCTCCTGCTTTATACCTTTATAATCTGATAATTTAGGGAAGGCTTTCCTGTAAATCTGTTGCTTTGCCCACTGTACAACTGCGGGCTATGCTGCCATTTATCTGACCATTCTCTAGACAGCATCTCTTCAACCAGTCTCCCAAGATCATTCCTGCACACTATTATACTTGCCCTTACTTTCTTAAATGGCTTTTTGAATTCTCAGTTTAGTCTACACTCTTAGGATTTCTTGGCAGCCTTCGATCGAAGTGTGGTTTGAGCCCAAATCTACTTAGTTTTTTGAGATCAGCCAAGATCAAACTGTGACAAAAAAATTAAAAATATATACATTTAAACAAACACGAAACATAGCCAAATCACACAAAATACATTTCTTCTATTACGTCAGTTTTTATGTGAAAGGCCAATCTAAGCACTGAGTATGGAATATTGATGGAAGGCCAATGGAAGAACTGGTCCAATCATCCTTGGTTTGGGATTTCAAAGCTTGAAAACAATTGTTAAAAAAATGTGTCACTCATATTCCCAGTGACTGGATCTATTATGTCAGTGGGATGGGAAGAAACATTGCTTATGATTCTCTTTAATACCTAGGTAGGCTTCTAAGGAAAGAGATGACCTTTCCAGGTATCTTAGTCCCAAATCCAGCAGGGTTTGATTCTTCCTCTAGAAGAATCTCCATGTTTGGTTAGGCAGGGAAGATTTGCTTAGTCTGAGTCTCCCTTTTAGTCAACAATAAGCAGCCAGACAGTGAACAAGAAACAAGCTGAATAGCAGTCAGCCAAAGTAACAAGGTAGCCCCAGTTATCAAAGAGTATAAAAGTAAGTTTAGGAAATAAACTAGGTTTCACTCCCAATAGAAAGTCTTAAGGTAAGAAACAAGGATCCAAACAGCCAGGCACAACAATTTATTAGATGAATATAGAGATCTCAGCTCCAGATTGTTCTTCCAGGAAAATGTTTCTTTCAGAAACTGTAAGCTTCTGTCCTTCATCCAACTGAGCAACTTCTATTCTATCCACAATAAGGGGTTTCTGGAGAAGGAGTTCCACTTCTAAGTTGGCAGCTTTGCCTCTAACTTCAAAGGAAGAAATATAAAAGCCATTTTAGGTTGTTCAGTCTTAAGGTATGTACAACATGGGGAAATCCTGATTTGTCGAAGAGCACTTTAATAGATGACTTTGAAATTCCTTCCAGTGTGATTCTATGTGCCTGGTTTCTTGGACAAATGTTCCTCATTCAAAAGGTCATTTTTAATAGCTATTATAATTGCTTTCATTTTCTTTTTCTTGTTAACTTCACTATTAATCTCAAAGTTATTATATTATTAGTACATGTAAACTTTTTCTTATGTGAATTAGTCGATACAATTTTTTTTAAAAAATGATACTGTTCACAGAAATAACAACAAAGCTTCTCCTCAATAAAAGCAATAGAATTTCTAAAACGTTTAGAATTTAGATCCTAAAAGATTTAGAACTTGGACATTAAAGTGGAGATTGCATCTGTGCATTTCACAACTTGCACAATTCCCACCTTTTGATGGTATTTTAAAATCAGGATATATGCTATTAAAAGTATATACAGTGATTTTTCTGGAATATATATGATATATATTCCACAAAAATCACTGTATATTCTTTGGCACGTGAAGCTGCTAATCATCCCATGCTGGTGAGACAGTCTGAACTCTGCATATGTAGGAAGCAATAGAAAATAAATGAGTTTCAGCTGGTGTTTGAAGAGTTGTCAGTTTCCTTTGCTGGAGTGTTCCAGAGGAACGTCCTTTCTGATAAAGCCTCTGAGAAACCTGGAGGAGTTTGGAAGAGTGGTTGGGAAAACAGGATGCTGAATGGCAGTTTTTGCTAATGCTTTGCATCTGTAAAGAATCTGGTAACAGAATCTGCATTGGATTTGTGTTGCAGGCAAGGGGAGTGGCTGGAGAACAAGGGAAAGTTGTTACTCTGAATGTCATGAATGAAAGGGGAGAAATCAGCCATTCTGCCTGCTATGAGAACTTATTAGTAGCATTTCTTGGTATTTCTACAATTAATAACCTTGATTTCAGAAAAAAAAAACCCACAATGCTATTCTGTACTTGTATAGATTCTTTCACCGGAAAATTGCACAGGTTTGAATTCAACAAACATTATGGTTCTTCCTGCACCTGTTTAGATGCAGCATTCTTCCACAGTGAGAGAGTGAATACTTACAAATATTATTTTTGAAAATTAGTAAATCCAGTTGGGGAAGTCATAGAAATAGTTTATGATTCCTAAGTTAAGAATCCACTTCAAAGGAGCTTCCAAATTTAAATGAAAAATTAAGCATGAACTGTGTCAGTGGCAAAACTGTACGTAGATTACTTATGACTTTTCATAGAATCACATTAATATTTTATTAATCTCCCACTGAGTCTATCACAAACTGACTTTCTTGCTGTATATTCCCCCTATTCAAGTGAACTGTCCCATGGTAGCTCCTAGCAGGGCTTTACTGTTGTTGCATCAATAGTTGTCACAGTAAGAGCCCTACATATATAAAAATAACTCCTCAGAGTTTAGGAGCAAGGAGTCATGAATCATTTAACAATGTTTTCACAATATTTTAAAATGTCTTAAGTAAACATACTATGTTTTGAAAGCAGGTTATTAATTTGAAATGTTATGTGTTGCTTTAAGGGAGGGGACAAATTTCAGAGAATCTTCTGTTCTGCTTTCCCTATAAAACTTAAGTGCAATTGTAGATACAGGTAATATCTGGAGAAAGTTGGGGACATAGTTTAGGGCATATTTATTTATTTCGTTTAATTTTTATCTTGCCTTTATAATTTTTATTTTTAAAAAAACCTCAAGTCAGCAGACATATCTAATACTCCTTCCACCTACTACACTATTTTTCCCCCACAACCATGACCCTGTTAGATAGCTTGGATTGAGAGAGGATGGCTGGCCCAAAATCGCTCAGCTGGCTTTTGTGCTTGAGACAGGACTAGAACTCACATCTGGGAGTGTTTAGTTCGTTTCACAACCAGAAGAAAACTGTTCAATATTGGATCCAAACCAGTGTTAATGAATCGATCGAAGCTAGAAGAAAAATGATTGGTGTAATTTTTGCTAGAAGTATTAGGATTCAGTTAGGATTCACTTTCTGTTCTAAGCTGCATAATTTTCTATATCAATCTCTTTGGGAGAAAAAGGTATTTAGTGGTTTCTTGGTTTGAGATTACAAGTAAAGGAAAATAAGTGAGGAGTCCATATCTTAGATGCCCTCCTAAAATCTTGATTTCTTCTAAGTAATACAATCAAGTCCTTAGAAATTAACGTACAATAAATAATATGATGTAGTTGTATATGTTTTTTTTATACAACAGAGCTAAAAACAAACATAATCTGATCTGATGAATAGTTGTGCTGATTCAGTAGAAGCAATTTTCTCATATTTATTAGTCCATACAGAAAAAATTCCCCAGCATTACCCCTACTTTTTAATGAAAGAGAATTTGCTTTTGAAATTTGAAGAATTTGTCCTAAATGATATGTGGTATCAATGTATTCAAGACCTGTGAATGAATATTCTGTCTTTTACTACACAATTATCTCTCCAATGGATTGTAGCCTCCATGGCCTCTCACATTTAATAACATTTCAAGGAAAGACATGACAAACACCTCCCATTTTTCCCACAAATTGGGAAGTAAAAGTATCCCACAATAAAATATATTTAATAGGAAGCATCACTTCAATTCTCACTTTAAAAATAAGGAAGAGTAATAGAAGCTTATTTCAAGGGGGAAAAATTTGCAAGAAAGTTTTAAGCATAGCACAAATGTTATATTTTCAATCAGTCTTAGTGTCTCATGTCCTGGGTCTATTTATTCTGTCTAAAGCTTGAATAATGACAATGATGATGAAGATACTATCTGTTTAATCATGTTTGATTCCTGGTGATTTTACAGACTAGCTTTCTCCATGTTTTCTTGTCTTCTTGCTTTTTTCAGTTGTTTTATGCTCTGGCTAGTGTTGTCTTTGACAACATCTAGCAACCATATTTCATGGCCTTCTGGATTTATCCAGACCAGATATGGTAGACTTAAAGTAAACAAAGAAGAAAATAATCTCTTTTGGATTGGACTCTCTGTGACATATTGCATTTAAAAGCACAGAGTCCCATTGATTCTACCAGAATTTACATTCACAGAAATGTGCTTAGGACAACAGCCTAAAGCTATTTCTAATGATTTTTAAATTGCTCACTTCAGTTAAATGTGTTCTAAGTTGTTACTTGTTACTTCAGTGGTGATTGGAGAAGAAAGGGAGTTCACACAAGCTAGCTCTGTCAACTGTGCAAGGAATTGCTAAGATCCAGAATGACTTGTGTATTTCTCCTGAAAGACTGGAACTTAAGATCCTTTTATATCTATATAGAAGAGAGAAGAAAGCCGCTGGTAGAAAAACTGAGTCTCTTTCTTGTGACTTCCATGGGAAACCTCCCCTTACCTCTTGATTTTTCAAAAAGCTTATTTCAGAAGCTTTCATATTCTTATTTCTTTCTGGCTTGAATGTTAAGGAGGCTTGCTTGGAAATAAGCCTAGGAAAGTGTTTAGGAAGGGAATATATGGCTGTGAGATGAAAGGTAATGTATCTTGTGTGTGTTGCAAAATAAACAGCATTGTGGCATCAAAAATCCAGTGGAGAACAATGAGAATTTCATGAACTTTCCCCAAGACTTCCCTTCTGGACTTACATGACTTGATGTGGGGATATCTGGGCAAGTTCGTTTACTAGAAACAGCCATTTCATTCTGCCTAATAGAAGAACTGAACTAGAAATCTTTCTAAGGCCAGCCCTATCAGCCTGTAACCATTAGCTGAAATGGAAGATACTGTTTTACTTTTCAATGTTTAGCAGATTCAGCTGCCAATTCAATCAATTTGTGAAGGGGAACTGAGATGGGAAAATTGTGCCTTTTGCTCCAAGAAGGTTATATGACCAGAGAGGTTCTTACTGTGTTGTCTAATTTTTTTTATTTTCTTCTTTAAAACTAATATATTCCTAAAATTAAGCCTCTAAATTTTGCAGAATATATTTAACGATGCCTAGGATCTCAGTCTACAAATATCTAATTTTGATTAAATTATACTTCCAACAAATCATTCCAAATCTATTTGATTTTTCAGTTATACAGGATTCTATTTTTCAGTTTTGGGTAAGAATGATTTGTGTGTATATTTAGCCGTACTTCATGGGAAGTTTCACTACTTCAAGGACTGAAAAGACATCCATCTGTATTTTGTACTCTTCCAGAATGGACAAATTTCAATCTGATATTTTTTTTAAAAAAACTGAAATAACAGACTGAACCACAATGTTTAGATACAACAGCAATAAAATAAATTTATCTGAAAGAATTATGAATATACTATGTCAGTAATTATGTGGTTGGGAGAACTAGTAGGAATAGTGACTTCAGATATCTCCAGCTCTGTGAAGGGAACTAACTTTCATATAGATTCCCACACAATCAAATGAACATACTGTCTTGTAATTATCTGAATAATCACATCTGTTGCTCTAGCTTGAGAAAATTTAGGAAGTTGTTCAAATTCCTCACATTACTGTCATTGGCACAATATGCTTTTCTTTTATCAGCCTCTTGTATAAAAAAGATGTTTGCATGCATATCTACCCCACATAGCATCTGGATTTGCTTAAATACATGTGTATGGAGATATATAAAAATAATATGTGACTGGACTATTCAGCAATTCAGCCCTAAATAAATTTACTGGGAAATTAATTACTTCTGTGGGATTTTAAAATTCCAGATATATTGGTTTACAATTGTTCTTAAGCTATGCGGTACAACCTTGTATGCAGCAGATCTGGGGACCCTTAATATTTATTTCAGAGGCAAGACACTCAGAATTGGATCTAGTGTAAGTCTGTGATGGTTTCAATCCATCAAAGCAGAGGTGGGATTCAGCAGATTCTGACCAGTTCTGGAGAACTGGTAGCGGAAATTTTGAGTAGTTTGGAGAACCAGAAAATGCCACCTCTGACTGGAGATTTTACTGTATCCTTCCCCTGCCATGCCCACCAAGCCATGCCCTCAGAACAGGTAGTAATTTTTTTTTTGAATCCTACCACTGCATCAAAAGGTTTTGATTCATTGTTGAAATTGTACTGTGGAAGAAATGGGAAAAGTGATTTTCACCAGATCTTGACAAGTGATAAACAAGTGATAAACAATGACTGCAGGGGGAATTGAATTGGCACTCAGGCTTTGATAGGTAGTAGTGGTTAAAATTTTTAAAAATCATCACGATAAATGTAAGTGAAATAATGACTTTCACTAATTTGAAAGTCTAATCTCTGAGCTGCATTTCTCATTTAACTAACCTCTCCCCCACCAATCCTACACAACTCCATACAAAACAAGAATGTGTCTATTTGGTATAATTAACTATACAAATTGCATATTCTATTTCTTTAAATACAAGTGCCGTTTATCTATAGCTGCTTATAGGCTGGAAAACAGCAACCTGGTTGGCACCTATTTCTATTCTGACTTCCAGATCATCCGTCTGCATGTTGTGGGTATTTACAGGAGTCTCAAATGTGATTGCAGTGAGAGTACTGAAGAGATGTTACTATAATATTAGCAACAAAATTATTAGTAACACAATTATGGGAGGAAAAACATGTTTGGTAGAAATTGTCTAATCAATCACTAATGCTGCCATTGATATTTGATTAAAACTTTAGTCCTCTTGCTCTCCCTCCCTCTCTTCTTGAATGTACTAATACATTCATTGAACACTAGAGGGCAGGCTTTTCCACATGTGAATCCAGAATTTGGATTCCTGCGTTATTGTTAGGTTTATGCAAATAGCCTTTGACCCAATAGCTTTGAAAGAGTTGAAAATTGTATTATGCCTGGAGGCCAAACATTTAGACCACCACCTTAGTTGTATGCAGCTGCCAGAGGAAATTGGGTTCAGCACAGGCTCCACCGCTGTATTTCACAGTGAGATTATCAAGTGGCAATAACTTTTGTCCAGGAAAGACAAATGCAGATTTCTGGCAGGACCACTGGAAACATTTAGCCGCCCACTATCGGATAAGATACAGATTATACTGGGAATTTCTTCTGACTTCCAAGGTCATATTTTCAAGCGGGAAATCTCTATTTCTAGCTTTCATCAACATCTCAATCAAATTAAAACCGAAACTCCAGAAAACAAATGCCTAGTAACAAATTGAAGCAATTTAAAGAGTGAATTTAATGCCCATCAGTTTGAAGAAATCCATATCTCTTGACGTGATAAAGTCAGCAATATTGAATTGGTGTTTTTTTTTTTTTAAAGTGCGGTCTATTTGTCTTTCTAAGGACCTTTTTTCCCCCTTTCTAAGTTTTGCAGAAAAAAAGTCAGCCAGGCAGAGCCACTCTTTACCATATAAAATAAAAGGGAGCAAAACAAAAACATCCACAATTGGAACAACTCCTGCGTTTTAACAGAAAACAATCATTTAAAAAAAAATTCTGTATGACTTTCTGAAGTCATGTACAGATAGTCCTCGACTTATGACCACAATTGACCCCAAAATTTCTGTTGTTAAGTGAGACATTTGTTAAATGAATGATTTCTTGCCACAATTGTTAAGTGAATCACTGCAGCTGATAAGTTAGTAACTTAGTTGTTAAGTGAATATGGCTTCCCCATTGTCTTTGCTCGTCAGAAGGTTGCAAAAGATGACCCCAAGATCATGCAATGTCATAAGTATAAACCAGTTGCCAAGCATCTGAATTTTGATCACATGATTATGGATATGCTGGAAAGGTTGTAACTGTGAAAAATGGTCATAAGACTTTTTTTCAGCACTGTTATAACTTTGAATGGTTGCTAAGTAACTGTTGTAAGTTGAGGACCATCTATATATAAAGCAGGGGTGTTAAATTTTCTAAAGCACCCGAAGGCCAGACAAGTAATTATGGATGGAAACTGAACAAGGAGAGATTTAACCTGGAAATAAGGAGAAACTTTCTGACAGTGAGAACAATCAACCAATGGAACAGCTTGCCCTCGGAAGTTGTGGGAGCGCCATCACTTGAGACTTTCAAGAAGAGATTGGACTGCCATCTGTCAGAAATGGTGTAGGGTCTCCCGCTTGGGTGGGGGGTTGGACTAGATGACCTACAAGGTCCCTTCCAACTCTGATTATCTGTTTATCTGTTAAATTGGTGGCCCACAGGGTGGATGTGTCACACACAGGCTACACCTACCCCAGCTCTGGGAATGAGAAAACTGTTGCAAAATGTCACATGACGGCAACATGGCACTGTGAGTTTGACACCCATGATATAAAGTGATTTGTTTGATCCTGCACTTGAACATTTCAAAATTAACCGAGCAGAATATCTAGTTCAGAGCCCAGTCAAAGCCAGAGGGATATGCAGCCTGTTGAAGGTTGACTCTTCTAATGCTCATAAGGAATCCATCCAGGGATTCAACAGTTGCACAAATAATTCCAAAAGAATGCTTTCCAAAGCTTACTGGAATAAGGAGAGCAACCCTCCTGCAAGCATTAAAACAGCAGCATGCCCTGGAAAGATGGCACAAATGTTCTGAAGGCTTCCCCCCAGCTGTCTGTCTGTACACAACTGCTTCACTGGTAGTCCTGGCAGAATTGTTGCCTCCCCATGCCCATGCAGGATAAGTGGGGGAGATGGAAGATTGTACAATGCAATTGTCAAAAAATGGCACCGAAGTAGGAACATTCATTAATTCTTTATCTTTTTACCATCCTAAGTACCATGCTACAAGTCGTCCTTGACTTGCAACAGTTCATTTAGTGACTATTCGAATTTACAATGGCATGGAAAAAAGTGACTTATGACCATTTTTCACACTTAAGACCAGTGGTGGGATTCAAATTTTTTTTACTACCGGTTCTGTGGGTGTGGCTTGGTGGGTATGGCAGGGGAAATCCCCATTATCCCCATTAGCAGACACTTTCAGCCTCTTATTAAGCAATGCACAGGAATAAAACATGGCACTTCAATCTAGAAACATTATTTCAACATCACACCTGGTTTGGTGTTGTATGTATGAGTCTTATGGCTCCAGTGCTATTCTTCTTGCCTTCACTCTAGTGATGCTGCAAAAAAGAGATTGGAAGGGTGTTTTGGCTTCCATTTACAAAAGACTACAATTGCTCATTGGCTGAGTTCACTTACAGTGCCATTAGTTTGTTTTCACCCAGCATTGTGTGAACTTGACCATTGTGGTTTGTAAGCCATGTTGTACGGTGTTATCTATTACATAAATTACACCTTATAATACAAAACCAGACAATAAATTACACAAATAGTGTTTGGATTTGAATGAACCAGATGTCCTACTAGTGCCAAACTTTGGTAACAATATTTTGTAACAAATTTGGAGGACCAAGAGAGGAAGTTTGATTTAAGGGAAAAATGATAAATACTTACTAATGTTCAAACACATTTCAATGATAAATACATCATTTCAAAAGTGAAATTGATTGTTTTCAGGAACCATAACACTTAACACTAACATCAGATACAAGATTCTCCCAAGACAGAAAAGTCCAAAATCAGAATACAGAGCATCTTAAAGATAAGAAGTCAACCCTAATTCTATTAGTATTGGCACTAAGGCATTCCAGAGGCAGGAGGTCCCAACAGGATAGTCTTCCAAAATGCAACAGTCAAAGAAGATCAATCAATCAGCCTTTATTGTCAGAGGACAACATGTGTACAATGAGATTAGCTGAGCCTTCCTTTGTGCACCACCCCCAACACAACTCACGGTGAGGATAGAAGTCCCTAACCCAGTTCCAATCTTATTGCACCATGTGACCTTGTTGCACAATGCGCCGGCCCCGCAAGTCTATCATACTATGTTGACATGAAGTTATTTTCCGTTCAGAAGTCTGACAGTCCATGGGTAGAAACTGTTCTTCAGCCTGTTGGTATGGCTGGCTATGCTTCTATATCTCCTACCATTACCAGTGAAGAAGTGCTGACCAGGGTGTGAGTCATCCCTGAGAATTTTTCTCACTTTTCTAAGGCAGTGAGCCTTAGCGATGTCACCTAGTGGTAGACCCTGCCAATTCCACTTTTAGAAGGTAAACAGGCTGGACACCAATATGTAGCTCTGAACTTCAGCTTCGGACTGTATGTTATGCAGGGCACGGCTTCTTCTTTTTTGCTACTTCCTCAGATTGAACCCTTTGGCCCGCCCCGTCCCCACCCCCTCCTGAGTTAGAAATGAAATCTCTTCTTTTCCCTCCCAGCCTGCCTCTCCCTTCTCTTTACAATTAATTAGCTAATAATTTTGCGTTTGATCTGTTCCTCATTAAAAAAAAAAAAGATGAATCCCTGTGTTAGATCTGGTCAGAACAAAGGTGGGAGAATTTATGTCTTAATTTCAGTTCATTATGGCAGAGAGCCTCCCCTCTCATCCTCCTAATCCCCCTCCCTCCCCCTCGGCTGCCATCCTTCAGCGGATCAGTTATCCCTGCACCCCTAAAGGCTTCACTATTGGCAACGGCCAGGGCAGAGCCGTCACTGCCCTTTATCTTCCATTGCCTCATTAAGAGAAATGAACCTGAGTCTGAGAGAAATGACACCAGGGAAATAAAAATGTAATCCCTCGGTGCCACCTATAATGAATTGTTATGAAAACCATGAAAATATCTGTCTGCGGATATTGTTCTTTGATTTGAAGTCGGTGTTGTAAGCAGTAATTTTTGTCATTAAAGCTGTTAATCTGCTCAGTGCTCCTCATAAGTTTTTATGAAGAAAAACAGCCGGGCTGCCTACACGCTCATCACAGGGAGCTTCGGAGACACAGAGTATATTTGAATAATTAGTTTTAATTACGGTTGAGCTTGCTGTCTGTTTTGGCTGCAGAATTACAGTGCTTTGGGTAGCTTGTCCATCATGGCTTCAGGTTGGGTGGCCTGATCACTTTAACTGGCCAAAAAAAGAGAGCTCCCCTTCCAGTGGCATCCAGGCATGCTTAACATGGCAGCAGTTCAACAAGAGGAACCAAAGTTATGTGGGCTGCATCCTGAAAAGCTGTATTTCAGAGGGAGCTTTCAGGGATGGTGCATGTCTGACAACAGTTGAGTTCAGAGGAAACAAAGGATGCAACAGCCAATCAAGGATGCTTGGCAGAGTCTCAAACAGTCTCTCCCTCTTGGGCTCATTCGCCTTTTCAAACCAGGGTATACAACTTTTTCTGAACAAGGGCTCCACTTGGGATTTGGCATGCTGGGAATCCTGAGGTTTTGTTTTTTTTGAGAAGGGGGGTAGAATTAAGAGAAAAAACTGAATTATAAAATCCTCCAATCTCTAATATATATTAATCACATATTCAACAAGTCTGATTAAAAATTGATTTGGATGCTCTCTTGTCATTTGGTCACACTGAAAGTTAAAATTTAGTAGTGTGTTGTTGTTGTTTTTTGGAAGGCTGTAGCAATCATAGCCAAGATATTTTAAGGGCTGAATGTGGCCCTGGAAACCTAATTGTAATTCTCTGGTTTAAAAGAAAACCAAGTATTTCTTGGTAGAGTATAGTTATTTTGAGAGATTCTTGTCATAGGGATGTGTGGCAGCTGAAAAAGGATTTGATTGAGACATGGAGTATGGGATTTTTCAGTCATTTCTGTTCATACTAGGCCAGAGTTGGCTGGATTAACTGACTTGGCTTGTAAACCACCCAAGGGCATCTGCCCAGCCATGTTAGTGGACAATTCATATTAGCTTAATTTATGTTAGAAACCTAAGGATCTGGAGAGATCCATAAAATACCTGCCCACTTAGTTCCTTTTGCATTGGGAACCAAAGCCACAAGAGGCATTGACAAGAGTTCCCTGAGGGACTAATATCTAATTGTGACAGCTACCCTTTGTTTGCAGCTTGCCATGGCCCAGTTATTCAGAAACGAAATGGCTGCTTGCACACTTATTTATTGTTAGATCTGTATCGCTGCAAGAGTTCAAGGTAGCCTATATAACACTTTATACTTTTCTCCAAGGCAACCCTCTGTGGAAGAATAAAGTCACCTATGGCAGAGAGTGGACTAGAATTTCAGTCTTCCTGTTTCTGTTTGAATATCTTACACCAAAACTTTTTTGTTTGGTTTTGTAAGAATTGTCCTTATTTTTTTTTGCCTTGTAAACTAATTCAAAAACTTTGGTTAGTAAGTGAAATAAAAAGATGAAAGAGGGCATTTTCTTTTTATTGACTGAGGTTCACATTTGGTCAAATGAATGTTGTCCTGGGTCAGGACAAGTACTTCATTCAAATATAATTTAAAGACATGTAGTTAGTCTGATTATATCCTGCCTGATTATTTTCCAATCCTTCTGAATGAGAGCTACAGGCCTTTGAGATGAAAATTATTTTTACTCAAGTATTAAAGATATTAATCTACCCTTAATCCTACCAAGCTTTGAAAAATCATCCCAAATCACCATGGGATAATTTTCAGATGTGAGGATGGAAAGATGGGTGAAGAGAAGCTCTGAAAACACCATTAACATGGTAGGCTGAGCCTGTTGACAATAAGTCAATGATTGTTTCTGACATGACTCTTAAGAGCAGCAAAAGGACATCTGTAGGTTGACTCATATTAATGGAAGAGAAGCATGTATGACTTGAGTCTTAGGACAGATGTCAAGTTCAGAAAAGTGTAGTTAAAGATCAGAGTAGTAGGAAACAACTTGTCAGGCAGAGGTTGACTTCCTGCATTTTATTGTTTTGGCAGTCTTGCTAGCAAAGCGTGAAAGGGTAGGGAGAGATATCAATCTAAACAAAACAAAATATTTTGGCTGATACATCAGTATCAATCTAAACAAAACATAAAATATTATATAGACAAAATTTCCATGCTGAAATATAAGAATTTAGGAATCCCAAAATTATTAGGCTCCGAGATCATAAAGCATCCATTTTTCCAAAAGGATAAATCATGAGGCTAGGAAAAACAGCAACATTTTGCCACACATTTGGTGAAATGTAACGTAGTTGTGGCTTGAGCTCCAAATACAAAATTGCTCTTTGGACCCACAGATTTGTGTCCTGATATCCACTTCATAAATCAAATCAAATCTTTATTATAGTAATAGATGAGCACATAAGGAAACTAATAAATCTTGGAGACAAACAACTTGCTAACAAACCTGAGAAAGCAGCACTGAGGGACAATTCAACTCCAAATCAAGAATCCACATCAGTAGAAAGGACATACTGTACATAAGAATACTGCTTTCAAAAACCCAACAAAACTCATCATACATCAAATCAGTAATTTACACAAATATGGGGATAATATATGGGACAGTATATAGCTTAGCTTCTAAATTTTCTTTTCCATTTGCTTGGAAATCTAACACATACATTCCAGACATTTTAATTCTCTTTTACCTTACTCAAGATGAAAACAAACAAGAATGTTCAGAAGGACTTTTGAAACGAGGAGAAAATTCCATTTTCCTCCATCTTTATTCTCATCTCCATCCGTGGAAACAGCAAAGGGCCATAAATGATGTGAAAAATCCAATTGCAGTTGCCCTTTTGGCCCAAAAGCATGATAAAAACTTTCCGGTGAAAGAACAAATCCTATCTTTCAAGAGCAGTTGTTCTGGAATTGCTTGTTACAATGTTTCTAATGCATTTTGATCAGTAGTGGGATTCAATATTTTTTACTACTGGTTCTGTAAGCATGGCTTGGTGGGTGTGGTGTGACTTAGTGGGCATGGCTTGGTGGCATGGCAGGGGAAGGATATTTAAAATCCCCATTCCCTCCCCACTCTTGAGGGAAGGTTACTGCAAAATCCCATTTCCTTCCCACCCCACTAACCTGCTTTCTAGCTCCATTCTCCGTTCTAACCTGCTTTCTAGTTCCATTTTGTACAGGGCAACAAAAAAAGACCCAGTCGATCAGCTGGGACTCGGGAGGCAGAGAATAGTTAGGGGCAGGGCCAGTCAGAGGGGATATTTGCCGGTTCTCTGAACTACCTGAAATTTCCGCTACTGGGTCCCCAGAACTGGTCAGAAGCTGCTGAATGCTACCTTTGATTTTGATCTTTCTGAGATGTTTCTGGGTGAACAGAGGGAAGAATGGAATCTAGTATTCTAATAAGTAAAAACAACAAGACAGAGCAGATATCAAAGAATTGAATAAAAGCTACTCCAATTTTTCTGTGCCGTATTGATGTTAATGTCTTGCAAAAAACCAAAACAAACCAGCAACAACAAAAAAAACCCCACCCAAAACAAAACCAATCTTCCTTCATTTTTCTCTTATCTTTAAATTTGATGAAAGAGAATTTGTTTCTGTAATTTCTTTGAAAGGAGAAAAATAATTTTAATGAACTTTTCATGGGAGGAGTGCAGCATTTCTGGAATCAACACTAACGATGACACATCATCAGTCAATCATGGTGTCTTTGGTAGGGCATGGAAAAAGAGAGAGTAAACCCTCTTTTTCCATGCCTTATGTTCTATATTGGACACAATTAAAAATAAACTTCTAAACAACAGGGTAGGAAAGAAGAAAGGTTGCAACAGTGAATGCAAAATTGTCTATCAAGATTGCTTTGATGCATCCTCTATATAGAAGTAATAAGAAAAAAGACATGGCTGAAGTATGAAGTTTTTATGTATTATTATGGGGCATGGAAAGTCCCCTCCATTCCTTAACTGTTCATGAAATAAACAACTAGCAAAATATGTGTTTGTTATTTTAGTCCTCTATGTGGTAACTATTCTTAACTTATCTTAAACGTACTGCACCTCTGTGTGGTTTGCCAATTGCACAGTGGCAGATAGGACACACTCCAGAGGGTTAAAATCATTGCCCAGAGGATCATTGGTTGTCCTCTCCCCTCTTTGGAAGAGTTTTACAGCTCCCGCTGCCTTAAGAAAGTTCAAAACATTCTCAAAGATCCATCTCATCCTGGGCATCCTTTTTTTTGAACTATTACCATCTACTAGATGGTACAGGATAATTAAAAACAAGGACAAATAAGCTGAAAAACAGCTTCTATCCCAGGGCAGTAGCTCCATTGAATTCTACTGTATACTGCAGTATTAATGCAATATCAGGGATTTTCAATTCAATGTATAGAATGTGAAGGATATGTGTTTGTGTTTATTTTCAGTCATAATGTACACTGAAGATGGTATTTAATTTTGTTGTATGAGGTGCAATGACAATGAGGTAAACTAAACTAAACTAATTCAAAACAGAAAGAGCACATTTCAGCATTAATGGGATATCTTTTGTGTGAGTGGCTGTTGACATTTTTTGTTTATGTAAGATTATTTATGTTTCATTCGCAACAGACGTTTTAATTAATAGAGGTAGTCCTCAACTTACAACAGTTCATTTAGTGACTGTTCAAAGTTACAATGGCACTGTAAAAAGTGACTTCTAACCATTTTTCACACTTATGACCATTGCAGCATCTCCATGATCCTGTGATTTACATTTGGATGTTTGACAACCAGTTCCTATTTAGGATGGTTATATTGTCCCAGGATCATGTGATTTTCTTTTGCGACCTTCTGACAGACTAAGCCAATGGGGAAGGCAGATTCATCTAACAACCGTGTTATTACTTTAGCAATTGCAGTGATTCACTTAACAAATGTGGCAAGAAAAGTCTTAAAATGGGGCAAAACTTACTTAACAAATTTCTCACTTAGCAACATTAATTCTGGGCTCAGTTGCGGTCGTAAGGCTACCTGTATTATTTTCTATGATTTTATTTTATTATTAAATTCTGGGAGTCCTTCATGATAAGATAGTATTTCAATTTTAAAAAATAAGTCAATGACATCTTCACCCTGTTCGATACGTTTTTGAATATGTTTTTCATCTAGACTTCTCTAATACTCAAGTTTTGTAAAAAAAAAAAAAAGCTTTTTGTATGAAACTTCAATTTTTTCTAAAGTCTTCTTTTTTCAAAGCATTTGGGTAGTTTTTTTTAAAAAAGAAATGATAGATACAGACAAGTTAATTTGCTGCTGCGGTAGAGCAATTGGAATATATTTTGGTAGGTTATGCCAAGTTACTCCAATTTACACTTGAATTTTTCTTATGTCCCTAATGGGGATTAAGCTCTACACTGCTGCCTAGAATCTTTCCTCTTTTGGATCCTTCCTTTTTTAATGGAGGATTCTATGAAGAAAGCACAATGCTGTTAGTACTGTGATTTGCTTCAAAGGTTTTTTTCATGAAATTGAAGAGTCGGGGCAGAAGTTAATAGGATGACACATATTTCGAGACCCATTTGGTGTCACAGTGCAAGTGGAGAGTCAGGTTGTGTCAAGAAGCAAAACTTGCTTGATTCTTGAAGTCAGCTCAGTGCTCATCTGTATGAAACCCTTTCCTGTCCCCACTTCTGGCATCTGTTTTCCTTTCTTTTCCTATTTTGTTAGAATGTCTGCCTTCAGTGACACTATGTCTGGCTTTCTTGAAAACAGCTTTAATGAAAGAGCAAGCCACAGTGCACATGTCCAGTTCACATGTCCTTTAGGATTTTCTAATACTGCAATGAGTCAAGCCATTGCTTCAGAACCTCAGTTGTCGTGTTTTATGATTGTGCTGACCCGGTGATGTCACACGGGCATCAGAGATGAGGTGTGGGGTCAGTGGCATGCCGTCTCCTAGGAAACAGCAACATACCATGGGAAGACAGGAGCATTATGGCCAAAAATCAGCAGTAGGGAGCTGCGAGGGGAAAAAAGCCAGGCAAGAATTCTCAAGGCTCAGTTTCAGTGGCCCAGAGAGGAAATGGGGCTCATTGGTTTGCTTGCCAAACTTTTAACCTGACCTCCCCCTTTACCCCAGACCAAATATATCTACATTCTCTTCCATAGACAGGATGCAGTTGCCAGTAAGTCCTGACATTGCAGTGACCCATTCGGCATGGAAATATCAACAAATCAGCCCTGGAAAAGTTATTTTCTCTCAATGGCGAGGCAGAAGAAAGTGCCTGTGTTATTGCATTTTGTTTTTCTATTCAAGGACTTCCTTGCATCCTGCAATTTAATCCAACCAATTCTGGCCCACTACTTCTAAGCAGTTCTCTGAATGGACTATACTGTAGATGAGTAAAATCGCATCTTAATGCCAATAGACTTGACAGAATCTTTTGAAAATCAGAATGTGTCAACGATTTGCAGATTTTTGAGGTGCCTTCTGCCTTGACAAGTGGCTGTGAAGAAAGCATAGTTTCCTGTCTGTCTCATGCACATAGGTGGATTTGTGGCTGTGCAGATGCAGGTAGACAATTCCACAAAACATCCATAACAAAGTACATTTATTGGTACATCAGGTATCCTCAAGACTCACATTTGTGACGAAACTCTTATATAACGACCAATCCTTTGTATATCAGCATGCAGATCAAAAATGGCTCCTTTCCTAACCCATCACGTAGTGATAGAAAGAAAGATGTTATCAGTCCATGAGTGCAGGCAAGAATGGAGGGCAACCTCCTTCAGCCCTCGAGGGTCAATTTAGTGGCCAATCAGGATTACAGATGTGGCCACGTGACATGAACTACATTTCCCAAGATACCTTTAACTACATTTCCCATAATGCATTCCTTTAAGGGAACAGCTCACAATTCTTAAGTAACTAACCAATTTCTGGGACAGCACACATAGCTTAGATCACTTTAAAAACTTTTTGGGATATATGTGTTTTTTATTAAAAAAAACTGAATTGGGGAGGCAATGATGCAATATGGGCAAACCCATAAAGCAATAGACTTCTGCGAAGCCTTTGATTCGATGGTATATGACAAACTACTGTTAAAATTAAACTCTTACCACATTATGACTTCAGCAACAGAGTGGTCCATGCCTAGAATGCACTACCTGACTCTGTTGTTACATCCTCTAATCCCCACTCCTTTAACCTCAAACTATCCACTATTGAGCTCATCCCTAAGAGGTCTGTAAGGGGCATGCATAAGTGCACAATTGTGCCTACCGTCCTGTCATATTGTCCCCATTTATTCGTACATATTTCCTGTATTCTTACTCATGTTTATACTTATACCTATTATCTTGTAAGTGATTGACAAATCAAATAAATAAAATAAATAAAACTTGTATCATACATATGAGCAGGAATATTTCCCCTCTTTTCCCCTAAGTTTTTGGCAATTGTTAGATACAGAGCGAGTTATTTTTAAAATAAAACTATTTTTAGATACGTGCTATAAATTTTGTGTTTTGCAAAACTGTAATGGTCTGTGAGAATTTCCTTGAGAAACAGGAGGAGGAGGGGGAGGGGGAGGAGGAACTGCAAACTAGTGGTTGGCTAGGAAAAAAATGCAGCTTAACCCACAAAAGGAAGGAGAGGGGGGAAGTGGCAAACCTCTTGGAAAGAACTCTCCTAGTTTTTTGGACTAGGAAGGTGAGGTGTGGGAGGAGAGATGCATTTTCTCTGCAAGTTTCTGTAACTGAACTAAAGGTAACAGTTAGTATTCATGTTTGGTATTTCTTGTCTAGTCCACCTTGAAGGATTGACAAAATGTGTGCCACTGACTTTTATAACTAGGTTTGGAAGGCTGTAATACAAAGTTCTAAGCTAGGGTGTGGAGCAACAGACTACAGGCTGTCAAAAAAGAAATTCCCAATTCTTTTTTTCCCGTCAAACATGATTTGCTCAACAAAAGCTTTTCATATCAAAATATCTGGGAGGTAACCTGATGATGAAATTGCTTTATCTACATTGAGATTGCAACCAAAAGTATGTTTCTGAGAAAATAATTCATGATGATGATGACGATCATGATATCAATGCAATTCAAAAATGATCCAGCCAAAGAAGGGAAAGCATTTCAAAGTCTAGGAATAAAATAAGATTAGTTTACAAGAAGAAACCCCATCAAAAGAGATTAGAGATAAAGGGGACATTTTTATGAGTTAATTGGTGAAGAGGCAGGTGAAAATTAGGATTTTGAAAGCTAAATTACTAAGGGAATGTGATTTAATGGGTGAGCTTTCTGATTTATTTGAAAAAAATACTACTCAGCTCAGATTCTGAATTTATTTAGAAAATGTAAATCAAATAAATTTGCTCTTCTAAATTAATCCATAAAAGTATTTTTATGTATGTGTGCAAAACGTTGTTGAATCACTGAATTGGGTCAAAATTATCCAAATAAATTTGGAAACATTTTTTTTCAAAGGATTTGGGATTTTTGTTTGGAAATTCAAACTGAATCATCAAAGGGACCATCAAACTCAATTTCCTAATTGAATATTTATATAGTACTATTAAAAAATCTGATGATAAGAGAGTTCAAACTTTTTAGAGATTAAGAAGTAAAAAAAAAACCATTCAAATTTTATTCAAGAGTATAAGTAGGTGGGACAGATGTTGGAAAAGGCTGTCTTTACAGTAGGTCACTGCTGTCAACATGATGTAATGGCTGTCAAGACTGCTGGCATCTATGAGGCTTTCAACACAGAAGAGCCTTTAAGCTAACTAGGCAAGAGGAGAAATAAATACATGCACAGGGAAGACATACAAAGGCAATTTTTTGACCTCCATTGGAGTTTCAGCTGCAGAACAAGTGAAAGATGTTTCCATGGTTTGGGACTGGAAAGAAAAAAAATGTCCTAGAAGCTCAGTGACAAGAGGTGATAAATAAAATGTTAAATATAGACCTAGGTAATTTGTTAGAAATAAAAACAATACTGGCTTCCTAAAGACATGAAAAGAAAAACAACACTCTTCCTAGCTAATTTGGGGTCAGACAAAAATGTTAGAAGAAAATCTCTTCTGAAAATGATACTATGGCTAGGATTATCTCTCTCTCCTCCCCCTCCCCCCTCCTCTTTCAAGTGGAGAACATACCTAATGCTCTTGTCTCCTATTTTCCCCATAACAACAAGGGTTGTGAGGTGGGGCTGGGCTGAGAGAGAGAGCAACTGGCCCAATGTAACCTAGGCAGCTTACATGCCTCAGGTGGGACTAGAACTCACGGTCTCCTGGTTTCATCTATATGAAACTAAATTGGCTTTTTTTCTCTATCTGCTTCTTTTCCTGCACTGGTATTCCAGCTGTAGTTTTTATTATATCTGTTGATTGGCCAATGATCATTAATTTTTTTCAATATATGCAGTGCATACAAAGAGACAAACTTTCCCATCCAAACTAGTAAATGCTACAATTGCATAAACCTCCATGGGATTCTAGCATATAATTAAAAGTTTAATTCCCTACTGGACCGCACATTTTGTGATTAGTCTGCAATCTAATGTCTAGAAATATTTGTATTGATAACAAAAATGTCTCTTTATTGCTGCATAAAGGTTACCTGAAGGACTGCCTTTTTCTAAGTCTCTACCTGTCCAATTCGATCTAGTAGATTAAGCATGCTGCAGGTCCCATCAGCCAAAGAGCACTCGCTGTTGGGGATGAGAAGACAGGTCTATTCTGCAGTAGCTCCTGCTCTGTGGAATATTCTCCTCTTAGAGATTAGAATGGCCCAATCCTGTAAGCCTTTCATAAGGCTTTAAAAACCCTAGCTGGGTTCCTGAGCCTGGGGCACAAATTGCATTAAGAACCCCATTTCCTCGCTTTATTGTATTTTGTATTTTTACTGTATTTCCTGGCCATGTCTCTTGGCTGCTATGTATATTTATTTTGGATATTTTAATAGTTTTAAAATGGTTTTATTGTTTTAATTGTAGTATATTTTTTGAATATAATAAGCTGCCCAGAGTTCTTAATTGATATGGATGGCTATAAAAAACAAACAAACAAACAACTGCATTAACTTCAATGTAGCACTCTGAGGTAGATCATTATCATTTACTGAGGAGAAAAGAGGTTGAGGCAGGGGTGGGATTCTACCAGTTTGCGCCTATTCGCTAGAACTGGTTGTTAACATTCTAAGCAGTTTGGAGAACCGGCTGTTAGAAGAAATTACTAGTCTAATCCTGTAAGGAAGGCAAGAAGGAAACATTCTGGTGTTGCTTACAGAAACTGCCATGTGGACTGACCATTTAAAGTTACAATGGCACTGAAAAATATGTCTTATGACCAGTGGTGGGATTCAAATTTTTTAACAACTGGTTCTGTGGGTGTGGCTTAGTTGGTGGGCATGGCTTGGTGGTCATGTTATTGGCTGGGCGTGGCCAACTCAATATCACTCACATTGAGGCACGCATCTCCTCGCCTGGCCTCTCATGACTGTGGGGATGCTGCAACAGTCATAATTGTGAAAAATGTCATAAGTCACTTTTTTCAGTGCCATTGTAATTTTGAATGGTCGCTCCACACAAGCAAAGTGCCAGCAAAGGAGGGGAAAAAACTCCAGAGACGTTCCTGAGACAGGAAGTCTAGTCCTGCCAAGAACGTAATAAGGGTTAAAGGAGAGGCAGTTTCTGTAAGCAACACCAGAATGTTTCCTTCCTGCCTTCCTTATAGGATTAGGCCAGTAATTTCTTCTAATAACCGGTTCTCCGAACTGCTTAGAATGTTAACAACTGGTTCTAGTGAATAGGTGTAAACTGGTAGAATCCCACCCCTGCTTATGACCATTTTTCACACTTACGATTGTTGCAGCATCCCCACAGTCATGAGAGGCCAGGAGAGTAGATGCGTGCCTCAATGTGATATTGAGTTGGCCACACCCCGCCAGTAACATGGCCACCAAGCCATGTCCACCCAGTCACATGATCCCAAGCCACGCCCACCATCTATGCCACGCCCACATAACTGGTTGTTAAAAATTTGAATCCCACCCCTGGGTTGAGGCAGAGTGGACCGATTCATGTTTGTGACACAGAGATGATTGTGCCTAGCCTTGTGGCTGAGCATAACTCAGGCCAAAAGGCTCTGGACAGCACTTCCAGGCCTGAGAAGAGCCTGCCCTCCTACCTTCACCCAATTTGCTACAACCTTTACTGGCAGTTGTTCTTCTTTCTGCTTCCCTTTTTCTCCCTTGCAATATGCAACTCAGAAGACTGGGGTTATGAAGCTAAGGTATAGTTGCAGTGATTCAAGCCATTCAGATGCAAATATCTTTTGCAGTCCCTTTGTTTATCCTCATAACATCACATAGGCACACAAAGTTGGGAAGTAGTAGGGCAATAGCACAATGCTACGTTTGTCATTTTGGCAAAAGCAACAAGGCCTTGCAGATGCCCATGGGCATGAATCTATTCTTTTTTGAGTCTTGTCTTGCAAGTTCTAATGCATGCAATCATCTGGGGAGGAAAAAGGCTAATTACTTAGTATCTCAATGTGACTGGAGTTTGACCGGTAGCAGCTGAGAAGGCAAAGGGGTCTGTTTATATAATAGATGTTGCAGGCTGATTGTTTGTTTGATCATTATGCTATGCGACTGTGGGGAGGTTATCTGAGTAATCACTCCTAAGGTATCTGGCACTGTTCAAAAACTTGTTTTCTTAAACTTCCCATTACTTTGGGAATTGTTGTTTAGGATAATTGTAGGTTTCTTCTGCTATGTATTAAGAACACTTCTTGGGGTGTGATAATTATTGGGGCAATAATTATTGGTTAGGCAGAATGGACGATTCCCCATCAACCTTCCTGGACAGGTGTGTTGTTGTATGTACAGTTAACCGCCTTTTTAAGAAACCCTTTCAACCTTCCGTTACTCCTCTCAATCTAACAAGTTGCACTGGGGAATGGCTTGATTTTTTGCGTTGATTTGAGCTTGCAAATACAGTGCCCTCAGAGCAGCTGTTGTTTCTCAGACCATGTGCCAGCTGTATGTCGGTGCACAGAAAGTTATTCAGAGCAGATCCTTGGTCCTGGAGTCAGGATGTTAGCATGGGAGTTCTGGCATGGTTTTTAGTGGTTTCATGTTTTTATTTAGGCTCAACACCGTTTTAGTTGTATTTTTTTTGTACTTTAATGAAACTCCCTGTTTTAATTTTGTTTTTCGCCCAGAGTTTTTTGGATATATGGGTGGCCACATAAATTGAATTAATAAAATAAATAAATGAATAAAAATAATCCTGCCCATTTAAGGTTGTGATGGCAGATTTCCCAATTTTGCTTCTGTAGTTGCCAACTTTACAAAGCTTTGATTGTACCCTACTATGTAGCCCTGTTTTTTTTCAGCTGCTGCTTAATGATGACAGCAATAGAAAATTTGAGTTTTACAAAAACTCATTAAGGTGCATCTTATAGCTATGCTTCAAGGCAGAATCGCAAGTCTTTCTTCTGTCTTTGTTAATTCTAATTGAAGCATCGAGCTTGCTAATTAGGAGTTAATTAAGAAGTTTTATTTATTTTTTCAACCTGTCCCATTCTAATTCTTAGAGCAAGGAGAAACACTAATATCAAAATTCAGTGAAGCCCAAATACCAATTAAAAGTGTAAAATTCATTAGGACTAAAAGTATTCCACTCCAGTTTTAGTCCAAGTATTAAAAGTTAGTACTTTTTTAAAAAGGTTTTTGTAAAGTTATTAACTTTGTCTTATATAAGCTTTCTTTGGGAAGTGAGATTTTAAACTAAAGGGTAGCCTGAATTTAATTCCATTCAAACAATGATAGTGACAGGAGAAAGTTGATGCAACCTGACAGTCCATGAAATAGTTCTAATAATTATTGGGCAGTATTTGAAGCTGAGATACAGTAGTTGATAAACTTTATACTAATTCTATTTAGCAATTAAAACTTCATAAATATCTGTGCACACCAAGTTAAAAGAGAGGGAAAAAAACAGCTTGATGCAAAGCTTGGAATGCTGGAAGGAACGAAGATCACATAGTCTAACTCCGGCCCAGTGCAGAAATCTAAAGATAATACTAAGTTAATGATAGTAATTGGGCCAGAATTTCCATTGTTAAATGATGTGATTGTAAAGTGCGATGTATCTTTGTGATGGTAGTTCCAACATTTTCAGTTGCTGTTGTTAAATGTGACATGACATCTAACATTTGCAACTTCTTTTGGCTTCACCATTGATTTTGATTGTCCAAAGCCAACAGTTCAAAGTATTGCTTAACAAGTGATTATTAAGCAAGGAGCCCCTGTGCTATCAAAGCAGATGGACTTCTAGTCTCTGTTTATACATTTCCAGCAAAGGAGAGCCCACCACTTCCAGAGGTAGGGCGTTCCACTGAAATAAAGCAGCTTAGCATTGCTGTATTAGAACTTTTTAGTTAAATGGCATTTTTCATTTCAAAAGATCTAGGACAGGGGTATCATAGTGTGAGGGCCAGAGGAGTCACATGCTGGTCACACTCACCCTGGTTTAGCGAAGGGGAAACAAGTTGCAATACATCACATGATGACAATGTGACAGTGCGAGTTTGACACCCCTGCTCTAGGATGTCACACAATCTATCCATGGTTAGTTGATTCCAAGTGGAAAGTACAGATTTATTACCCAATGTTACCACTGGCCATGCAAAATAATAGAAAGGGATTTAGGAGATGGCAATCATGGGATAAAGGGCTGGAAGCATATAACATCAACAGGAACTGCAAATGTGGGGAGATTTGTAATGTCACTTTGAACAAAACATTTTAAACTCTCTTGACTATTTTTAAAAGCAAAAAACAAGATACAGAAGCAATAGGTAAATTAACCAGCATTTATATATTTATGTTGGCTAGTTTTATGTAGAGACCCAGTTTGATATATATATATATGTATGTTGACATTCTTTTTCACTCTGGGCTTATTTATTAAGTAGATGATCTTATCCACTCTGATTCAAAAAGGCATTGTGCTATCTCAAATCTACAGTGAGTTGATATCCAGACCTTGGCATCCATTATTTTAGAGTCAAAGCTGTAAGCAGGGGTGGGATTCAATTTTTTTAACAACTGGTTCTGTGGGCATGGCTTAGTTGGTGGGCATGGCTTGGTGGTCATGTGACTGGGTGGATGTGGCTTGGTGGTCATGTTATTGGATGGGCGTAGGCAACTCAATATCACTCACATCAAGGCACCATCTCCTCGCCTGGCCTCTTATGACTGTGGGGATGCTGTGAAAAACGGTCATAAGTCACTTTTTTCAGTGCCATTGTAACTTTGAATAGTCACTCCACACAAGCAAAGTACCAGCAAATGAGGAAAAAAAAACTCCAGAGACGTTCCAGAGACAGGAAGTCTAGTCCTGCCAAGAATGTAATAAGGGCTAATGGAGAGGCAGTTTCTGTAAGCAACACCAGAATGTTTCCTTCCTGCCTTCCTTACAGGATTAGGCCAGTAATTTCTTCTAATAACCGGTTCTCCAAACTGCTTAGAATGTTAACAACCGGTTCTAGCGAATAGGTGCGAACTGGTAGAATCCCACTCCTGGCTGTAAGAAAGCTTCAGGAGCCTACCTGCCTGCCTGCCCTCCCTCCCTCCCTCCCTCCCTCCTTCCCTCCTTCCTTCCTTCCTTCCTTCCTTCCTTCCTTCCTTCCTTCTTTCCTTCCTTCCTTCCTTCCTTCCTTCCTTCCTTCCTTCCTTCCTTTCTTCCTTCCTTCCTTTTTTTCCAAGCTTAATATCAGCTAAGCTGTATGGAGATTAGCAACCAATGATTATCAAGAACAAAGCAACAGTCCCATTGATTTTCCTATTTCCCTAATGTATATGTACTATGTCCTATGGGGATCTGAGGCAATTAAATTACACTGCTGAGTACTAAATACAATATGCAGCATGGAGTGGTTTAAAATTATGGAATTTGGGAAAATGAGCACAAAGAATACACAAAATAATGTTTGGGAATTGTTGCCTTTTAAAACCATAAATATATATGACTTGAAATTAGGGCTTTTGGGTAGCTCAAATATAAGCATTTTATTTAAAGAAGGAAAGGATGAGAGGAAAGTTCGGAATTTATCCAGCAATAATAATGTCCAAGTCCAATAAAAATTAAATGCAAACTTTTCCTACAAATCTATGGATTAAGCAGATGTGCTGTATCCTGTTGGAAATCCATAATCTATCACTGGAATGTGAGACAAAGACCTAAATTTGTTTCTAAATACAAAAAAAAGTTCATAGTAAGGAATTGACCCTGCTAGTTATGCAAAGACCAAAACTTTATAGCCTCATATGCATCTGGGATATGTTTTTGCTGTAGGCTTGGAAACCAGGGTGACTTATAGAAGACTGAAAGGAAAGAAAGAACAAATTTCAGAGATCACAAAAGAGGCAGTAACCTGCCAGGTGTATGGAAAATGCAAGAAAAAAAAGTGTGACTCAACCACTCCAGCCATCAAGAATCTAATAAATTGGGTCACTGGGAGGGCATCAGATTTCTCATCTGTATTTTCAGATACGCCTCATCACTTTGCCTTGGGCAACATTCTTGTCACAGAATATGACAGCGCTGCACAATGAAGACAGGTTTTAAAAGAGGTTGGCTGCTCTCACTGTACAAGGCACATCCTTGAAGTACTGAAATCTATGTCCTTGCTGCATGCAGAATAAAGACGATCCTTACACATTACTGAAACCCACACAAGAAAACTATAGCAGTTAAGTTACTTAGATTCATGCAAGTTTATATATGTATTTAGCTAGTTTTTACTGTGCATTTTATATGCTTAAAGATGCAACATGTCTGTCTCAACAGTGGCCATATTTAAGGTAAAGGTTCCCTATGCACATACGTGCTAGTTATTTCCAGCACTAGGGGGCAGTGCTCATCTCTGTTACAAAGCCGAAGAGCCAGCACTGTCCGAAGACATCTCCGTGGTCATGTGGCTGGCATGACTAAACACCGAAGGCGCATGGAACGCTGTTACCTTCCCACCAAAGTGGTCCCTATTTTTCTACTTGCATTTTTTACATGCTTTTGAACTGCTAGGTTGGCAGAAGCTGGGACAAGTAATGGGAGCTCACTCCATTACGCGGTGCTAGGGATTCAAACCACTGAACTGCCGACCTTTCTGATCGACAAGCTTAGCATTTTAGCCACTGAGCCACTGCCATACTTACAGAACTTAAAATTCACTCAAATGATATTTCATGCTTTCAGAAGGACTGTATCCAGTAATCTCTGCTTGAGTTTCTGCAGAAATTCATACATGCATGCACATATATATAGAATGACCTCCATCCCTCTTCCAGCATTCCATTTAGTTGAGGCTCATCTGAAAGGAAAGAGAAATCACGAGGCTTGAATTTTTCTCCAGGTAAAGAAATGAACATGTCCATTTAACTCACCATGGAAATGTTGAATGTCATTTTGGACAAGTATCCCTCATTTGAGGAAGGAGTGACTTTACATTTTTACTTCTTTTGACCTCAGAAATACACAAGGAGTATTGACATTGTGGTCCCATTATTTGTATGTGGGGGCTCTTATATAAAATAGGTATCTGAAACTTACCAAAGGCTCAGCTAAAAAAGAAAAGAAAATCATGGCATTAAAAAATTGAAAATTTGCCAATTTTATGGTGCATTATTGATGGGAGGGAGCTCTTAAGAAAGGACTAGCTGACAGGTTACAGGGGTCCATTCCTGTCCTTAAGACAAAGGATCAGCCTTTCTAAACAACTGATTGCCAAGCTATCTGGGAACATGAGGATGGGGTACCCATACTGGAAGCTTGCAGAGGTTGCAGGTTGTCTACTTTACATTCTCTGCTTTCTCCCTGAATAATGGCAAACTTGGCTTTTTGGGAGTGTTGGAGAATTACACTGTAGGCTGGAAATCCTGAGAATGTTTTCTCTGGTAATGTTGCACTAATAACTAGAGCATACAAAACATTTGCTAGATCAATACTCGAATACAGCTCATCAGTCTGGAACCCACATTACGTATCTGATATTAATACAGTTGAGAAAGTCCAGAAATATTTTACTTTTACTTAAGAAGAGTTCTTCACTCCTCTACTCGTTGCAGTATACCTTATGCCACCAGACTCGAAATTCTAGACCTAGAAAACTAGAACTATGTCGCCTTCGGTCCGATCTAAGTATAGTATATAAAATCATACATTGCAATGTCCTACCTGTCAATGAATACTTCAGCTTCAACCATAACAACACAAGAGCAAATAATAGATACAAACTCAAGGTTAATCGCACCAAACTTGATTGCAGGAAATATGACTTCAGCAACAAAGTGGTCAATGTCTGGAATACTCTACCTGACTCTGTGGTTTCTTCCCCAAACCCCAAAAACTTTAACCTTAGACTGTCTACTATTGACCTCACCCCTTTCCTAAAAGGTCTGTAGGGGGCGTGCATAAGCGCACCAACGTGCCTACCGTCCCTGTCCTATTGTTTTTTTTTTATATTTTAATTTTCTTATATGTATCCATGTATTCATAACTATGTTTTACTTATACCTATTATCTTATAAGCAATTGACAAATAAATAAATAAAAATAAAAAAAATAAAATGTTGGGGCAAAGCTTCTATGTTATTGACAGTGGCAAGATATAGAAGCAGGATGTTCCTTAATAAAACATCTGTGGACAATGATTACTCTTGTTGCTGTTCTTGCTATCTTTAATCTGTTCATTGTCCTGTCTTTGAGCCAAGAAGTCCAGATGGTGTGTTTAGGGTTAACCCAAACTGTCCTATTGTCCTTGGGTGGAGAAGCAGAAAACAGTCCAAAGTTACTGAGTGAGATCATGCCAAATTAGACCGAAGGTTTCTCTAGTCTAGCAAACTATTTCCCAGACAAGAATATAAACAGTTGCCTTGGGAAACTCACGAGCAGGATGCAATGGTCAACAGCTAGTGATGTTGTTCCTCTTCTGTCCTTGATTTTGGAGGTGGCATACAGTCTGCATGGCCAGCAGGAAGAAATTCATCACACCTCTATGACAATAAATAGTTACAATATGTGAATATAGAGTTCACAATAGTTTCAATGGTTAATTTGTTAAACGTACAGTTGTACAGAAAAATACATGGTGCATATATTTCTGATTTGAAAAGTGAATATATGAAAAATTTGTAACAGGGAAATTTATATTAAAATCATGTATTGAGAAATCTACCTTAAAAAGCATACCTCTTGGGAATGAAAAATGTAATATAGAGAAATGTAGGTGGAAAACTGTCTGTTAGGAGATTTTGCAAATAACAAATAGACACATATTTTCCAATACCTATCTTCACCTAAATTTGATAAAATTTATTAATAGAGAAAACCAAGGGGTATAATAAACTCTGGTTTTATACTTACTGAGGCAGTTATAATAGCTATCAGCCATTAGTAAATATAACTTCCATAAAACAAAGTTTGAATCAAGGTCTTTGAGATTGAAGTCTTTCATTACCTAACACAATGTAGTGAGAGGTTTACTAACCTTGCTGAGAGAAATTTATAGTGCAAGTCTGTCTGTCTGTCTTATTCCAAAATAAGTTGTGTATACCTTGTTCATTGTATTAGCTTTTATGGTCTACGTAATTGGATTGTATTCTTTTTTATTTTCATTGATTGTTTTAATCTCACTTGGCTGTTCACTGCACAGAGTCTTTATTGACTGGAGAAAATAAATAATACATCAGTGTTCATAGCATCACAATGTAAATTTCTTTCATTTCTTCCCAACAAAAAATCTGACTGCATTTTCAGCTCATTTGACTCAGCTGAATTTGGTGAGTCCTTCACTTCAGTGAAACTTCGAACAAAGACCTGTCCTCAAGCTGCTTCACCAAAAAACCCTGTCAGGTTTTTACTCCGATCACTGCCATAAATCTTTGGAAGAGTCCCAAGCCCCACTCTGCAGCTTTCATGGGAAGTTGAATTTCATGAGGTGTGCATAGAATAGTAAATTTTACTGCAAATATAGTTAGCTCTCATAACAGGATTAAAGGAAAATTAGTTTCTTCTAAGTTTAAGACTCTCACTCTCAATATCTGTCCCAGATTTTTTTAAAGACTATGTTCCTTTCTCTTAACTTTTACACTATAGGGGATTGATATTTCCCCTTTCTTCAGATTTTTTTGTTACAACCCCCTACAAATTACTTACAAAATGGTCCCCTCTATTCCCAGGCAGCCCACTTCTTCCTTTCTAGTGTTCTAATGATGAAGCAAAGGGACAGCCATCATATGCTTCATTCTGTTGTGGAGCTCCCCTCCCCCAGTCTTCTTTGTGGGAGAACAAGAAGAGTAGAAGGAAGCAAATGATTGTGATCTTTTTGCCTTATTCATTTATTATGGGAGAAGACTGAGTGAAAACAGGATTACAGTAGTTGAAGACTAGTTACCTGGAGAGCCTCAGTGAACGTTTCTGGAGCTATCTACCTTGCAGCACTTCAGTCAATGGTGGAGGAGAAGAATGAGAGGAGCCTTCTTCCATAGCACTGGCCCAAAGCAAATCAATGCTACTGTGATGACACAGGATGGGATACAAAACAAATACAGTCACAGAAAACAGGTGAAGCTACTTTTATTCCTTCACTTTGCTTCCAAGCTCCTAATATCTTTGATAGAAGACAAAAAAACTCCCACACAAACAGTTACATAAAGAAAGAAAAAAGCAACACAAACCAGGCAAGGTAAGTGCTGAAAGATGTCCACAGATAACACACACTGGGAAGGACGCCAAGCTCGGAGAGGAACTATAAACTAGAGATATTTACATGCTTTGTTTCCAGGGTTTGCCAGTACGCAGGCTCATACTCTTACTCAGTTGTCACAGCTGCAGCCCATGAAGAGGATCAAGGCCCTTTCCTCCAGAGTAGACCACATCTCTCCCTTATCCTCTCCTCCCTGTGTGCCCTAGGATGGATAGGGGATGGGTCTTGGTCCTCTTCTGACTGCTCAGCTGGCCTATGCCCTTCCCCAGCCTACACTTCCACTCCCGTCAGCTGTTCCTCCTCTCCCTCAGAATCAGTCCCCACCAGGGGCATGACAACTACCCGCATTGCTTCTTTAAGTTGAATGGAATCACCTCTTCATTCTGGTGAAGTTAAGCAATCAAATGATCCCAATTATTTCACTGAAGTGAATCTTTGCCCTTCTGTACAGGTCTACTAAACATATTATATTACGTTATTATAACTTTGCCCTTCTGTACAGGTCTACTAAACATATTATATTACGTCAAAGGTTGCATGCAACATCTGTTGATCAACAGTGGATGAGACTGAACCAAATGTGCAGTGGTGTTTGAGTGGTTGAGGTTATGCCTTATCTCTTTTACTGAAATCCATTTTTCTTTCCCCCATTCTGCTTCTCATCTATTGTAAGTTTCAGATTCTTACTAGAATAGATAGTTGAACTGATTGCTTCCAGAGGGCTTTAGAAATTAAGCTACAGGCCTTAGATGCTAGGCCCACAAATTACTCATCCAGAGCATGGTGTATCCAAGTATCATTAAAGCAAATGTACTTTTTCCCATTAGCTAAAGGAGATAATTGTGAAATACTGGGTCATTATAATTATCATAATCCCATATCCATATTTCCATAAGTATTTGTGAACATGTCACCTTTTAAAGAAAACATGAGAAATTATTTCTCTTAACTAATACAGCTTTAACAGTATTTTTGTGGCATTGAAACATAAATCATGACACTATCAATATCTGAGTAATTGACAGAGAAAAGCTGGCTGTCAGATCATAGATGCAGTTTTCTTAACCTGGAAAAATCTAAATGTTCCCAGTGGCCTAGCTATTTGTCCTTTCACATGACTATTAGTCAATATACTGCCAAGGAAATATATTAAGACCCCCAAAAGTCATGCATTATTATTAATAAATGAATGGAGTTATTTGTTATTTATTATTTAAGGCATGAATACCAGCAAGTCTGAGTGTTACATGAAATATAGGATGGTAATTTATGTATTAAGGAAAAATAATGATTTCTTGGGGTGCATTGTGTAACCCTCTGTGACCCTAAGCAGCAGGAGACTTATCAAATCCAAACATGTACATTTAGAGGTTTTTAAAGTACTATAACTGGCAAGCTATTTAACATACGTACACCAAGCAAGTTATTTATAGAAGTACTCTGGGAGTATTTTAGGATGTTTTATTATCACTTCTGAAAGCTGCTCTGTGTTATTGATTGTGGTGTTTTAATCTAAACTAAAAGTAAGGGGTACAAAAACAGCTTCTATTCCAAATCCATGCTGGTGGCATCAAATATGTTTCAGTGATGATATTACCAATGGTTAACAATAATGTGTCTCAGCCCAAAGTTAATGAATTTTGATGATTATCATGTTTTTTCTCTTAAAATGTAAAAAAAAATCCCTTTCTTCCTCCCTTTTCCTTATCTATTTTACTTCAATCTTTCTTATTATTCTTTTGGAGCCGAACCTTTTTTGCATCTACGAAAGACCATTTACAATGGGTTTATGAGACTCCATCTCAATAAAGGCACAATAATCATTATCTTTTCCTGCATGCCATTAAAGTTAGATATTTTTCTTTAAAATAGGATTCCCTTACTGTAGACACCCTCTAAAATTATGCAGCATGAACCATTGTTTTGGATCATTTCTATATTTACCTCTGAGAATTGCTGCAGATGTTACTCCCTCTCCTGAAATGTATCTGCAGTAAAGGAAACCATTTTGCTCAGTCATGCAAGTATCAGGTGGTTTTGATGCAGACAGTAGAATACTGGGATCATTGGAGACTGGGAGCTTACAGGACTGAGGTAAGGGTTATGTTTAGACTTGAAGAAAGAATATGATTTTATATTTATTTGTTTTTATATACACATATATAGTATTTTTATAGATAACTCAAGGCAGAAAACATACCTAATATCTTTTTCTTGTCTCCTGTTTTCCCCATAATAACTCTGAGAGCTGGGTTAAGCTGAGAGAGAGGGAGGGAGGGAGGGAGGGAGGGAGAGGGAGGGACGGAGGAGGACAGAAGAAGGGGGAGGGAAGGAGGGAGGGAGAGGGAGAGGGAGAGATGCCTTTGCCACTAGATCAAACTGCCCAAACTTGAAGTACTGCTAGATGAAGGAAGGTTATGACTTATTCCGTTAGAATGGAGTGTGGAATAATGGACACACATTACAAGGAAGCAGATTCCTGATCAAAGTTAAAGGAATAAAACCTCTTAATGATAAGAGCAGTTCTACAATAGAAACGGTTCTCCAGTATCCAAGGAGTTTAGCTAGAAATACTGTATATGGGGGATGCTTTTACAGTATTTAAATTTCTAGCCTGAGCCCGGGCTGGATTTGATGAACTGAATAGCTCCATCCAACACTAATATTCTGTGAAGAACTTTAAATCATTTAAAATAATACTTTCTTATATAACTAATGTAAAAAGTATTAAATGTGAAATGATTTAGTGTTATATAAATATTATGTGATTGTTGCCATCACTTGACTATTATTTTTGACTATATATACCAAAGAATAGTCCTAAAGTTAGAAGTTAAAGTGAAGAAAGTCCATGAAGCTCAAAAGAAAGGATCACTTATGTTAGTTACACTTGGGCCTTTTTAATTATAAAGCAAAAATGTGAAAAGGGAAACAGGATTAGGATTTAAAAATGATACATGATGAATACGTAGCGTGTTTTCTTCTACTCTCATAGTTTTCAACCTGTAAAATGAATCATGAAAGTTTGAAGATAGACAAATAGAAGGTATTTTTTTTTAAAAAATGTGATAGAGGTGATAGTTAATTTGTTGAAATCATTATCTTCAGAAGTGATGATTTCATCCAAGCTAGATGGCTCTAAAAGAGGATTAGACAATTAATGGGGATTAAGACTACTGCAAAGCTCTTGATCATAATATTTGTATATTTATATTCTGTCTGCAGTATTAGATACAGATTTGATGGGTTTGATTCCTATTTAGAAGGAATCTTCAGTGCCTCAATGTAGCTATGTTATTCTGTAAAACGGTACAAGCAAAAAACGGAGTTCAATTAAAATTATTTATTTCAGCATCACCCAATTCCAAATAGACTCCGGGCAATTCACAATATAAATAAAGGAATAAGATAAAATGTACAATTAAATACATGAACAAGACAAAGTATTCAACAAACACTGAAACACAGTGATGGGATTCAATTTTTTTACTACCGGTTCTGTGGGCGTGGCTTGGTTGGAGTGGCAGGGGAAGGATACTGTAAAATCTCCTATGCAGGGCAACAAAAGAAGAGCCAGCCGATCAGCTGGGTCTCAGGAGGCAGAAAATAGATGGGGCCAGTCAGAGGTAGTATTTGCTGGTTCTCTGAACTACTCAAAATTTCTGCTATCGATTCTCCAGAACTTGGTCAGAACCTGCTGAATACCACCTCTGCTGAAACATTTGTCAAACACAACGAACATTGGTTTCTTTCACCCTATGCCAAGACTTGGGAGAAGTTGTGTTCTGTTCTTTCACTGGTTGACCTTTACTGCAAGTGTGTGGATTAAAATAGGACAGACATTATTTACAAAAGATTGACTTATCCTATTTTCTCTCAGTATTATGTTTTTAGGATAGTGGGGGGAAAAAGCTTTTTATACCTTTTGCTTACTTGTTAGTACATTTAATTGTTTTGCCTCTGGATTTTTGACTGAAGTTTTATTATTTACCTGACAGGTTCATCTTTCTACCCCTAACCAGGTGAGATCTCACCCATCCACCTGCACTTATCATAACATATGGAATTTTTTATTTAGAACATGGAGAGGAGAGGCATTCAGCAAAAATAACTTCAGGACAAAAACAAAACATGGCATCTTAGGAGATGCCCCAATTGTAAATAGCCCAGTTTGATCCTTTACAGAAGAATGTTTAATTCCATTTTCTTGCTTTTCGACCAGGTGTTTGACTGTGATGAAATAGGCTCCACCTAATTAAATCAGGAAGGGCCTTTTTAAATATGGTACCATTTCTCTGCATCTTTATTTTTCAGCAGACCCAGTTTTGAGGAAATTGTTCTGTGTGCCTCCCCTCTCCATTCCCAGCCTGTTGTTTTCCCTTTGATTTCTTTTAGAGTTTGTAGATTTCATTTAGAGTATGCCCCTTAAACATTGGGTAGACTTTGCAAATATTAGAGGAGATGCCATATAGTCACTATGTCTCTTGTCATATGAGAGAAGGACAGTGTTATAATATAAATTGTATGTTGCTTTTTCTATTATGCTTATTTCTCTTGTAATGGAGAATTAGAAAAGATGATCACACTGTGACAGAGTAAATGCACCTCTTTAAAGAGCTGGGAAGCAAATATGCAAATATATAAAATTGTTTCAGGAATAATCTGTCCATTGACTGAAGCTTCAAATTCTACAAGATCACTATTCTCATTCCCAGGGATGAGAATATCCATTACCATTCTCCATGAACAAATTCATGAAAGTGGTTTTTTTTTTAATGTGACCCATATATCCCTTATACATTCCCTGACTATTTAATATAGATGCCTTTTTGGATAATTTTGATGTAGATGATGCAACAATGAAGCTCTAAAATGTTTTCTGGTTGAATTGTACCAGGATATTTTTGTTGACTTTTTTATTTTTTGTTTTGCTGTTTTTATTGATTTATTATTCTTTGTGAGATGCCCAGATGCTGCATAAGTTGGGCAGTTCTACAAATCTCTAACAGGGAGAGTCTAACAGATATTAGACTCTAACAAATTTTAACAGATATTATTACCCTGTGAAAGTCAGAACAATCATGAACCATGTAAATCAGAACAATTCTTCAGTGTACATTTCAGCTAAAGAAAATCATTATAAAGCATTTTCCCCCTGTCATTCTTCTCTTTCTTCAAGATATGAGGTTGATTGTTGATTAAAAGGCAGAGTTTCTTACCCTGAAATACAGCAGATACAGTATATAGGGTAGTCTCTCTGATGTAAACCTCCTTATACAATGACACAGAAAAACCACCCAAAAGCAAATATCTTACTTATAAAAGAATGTAACTCTACAACAATTAGTGACAAGTATGACTTTCTACAGAATGTTCTTTCTGCATGAAAGTGTTTTCTGAATAACAAATAACTTTTTACCAATTACTGGCAATAATCATTATGCCCCCAATAATTTTATATGTTAATATACTTGCATATTTCAGGAACCAGTGACTTTATGGGATGAGTTTTGAGCATCTTTAAAAAAAAAAACCAAATGAAAGAACAACACTGAGATCTTGAAAAACCTCAACATGTTTTCAAGCGATTTCCCATAAGTTCTAAATATTCTTGGTTTATATCCTGAATTCTGCGAAGCATTATTACTGACTTAGTAGACTCATCTATGTAGATTAATGTTAGGCTGCTTACCTTTTTTGCAGTTGATTTGATGACAAATAATTGTTGCATTATATCAAAAGTAAGTGTGCAAAAATTTTGTAATGAAATGGATCTCCTTTCTCACAGAACAAAACATGCAATGTTTTAAAGTCCTATATCAATTTTTTTGAAAGCTTTTTCAGTTAAATAATTCCTGGTTTTTCCATTTGTCACAGTATGTATGTATATACAGACTGATCTTGGTAATATTTAGTTGACAGTACTGATACATATAGATGCAAATTCCCTCCATCATTCTCTTTCTCTCTTTTCAAAAAAAATAAACAAATAAAGATGGCTTCCAAAAAAAAAATGAAATAAACCATCAAACTATTATTAAATAATTACATGTTGTATTGTTCTTATGCAATTTCCATTGATGCAATATCTCAACAAAATAATAAAAGGAATCCTGGCTTCACAGTTTATTGCCTGTTTGATGAGGTGCACCATGAAATACAAGTAAATATACATGCATGGTTGAGTAGTGGGAAGTGAGGGAAATATTCTGTTTGCAGAAAGGCTCTGGCCATTCTCAAAACAGTTGTTGGTTGAGGACCCAAATTTCACTTCCTTTGTGCTCATTAAATAGCATGATTAATGAACAATAATTGTCCTTGTTCAAGTCAGAGGAAGTGAATTTCTTCAGAAATTGTAATTCAGCTGCTTTGTGTTGACAACTGTCCTTGAACTTCCCTTGTTTAAGAATGACTGTCTTAATATCAGAGGCAAAGTCCCAGGAGATGGAAATGATATTTAAACATTACCATTTCTGACTCCATATTTGGATTTGTTTGCTTATTGCAAACAATTAGGTCTGCTTGTTTCCTATAGAATGTAGAAGGAAGTTGCTGACAGATGATGACATGCATCACGTTGAAAGATAAGCAAGTGAATGTATTTTGGATGTTGTGGTTTAATTTATCATGTCCTATAATAATGATTCCAAAGTACATATTGAACAAAATTAACATCTGGGAATGCCTCGGGGATTCATTCCTCTTCTGCATTTCTGTGACATGGTCTTACAGTAAAGATGAGCACCAATTTTGTTTAAAAATGACTCTTACAAACACTGCTTTTATTACACTAAAATTAATTAAGAGTTCCAGAACTGAACTAAAGGTTCATCTGTATATTGAGGAACTCTTTTGTAATTAGCAGCTATTAAAAAGTAATTATCATTGTGTTCACTTCCTGCACTTGATTCCACCCCACCCCCCAATTTTCGATAGATGTATTTAATATTCTGTGTACCCATGCATTTGGAATGGAATCTGCAAAAGGTACGCCTAATAAATAAATTAAATTTTAACTACAATTAATCTTTAAACTTTAACTCCATATATGGTTACACTTCCCCAGGCAGAATTGATATACATTCTGGGACTCCTCCTGCCCTTACAAGGTCTTACTCATGGAGCAAAAGGCAGCCATGGCCAGGACACCGTTTTGTATAACAGTTGTGCTCATTTTTAGATGGCAACTCATGTCATAGTCATCTGTGCATGAACTATTGTAGCATATTCTACATTGGTTGGCCTTTGAAGAGCATGTAGTAGTAGCCCAGAGTGCAATTGCGTATACAGTTTTGGTCACAGCATGGTACACCTATGTCACAACCTGGCAGGTGAGCTGGTTCATAATAGGCTTCCAGGTGCAATTCAAAGTCCTGGTTGTCACCTTTGAAGTCTTTCATGGCATAGGGCCACGTTACTTGAAATACAGTAAATCCCCAATATTTCTTCCTATTCCATCGGACCTAGAAGAATGCCATGTTCCAAGTTCCTTGGTGAAGCAACATCATAGGTCTAGAAAGCAAGTTTTCTTTGGAGCAGCCTCTGCTCAAACAAATGTATGATCTACATCTATTGGCCCTTCAGATGGCTGTAAAGAACTGGCTCTTTCACCAGGCATTGAAGTTAGAATGCTCATTTCTTGGAGCTGTGGCTTGTGTTTGTGCATGGGTTATACGAGGGGAATTAATATTTTTATAGGGGCCTTGAGTGTAGTCATGGTTTGATTTTTTTTAATGGATTGAGATTTGTTCTCTGTTCAACACCCAGAGTTTATTTGCATAGATGGGCAGCAATTTGATTTAATGCAGAAGTATACCACAACTCTTTGTAGATTTTCCCCCAGTGCAGTTTATTATGGCTACCTCTCTAGATAAACATGCAAACTATAAGCCTTTAGTCCTTTAAGTCACCCATAAATTTTGTGATCAAGCAAGACTGAGTATACTAAATAGAGATGGATGTAAATTTCATTCCAGCTCATATTATAAGTTGATTGACTATATGGTGACAGCTTTGCTGCCCAAAGCTTTGTTTATTGTAATATTTAGAAGGTTCTCTTCCCCAAAAGTAGCTGTTTTTATAGTCCTCTTCATGTATTTCCCTGAATGGTAGATGTTTTAAAGAGTATAGAAAACAAGAGTGTGCATGTAGCTCTAGTACCCAATCCTTCTGTCTCTGGACATTCAGTGGAAAGATATAAAGGAGAGTCATATTGGCATTCATTTGAATCTCTCTATATGGGACCTGGATGTACTAGCAATTTTGGCTTTCTGGACATTAAACATGTGTGTGAGGGGAAATTGCCTGCTTTTATTCTACTTTTCAAGAAATTACATGTCCAGGTAAAGAAAAGTGTTCCTATTTATACAACTGTATCCATATACAGTTCATGCATGCCCAATAGCAACCTCAGAGAGTTGTGACTTTAAGCAGATGAATAGTGGAAACAGAGCTGCTTAATTAGTTGGTTTTGTTATGTTTCATTACAAACATAATTTCTGCTTAATTACTTTTGTCCACATGAAGATTATTTTAAATGAGGATGAAAAAGAAGGGAAAATGTGAAATAATTCCCCCATCGCACATTTTTGGTTGTTAAGAAAAAAATCAAGGGAAAGCAACACACAACTAGGTTTCATATTTAGTTTGGATTTTTGAATAGCAAAGGTTTGCTTCCTGTTTATTTGGTGCCTGTGCCTCTTGCTATGGTATACAATAGTCAAATACAATATGTTTAGGTTTCAATGCAGATGAATTGTTCACAACTCTGGGTGAACTACTGAAGAACTTGGAACTGTTAATGACACAAAGCATTACTTACTGAAATACATTTACAGATTCCTGAAAATCACAAGTTGCTATTGCATTGACTTGATGATGTGTAATCAGTCAGCTATTAACATCAGTTAGGGCTGGACTATATATACAATAATGGTAGCAGTTTTGCCTTGAAAACTTAGCACTGTGTGGCTTGTATAAAACTGGAATCTGAGCTTCTTGTTCACCCACTCTTAGGATACATGCTTGAGGAGTAGTATTGTCTGCTCTGTTTTCAAATTCCAGCCTATCACAGGGAGTAAAACTGTATTGAAACAAATTAAATAAAGTATTTTTGTGTGTGGCTTTTAGATGTTCCTATTTTTACCCCTTTTGCTTCATATGCAACCAAATTATTCTGTGGTAGTCAATCCATTATCTTTTATGTTTATTTTTTAATGTGCAATTGAAATCCCACTTGAGATTCTGATATATTTGCGTATTTTCATTCCACTGGCACACAGTGGAGAGTTTGAGTTTACATCTCTACATTTTTTTTAATTTTTTGATATTTATTTATTTTAATTTATAAGCTGATTGGTTCCCAAATGACTCTTGGTGGCTTACATCTAAAAATAAACACATGGGGAAAAAAACCCCAACAGACCAGAAGAGTAAAATATCGTCTCTCCCCCCAAAAAATCAACCCAAGTTTGAATTTTCCAAGGGAATTTCTTTGTTTCTGTTTAATTGGGTTTTTACCTGACCAAGGTACAGGTTCCCCCCCACCAGAAGGCTTTCCAGAATAAGTATGATTGCTCAACATAACCATCTTCAACTTCTCTTGCAACAGACATGTACCTATTTTGTTGCCTTCTTGTGACTGCTCTCTTTTTTGAATTCCTCCTTTGCAACTCTTGTTAAAAATTAATGGAAGTGTTATTGGAAGCAACCTTTGCTTTACATATGATAAACCTTGGTGGATAAAATAAGAAATGAATATATTTGAAACTATACCTTATCCATACTTGATCAATATTTCACTGGTTCCAACTTGCACTTGGTGTAAATTGGAACCATTTATTTATTTAAACAAGCAAGCAAACAAACAATAAACTTGTAAGCTTCCATATCATGAAAGGTGAATCTAGGTGGCCAACAGACATTGATTAAAACAATTAAAACAAAAGGAACTTTAATTTAAATTATCCAGTATCCCTTAGTCTTTCCCTGAGTTAGCACAGTGCACTGTCCAAGGTTCTGATTCTGGACTAATTCTTGGTACTCCTCTTTATGATCAATAAGTCTGTAAATCAGATGAAAAATAATGTCATCTATCCTTAGTTCAGATTTAAATCCTATCCTATCCTGATATCAAGAAGGACACATTTTTATACATGTATTAACAGCAGCTAGAATTGTATTTGCTCAAAATTGTAAAAGTGATAGGATATCAATAGAGGGAAAAATAATTGAAAAAATATTTGAATGTGCAGAAATGAATAGATTAACATTATAAATTAAAGAAAAAGAAGAATCTGAATATTACATGTTATGAGACTTGTTTTATAAATGGCTAGAAAATAAAATTAATTGAAAGGGATTAGACATAATTATAAAGCAATAAGAGAAACTAGTGTAATAGATATACTGAATATTATTTATATATATGGGAATGAGATTATTATTATATGGTTATACAGATAAGAAGAATATTATTAGTAATTGTTAAGCACATGAAATATGTACCTAATCGACATATGATTGAAATGGAATGGATTTATTGTATGTTAAAAATAAAAAATTGTAATCAAATAAAAAAGGACACATTTTTGTAGCACTATTGTCAGAGGTTTACATGGGTAAATTGGGAGCCTTGTTATGAGTGAACTATCTATAGCATATGACATTCACACTAATGGTTGGGAAAAGTGAAAATATAACTCTACTCTCCACTATTGCGATAGATATCTTACCTCATTCACATGAAATTCATAATTATTTGAATAAGTAATTATATCATAAACATCTAGTTGTACTCTAATCTTTTCTATGAACTACTCTTAGTACTGAAAACCTCCATGGAAAAAGTACTTTAGTCTATTACATGAATTGTATAAATATTACGAATTGTCAAAGAAATAATGGGGAGAGTACTACATAGACCAGGAAGGCAGATGAAGCTGAAATAAGTCCATATATTCACAAGCCTCATTTTCTCAGTAGTTTTTTAAATCACCAGATTGGATGTAAACATATTAAAAATGGTGCACATAACAACATTGCTGTTTTAATTAGAGAGAAGCAAACAGAAACAAGGAGCCATAAGCTATGCAAGTATTCCTGTTTTAATTATTTATTAGAGTCAATAAAATTAAATATTTTTATAGCAATTCTGAACAGGATCTGAAGTAATTACTCTGTCAAATTCATCAAAAATTCCTTCATCAAAATAAAAACCTTGATGTCACTGAATAATTTATAACACAAATACAGGGAAATTGTAAAGTATTATAAATAGAAATCTGCAGGGTAAGTGAACATGAATTAGTTAGGGGGTTATGTTTCTGGAAGAGGCTGTCATAAGCAGTATACATTTTTAATAAGCTGTTTTTGAGGTCTAATAATTTTCCCCCTGGTACAGCGTATACTAACATTTTAAAGAAAGAAGGAATAATGATTTAGGAGCACATCTGCTTTATGATACCTGCTAAACTGAATGAAAATTGATGTATGGGGATATAAACAATACCTTGAATTAATATTTCCTACTGAATGAATAGTGGTGTCTCCATGCAATTTACTTGAAAACTAAATACATTGCAGTATATTTAGTAAATATAGCATATGAAAAGGATAAAGTCTCCTTTGAGCCTTGCTCCATTCCTGGTGAATTCTTAGCTGTTATATGCAAATAGGTTAGTAATGACTTTGTGTTTGGCTGCATGATTGTTTTATTTCCCAGTTTAGGCTACATCTTGGTATCTATGTACATCTGGTCTCCAGTCCAACTACTAATCTTGTCAAACCTTCCTTAACTTTTTGTTAAATCAGCCAAGATGTTGTTCCTGAGCAGCACTATGAAGAAAGAAGAAAATATTAAAATATGAATGAAAAATCTGTCATTGAGAAGAGGATCCATACAAGAAGCCCTTTTTCTCTACAGCTTTTTGTAAGGCAGTTTCTGAAATGTTACAACTGTTGGCCTCATGGGATAAACCAGATAGGAGTCACAATAATATAAGCCAATTCAGATAGGAGTCACAATAATAAGCCAATTCTGCTCTATTGTAAAGTTACATTGACAGAATCTTGCAAGTTTGAAAGTACAATTCTTCCCCCACCATCTTCTTATAGCATGAGAAACAAGGGAGGGTCTCTTCTGAGTCTCTTGCCTTGCTCACTATCCAGCTGCAGGCTGCACTGTTTCTTATTTGACTGTTCCCTTGGCAGCAAGGTCTTTCCAGAGGTTCTGACCAGTTCTGGAGAACCGGTAGTGGAAATATTGAGTAGTTCAGAGAACCGGCAAATCCCACCTCTGATTGGAGATTTTACAGTATCCTTTCCCTGCCACGCCCACCAAGCCACACCCACAGAACCAGTAGTAAAAAATTTTGAATCCCACCATTGGGTCTTTCCCATATACCACTACAAGAACCCAAGATTATTTACATTCTTTCTGAATCCACAAAAAGCTTTATTCAGAACAGAAAAGATGGGGAATTCCTCCATTTATATTAAGGATTATAGCCAGTCCATGGTGGCGCAGTGATTAGAATGCAGTACTGCAGGCTACTTCTGCTGACTGCCAGCTAACTGCATTTGGCAGTTCAGTCTCACTAGCTTAAGGTTGACTCAGCCTTCCATCCTTTCGAGCTGAGTAAAATGAGGACCCAGATTGTTGGGGGCAATATGCTGACCCTGTAAACTGCTTACAGAGGGCTGTCAAGCACTGTGAAGTGGTATATAAGTCTAAGTGCTATTGTTATTGTTAGTCATTATTGTCTGGCTCATTCATATTCTCTGTGTGATTTAAGATGCACAGAGATCTGAATAAACTAGAGATATTCATATAGTTTTCAGACACATGTAGTGATGTTCATAAGTTTATCTTTGTTATTGATTGCACAACTAATGCTGGCATGCTTAAAACAGGAGGAATTTTCACTGAAAGTATGGAATAAATGCTCTATTCTTTTAATATAGTAATATTGAATTTCCATATTACTTACCTAGAACTCTCATTTATTTAACAGTTTATTTTCAACTAGCTATGTACTGAATTGTACAGAATTTTTCAAAATATACCTACTTTCCACCATTTTGTGTAATTATTTTTGTAATATTCCTTATAAGGAGTGAATAGGTGTGAGATTCTCCATGTATTAAAACTTTTATTGACCCTAATGTATTCAGAACAGGTGACATATTATTCTTGTATCAATCTACTAGTTCAGAGTCAAGTGTTGTAGCAGCACTGTCTTTTTGTAAAAGATATAAGAGCAAACAAATGCAACATTCAAACATATCTAGAATTGAAAATGATGGAATTATGAAGGATGAATCTAAAATAGATTTCAAAAATCAATTGTCCTGTAGTGCTCTTGCTAGTATGTCTAACAGGCTTCTGTGGGTGCTTTCTTAATTTGAACTAAAATGTTAGTGCATCATTGCATGGAACAACTCCAATAATTTGGAAGTGTACCTATTCTCTATTGCTAAAAGAGATAGCTTAGCATTCTAGAACCCTAACTTGGTTCATTTTAAAGTTAGTATGAAAGAGAACTAACAATCTATTTTATAACATAACGTCTTGGAGAAACTCATGATATAAATACTAAGCATTAATAGTTTCATCTCTCCATCTGACTTTGAAATAATAACTTTTTATATGGTTTTTCTCCCTTTTTATTGAGGTTGGGGAGGGCTAAATTTTGAATAAGAAATCTGTTAGTTGTCCTTGTGGCTTTTTTACTTCCCCATGATTCATCCGTCCATCCATCCAATTTGTATAGCTTCCTATCTCACCTCAGTGACTCTACTCACAACAATTAAAATCATACTCAAATCCCAAACAATTAATAGAAAAACTTATAAATCTATAAACCATCAACAGAAACAGCAGTAAAAACAGAGAAATAGCCACAATCAGCAACAACACCATGTTAGTACCCCACAATCAATAAAACCTTTCAAGAGATTCTCCACCGCCACCAAACTCCAAATGCAATGGCAGAGACACATAAAGGCCCGTAGGATTTATTCTTTCTGTCAATTAAATACTTTACAGACTTTTTTCTACCTCACTGATATTCAACAGAAGATCATTCCTAGCCATCATCTAGAAAAATATTGCAGGAACACTCAGATTTGAAACACAGTCCATATTTTGCAATTGAGCACTCAGTCCTTTGATGATGATGAGCATTTATTTTGTATCCTGGTCATCATCAATATGGTAAAAAATGAAATAAAATCTATGCACTTGTCGTAATTACCCTTGATATGTTCCTTAATATTTTGCTTCAAGGAAAATATACACTGTAATAATAATTATATCACTTGGTTTCATGTCTTTTTGGGTATGGAAATTTAAAGTTTTCCATTACGTCATTTGCTATTGCTGAAATATTATGCTTATAATTCTGTTATTATCTATTTTATTTCCTGCTAATCAAGGATGTTGTATATTTCTTTTGGAAGTAGGATAGAACAACAAAGCAGAGAAAAAGAATCATATCATTCTTTTAAAACTATAAATAGTTTTCTTTCCTTTATTTTTTCCAAATAAAGTTCTGGTTCATCTGTAGCTGAATTAATTGGATGTGTAGAGCAAAGTTCAGAAAGTGAATAAAATTCTCAAAGATCATAGGATGCTGTTTTTAACTTTCTCCTTTATTTTAATTCTTTAAAATAAAGAAACTTTGGGGAAACTTGAAGAGCAGCTGCACTTGTATAATTATATTGAATGGAAATAAAATTGTTTTGCAATTACATTCAACTTTTTGCCATTTCAGTCCTGAGCTCAGTTATCTCTATAATTAATTTTACTATTTGGAAACGTTCTGCTACATTGTCAACATTGCTTTATTTTTTTTAAAAAAGGTGTTGGTGTAACCCTTCCCATTTTCTACTTTCTAATTAATTATTCTTACCTTCCCAATAATGCTGTCAGAGTTACTGAGATATAAACTCTTATGCTAGAAGAGGACAGAGAACCCTGCAACTAGTGACTTTTCTTTTACCTTCTTGAACCTGATTTGCCACAATATTCCTAACTACTCTTCTGGGACTGTGCCATAGGCACCAGAGTATACACTTTTTGGCAATACAAGATTATAATTGCAAATCTAATGGGAATTAGAGCCATAAGGGTGTGGCTCAGAGATGGTATTTAGCAGGTTCTGGCCAGGGATGGGATTCAAATTTTTAACAACCAGTTCTGTGGGTGTGGCTTAGGTGGTGGGCATGGCTTGGTGGTCATGTGACTGGCTGGGTGTAGCCAACTCAATATCACTCACATCGAGGCACGCATCTCCTTGCCTGGGCTCTCACAACTGTGGGGATGCTGTAACAGTCGTAAGTGTGAAAAATAGTCATCAGTCACTTTTTTCAGTGCCATTGTAACTTTGAATGGTCATTCACACAAGCAAAGTACCAGCAAAGGAAGGGAAAAAAACTCCAGAGAAGTTCCAGATGCAGGAAGTCTAGTCCTGCCAAGAACATAATAAGGTTTAACAGAGAGGCAGTTTCTGTAAGCAACACCAGAATGTTTCCTTCCTGCCTTCCTTACAGGATTAGTCCAGTAATTTATTCTAACAACCAGTTCTCCGAACTGCTTAGAATGTTAACAACCGGTTCTAGTGAATAAGTGCAAACTGGTAGAATCTCACCCCTGGTTCTGACCATTCTGGAGAACCGGTAGCAGAAACTTTGAGTAGTTTGGACAACTGGCAAATGCCACCTCTGACTGGCCCTGCCCCCATCTATTCTCTGCCTCCAAAGTCCCAGCTGATTGACTGTGTCTTCTTTTGTTGCCCTGCACTGGAGAATGGAGCTGGAAAGCAGGTTAATGGGGTGGGGAGAGAATGGGATTTTGCAGTAGCCTTCCCCTGCCATGTCCACTAAGCCACGCCCACAGAACCAGTAGTACATTTTTTTGAATCCCACCACTGGTGTGACTGGAAGTTACTGGAAGATTTTCTGCGGTGAGCTGGTTGCTGCAGAATGACTGCAGTAAGGCCATCAGAGGTCTGTAGAAAATGCCTCATTTCATCTCAATGCCATAAAGCAGACTAGTTGGTAGGTTAGATGAGATCTTCTTTGTCTCTGTTGCTATGCTTGTAGAATGCTATGTTTGCATTGAGCAACAGGGGGTTTGCAATCAAACTAATCTTTTTTATTTTTTTAAAAAAAATCTCTCCATGAACTAAATTGATAAGATAAAGAAGGGCACTGTCCAAAGGCTAATTTCTGCACCTCCTTACTAATTAACTGGAGGAATGTCTTAACTCCGGCCATTCTAACAACGATCGCAAGAAACACAATTGGAGATTTTTGTGAGGATGGTTCTGGGGGTTTGGGAGTGTTCCAGAGAGTGGCACTCTGTCTCTGTGGAAATGTGTGCTTTTGTTCCTCCTTCTCTTCCCCTTCCCCCGTGAGATATACTGTGCAAGAAGTCTATGCAAGAAGTCTGCACGGTTTTAGAAGGATGGTTGCTATAAGGATGGATGTTATGATGAATGAAAACAGTTTACCTTTCTTCAGTTGATCTTCCAGACACAGAAAGTGAAATATTACAAGAGGAAATGACAGATGTAGTGCACTCAGCAATAGTGATTGAAGGACAAACATCTAATATTTTCTGAGCAACTTACAGCTATATCTCCTAGTTTCCACACATTTCATCATACTACAAATATGCCTGTTGAAGATGAGAGAACTGAGAAGTAGAGAAGGGGGGGAAATCTGAGCTGTGAATCACTTTGCAGTCAATTTATTTTAACATCCAAAAGTGTCATGGTTGAAGAGCACAAGTAAAATTGTTCATTATGAATGAAGCTAGAAATGTCATAAACTATACCAATTAATGCCTCCCAAATCCTTTTCATTTTAACTCTTCCTCCTCCTCCCCAACATTTACATATGAGACACTCTCCATATGTCTGGCTCATTAATGAAAGTTTGCAAGTTTCTGATTTAGTTCACTTGAGAGGAAGCTTGATTCAGTTTAAACGTCTCCATCATTTTTCTAAGTTAGAGTGACTCAACAGTGGCCTTGGCTGATTCAGATGCATAACTGAGTTTCAAATTGTTTTCTCAATGTTCCAATTTAAATTTAATGAATCGGTTTATTTGTTGATTCTCAGGTGAAAAGACTAACTCTTCAAATTGATCCTAACATAACAAACATTATAACGGACTGAATTATTTGCAGATTAACTTGATTATTATCCTTTCTGACGTTAGACGGCTTGCCCAGTTTAATCAGCATTGGAAGCCTTCATAGAATCCTTTCCATCCTTGATATAGCAGTGGAAACATATTAAGACTTATAACAATGTAGGCAAATTCCATGCAATTTCTGTTTGTGTTGCTGAAAGCAAGGCACTGATATATTTAACTGGAATCTGTTTTCTGTCCTACAATTCTCAAAATACCGTACTGAAGTTTAGGACTGGGGTGATAACTACCATGGCGAATAATACTGCATTATTCTTCTGTATGGATGCTACGAACTCATTTACACAGTCTTTGTTTCAAAGCTGTTCTTTTTATATAGCTATATGTACAAGGACTGCTCAACCATTTCGCAGCTTTGAAAGAAGCATAATATTTTCCTAATTAATTCAGAGGTATTGCCTAGTCCAAATATCCTGAATAAGAAAAATATAATCTTTTCACATACACCTATATAGGCATGAATGCAACAGCACGACTTTTCAGGAGAGTTAGAACATGATATGTAGAGGAAACATATCTAATTAAATAGAACTGATTAATTAATTACAACTAAGTTACATTTAAACTTATTTTTTTTAATGTGCTCATGAGTTTGTTTTTTTGCTTTTCACCAGAGTAGGAAGAAATCGTATTAAGTACTATCACTCTTTTGTTTGGAGACAGTACGTAATAACATGCATGGAAAAAAATGGATCCTGTTATGAGAGAAATAGTTTGATGGAACTTTGTGCAAAGAGGGAAAAAGGTAATTTACATCAAGCTCAAAGCAGAATTCCCAGCAAATAATACATTGGAGAAGCCTTATGGATGATTTGAATTGGAGTAGAGCAAATTAGGGGCATTTGTTCCTCTCTGGATGAATTAAAAAACTATTCCAAATTGCTATGATTTCCTCTGGGTTTGGAATTCATATTCAGCACGTAGCCCTAGTAATTTCTCTTCTACTTTTGCTACTATGATTTTTTTGGATGGGCTGTTGCAATGAATTCTCAGATGCTTGCAGAGAAAGCACGTGCATTCCTGCTGTTAATGAAAATAAATGATAGTTTGGACAAATGACTTGAGGATAGACAAGTTGAAGAAGAACGAAAATGTCAGCAGGCAGATGCAGCAGACAGTAAAAGAATGCTGAACATCAAACTTGCAAAATGTTCTGCAAAACGTCAAACCAAACTAAAGCAAGCAACAACCATGCACATATTATACAGACCAATCTAAATTACAGGAATAATAGCTAGCCAGCAGCCAATGGTAAGAGGATTGCACCAAAGCAGAAATAGCTCAGTTCTTTTGAAGCCAGTTGTCCCTAGGGAGGCCGGACATTCATTGATTTGAAAATGCATTTGGCCAGTGGTGGGATTCAAAACTTTTTACTACCGGTTCTGTGGGCATGGCTTGGTGGGTGTGGTGTGGTTTGATGGGTGTGGTGTGGCTTGGTGGGCATGGCAGGGGAAGGATACTGTAAAATCCCATTCTTACTCCACTCCAGGGGAAGGATACTGTAAAATCCCATTCTTACTCCACTCCAGGGAAAGGATACTGCAAAATCTCCATTCTCTCCCCACCCCACTAACCTGCTTTCCAGCTCCGTTCTCCTATGCATAGCAACAACATAAGACTCAGCCGATCAGCTGGGACTCAGAGGCAGAGAATAGATGGGTCAGTCAGAGGTGATATTTGCCGATTCTCTGAGCTACTCAAAATTTCTGCTACCAGTTCTCCAGAACTGGCCAAAACCTGCTGAATACCACCTTTGCATTTGGTCATTTGTACATCCCACCCAACCCTTGAAACCTATAGAAATAAGAGAATGCTCACCTCCCTCCCCTTGGCAGAAAGCAATTGAGTTCTCTTTTGTTTTGACAGCCTGCTGCATTTCTTTGACAGCCATAGAAAAAGGAGTTTGCCCTCATCTGTGGTCAAGAGAGAAACATGGTACATTCTGTATTTTTGCTATTCTACCCAGAGCGGGTACCTTCTCCATGCTGAACATGGAATGAGTCTTCTCAAGATAGGAGGCCAAAATATACTTCCCAACTTGATTTTTCTGACCAAAATCAAGCTGGGTTGTAAACCTGTATGAAATCAAACAGTTTTGCTCAATTCTTCTGATACTTGCTGCACTTTAAACTGATACACATAGCTTGTTTCTGAGCTTCTGGTGTAAGACAGTATATTTACTTTGCTTCCTTCATCTTATTTGAAAATCACCAACTCAAATGACTTTAAGGTTTTTAAATAGCAAATCCAATGAATTCTTTTCAGTCAACGTTTTGCAATAGAGAGTTCTTATGGAGAAAAAAACTATCCAAATACATAGGAGAATAAATATAAATGTTCAATATAACAGTGGTTTTTGAGATCTTCCTTCTTGTGATTGCACAGTTCCTCTCTGCCTTTTCATCCAGATCCACTGCTGACTCCAAAGTCAACTGAACAAGTGTATAAAAAGCTAGCCCAATTACAAAACCCTCTTTAAAAACTCAAATAAATATGTGCCTTTTTTGGTTATGAAAAAAAAAGTCTTGCATTTGTGGATATGCCAAGGAATGTGCCCAGACCTTATTTATTTATTTGATTTCTATCTTGCCTTTACTTCTTTATAGATGTCTCAAGGTAGTGAACTTATATAATAACCCTCTTTCCTCCTCCTATTTTCTCCATAACAACCTGTGAGGTGGATTGGGCTCAGAAAAAGTGTCTGGCCCAAAGTCACCCAGCTAGCTTTCATTCCTATGACAGGATTGGAACTCACACTCTCCTGGTTTTTAGGTTGACATCTTAACCATTAGACAAGGTGTGTCAAACTCGATTTCATTGAGGGCTACATCAGGGTTGTGTTTGACTTCAGAGGGCTGGATGGGTGTGGCCAGCTTGATGTCACTCATGTTGGCGGTGGGGGGGGGGGGGGGCTGTGATGGCCTGAGCACTCTGCAGCAAAAACAGAGCTTTGTTTTTGCTGGCAGTGGGCTGCAGGAGGCCATCACAGCTGAAAACGGAGCTCAGGAAAGCTACATGCAGTCCTCCTGAGTTCTGTTTTTACTGGCAGAGGCACTACAGGCAGTCCTTCACTGTTTCCAGGGTGACCCCACAGCCAGATCTGAGCACCTTGTGGGCCCATGAGCCTTGAGTTTGATACCACTGCATTAGACCAATTGGCTCAAACCCTAACCCTCACTCTAATCCTAACCATAGTAAGTTAACCCCCCTCTTACTTAGCATCCCAACAAACTTCACAGACATCTCATAAGCCTAGTAGAATGAAAACCAGAAGTATGATTTTATATATATGTTTTGTTGTCTCAGGTTTCAAAACTACATAGGCCAAGTGGCAACTTCAAATCTCAACAAACAAATGCTCTGTCTTACATATTAGCAAAAAAAAAAAAAATTAGAAAATAAAATACAGGCTGAATAGTCAAGACCTTGTTGATGATCCAAACTCTGTCAAGGACCTTGGAGTACTCATCTCTAATGATCTAAGTGCTAGAATCCACTGTAACTACATAGCCAAAAAGGCATTAAGAGTTGTTAACTTAATCCTACATAGCTTTTTCTCTGGTAATATTACACTACTAATTAGAGCATACAAAACATTTGCTAGACCAATACTTGAATACAGCTCATCAGTCTGGAACCCACATTATGTATCTGATATTAACACAGTTGAGAAAGTCCAGAAATATTTCACAAGAAGAGTTCTCCACTCCTCTACTCATTGCAGAATACCTTATGCCACCAGACTTGAAATTCTAGACCTAGAAAACTAGAACTATGCTGCCTTCGGTCCAATCTAAGTATAGTATATAAAATCATACATTGCAATGTCTTACCTGTCAATGAATATTTCAGCTTCAACTATAACAATACAAGAGCAAACAATAGATACAAACTCAAGGTTAATTGCACCAAACTTGATTGTAGGAAATACGACTTCAGCAACAGAGTGGTCAATGTCTGGAATACTCTACCTGACTCTGTGGTTTCTTCCCCAAACCCCAAAAACTTTAACCTTAGACTTTCTACTATTGACCTCACCCCTTTCCTGAGAGATCTGTAGGGGGCATGCATAAGTGCACCAATGTGCCTACCATCCCCGTCCTATTGTTTCTTTTATTTTTCTTATATGTATCCATGTATTCAGAACTATGTTTTTACTTATACCTATTATCTTGTAAGCAATTGACAAACCAAATAAAATAAAAATAAAATAAATGACTCAGCAGTTCTCATTATGATTTTACCTTCTTCAGTTCCTAGTCTAAGCTTTGCATTCTCCTTCCAGATGTCACCTTGAACTAATGCAATAGCCACATAACAGATGAATTTAGTCCTCCTTCCTATTCTGTTATTGAGAATGATTCTTGAAAGTGCCATTCCTTGCTAGTTAAAATAACAGCTGCTAAATAACATGCTGGCCATTAATCATGAGCAACAATGGATTTCACCAAGATTGCAGGTCTATATGCCTTTCAAAAGGAGATGGAGGGGAAGTTGTATCTTTTTATTTATAACACTAACAATGATGTTTTTTATTATTACATTTCTTTAAAAGGTTATAGAGAACTTGAATGGTGCAGAATATTTAAAAAAAAACGTATAGAGAAACTTAATAAGAACTGCTACTTTATTTTCTGTTTTACAGAACAAAGAACTTATTCTCTGTGTTATCTTTCAGTGGGTTCCTGAACAAAGCTCCAAAAGTAGCAATAAACACGAAGCTGTCATGTAATAGACACTGTATTTTACACTGCCTACAGGGAATCACTTTTAAAAGTCTATAACCTACAGCAGATTTTTTTATCTGAGTGGCTCAGTCACATAAAAATAAGAATTGATTAAAAAAAGAGTCGTAGGCCTGGCTTCATCTTATGAAATGAGTGAACAATAAATTAAGGTATTATATTAAAACTTTCCCCAATGTGACAATTAGAAATAGCAGGCACAAAGTGATTAGGTTATCAATTTTAGGCTTTGAACGGTATATGATATCTATAGATTCCTTTAGCAATGGATCAATCCTGTCAGCTGTCCTACTGACCCACATACACATAAAAAGAGACTTCCTTTTAAGGATACAAAAGAAATCCACCACAGATTTTTTTCCCCGGACATAAAAATACCATGATCCACAAAAGTGGACTCTGCTGAAGCTGAGTGCTATCCATGAACAGGGTGAATAATTTTTAAAAACACCTTTTCTCCGGCTACCTGCATTACTCTGACCTAACTACTAAATTAAATGTAGGAATGCTCTAAACAGCTTAGAAACATAATATTTTTGGGTAGGAGAAGTTACAAAGTTAGAGAACCAGTTTTCCATGCAAAAAAGCCCAAACCGTCTGTACATGGGTGTAAGCCGCTAACTACAGTATATGAAACTTGCAAAAATAAAAATACAAAAACCATCTCACAATCTTTTTCTGCTCATACTACTCTTTGGCAGGTGACTTTAATTTGCATGGTGTTTTCAGGCTCAGTGCCAACTTCAAACATTGTTTAATATCATAAATTGCTCTAATTAATAACTTGTCTCCCTTGCAAGCTGTATTTTTTCCGCTGTTAGGCCCAAATCCAGATGGCGAGGATGGACTGTCCAGGATTTTTTAAAAAACCCTGTATTGTCCTGGTTTTGGTTGGCCTTATGGTCCCATCTGAGCCTTTTGTGTAGCATTTCAGAACATCAATTTTGAACACAGCTGATATACATAAAAGCCTCAGCCTTATCTTTGAAAATCCTAGGTTCATGAAGTATAACCTAGCTAACTTTAACTGATTTAATTTGAAGACTTTAAAAAAAAACATTAAATAATTATAGGACATTGAGAATAGACAGCATTATGATGGCGAAGTTGCCTTTATGATGGCGAAGCATCATAAAGCATTATGATGGCGAAGTTGCCTTTAGAACAACCTGTAAAGCTTTAGGACAGGGGCTTTAAACTTGTGGCTCATGGGCCAGATGTGTCATGTGCATCACGTGGTGCTACCATGATAATGCGAGTTTGACAACCCTGCTTTAGGAGAATCAAGATGTTAGCACTTTTCCTTTCTTGTGGTTAAAGGTAATCAGTCAAGGCAACCAAGATAAATTCAATGGGTATTTTGGTAATAGTTTCAGGTCTGAAGCCAGATTGAAATAGATTTATATAATTGTCTTCTTCCAAGCACCTATGATCCCAATCCTGTCTGTTACAAGAGAGGTAATGTCACCTCCTCTTTTAAAACAGTGAAACTTATATAAACCGATGTTAACTCTGATATCCATTAGGGACAAGCATCTAGGGAACAACTAGTTGTCCTAACCTCTACAAGAATCATATTTACACTCTCAGATATATTAACTCAAACTGATTTCATCAACTTTGACCAGACAGTGTTGCCATAAAATCTATATGGTCTATAGTATAGTAACTATAGTAACTAATTTAAAGAAGATGTTAGCAATTGTATCCTCAAAGGACCTAATAGTACAAATGTTGTATTACGGTAGGCTATTCAGTGGTCAGCTGAGGACTTGAGTTGAGACAATACCCCCTCCTGAGGTGGATTAAGTCTTTTCTGCTGCCACCACTGTTGCATAGAACATGTGATTACATACAACATACTTATTACCACTGGTGAATGCATTGGTATAATCCATTATATCTTCCTATTTCTCCAAACTGTAGTAGGGTCAAAGTATCTCAAAACTATTTGTATTTATGATATGTCTTATGTCTTAATGGAATGAGGAAACTGCCATTAATACTCAGATGTTTTCCCCAGTGTACATATCAATGTCTTTGAACATAAGGTCAAGAAAATAAAGAGTTTTCCTCCCACTTTTGAGAAGAACAACTTTCACCTATTTATCACACTGAACCCAATCTGTCCATGAAAGACTTCAGAACAGCTTAAGACAGTCCCAGACTATCCTTCAGGGAAGCAGTGAAGGATATGATACTGTTCAGCTTTACCCAAAGTAACCCATTCCCTTTGGGACATGGAGTTTCATAATTGCATCAAATAGACTGAGAAATGATGGTAATTCTAATCCTGAATTTCTTTATTAAATGACCTCAGTATATCTAATTTATATAATATATTGGCTACAGGAATATTTGCAGCTCTTCCTCCATAGAAGTATCTAATACTTCTTGGATACTTATTTCAATATATATGAATTTAGGGATATGTTTATAAATGTGTGTGTGTTTTCTGGATATCTATGTGTGGAAGTCAGACCAGATGAAAAGGGCTCCATTATTTGTCATTTTATCTTAATTTTGCTGTGATCTTAATGCATTTTTAAAATGTGTAACTGATGGATTTGCTATCGAGACATTGTAAATAAATATTAATTTGACCCCTATGCCTTTTATCTTGCATAAGTCATACATTTGTCACCCAAATTGCTGGTGGCCTTCTATGTTAAGATAGAGAGTATCTTAATTTACTGCACCTCTGTATGGTTTGCAAATTGCACAGTGGCAGATAGGAAACGTCATTGCCCAGAAGATCATTGGTTGCCCTCTCCCCTCTTTGGAAAAGCTTTATAGCTCCTGCTGCCTTAAGAAAGTTCAAAACATTCTCAAAAATCCATCTCATCCTGGGCATCCTGTTTTTGAACTATTACCATCTGGCAGATGATACAGGATAATAAAAACAAGGACAAATTGGCTGAAAAACAACTTCTATCCCAGGACAGTAGCTCTTTTGAATTCTATTGTATAATGCAGTGTGGTGTGGTGTTGGGGTTTTTTGGTTCAATGTGTGGAGTGTGAAAGATGTGTGTTTGTGTTTATTTTCATGGTCATGATGTGCACTGAAGATGGTGTTTGATTTCATTGTACGAGGTGCAATGACAACAAACTAAACTAAACTAAAGTGTGATCATAGCAAAAATCTATGGACTTTACACATCACCTCTTTTAATATTTACTGTATAACTCAAATACACAGTGCTTTCCTAACTAGTACTTTCCTAACTAGTACTTTCCTAACTACCTAGAACCATATGATCCATAAACCAGAAAATGTATCAGGAGTGAAATGACCCTGGTTTCTTGATGGTTATGAAAAAAATCAAATAATGTTGACAGGCACTCCTGTAGAATGATTTGAAAAGCTCTAATAAAAGAGAACATATGTAGCTCAGGGTTGAAATGTGGAGTCCCTTGGTGCTTTCTGAATATGGTTGTTTGCTTGCAGACTTTTCATTACCTGACTAGGTGACATCATGGTGTTACCTAACTGGATAATGAAACATCTGCAAGCAAACAACCAAGTTCAGAGAGCACCAAGGACTCCATAGATTGAGAAACTTTCATTTATGTCTCCCTCCCTGAGTAGACTCATTTTTGGTGTGTGTACAAATGAAGTTTAAAGCTTTGGGTACTCATTAGGCTTTGGAAAAAAAATTAAAATAAGCTATCTGGAGATCTTGGACCCACCATAAAAGGAGGATTATATCATTATTTGTTTCTATTGCTTTGCTTTCTCAAAGGCTTCAGATTAGTAGCACAAGTAGATTGTAAATGGTATACCTTACAGATTTCTTGAGCCTGACATTGTGTTGTAGTCTTCAAAATGATCTGCAAAGGAACATGAAGAAAGTGTTCAGTTTTTTGGCCTAATTTTCCAATGCAATAACCTAATTTACTGGTGTTTGGTTTACAAAATGCTAAGCTACCATAAACTATACACACATCCAGGCTGCAGAAAGCTGGGTAATTAGGACAAAGTTGTACAAATTAAACCACTCTTTTAAAACTTCAAACCAGCTAACTTCTGACATACTGTATTGCCAGGGCTTCTGGGACCAAACCCAATTAACATCTGAGTATTTTATAAGCATCATTTTAATTGCATTTGTATGCAATCTTCTCTCCAAATGCCTTTCAAGGTGCTAGCTCTTGTTCTGATTTTATTACTTCAGTGATTTAAATCCACTTTCTCTGTGCTTCCTGTTAATAATGACTAGTGCTCCTTCAAATGATAGTCAAACATAAACCAATCTCTCTAAAGAATTATACTTTTAAACTATTACACTTAACTTTATTACTACATTAAAAATGTTTTCCCATCTCTATTGGAACATAATGCCAGGCAATTATTTTGATCCAACTGTCAGATCTGCAATGTTCTAAGGAATGTTTTACTTTCCATCATTTAGGTAGAGTTCTTCCTTCTGGCCCGCATAAAGTATTTTTTAGACTATTGATTATTGCAGACATTTTTTGTTCATGAAAGCTTAGTGTGGTCTCTGGGATCAAGAAGGAGGGCAGCCAAGTCAGTAAAGACAGACAAGAGGAAGGATGTTTCTTTGAAAATTGGATGAAAATTCTCTTTTCTTTTGGGTTAAAAATATTCACTTTTAATATGTGGTGAGAGTATAATATGAATAGTTGCTACTTTATATTTTAGTCTCTGTATTTAATGATTCAGTTGACATGTAAGATGCAAATTAATGGCTTCTTCTTCTGGCTCTCATAATTGGTTTTTCCAGCAGAAAAGTGAGCATCACTTTCCTAACAGTTAGGTACTGAAATTTACTGAAAAGGGAGCTTCTGAATTACCATGTGATATTTGTGGTAGCTTATTCAAAGAGTAATGGAATTTACTCCAGAAAATGTCCAATCTTTTTCACCCTGAGATTTGCACCTGGTCTTTCAATGGTGTCCACTCTGCCCAAATTGGAGACCAATGTTATTTGAATTTAAGTTATGGATAATAACATGAAACTACAGTTTACATAATTAATTCCCAAGTATTTGATACTGTGATTCTTCCACCATATGAACGATTACTGCATACTGGAAATCCCTGGAGGGCTAATCTCCCCACCATAGGAGGGGATACAGGTGGTCCTGGGACTTCATAGTATCCACACTTGGTACACTATGCACAATACCATCCATGATATGATGTGTATGTATATGTGTAATGGGCAGAAGGAATAACTCTGAAGAACAGGAGGAAGAGATGCAACCAAGACAATGGCCAGATAAAAGAAATCTCAATGCTAGGCAGAACCGTAATCTGAGAAATGATCTCAGTCAAGCCCCTTCCTCATTCTCATGAAGATAAAAGAGGGGGGAAAGTGCATTCAGACTTGCACGATTCTCTATTATAACCTTATAATAAAAGTTGTATTAGCCTGTGTGTCTTTGAGTTCAATGTTTGGTCTACCTTAGAGGGCTGGTGGCAGATGCCAAAAAAGGTTGACATGGTCATAACTGCTTGATTAAACTCCTGATCCTCTAATACATACTTGCTACATCTATGTACCAAGGGGCTGGGCTTTGGTCAAAACTACCATCTTGTTTTAAGGATCCTCAAGGATGCTCTTGACTATATTTTCCTTCCTTACCTGGCAATTCATTTTTCACAATTTTATGATTTTCTATAATTTCAGTCCCCTCTGTGATAGCCCTGGAGGATATGCTTAGTGTTAGCCCAAAAGCCAAACATTGATGTGATAGCACTATACTTTCAGAGGCTTTGAGATGAGACTTTGCCCTGGAGTAGTTCTACATGCTCTTTGCACTCCAGCCTATGGCTTGATCTTGTTCCTGTACCTCCTTCTCTTTCAAAAGCCATAACAAGGAAACCAGAGGAAATATCAAGATATCTGGGCATTAATTGCTAGCTTCTGTCTAGGTTATGGGTCTTGCAATAAGCTGCCCTTACAAGGGTTGAGATACCTTTTCAGCGAAATACATTGTTCCTTTTGTTGGATCAACTGAAAATATACTGAAAATATCTGTATATACATAAAATAAAATCTGATCTTTTTTTAAATTTGAAAGCATTCCATAACATTGATTTCACCTTTTGCAACCTAGTGTACTCCATGGCTATTGGAATACTGTCCCAATCATCACATCTAGCAAGAGCAGTACTTGGGAATTATTGGGGTTACATAATTCTGGGATAAGTATATTTGCCTTCCTTATTGGGGTTATTCAATGTATTTGTGGAGCATGCTGGGAGGGAACAAATCCATTGATACTAGTGTTGAATTTGATTGTAAATGATTGAAAAATAGTTTAGACAAATAAGAGTGGTTATTTTATATTTGTTTTGATGCCTTACAATAGTAACAATTAAATAATGTCTGCTTTATTTGTACCTTACTCAATCAAGAGCAGATTATCAACCATACATTTTTTCCAGTTGAACTTGTTGGGCAAAAAATTGTCTATAGTCTGAAGGATCTAAATGGAGCAGAAATTTAAAAATCCACAGAGGAAGAACTAGTCTCACAAGCTCCCATATCTGGTCAGTTTGAAGGTGACCAAAGAGTGCATTCTTGGAGAAGTTGGGGAAAGGAGAATTAGAACTATTTGTCCATAACTGTCTTATTCCATCATGATATACTTAAAAGAGGAGGAAAAATAAACCCTACCTATCCAAGGAACATGCAGTTGGTAATTCCAAATTCCCAACCCTGAATTTTCCTTCTTCCCCCATTCTAATTGCACTTACTGTACCTTCCATTTTCTGTAAGTGGAATACAACAGAAAATTGATACTCAGAGGTTACCCATTTTGAATTTCTGCCCTCCAGAAAAAAAATTAGATCCTAAAAATGTAAATGGCTTGTCCTGTAATATTATAAACTTTTTCTCTTGACTGAATGTTTTGCCAAACAAAATAGGCAGCAGTGATCATGGAGCTGTCTGAACTCATTCAGAAATGGTGTTTATCATTTCTTTAGTATGTGTAGCGCATGATAAACATGAGCATGTATAAACCATCTGCCATGGCATTTGGGATGCAGTGCTCAAAGGAAACAGACATTTCTTCCTTTCAATATACGACACATTCCAATCTTATTTAAGCAGACTTCACAGTGCCACATAGTGCTCTCTTCTACACAGTCCTTCCTCAAAACAACTTTCATATATGCTTTGCATGAGCATCATTGTCAAACTAAAGCTGTACTTGCACCAAATAGAAATGTTGTTTGGTAGGTGAAGTTGCCATTTGAATTATTTCTAAAAGGCATAAAAATAAAATTTAAATAATTAATTTAATTACAATGTTTAAATAATAAATAATGGATTAAATAAAAAAATACAGGAATGTACTTTCTTATACATTTGTTTTGCCTTGATTCAGTCAAGAAAAATATACATTCACATTGTATATGTATAATGGTTTATTTATTTCCCTGTGTTGCAGACTGCACATTGCTCATAAAGTCCCAACTCTTGCCAAATGTTCTCTTCTAAGAACCAGAACCGAATGCTGAAGAGACAATAGCCTCAGTTCCCAGATGCATAATGATCCCAAGATCTGACTATGTATGTGATTTCTCATATTTATGACAATGGCAATATCCTGAGGCCGTGGATTACTTTTTGTGATCTTCTGACAGGGAAAGTCAATGGAGAAGCCAGAATCACTTAACAACAGTGTCGCTAATTTAACAACTGCAGTGATCCGTTAACAACTGTAGCAAGAAAGGTCATAAAATGGGGGCAAAACGTATTTAACAAATGTGTCGCTTAGCAACAGAAATTTTGGGTCAGTTGTGGTTGTAAGTTGAGGACTACCTGTATACATTTTCACCTGAAAGATTGAGCACACAGGTGTATGCCTGTATGGCCTAAAATTACCTAGTTGCACTACTGCTTACTAAAAAAAAAAAAATCTAATGAGCCATGGTGGTGCAGTGGTTAGAGTGCAGTACTGCAGACTACTTCTGCTGATTGCTGGCTGTCTGCAATTTGACAGTGCTAATCTCACCAGGCTCAAGGTTGACTCAGCCTTCCATCCTTCTGAGGTGGGTAAAATGAGCACCCAGATTGTTGTTTGGGAGGAATACGCTGACTCTGTAAAACCACTTAGAGCAGTAAAGCACCGTGAGGTGGTGTATACGTCTGCTATTGCTAATAGAAACAATCATCCTGAGTTTTCATTTACATTCCTTCTGTCTTTTTCTCCTTTCTGCCATTTTTAAGGCACAAAAATCTGTTAGGGAATAAGAACGGGATATCTTTTGACTGGTAGTGTTAGGTGCCATCTGCCCAGAAGTGACACATTATATTCCTTTACTGAATACCTGCATATCTACATGTCATTTGGGCACAAATTTCGTGTATTTACAGTAGGCTTTTCATTTACGCAAAGCTAGCGGCATATTGTACCTAGGAGATACATGGATAAACCTTCCATGATTTAGTTCCTGTCATCTCCTTACTCACGGAAGGTCAGCTGCAATCTCTGCTGTAACACTGCATTTTATTACTCGGCATCAATTCTCTGGCACAGTGAAATTTAGGCTCATGTTGTAAGTCAGTATTTTCAATTTTATACTCCTCATTTATAGGGGCTATTTTCTCTCGTGGTTTTCCCAGAGTTGTTACTGAGAAATGATTGAGAAATCATTGTGGGTATGTTTTGCAGAAAGACAACTTGGCGACAGTAAACAGGCTCTGAGTTTTTCAAGCCTTCACTTATGTGCAGACGGCAGTTTCTCAACTAGGACTGACAGAAATGTGCTCAGAGAAATAAGGAATATATCTTGATCCAAGACACCATATTGAGAACTTTGTCCTCTGCATGAAAAATATCACCACCACCATTACCACCACTGCCACCACTGCCATCATCATCATCATCATCATCATCATCATCATCATCATCAACATCATCATCATCATCATCATCATCATCATCACTATGCTGTGAGTTGAGGAGGCCTAATTCTTTGTATCAACAAAGGCCCTTTTCTTACTTACTTGATTCCGTTCAGATTGATTTGGCTTGTAGAAACACAGTGTGCCAAGTACAAAAGTCATCCAAACTAATCTGAATCAAATCAGCTTAGATGCACCTAATTGGATTCAGCGGCAATCCAATTTTAAAAGTTGGTTTTATCCAGTAATTATAGAGAATCACCTTTTAATTAAAATGTTAGATGGAATATTTACACATATACCAATTTGCTATTGTTTAGGAATAAATATTTTCTTATCTTTATACTTCATAGCTTTCTATTTGTGAAGATACTGAAAGAAGAGTGTTCATTAGACATTTGGGTGGACAAATAGTACTCTATTGACTATTGATTTCAGTGATTTCAACTCCTAGTAACTGCATAGATCCCCCTCCATAATAATCTAACTGTAACTGTTGTTTCAAATCTCCAATGGTGCACTCGTTGCCACTATAGTTGAGTATATCCACCTTGCTGGTGGTTGTCCTCTTTTTCTCTTTCCTTCCATCTTTCCCAACCTTTTCTAGAGAGCTAGATCCTCATCCAATGTGTTCAAAGATAATTTCAGACTTGTTGTCTGTGCCTTGAGTAGGAACTCTGGGTTGATTTGTTTAATGTGCCATCGGTTTGTTTCCTTTGCTGCCCACAGTACTGCTAGTCCTTGACTTACAACAGTTCACTTAGTGACTGTTCAAAGTTACAATGAAAAAGGTGACTTATGACCATTGTTCACGCTTGTGACCGTTGCAGCATCCCAATGTCATGTGATTTACATTTGGCTGTTTGATAACTGATTCACATTTATGATGGTTGCAATGTCCCAGGGTCATGTGATCATCTTTTGCAACCTTCTGAGTGCAACTTTCACTTTTCTAGAATATCAAGGCAATACCATAGCTTGCACGATTCTGATCTTTGTAGGTATATACACATCATGGGCATTCCAGTGCAAATCTTTTTAAAGAAATACTTAGTTCACATATCATATTATTCAACAAGAAAATCATGGATTAAACAAGGCTAGGCTATTTTTGAATAATATACAAAACCATATACATGATTTGAAAAACTAATTCCTGGTTCTGAGCTATATGTTAAGCCAAAACTTAGCAAACTACATTATAAACCAAGTTCACATTTCTAAACCAAGGAAAAAAATACTGGAGAAGTGGAATGGCTGAAAAAGTAGTTCTGGTTGCCACTGTGAAACAATGGAGGAGCTATCTCCATGTGTACTCCTTTGTAGCTTCTCCAAAGGATTTTTTCAGGGAGGCGGTAATTTCTTATCAAAACCAATAATGTGATTCTGCTTACTGCTTCACCAATAAAGGACAGCTTCACAGTCTTAGCATTACTTTTCCATCTCTGTTCAGACTGTATTACTTTCTTTTGAAGACTATTTTTGAATACGTTTTATCTCCGATAAACTGAGTATTATTGAACAGTGGGCCAAGTTGGAGGCATCAAAGGACATTTATTTATGTTTTGGATTTTGTTACGTTTGTGTTATACTCCAGGTCATCAAAAGCATACTTTCCAGAAGATATATATGTATATTTCTGAGTTTATTGTGAGAAAATCCAATTTTAGTTTACTGTATTGATTATTGCTGTAATTGGTGGAAATCAGTCACAATTGATAGCTAATTTTAATAATCTTCAGTGTTTTGAAGTGTATAAAATAAATATGTTAAATAAAGAATTCTTCCTCTTAGCCTATCTAACACCACTAGTCTTTCTGACCATAAATGTTAGTTGTAGCTAAATTCTGAATAAGTCTTATTCAGGCTTATTATTTTCAAGGAGAAAAAAACAGTTGAGAAATAACATTTTGTATTTTTTTATTCCAGAAAAGAATAGTATTTTAATGTGCCAGAAAATGTTGGCAGGCATAGTTGACTACTGAAAAAAAGACATGAAGGTAAAAGTTAGTTCTTGAGAAGATGGCTTGCCTTAGAGTATTTTACCAGTATAGTTTCACATCCTGTTTTTTGTGGGGGGTTTCCTTTAAAAAAAAAGGAATGAAAACCACAGATGACTCACTGATGCAATTACATTAACGCTACTTCAAGTGACATATTTAGCGTGGGAATGTGTATCTCAGGCTTCTGTTGATTGGATTTCCAATGTGATTATTAGACTATGTAGACTCTAGGCATCTGGTTTTGAAAACACTGTGTATGATTAGTCTTAAGCTTAGTCAACCATCAAATAATGAGATTGAAAACCCTCCTTCCAATGTGTGCATGTCAATGATCAATGTAGCATTTTCATTCCATTGTGTTTGCACTATTGCACATTTGTAGGCCAGCTGTACAGCTTACCTATAAAAACTGCAATAGAACATCTAAAGTGTTGGCTATTCCCCCAGCTTACTATGTACAAATCTGATGAGTTCCCTTTTACTCCCTTTAATGCAGGGTTGTCAAACTCCCGGTCCACGGGCTGGAAGCGTTATGCACTGGCCATGCCCATGCCTGTTTTAACAAAAGGGGGGAAAGTCCCAATACATCACGTGACATTGCCGTGATGATGTGAGTTTGACACCCCTGCTCTAATGTTATCAAGGTAGACCACACTTGGAAACCAAAGTCATGCATGCTAATGCTACTTTTATTATGATAGTATAGTAACAGAATTGTACAAGTCTCAATGTGTTTCCCCTCCCTCCCGATTGTATCTTCATGAGAACTAGGGATTACCATGTCTGAGATGCTTTCCCAAATTCTGTTCCATAATCAGATTTCTTTTATCTCATCATTGTCCTGGTTGCAGCTTTTCCTCTATTTCTTCTGCCTATTTCACCTCTGTAGTGTTGTATATATATAGCTTTGGAAACTTTCCCCTCTCTCCCCCCCCCCGCTCAACAGTTTTGAATCGAGATCCAGGCATGCACTCATGCATGCAGATAGGAGCATGCTTCAAAAAGCAGTTGGAAGAAAAGCTTTGGATATTGGGCTGTGATGGGCCCTCTGCACTATTCATCAAAATAACCCATATTTTCTTCATGTTTCTGCACTAGCCTGGAAACAGTTGCAGCTGTTTTAAGGAATTGACTTGTCCTGTAGCTCTTAAAAAAAACAAGAAGATACATGAAAAAAGAACTGGATATTTTATTGCTTTATGCAGCCCTTTTCTGGCACACAAACATGGTCATAAATAGTGCTCCATCCTCCTATGTTTCTTCACAAATATTTCTTCACTGTGAGGTAAATTGGGCTGCAAGTCTCCCAGTGAGCTGCTGTGGCTACAGATGGAGTAAAAACTGGATCTCTCTGCTATCAGTCAAATACATTAGCCACTATATTTAATCCTTACTCAAGGCATCTGCTTCCTACTTTGAAACAGTGTAGTCCCTTTATTCATGATGTAAAGGCCACATTTCCCTCCCAAATACATAATCTGCTTTTCAAAAAAAAAGACAGCTTTTCTGCTGTTCCAGTCACCTGATCCATGACATTCTTTGCCTCCCCGATGAAGTTTTTGTCTGTAGTAGAAAAGTGTTATGAATACAACAAAACTAAGAAGAATAAAATAATAACTGTGTGTCTGGAAGCATTAGCACCATGAATCCTTCCACTTGCTATAACATACGATCCCACTTGAGTTCAATTAATATGCAGCCACTGTCATAATTAGGCACATCTCTAATGATTACAGTGGTAAAGAATCAACGTTCATTGCATTCCTTTTGCGTTAATGTTTAAGAGATTGACTCAACTGAAAGAGGAAAAACAGTAGCCACATAATTTCCTTTTGTTAGCTTGTTTATTTATTTACTTGTTACAGTTTATATGTTGCTCAATGCAACGAAGCTTAAAACAGTTTTACAAGAGAAAAAACAATGCTTCATTAACCTAGAAACTATCACAATCGATAGAACAAAGTAGCAGCAGCAGTTATTTCCAGGAATAAAATATTTTGTTTAGCTAACTGTTTTGTTAAAGGCACCTATTTATTAGGATAAAAATTGAGAAAACGTGCAAAGATCAATGCTACAGCAAACTGCATATACACCCTATAAACAAGAAAGGATGTTTCCTGATTGTAAAAAATGGGATTACACCATTGGAGAACTGCACGAAGGATAATTATGCTCCATGAATTCTTATCAAGTGAATGCAACCTGTATTTGTTCCAGTAACATACAGTTGCAAGAGTACTGAATGAATTAATTGGAATGTGATCTATTTATTGTCCCTGAAAATCTGCTTCAGGTTTAGAAGTGTCAAAATGTTTTGATTTATTTCAGTGGAATGTGAATGAATTTCTCTTCACGGAGAGTCTCAATCATACCATACATATGCTGATTCCTTTTATTTACAGAATAATTTAAATATTAGCCAATGCTCATAATTCAAGGCAGGGTGCTATTCTAGAGAAATTAATGAAAGCAATTGTTTTAATATTATAAATAATACTGATATATTTTAAGTTCATGGTGATGAAATATATTAAGGTTGCATTTTTATAGCAATGGGATTCAGTTTATTCTCAGGTAACAGTGCCAGGTAATGCAAAATCAGTGTAAAGAAGGCCAGATTATACGGTTAAATATATATAAAAGTCTTATTGTAAGCCAATTTCCCTTGTCATCTAAATATTTGGGACACAATTCTTCAGTTTTAGAGTTATTGTTGAAGAGTCCCAAAAGCAACTTTTTTTTGTTCTACAAAGGTATCTACTTCATATGGATGGAAGATGCTACAAACAGACCCACAATATGAAGGTGAGATTTATGTATTTGTTGAGTATGCTTGTGACCAAAAGTGGCTCAAAGAAGGAAGCAGCTTTATAAAGGTCAGGTGCAAAACCTTTAGAATTATTTGGGCAGTTCCTACATTTAGAATGTCACCAATAAAAGTCCAAGGAGAGTCAACTATTTTGTAAGCCATAAACCTGGTTTTTCAAGTCTTCTCTGAAAATGTTCTGAAACAGAGGGCTTTTTCACTTTTTGTTGTCCAGCAAGTGAACATTCATGATATTTTTCTGCTAGATGGCGCTGTTTTCTAACAAAAGTTGTACAGTAAAAGCTTTGTCCACCAATAAAATGAAATCAAAATTTAGATCCACCCTAATTGGCAAATCAATATGCACATGATATATAGATGTAGATTCAAAAATGTGTAAAGGCAGATAATAGATATCAATCCTATAAATATTCATATATATTAAACATATATTTTCAACAACGTTCCCATCACATGTCTATAAGTAATACACACATGTAAGAAAGTTGCTGTAGTTCCTAATTAAAATTACCGTATTTGTGGTTACATAGTTTAGTTTAGTTTAGTTTAATTTCTGGTCTGCTTAGAAACAATCCAAGGTGGACAATGAAATATTAGAAAAACCTTGGTGCTAACTAAAGAGAATGAAAGTTATGAAAAAAGTTACATTTCCAAAACTGCTTCATTGCACTAGCACTGATGTGCTTGAGTCTCCTGCTTAAACCACTTTAGATGTAAAAATGTCCAGCCTGAGGGCTACAGAAACACCTTGAATGAAAACAAACCTAGGCATAATTTATCCACTCTGTTGGCAAATTAAAGTCTGCTATTTTCTTGGAAATACTTCTGAGGAAAGAGTATTCCTCAGTCATAGGCATGTTCTTGTTTGTCTTTCTTTCTGAATTCCTCAGTTTGCTTGAATGGAGAATGCAAGAAGCCATTTCCAGTGAAACTTTATGGCTTTGATTGCTATTTGGAAATGTGATTCATGAACTTAAGTTACCACTCAGAAGATCAAACTTTATCTTCCAAGTTGTATCTTAAATAATATTAGTTGTGAAAGCACCCGTTTTCCAATACTTACTAGCAACTGCATCTTTTTCTAAGGCTTGTCTGATTGCTTCCTACTTTTATGACTGGAAGAGAGATGGTTAATTCATGGTCTTAAGTGTTGCAAAGAAATTTTTCTCCCATGTTATGGAAAAAGGTTTCTCCATCATGTCAAAATCTCAAAATTTAAAGGGTAAACTTGTTTTACTCTTGCCTAAATCTGCAACATGTATTACAACTGATGAATGCTGTATTTTTACAAACTTATTTCTGAAGATATTAACACAATCAAGCTTTAGTGCAGCATTCTGACTTTTCTTTTTCTTTAAAAAACAATATCCAGTGTAACTCTGCTATCTTATTTAATTTAATACTTAAGTTAACATGCTTAATTCAAAGCATGTGTATTTTATCCATCACGTTCCATATGCATTATGCTATGTTATTTGTTGGCTGAAGTGATATTTGTTGATTTTCCTTATACATGTAAATTCAGGCCAAATCTAATTTTTGGGTTTTTTGGCATTTTACACTGAATTACAATTTTCCTGCTGCCTCAGTCATATTTTTATTTCATTTTCTTTTAACCATATTGAAAATGCATTTGTTACTAATCAACTCACTTAAACTTTTCTTTTTTCCTTGAATTTGCTTTACATCTCCAAATCCACTCAACCCTAAGTATCCTCATCCTAGTCCACAGGGCAAAGTGGCTTAGGGATAAGAGAAATTGTTCTAGCACAAGTCAAACTCACGGCTGGCAAGCCAGATGTATCACGCTCTGGCCATGCCCATGCCTGGTTTAGCGAAGGGGGAAAAAGTTGCGATACATCATGTGATGCTGCCATGATGGTGTGAGTTTGACACTCCTGTTCTAGCACATGGCGAAGATGTCAGGTTCACCAGCTTAACAGAAACTGTCAGGGATAGCTTCTTGCAGTGTTCGCAATTCAGCCTTTCATCAATATTGTGGTTTGCTTCTGCTTTATGACTGCAAATGAAGAGCTTGATAATTTTTTGGAGCGGGATTTTGTAATCTTCTTTGCTATAAGCTGCCACCTAGAAATAAGGTATGCATTATCTTTGAGTACAATAAAATTGTTCCCAAAATGGTATTGTGAGATGCAGATATTTACTGATTAAAAAGTTAGGTAGGTTCGCCACATTGAATTTATTATAAAAATAATAAAGATGGGATTTAAAAAAATCTAAATCAATAAATAAAAGAGCAAGTATCCCCACTGCCAGCTGGGATTAGGAATGGAGGATCCCAAAGGAAACAGAGATCCAGGCAAACAATATCACATGAGATCCCAGAAGGTCCTGTGTTCTCAGCTAGGATTACAAAATGGCTGCCAACGTAAGAATTAGGTAAATAGCAAAGGCAGAAAAAGAACACAGTAGTCTGAAAGATGTTCTCTGATTTAGACTGAATATTGAAAGTACTGGAACATTGTACAAGATACAAGACTCAGCCTGAGCATTGGAATTGTGCTTCTTCTCATGAAATAGATGGCAAGCAGCGGGTGAGAGTGGGTAACATTATGTAGAACAAGATAGAAAGGGTTTTAAAAATGGCCTCTGTTAGACCATCACTTCGGCTATCTTGAAAGCAGCCATGTGAAATTACTAATTACTTGGGATGAGCTGCAACATGTGAGGACATAATAAAATGAAAGGAAAATCAAAGAAACGAACCTATAACAGAGCTCACATGAAGGGCAGAGAGAAAGAAGTGGTTAGACACAACAGTAGAGAGGAACAAAGATAAAAAATTGGTCACTTTTTGCCCGACAAAAAAACTAAGTGAAGGAAACATCCATTACTGAGGTGCTGAGCCATTGAGTAGAGCAGCTGTAGCTATACATTTAGAATGATGGTGTATCAGTGGTGGGATTCAAATTTTTTTACTACCAGTTCTGTGGGCATGGCAGGGGAAGGATACTGCAAAATCTCCATTCCCTCCCCACCCCACTAACCTGTTTTCCAGCTCCGTTCTCCTGTGCAGGGGGGTCATCGGGGAGGGCGGAATTAAATTCATTGAGACGGTGAGCGGGAGGGGCAGATTTGGCGGTTGTAGGGGTCCATATTTTGTGTCGGGAGCGCGCCCTCGCTATTTGCTTGCTGTGGCGCACTCCGACCCCCTTGTCATCTCCCGTTCCCCAGGGGGTTTGAGCAATCGGGCCCTGGGCCTTCGGCTGATGTTATGTAACGCCAGGTCCGTTGTTAATAAAGCCCCCCTCGTCCATGATCTGATTTGTGAGGGGGGTGCGGACCTGGTGGGAGTTACCGAGTTACCGAGACCTGGCTGGGCCAGGAGGGGGGAGTCCCCCTGGTGGAGATGTGTCCAGCCGGGTTTCGGGTTTTTCATCGGCCGAGGGCCCAGGGGAGGGGAGGGGGGGTTGCGGTGGTTATTAAGGAGGATCTGTGTCCGAGGGAAGCCACTGTGTCTCAGACGACCGGGTGTGAGCTCCTTTTTGTGAAGTTCGGTTCCAAGGTTCAGGTGGGCTTGCTGGTCGCATACCTGGCTCCCTGCTATGCGGCAGCGGCCCTGCTTGAGCTCCTTGAGGTTATAGCTGGCGTGGCTGTTGGGACCCCCAGGCTTATGGTCATGGGGGATTTCAACCTGCCATCTGCTGGCGGTACCTCAGGGATTGCCCAAGAGTTCATGGCTTCCATGACGGCCATGGGCCTGACCCAGTTAATTCGGGACCCTACTCACGTGGGAGGTCACACCTTGGATTTGGTTTTCGTCTCTGATCAGTGGCAGAGTGATCTGGGTATAGGGGATATAGTTGTAGAACCCCTGTCATGGTCGGATCACTCGCTCCTGAAGCTCGACTTCCGTTCCGCACCCCCTGACCGCAGGGAGGCGGGGCCATTAAAATGGTACCGCCCCAGGCGCCTGATGGACCCTGATAGGTTCCTGATGGAGCTTGGGCCATTTCCCGAAGCTCTCACACACGACTCGGTTGAGGGCTTGGTTGCCGCCTGGGATAGGGTTGCTGCTGGGGCCCTTGACCGGGTCGTGCCCTTGCGGCCTCTGACCCAGTGCCGATCCCAAATGGCTCCTTGGTTTTCTGAGGAGCTAAGGGAGATGAAGCGCCGGAAAAGACGCCTAGAGAGCAGTTGGAGGGCTAGCCGTTCTGAGTCTGACCGAACACTTCTACGATCTTATATTAAGACGTATTTAGTGGCGATGAAGGTGGCGAGGAGGACTTACCTCTCCACCCTTATTGCGTCCGCGGAAAACCGCCCAGCCGCCCTGTTTAGGGTGACCCGCTCCCTTCTAGAGAGGGAAGCGCGGGAGGATCCCTTACAGGGACGGGCTGAGGAGTTTTCTAGTTTTCTGCAGGATAAAATCGCTCAGATTCGGGACGAGCTGGACTCCAACTGGGCATCTCCGGGCGGGGGGGCGGGGGTGGATATCGGTGAGGCCAGTTGGGTTGAGTTCGACCCTGTTACTATAGAAGACGTGGACAGGGTGTTGGGGGGACTGAATGCCACCACCTGTTTGCTGGACCCATGCCCCTCCTGGCTGGTTTTGGCCACTCGGGAGGTGACACGAGGCTGGTTCCAGGGTATTATAAACGCTTCCTTGAGAGAGGGGCTTCTACCTACCGCCTTGAAGGAGGCGGTGGTGCGGCCCCTCCTCAAGAAACCGTCCCTGGACCCAGCATTGTTATTAAATTATCGTCCCGTCTCCAACCTTCGCTTTGTTGCGAAGGTTGTAGAGAGTGTGGTGGCCCGTCGGGCTTCAGGCCCGGGCATAGCACGGAGATGGCGTTGGTCGCGTTGGTTGATGATCTCTGGAGGGCTCGGGACAGAGGTTGTTCCTCTGTCCTGGTCCTGTTAGATCTCTCGGCGGCTTTTGATACTGTCGACCACAGTATCTTATTGCAGCGGTTGGAGGGGTTGGGGGTTGGAGGCACCGTATTACGGTGGTTCTCCTCCTTCCTCTCCAACCGCTCACAATTTGTGTTAACGGGGGGGCAGAGATCGTCCCCAAGGCCCCTGCTTTGTGGGGTGCCTCAGGGGTCGGTGCTCTCGCCCCTGCTGTTTAACATTTATGTAAAGCCGCTGGGTGAGATCATCCGTGGCTTTGGGGTGGAGTTCCATCAGTACGCTGATGATACTCAGCTGTACATCTCCACCCCGGGCCAACCCAACGAAGCCGTCGAAGTGATGACCCGGTGCCTGGAGGCCGTGCGGGGTTGGATGGGTCGTAACAGGCTTCGTCTCAACCCGGCCTAAACCGAGTGGCTGTGGTTTCCTGCGCCCAGATACAGCCAGCTTATTCCTTCGCTGGCCGTGGGGGGAGAGGTTTTGACCCCCGTGGAAAGGGCATGCAACTTGGGTGTCCTCCTGGATGTACGGCTGTCTTTGGAAGAACATATTGCAGCCGTCGCCAGGGGGGCTTTTTATCAGATTCGTCTGATTTACCAGTTGCGGCCCTTTCTGGATCTGGGCGCACTTCGCACAGTCACCTCCGCCCTCGTTATCTCCCGCTTGGATTATTGCAACGCTCTCTACATGGGGCTCCCCTTGAAGAGTCTCCGGAGGTTGCAGTTAGTTCAGAATGCAGCCGCGCGGGTGATCGTGGGCGCCCCTCGAGGCGCACACGTAACACCACTTCTCCGCAGGCTGCACTGGCTTCCTGTGGCCTACCGGATTCGATTCAAGGTGGTACTGATGGTATTTAAAGTGCTCCATGGCTCGGGACCTGGGTACTTACGGGACCGCCTGCTGCCATCAACAACCTCCCGCCGCCCAGTACGCTCCCACAGGGTGGCCCTACTTAGGGTGCCGCCGCCTGACTGTTGTCGGCTGGTGGCCCCGAGAGTTCGGGCTTTCTCTGTGGGAGCTCCCTCCCTATGGAATGATCTCCCCCCGGAGATACGGGCTATGATGGATATTCTGACCTTCCGGCGCGCAGTAAAAACCCTGCTTTTCGAACAGGCCGGCCTGGCCCAGTAACTATGTTTTTTTGGTTTTAATTAATTAAATTGGGGTTTTATTAGTTTTAATTTTTAACTTAAATTTTAATAGACAGCCGATTTGATTATTTAATTTATTTTTAATCGTATTTATTATGTATTTATTGTATGCTTTTAGTGGGCTGTACACCGCCCCGAGTCCCTTTTTGGGAGAGGGAGCGGTATAAAAGTGCGATTAATAAATAATAAATAAATAAATAAATAAAAGAAGAGCCAGCCGATCAGCTGGGTCTCAGGAGGCAGAGAATAAATGGGAGCAGGGCCAGTCAGAGGTGGTATTTGCCGGTTCTCTGAACTACTCAAAATTTCCATACCAGTTCCAGAACTGGTCAGAATCTGCTGAATGCCACCTCTATGGTGTATATAGGGCAGCAGTCTCCAACCGGCAGGCCATGGCCCACTGGTGGGCTATGAGAAAGTTTTGGTGGGCCGCAGAGAAATCTCACCCCCAGAGCACCCTCACAAAGCAATTAATCCAGGCTGCACAGAAATACAAGGCTGCATCACCCACATGGCTCATGGGAACCCTCCCCACCCACTCACTCCTTACCTGGTAAATTTGCCTGCTAAATTGCTATTTTTCCTTTTTCCAACCATCATCTCTTCTGCTGTGCTGGAGATTTAGATTAGCTAGGAAGCAGGAAATGGTTGGATTTCTTGCTTTCTAGCTAGTCTTTAGATCTTTTTTTTTTTAATTACATTTATATGCCACCCTTCTCCAGAGACTCAGGGCGGCTTACAGTCTATGGAGCACCATGCTAGGTGCTAGGCAATAGCCTTCATTCCATTGAATATGCCTGCTTATTATTAGGGCTTTTTGGCCCCCCCAAGCGGCATTTTTACAAAGTCAGCTTATTGCCCCCAACAATTTTTGGGTCCTCAATTTACCTACCCCGAGAGGATGGAAGGCTGAGTCAACCTTGAGCCTGGTGGGATTCGAACCTGCACTAATTGCAGGCAGCTTGCACTAAGTGCTAGATGATTAATAGCCTGAACCACCAAGGCCCTTCAGCTCAGTACAGCCGAACCTCCCTTAGGACTTAAGGTTTGTTTGCAAGCAAATTCAGTGCAGACTCATGGCAAGCAAATTTGAAAGACTGAGTTAGCTGATGGCAGATAGATAGATCACTGAATGATTCTGTGAGCAACTCAATCTGCCTGCTTTGCCTGATTTTGGGTAAAAGTTGCTCTTTTTTATAAAAAATTCAATATTCACATGCTTGATATGTTGTGAGTTAATTTTGTGAGTTTGCTTGCTAGCAAATTTTATGAGTTTGCTTGCAAGCAAATTTTATGTGACAACTGAGCTAGCCAATGGCAGATGGATAGATCTCTGAATGAATCTGTGATTCTGTGAGCAACTCAATCTGCCTGCCTGCTTTGCCTGATTGGGTAAAAGTTGCTCTTTTTTTATAAAAAAAATCAATATTTATATCAATATTTATTATATTTACATACAAGCCATGCCCAGCCAGTTACATGACCACCAAGCCACACCCACAAATTAGGCCATGCCCACAGAACTAGTTTGTGGTCCCTGGGATCTAAAATTATGAGTTTGGTGGTCCCTGAGGTCCAAAAGATTGGCAACCCCTGATATAGAGTAAGTATTAAAAGTAAGAGAAAGTCTAAAACAAGAACATAGAAGAGCTTGGAAGGGAAAGAAAATCATCCTCATTATAGCTAATCCTCAACTTATGACCACAATTGAGAACAACATTTCTGTTCCTAAAGCAAGACATTTGTTAAATGAGTTTTGCCCCATTTTATGATCTTTCTTGCCATAGTTGTTAACTGAATCCTTGCAGTTCTGAACTTAGTAACCCGGTTGTTAAATGAATCTGACATTCCCATTGACTTTACTTGTCAGAAAATTACACAAGGTGATCACATGACCCTGGGACACTGCCACCATCATAAATATGAACCCATTGCCAAACATCCAAATTTTGATCACAGGACCATGGGAATGCTGGAATGGTTGTAAGTGTGAAAAACAGTCACAAGTCACTTTTTTTCAGTGCCATTGTAACTTTGAACGGTCACTAAACAAACTCTTGTAGGTCAAGGACTACCTGCATTTATTTTTCAATATCGAAAGTATAATCCAGCAAACCCACAGGTTTGGAATTCACCAGTAATTTTCTGCAAGAAAATCAATGACAAGTCTATGAGGGTAAATGCATCTTCTATACATTTGTCTCTCTCTCTCTCAAAAAAAAAAATTAAACTCAGGGAGAACTGTGAGAGGAAGAAATTGTGGCAGTCAAACCACCATTTCCTATTGCACTGGTGGCCTTAATGTCACAGTGTAAAAAAGTGATGGGGTGGTAATTTTGACATCTGCAGCTGAGAGTGCGCTCACTGACTTTTGCTCATGACGAAAGAGTCAATTCCAAGGATGACGTTTTCTCCCAGTTCTTGCATCAGATTTAGTAATTTCTCAGATCTGGCATGTTCAACTCCTGTTTTGCATTCACCAGCATTAGAAATGTAACAGAGGAGAAGCAATGGGTTTATATCGTTACATGGAGGGGCTTCCCAGCTGTGGCTTCAATTCATGCCTGGGATTTCCTTTACTAAAATTGAAGGAGAGCTTACAGAATAACAGAGTTGGAAGGAACCTTAATGGTCTTGTTCAAGTAGGAGACCCTATACCATTCCAGACAAGTGGTTGTCCAGTCTCTTCTCAAAAGCCTCCAGTGATGGAACACCAGTGGTGGGATTCAAATAATTTAACAAACAGTTCACCCTGGGTCAGGTTGGCTGTCATGGGAGGCATGGCCCTATTTAACCAGTTGTTAAATTACACCTCCCCAGTATCAAAGTGAATCCTGGGCACTGCGCTGCAATGGAGAAATGGGCAAGAGAGTGATGGCACAAGGGAATGAGGAGGACCATGGAGAAGAGGGAAAATGGCCTTCTCCTTCCCTCATGCCAGCTCCTCCATTGCCCATTTTTCCAGTGCAGCTCAGCACCTAGGATCCACTTTCATAGAGGGGGTGGTGGTGGTGGTAACGGTAGGTAATTTAACAACCGGTTCGTGTAAACTGGTGCAAACCAGCTGAATCCCATCATTGTTGGGCACCCACAGCTTCTGAAGGCATTTGATTGCCTGATTGTTCTTACTGTTGTGAAATTTCTCCTTAGATCTACGTTGCTTCTCTCCTAGATTATTTTCCATCCATTGCTTCTTGTCCTGCCTTCAGGTGCTTTGGAAAACAGATTGACCTCCTCTTCTTTGTGGCAGCCCCTCAAATAATAGAAAGGAGTTCTACTATATCCCTTAGTCTGTGACTCTCTCTCACAGTTCTCCCTGAGTTTAATTTTTTTTTTGGAGAGAGACTTAGTCTGTGACTAGTCTAGTCTGTCACCTAATCTTTCTCTTGTCAATTGCATAACATCAAGAAATGCCAAGGGGATAATTAAAAGAAAGCAAAAAAGTGGTATGGAGAAATTGTTCAAGAATTTGATTCCTAATCCATTACATCTTTTCCCTACTGGAAAGACAAAACGATATAATAAGTCAATGACAAAGGTGATAAAATAACTGAAAAAAAAATTACAGATTAGCGAAACAAAATATAAATGCAATATTGTTACTAAATTGTTCTTCATAGTATTATCTAGACTAAATTTACACTTGATCTATGCCAAAGGGGATACAGTGGTGGGATTCAAAATTTGTTACTACTGGTTCTGTGGGCATGGCTTGGTGGGCATGGCAGGGGAAGGATACTGTAAAATCTCCAGTCAGAGATGATATTTGCTGGTTCTCTGAACTACTCAAAATTTCCATTACTGGTTCTCTAGAACTGGTCAGAACCTGATGAATACCACCTCTGAGGGGATAGTTTGAATACATGACAATCATTGATCTGGCACTTGGCCATGGAATTCTCTTCCATCTATCTTTATCTCTATATATTATTATATATATTATTAATTAATATATAATTTATATATTAATCTATCATTTATCTACACACAATACACACACACACACAGATCTCAGAGAATATATTCTATCTGTGCAAGATGTGGCAGCATATTGTATGCATTTATTTGCATTTTAATAATGTTAGGAGCAATTACAGTAAGATGGTGGGGAGCTATTTATTTATTTAGTTGTTTTATATGTTGTTTGCCCATTCCAAAAGAACACTCAAGGTGGTTTAGAGATGTTGGAAAATGTAAAGCATAAAAGAGTAAAACACCAAACAGATGAAAACATGAAATCCTTGACTGTTAAAGATCTGATGGAAGAGATTGTCTGCAAATTTCCTAAGGCTGGAGACAGGAGAAGCCAAGTGCAGTCCATGGGTGGGGAGTAGTACAGGCAAAGTCCTTCCTTTCCTTCTGTGAGATCGAGAAGTCCAGATGAGTCTCTGCTACAGATTTTGGAGTCAGAGGAAGTTCATCAGAGGAGAGGCTGTGTCCTAGGTTGTCAGGTCAAGCATCACATGCAGAATCATATAGGTAGAATAAATTGAGGGGCATTCATTGGTCTCCAACTCTCAAGGCCAATTTGTCACCTTTCTATCTAATAGACAAAGCAGGCGTGTCAAACTCACATCATAATGGCAGTGTCACGTGACATATCAGTACTTTCTCCCCCTTCATTAAACCAGGCATGGGCGTGGCCAGCACGTGACACATCCGGGAATTTGGCAGCCCTGGACTATAGTGAGTATTAGGCTTATGGTTTTTTTTTTAGAAAAAGTTCAGAGTTCAGTTCCTGACATTTCCAGACACAGCTGGAGAAAGCTAGAGCAACTAAATTTGGGTTGTAAATAACCCAGTGACCAGTGGTGGGATTCAAATTTTTTTACTACCAGTTCTGTAGGTGTGGCTTGGTGGGTGTGGCTTGGTGGGTGTGGCAGGGGAAGGATACTGCAAAATCCCATTCCCTTCCCACCCCACTAACCTGCTTTCCAGCTCCGTTCTCCTGTGCAGCACCACAAAAGAAGACTCAGACGATCAGCTGGGACTTGAGAGGCAGAGAATAAATGGGGGTGCCAGTCAGAGGTGGTATTTTCCAGTTCTCCAAATTACTCAAAATTTCCACTACCGATTCTCCAGAACTGGTCAGAACTTGCTGAATACCACCACTGCCAGTGACCATTTGGGGGAAGCAGAGAAGCACAAAAACTCTTTGCTGCCATCTGGACTTTTTTGCAGCCAAGATACAACATGCCTAGGAATATCGAAACCTTCAAGAAATGCTTCCAATTTAGATCAAACAAAGTCCTACAAGCCAAAAGTCTCTTTTTACATGAGACAACCTCCTATTTACCAATTAATCATTGCCCAGTTCTCCAAACCTTAATTTGCCCATCCTCAGGGAATAGAGCTTTGCCTCTCAAAAGGGTGCCTCCAACTTAAAAGGCATGCCCATTTTTTTCTTCTGAGTCCTAAAATGACTTTCCTCTCTTATTCTTGTGGCAATTGCACGTTCTTTCTACTGTCAAAAAGCAAAAGTATTTCAAGTGGGGAAATGCAAAAGCATGCTGCAACTTCAATCAGATTTAGGCCCCAGCTGTGTTGAATTAAATATAAGAATCCATAGGGGATCCTGATCACGTATCTCCTGTGTCACATTTGCTTGACCCTTTCCAAAACAATGGCTTTCCCCTCCATATGAAAAATGATCAGACCTTTCCTGATTGGCATATATCGGCACTTATATATATTAAGGAAAAACATTAAATTAATGACTTATGGTATGTGTCATTATGACTTATGGTTTGTGTCATATGCAAGGTCATATTCCTATATATTAGTCTTTTGTAATAGCTAATTCGTTTGTCTGTCCAGCTGTCTCAGAGGAAGATCTTTGGTCAATGGATAAAGTCAATTGTTTTGCACACTGTTAAATCCTAATTCTTGCATGCATTTTACAGCCTGGTAGGAGTTGGGGTCCCATCCCCCACTTTTAAAATCCTGAAGTGCTAGCTTCTACATTTGTGGAGCTTGTACTAGTTTCATAAGAGCAGCATATGGTAATGCATTTATTTCCAAATAATACCTGAAGAAATATTTTGACGGGCTGTTTTGATGGTATGTATTGATGTTCCAAGTTTGATCAGCATTTATTTATTTACATTTCTCCTTCTGGAATAATTTACTTAGGATCTCTAAGGGAGGGCTGAAGCCTCATTCAAACCTTCTTTAGCAGAAATGGTACCAGTAAGTCATATACTGCATACCAGAACAACTAGACATAAGAACAGTTTTTCCCCGAAAGCCATCACTCTGCTAAATAAATAATTCCCTCAACACTGTTCAACTATTACAAAGTCTGCACTACTATTACTGCTAATCTTCTCATTTATTTTATTTTTATTTGCATTTATATGCCGCTCTTCTCCGGAGACTCAGGGCGGCTTACAGTCTATGGAGCACCATGCTAAGTGCTCAGCAATAGCCTTCATTCCATTGTATATGCCTGCCTTTTACTAGGGCTTTTGGCCCCCCCAAGCGGTATTTTTACAAAGTCAGCTTATTGCCCCCAACAATTTTGGGTCCTCAATTTACCTACCCTGAGAGGATGGAAGGCTGAGTCAACCTTGAGCCTGGTGGGATTCGAGCCTGCACTAATTGCAGGCAGCTTGCACTAAGTGCTAGATGATTAACATCTAGCACTGCTCTCTCATCATTCCTTATCACCCATCCATTCCCACTTCTGATTGTAGGACTGTAACTTTGTCCCTTGTATCCTTATGATTTATACTGACTGTTTCCTAGTATGATTTGACTCTTGATTGTACCCTATGACTGCCATTAAGTGTTGTACGTTATGATTCTTGATTCTTAATGAATGTATCTTTTCTTTATGTATACTGAGAGTATTTACACCAAGCCAAATTCCTTGTGTATCCAATCACACTTGGCCAATAAAGTATTCTATTCTATTCTATATACTGTATACATGTTGGTTTCAAAAGAATAAATACATCAAATTTTGGAAAAGTGGGCCTTCTAAAGTAGTTTTATGGCGAAGGTTGTTGAGAGTGTGGTGGCACAACAGTTTCCCCAGCACCTGGATGAAGCTGTCTATTTGGATCCATGCCAATCGGGCTTCAGGCCCGGGCACAGCACAGAGACGGCGCTGGTCGCATTGGTGGATGATCTCTGGAGGGCCCGTGACAGGGGTTATTCCTCTGTCCTGGTCCTCCTAGATCTTTCGGCGGCTTTTGATACTGTCGACCACAGTATCCTATTGCAGCGGCTGGGGAGGTTGGGGGTGGGAGGCACCGTTATGCGGTGGTTCTCCTCCTTCCTCTCTGACCGCTCGCAATTTGTGTTGGCAGGGGGGCAGAGGTCGGCCCCGAGGCCCCTGGTTTGCGGGGTGCCTCAGGGGTCGGTGCTCTCGCCCCTCCTGTTCAACATATATATGAAGCCGCTAGGTGAGATCATCCGTGGCTTTGGGGTAGAGTTCCATCAGTACGCTGATGACACCCAGCTGTACATCTCTACCCCGGGCCACCCCGATGAAGCCGTTGAAGTGATGACCCGATGCCTGGAGGCCGTGCGGTGTTGGATGGGGTGGAACAGGCTTCAGCTCAACCCATCTAAGACTGAGTGGCTGTGCTTCCCGGCACCCCGATACAGCCGGCTGGTTCCATCGCTGGCTGTTGGGGGGGAAATTCTTGCCCCCACAGAGAGGGCCCGCAATCTGGGTGTCCTCCTGGATGTACGGCTGTCATTGGAAGATCATGTGGCGGCCGTCGCCAGGGGGGCTTTTGGACAGGTCCGTAGGATCTACCAGTTGCGACCCTTTCTGGATCGGGATGCGCTTAGCACGGTCACTTCCGCCCTGGTGATCTCCCGCCTAGACTATGCCAATGCTCTCTACATGGGGCTGCCTTTGAAGAGCATCCGGAGGCTCCAGTTGGTGCAGAATGTAGCCGCGAGGGTGGTAATGGGGGCACCTAGGGGCTCCCATGTTATGCCACTTCTACGCGCGCTGCATTGGCTCCCGGTGGCCCTCCGGGTGCGCTTCAAGGTCTTGGTCACTATTTTTAAAGCGCTCCATGGCTCAGGACCAGGTTACTTGCGAGACCGCCTCCTGCCACCATCGGCTTCCCATCGACCGGTACGCTCCCATAGAGTGGGCCTCCTCGGGGTGCCGCCGGCTGGACGGCTGGCGACCCCGAGGGCGCGGGCCTTCTCATTGGGAGCACCCCCTCTCTGGAATGAATTACCCCCGGAGGTAAGGGCCGCCCCCGATCTCATGGCCTTCCGTCGGTTGCTCAAAACGCATTTATTTCGGCAGGCCGGACTGGCCTAGGGGTTTTTTAAATTTTAATCGGGTTTTAATCTTTTTAATACTTGCTTATATTTTATTAGAGCCATATTGTATTTCAGTTTTTAAATTTTAATATTTTATGTTGTCTCATATTTTGTACCTTGTATATGTGTTTTTATTGGCTGTTCACCGCCCCGAGTCCCTTCGGGGAGAGGGGGCGGTATATAAATCAAATAAATAAATAAATAGTTGTTCAGTGAAAATTTAGTTTGAAAGTTTCTGCTGCTTTTAGAATGATCATACCAAAGTTTGTTTATTTATTAGTTGTCCCATAACCAGAGTTTCGAAGGCAGTGAGCAATTAAAACAATTTACTGTCAGAAAAATCCAGTTAAGTACCAATAAAATAGTATCCTGCTGTGATGTTAGCCAGCCATTAAGTTCTGAATCACTGTTAGTCTTCCCGATTGATTATACTTAGACTGCTTCCCTACAGGAAATAAAAGATTACAAAGAAATGTAGATAATTTCTGTGGGTTTGAATCCACCACCTGGTATGATTCTGTGCCTTTGCACTTTTGAAAATCAGTGGACCAGGGAGCAATGAAAAAGAAAGGGAGCAAACTTGGGAGATGAACAGAAAGTACTGTAGACCAAACTGTTTTCTTAAACAAAAATATCCAACACATTGAATGCTGTTAATACATTCACTGTTTCCGTGAAAGAGGGGGACAAAGGGAGGGAGATCAAAGTAGTCAAGATAATGCAAAGAACATTCAAACTGGGAAGGGAAAGGAGGGAGAGGATATGTTTTTCCATTGGTAACACTAATCTGCTTAAACATAGAGATTAGGAAAATGAAGAAAGAGGATAAAATTAATCTCATAACAGAGTGAAGGAAGGGGCAAAACTTCATATGAAGGGGACATTACTTTTTTAATGGAAGAAATACCATCAAAAAGCAGATTTGCATGATATAATCTGATGATTTAAATTAAGCTGAAAATATAGGCAAAGGAGCAGAATATCTCTGTCTCTCTTCTCTCTCTCTCTCTCTCTCTCTCTTTCTCTCAGTCTGTCTCTCTGTCTCTCTCTCTCTCTTCCCATGGTACTAGCTGAAGTGACTCCAGACAAACTTTGAAAGTCCAAGCAGACTGTTCTCAGCATGTGGGCGGAGATGGTCAAAGGAAGGGCCAGGAATGTTATGCTCTGATGAAGGTCCAGCCCTTTCCTCTCTTTGTAGAGAAGGTCTCACTGTGTCATCCCATAAATCAGACAAGAAAAAAACCCCCAATACTCAGCTCATAAACCAATATTAGATGAAGTAACATATTAATTGATCATAATTTCTTCTCTTAAATCATTATTTTTGGACTTAGGGACCCAAATCATGCTAAATTTTCATTGCTCGTATTGGAAGTTAAACAATTTTCTGTACTGTTGGAAGGATCTGATGTCTGAAACCCAAACCTCATAAATCTCTTAGGATACTGTCTGGAATCCATTTGCGCTAAGAACACATTCCCTCCAACAAATTCCCTTATTCAAAATTGTGACCATAATGCTGTGATTTTCTCTTACATATCATTCCACTGCTGTCTTTTCTAATAATTTCAGTGCTGAGCCATTCCTTGCACAGTAGAGGTTTAATTTAGCAAAGGATATTTCCTACTCTCAGGATACTGTTAGATTATGATAGTTTCCTCTAATATTCTTGATAAGCTGGAACAATCAGAAAAAATTGACATGGCCAGAACACAAAAAGGAAAGAAGGGGGAAGGAGGGAGGCTTAAGAATGGAGCAATCAATGTATTGGAAGCCACTGCCCAACTTTTCCTCCTGCAAAGTTACACTGGAAAATAGAGATTTTGTTTCTTGGTTAGATAAGTCCATTTTTGAATCTGGTCTTTCTTTGATCAGCTTCATCTCATACAACAAAATTGGTCCTGTTCTGTTCCAATTTTAAAAAGTTATTTTGCATACAGCAGACTGACAGCAGACAGACAGCCTCTTTAGAATCTGTTAGTTGAAAAGAATAGACACAACCCAACTTCTGTGAGTGTTTCTCACTTTCCTCCCTGAAAGTATGAATTGCCCCCTGTTCCATGCAACAGAACCTGTCCATGATTTGCCATCCAAAAATGGGATGCCAAATTGGAAGTTCTTTTGCATCCCATCCCAACCTTTAGCACTTATTTATTTGGATTTACATCAACCTCAATTGAATAAATAATACAACACATTTACTTCCAATCACTCATATCTGCTTTTTTTTCTTTTGTATTAAATGCTCATTTAAATGCATCTTCTTATGGGAAGCAATGCATGTTTCAAAATCTGCCCCTTCTGCTATTATGGATCATTCTCCAAAAAACCTGAGGTATAAAATAATAATCCAATAAATAAATAGATGGGCTTTAATTTTAATGAAATATAATGTTAGTATTAGGAGTAACTATTTTCATTCTGTCTAAAAACAAATCTGTAGGAGGTCCTGGCTCTCTAGGAAAATCAGCATTATTTTATCTATTTTGTATCATCATGCTGTTTTTTTTATTCTTTGAACATAAGTTCATCAATTTCATTTTTTTAAAAAAGGAAAGAACCTGCTGATATTTGTTTGTATACCAGTCAATCTAGTCGAGCTGGCTTGTTCTATTTAAATGAGGGCTTTAGCAAACCTCTAATTTTCCACTTTATTTAACATCCATTCATGTTGCACTAAATTCCTAGGAATTGAACTGGAACTTTTTTACCCTCCTGAATATGATATTTCTGTGAGTTTCAACGGTAAAATTGTCTTAAGATCCCAGATGGTTTGACTAGTGTTATGCACAAGACGGATATGTTGTCTGCAGGAGCTGAATTAGAGAAGTTCTCTTTCCCTGACCATTGGTGGTTCCTTTAGCAGGAATAACATTTGAACTTTCCAAAGCTTGTTGAATGCCATCCTGCAAAGCAACTCTTTGTTCCTGTCATGTACTTGGACTGGCAGGCTGTTTTACCTCAGAGAACCTGACACAATAATGTTGGTGTTCTTATATATTTTGTAAAATAAATGATTCCACTCTGTAACTTGTCAATATTTCAACAGACAATATCTGGAAAAAAAACCCAAAGCCTTCAAAATTAAACCAACTGGGGTCCAAATGAGAAATTGATTTAAACCTTGGTGGGTATTAAAGACTTTAATATAGTTATATAAACATTGGACTTTGTCCATCTAAGGGCATCTTGGGGCTAGAGATTGGAGGGGCCTCATATGTAATGTGAAGGTCATCCCTTCCACTTGCAGTGATCAATTTGATTACAGACTCATTCCACCATTTTTTTGTACTTTTGCCAAGTCTCACTCAGTATTATTTAACAAGGAATTAAGAGAGAAGATGAATGGTTGCTGCCTTTGTCATGGAAAGCTGACAACTTGCCAGCCCCAGTAAAATTTAAAAATTGATGATGTTCTGCTGTTCATTGAGAGATAACATGCCATGGTTCATCTCAAAATTAATTTGGAGATGAGGGGCCATAAATAAATGCTCCCCAATAAAGAAACAAATAAGGTAAACTTAGCAGGCACAAGTCCCATGTATTAGAGAAAACATATCTTTATTCAGGATTAGAATCTAGTTTAGAGGTTTTGCTTTGTGTTGCTTGACATTCTTGGCAAGTTTTTTTTTTTTTAAAATGACTTCTTTTATTCTTGTTTTTTTAAAAAATAACTAGGCTTCTATTTAATGTTTTTTTGGCTACCTGGTAGGATAATCAAATGCATAACATCCTCCTGATTCAGACACCACAAGACTGTATGTGAATGTCTATGTTACCGCTGAATGTTTCAGGGCCAATAAGTAAGAAAAATAAATAAATTTTGAATTAAAACTGTTATTGCCAATTCACAATGAGGGCCATGCATAATTGTACATAGCATATTAATCAAAGATCTAAGAAAGGGGGAAAATAAACATTTTGGATTCTTAAAAATATTGAAAACTTCCATCAGTGCTTCTGTTGCTTTATTTAATCACATTCTTCTAGTGCTGCACTGGGAGTTGGAACATTTTTGTAACTTCCTGTCTCAGCTCCAAAGGTTAAATACAGTTTTATAATTAGCTTTTATATGTACGCTAAATGTTTGACAAGAAGGGAAGAAAAAAGAAAAGTGGATTGTGATGCCTTTTTTTAAAAAAAGCTAGAATTATCCTTTATAGGCGGAAATTTTAAAATGTATACATGTAAGTCAGAGAGAAATAAACATAAATTTTATTTCCATACTGCATTTTCATTTTCTACTAGATAAGCTGTCATATAGTTAGTTGTAAGTGAGATTTTGTTGGACATATGCTGAAAGCAAGGGAAAAAATCTCTCTGATGAAGATTCACAGACAATTTACTCAAAGTATGGCCTTGAACACCCCAATCTCTCTCTATATAGAGGCAGATCTCTCCTGACATGTTCTTCATACAATAAAGAATCCTTGCCTAATAGTAAGCATATTCCTCCAGGTGTTGGAATTTGTTTCCTGACTAATAGGTAGTCACTTTGGAAGAAGATATGGAACTTCAAGTTGCTCCTAGAAATCTTAAGGTAAGAGAGAACCCTCTCTAGCTCCTTGAGGAAAGAACTCCTTGAAATCTGTTATAGAATGCCAGCCTGAGCTGTTGCCCTGCTTTCTGTGGCACAGGCAACAGAACTGATGGTCAGAGGGGGACAGAGAGAGGGACAAACAGAATAGAAAGTATAGAAATGGCTATTCACAAGTAAGATAGGTGATCTGCAGCAGCTTTCTTATTGCACGTAACTGATTCTTAAGCAAGACTCTCATAACTCATCTCTAGACTGTTGATTGTTGGAACCCAGATTCCTAGTACTTTAGTGGGGTCCTTGGTAACTAATAGGGATGCAGTGGCTCAGTGCCTAAGATGCTGAGCTTGTCAATCAGAAAGGTCGTCAGTTTAACTGTTCGAATCCTTGTACTGCATAACGGAGTGAGCTCCCATTACTTGTCCCAGCTTCTGCCAACCTAGCAGTTCGAAAGCATGTAAAAATGCAAAAGATCACTTTGGTGGGAAGATAACAGCGCTCCATGCATCTTCGGCGTTTAGTCATGCCAGCCACATGACCACGGAGACATCTTCGGACAGCGCTGGCTCTTCAGTTTTGTAATGGAGATGAGCACCACCCGTTAGAGTCGGAAATGACTAGCCCATATGTGCAAGGGGAACCTTTACATTTACCTGGCAACTATCTGCCTGATTCTTTGCTGGACCCATTGGTTGAATTTGGGAATGTTGTGTCATGTGCAGCTTTGTTCCCTCTCTTGATTGGAGATGCAGAATCTAAGCAAGTGTTCACAGTGCCAGTGTAGTGCAGTAATTATAATATTGGGCTAGGAGTGAAGAATCCTTTCTCAGCCACAGAAATGTACTGCATGGTTTTGGGTCTTTCTTGCTCAATCTACCTCATGTTGTGTGCAGAAAGAGGAAGAGGAAGAAGGAACACTATGTAAGCTACCATGACCTCCTGCATTAAAAAGAAGATCTAATAAATAAATTTATTTGAGCAGCAATACATGAGCATAAAAGCATTGCCAGGTTAAAAGTGTGATGGCATTATTTTTAATTACACAATTTCATTCAACTGATTTAGGAGACATAGTGACCTCATGTATCATAGAATGTAATGACTATATACAGTAGCACCCAATATCTAAACTTGAAGCAGGAGTGTTACAAAAATACTCCTGTCCAACAGCAACATCTATCCTCCATAATAGAGCTTTCTCTCTTTGTGGGACAAAGTTTGAAAGAAAAGTTAATACTGAGGTATGTTTAAGAATTCATTTTTAATATTAGACTAATAAGTTTCTCATTTGTTCTACCTGCCTTTGTAAGGAAGCATTGTTTTGTTGCGTTATTAATAAATAAGAAAGCTGTTAATTAGTCTGGTGTGTTTTTACTTGTCTGTTTTTACTTGTCAATCAACCTAAAAGCAAAATTTATAAGGATAAGATGCTCTTAGTAAGTGCTAGGAATACAAAGGAAGGCCACTAATTATCATAGTGGGAAATTACTAAAAGAAACTACTAAGTTTTTGTCCTTGACTTGTGTATATGTGTTAATTTTTCAAAGCTATTGACTTGGGAAGAAATCACAAATCTCTCTCTTTCACATATGGTGGGACTCAACTCTCTACTCAAGAATGGGTAAAACCTGGGATCTTGCTCAACTTGCAACTCCAATTCAAAGATCAGGAGATCTTTGGCCAGAAGATCCTTTGCACAAGTCTACCTTATGTGCCAGTTTTTTCTTTGATTGAGAGGCTATTCAGATGGTCATTTATATCCTGGTCACTTCACAATTGGACTACTGCAATTCACAATTTCTAGGACTGTCCTTGAAGATCATCTGGAAGTTCAATATCCTTGTCATCGTCTATAAAACCCTGGGGATGATAATTTGAGGGACTGTCTGTCCTCATTTGTTTCTCTCTATCTGGTGAAAGTCCCATCAAATAAATGTTGCCTTATGGGACTGAAGAAACAGCTCTCTTCGGTTTCAACATCTGTCCTCTGTAACAGCACCCCTTCCCTCACATATGACTCCTACCCTCTTGTATCATATGACTCTCTTGGGATTGAGTGAACTTAACAAATTCAATAAATATATAGATAAGTAAATAAAAAGTAATCAAGATTATCCTCCCTTTGCTTACATCATCATAAACAAAAATCAGATTATAAGCTTCATGAAATGTATTAATTCAGGGCAAGTTACAGACAATATTCCATTTATGAGGAAAAGAATAATTGTAAGAAACAGGAAATGTAACATTATACCAGTTGACAAGGAATGTTTGTTGGGAATTTGTGATTTATCTGTTCTGGAAAACGCAATATTTTCAACAAATCAAAGAATGCAGCAATGTGTTCTTGCGGTGTCATTGTAAAATTGTGACATTTTACAATGATATTTTGTAGTGATCATATTATAATAGCAACTTCATTAGTAAACCAGTAAGTATTGTTAAGTATAGATATAAGATCAATTTTTTTCTTCCTTCTTTTCTTTTTTAGTTTGCATTTTTAATTTGTTTGAGGTTGTTTCTTTTTAATTTTTAATAGATTTTTTTTCAAAAACTTTAGTTTTTTAAAAATTTAGAGATGTTTTCTTAATTGTATTTCCATAAAATTAATACCGGTAAATAAAAATAAATGACTAGCCACAAAAAATGAGGAAAAGTGAATAAGAAATTCAGATGTCATGAGTTTCTTTCTCTTCCTAAATTCACAAAACTATTTTGTAAAATAGAATATGATGTGACATTCACATTTGCTGGATTTTCTGATTCTTGTATGCCTACTCCACCCCAAGACCCAAGGGCAGAGACTATACAATGAGCTGGAAAAGAACTTCCTATGCTTTATGTTTCCTTAACTTTCTTAGAAAAAGTGTAGAAATACCACAGAGGCTGGATGCCTGCCAGATGGTATTTGTTTCAGGTTTTAAAATATTTTTTGTTAAAGCCACTTAAAAAGGCTTTAAAAAAAAAAAAAAAAAGGAAGCAACCATTTCCAAATAGTATTTCAAACATGAAATGCCTCTGAAACACGCAGGATGAGGATTTGAATATTTCAGACTAAAGGAGCTCCTCTCAATAGCCTCTGTCTTTGAGCAGCTTGTTTTCTAAACGTGTTTCTTAGGAGAAAGTTATTGTAACTTGGCTCCATCTGCAGCCTGAGGTTTCACAGGCACAAGAGCAATCAGGCAGGGGCAACTCAAATGTTTAATATCTGCCTTGGGCAAGGAGGGAAGGGGGAAGTAAAAAGAAAGAAAGAAATGAAAATATGGTACATGCAAGCTAGAGAAAAATATTAGTCTTATGTCTAAGGCTCTGAAAAGATTTGTCTAAAGCGTACATTTTAATATGAACCATACAGGTGTTTTCCGTGCTGTCGAGAGACTGTGAGTTGACCTGGGGCCAACCCAGGAAGATCATATGGCATAATGTAACAGGAAACTTTCTGCTGCAGTATGCTTCAGTAGGAAAATGCAAATCAACTTATTTCCTTCTTCGAGGAGGATTTTAGATAAAGGGTCCTGGGGCAAAGTAACCCCTTCCTCAGTTCTTCTTCCATCACCCATTCTCCAGTTTTGCTTTGGGAAGGGAGGGGGGGAGGGAGAACAGCAGGCACTGAGATGAGGAAGCAGATGCATAATAATGAATGAGAAAAAAGGAAGTGCATATTTGGGAGGAAGTAAAGTACATTATGATTGTACTGGTATCTCTGTGTGGAACTCAAAGCTGAGCGAATTCCAAGTTTGCTCAGAGCCCAGTTGTCCACAAGGGTCATTAGCAGCAAATTGTACAGTCCACTCCCTCACTTACTGGCAGGACCAAGGTGTGTGTTATGAGCAGGTTGAGCCATTCTTGGCTGAGAATAACGGAAATCAGAAAATAATCTCTCTTTTGCCCCCTAGTGAAAAATGCAGTCAGTTCCTACAACTCCAGAAGGTTATGCTTATATTGGATTGAAATAGCACCTGGTTATCTCACCTTTAAAAGATTTGATTTCTTTTAGATTTTGGAACAAAACACTCATGTTGTATTCTTTTGTAAAGGAAATCTAGTTTTTAGATTTGTTTTGTTAATTTAATTTATTAGATTTGTTATGACTGCCCACTCCAAAAGTCTCTAGGCAACTTATAAAATCCTCTCTCCCTCCCAAAAATAATTAAAACCCACATAAATGGGCAGCCCAGACTAAACCAGATAGCACAGTAAATGGCATAAAAATATGTCAGGGGCCCCATCAATATCTAACATCCACAATTAATTGCAGAATTGGGAGCAGAGGGGTGGGCCTCACTCAACAAGGAAGGCATACTTCCTGTGTCTCACAAGATGGCATTGTTTAATTGAAGGGACCTAGAATATCTCTACTCTGCCTGAATGTACCAGCAGGCAGAAACATTTATTGACAAGCATCTTTTTAAAAAAAATACTGGTAGTTATGGAAGTAAATTCGATTATCAAATGCACATTAAGACCATTTTTACACCCACCCACCCAACCACCCACATACATACACATACCCACACACCAGACATCACTGAAGAAAAATTCAGACTCATATAAATCTCAGTAAGTGTGTGCACTGTTGTAGCCCCACTTGTAGGAAAGAAAACACCAAGGGGAGAAGCCTTAAAAACCCTGAAGTCCAGGTGGACTTCTCAACAGGGTGGAAAAGGTAGACAAGTAATATTTGTCTTTCCTTCTTTCTAACTCTACTCTTTTTAAAATAATGTTTATTCTCACTGGAAACCACAAGAGGAAATGGTCTACCAAACATAGAGGGTGAAGGTAGTATTTGGTTTATATATGTAGATCAGAAGTATTTTGGATCCCAACTTTCTCTAATGCCTGCTTTTTTTCCCAATCTAGCACCAAAGCTGTGTTAAAGTAAAGATACAGGCCACAAAGTTTTATGAAAGACTTGGAAAGGCATCTGAACTTAGATGTTAAAGGACAGATTCTTTGAGCTCTCAGAGGATGATAACAGAAAAAAGATAATCAGAGTTGGAAGAGACCTTCTAAGTCATCTAGTCCAACCCCCAGCCCAAGCGGGAGACCCTACACCATTTCGGACAAATGGCAGTCCAATCTCTTCTTGAAAGTCTCAAGTGATGGCTCTCCCACAACTTCCGAGGGCAAGCTGTTCCATTGGTTGACTGTTTTCACTGTCAGAAAATTTCTCCTTATTTCCAGGTTAAATCTCTCCTTATTCAGTTTCCATCCATTATTCTTGTCTGGCCTACAGGCACGTTAGAAAATAGATTGACCCCTTCCTCTCTGTGGCAGCCCCTCAAATATTGGAAGACTGCTATCATGTCTCCCCTGGTCCTTCTCTTCACTAGATTAGCTATGCCCATTTCCTGTAACCGTTCTTCATATGTTTTAGTCTCCAGTCCCCTAATCATCCTGGTTGCTCTTCTCTGTACTTTTTCTGGAGTCTCAACATCTTTTTTATAATGTGGTAAACAAAACTGGATGCAGTACTCTATGTTTGGTCTTACTAAGGCTTTATAGAGTGGTATTAGTACCTCACTTGATCTCGATTGCATTTCTCTGTTAATGCAATTTAGGATTGCACTAGTTTTTTTGGCTGCTGCTGCACACTGCTGGCTCATATTTAGCTGGTTGTCTACTAAGACTCCAAGATCCCTCTCACAGTTATTGCTATTAAGCCTGGTTTCACCCAGTCTATAAGTGTACTTTTGTTTTTTCTTGCCTAAGTGTAGGACTTTACTTTTCTTTACACTGAATTTCATTTTGTTAGATATGGCCCAGTGTTCTAGTCTGTCAAGATTCATCTGCATGTTGAGCCTATCTTCTTGGGTGTTAGCTATTTCTGCCAGCTTAGTATCATCTCCAGATTTGGTAGGTTCCCTTCTATTCCCTCATCTAAGTCATTAATGAAGATACTGAAGAGTACTGGGCCTAATACAGAACTTTGTGGCACCTTACTACTTACTTCCCTCCTTGTAGATTTAGACCCATTAAGGACTACTTGTTGAGTACTGTTTAGCAGCCAATTGCAAGTCCATCTGGTGGTGATGCTATCTATCCCACTTTTTTCTAGCTTACCAAGAAGTAGGTTGTGGTCTACTTTGTCAAATGCCTTGCTGATATCTAAGTATATTATGTCCACAGAATTTCGTTGATCTACTAATTTAGTCACTCTGCTGAGGAATGAAATAAGATTGGTTTGGCATGGTCTGTTTTTAACAAACCCATGCTGACTGCTAGTTATTACTTTACTTGTTACTAAATGTTGGCAGATCTGTTTTTTTATTATCTTTTCCAGTATCTTCCTGGGTATTGATGTTAGGCTGATTGGTCTATAGTTTCCTGGGTCTGTTTTTTTCCCCTTTTTTGAAGATGGGAACCTCATCAGCTCTTTTCCAGTCCTCTGGTAGTTCCCCGGGGCTCTAGGATTTTTGAAAGGTGTGGTGCAGTGGTTCTGAGATGACTTCTGACAGCTCCTTTAAAACTCTGGGATGTAATCCATCAGGCCCTGGTTATTTGTGTTCATCAAGATCAGACAGGTGTTCTTACTATTTTTTTTTTGCTGATTTTAACTTTTATTTCTGGTCTATCTTTTACAGTTATGTTTTTGGTTGAGCTATAGTTTCTTTTTGTGTGAAGACCGATGCAAAGAATTAGTTAAGCAGTTCTGCTTTCTCTCTTTTGCCTGTTACTTCCTTGTTGTCTTCTCTCTTTATCAGCATGCCATTCCAATAAAAACAAACAAACAAATAAATATGGTCAATTGGGTCACAGGAAGCAGCTGAATGACTGTGAAAGAATAATAGTTGAGTTGAATGGATGTTGCTTGATAATGTAGGAGCCTCATGGCTTCACAAAGGAATTTTGGATCTAGATTACATAGTTAATCTCTGACCTGCCTTGAGAACCTTCTGGTACTCATCACAGATGAAAGCATTACCTGGTGTAAATATTTGCCCATAGCCTTATCTGTTAACATAATTGAGGCAAGCAATGCAGACATTTCAAATTGGCTACATACAAAACTTTCATCTGCTGCACAGAACAGCACAGAAACTTCTCTCTGGTGGCAGAGATAGACCTTTACTCTTTCCAAACTTTCTGAATCATCTCTGTATTAACATAGTCTTATGCACATTTATGTCCTACCATATAAATCTCCCCCATGTAGAATAAGTTTAGAAGCAATGATGCACTGAAATTGAACTCCATGTTGGTGAAGGAGCTTACTTAAATGTATAAGTTTGCAATTCTTAAAAATCTGACATTTTGAATCTCATGGTTATTTGGTAAAAATCCCCAACATAGGTAGTTTATTTATGATCAAAACCTCTATTTAATTGCCTCTAAATGAGATGGGCAGCACATGAATCCTATAAATAAGTAAGTAAGTAAGTAAGTAAGTAAGTAAGTAAGTAAGTAAGTAAGTAAGTAAGTAAGTAAGTAAGTAAATTTTGGACATACTAAAGAAAGCGTGCCAGAGAAAACTTAAAAACAAAATCCATTCATTGCTGGAGGAAATAACTAATCAGTTTTCTAAGGCAATGGTTAAATATCTGTGCTATTTAGCTAAGATTTGCTGTGACTGTGAGATTTGAGTATTGTAGTAGAGTAGATGCACAGCCTGCAAGTACTTGTTGTAATGCAACTGCTATCATTCTTTCCATAATGTAGGTTACTGAAAGTGTTGTACTGCTGTCCAAATCCCATATCCCCAAAGATCTTCAAGTTAAAACACATCCTTGCCCTTTGAGGGCAGTGTACTCTATTTATCAACAATACATATTTTATAACTTCACAACTCCATTTGTATCTCTGCAGGTTGTTCAGGCCAAAAGTCTTTCTTCAGATATAATGTTTGTAATGCACAACTTGTTTGCTGTTCAGAAGTGTTGATTAGTACAGGTATTCTCAGATTCTTTCTGTTGCAACATGCTAATTCAGGTGATTTAGTCTCATGACTTTCTAGTAGCTAAAATAGACAGGGATACTTATGAAAAGTTTAGGAATGGATATATTATTTGCTGCATTAAAAAAAATACCACCAAACTTTAGCAGATTTGCTGGTAACTTCAATAACAGGGCATAAAGGACTAGAAATAATGGTTTGACCATAAAGGATCTTTGAATGCATAATAGTAGGAAAGAAATACTTTTAAATTTGCATGACCCCATTATTTTTCTTCTGTTATTGAAGGAAACCAATCTTTTGGACTTCTATGCAAGATGATGCTTTAATTCTCCATTAATGGCACTCTTAAAGCAGCAATACTTTTTATCTACTCAGGGAGAAGAATGAGTTGCTTTAATAAACAGCAGGGAGCTGTATTTCCCAAGAGGTACATTCTCACTTTGTCCAAATACTAATGTATTATGCCCCTAATGTTTAGCTCTTCAAGCTCTGCTTTCAACCTGTCTACTTGTTGGTGATGGTAAATATGGTTGCCAGTTTTGTTTCTTGTTATTCTAGAATCCTAAAGTTAGAAATTGTCACTTAAGCTACAAAATTCAACCCCCATGCTCAGTAAAGGAATTCAAATTTATTAAATGTATACTCTGTCCACTTGCATTCCAACTTTGGGTAGTGTATAACATAAGGCAATTAAAATAGATTATCTAAGGTTATTTATTCAAACATGGAAAAAGAAATCAACACCACTAAGATAAACATCCCACAAGGGATCCACTAACCACTTCAGTCCAAGACCTAGGGAAGAATCAGGTTTTAAGAGCTCATTCAAATAGGGCCCATTCAAATCTCTGGAGGGACATTGTTGCAGATGGCAGGTATGGCTACTGAGAAGGCCTGATTCCTGTATCTCAGTAGGTGACACTACTTCATCAATATAATCTGAAGCATAGCGACTCTTCCAAATTGTACAGGGCAGGTGGGAGCTATGGAAATCAGATGATCCTTCAAATATCCAGGCCATATAGCATGAAAAGCTTTATATATGATCTATAGGAATTGCACTTGGATGCCTTTTGGCATTCTGTACAGCTCACAAAGCAGTGTATTGCATGAGCAAATGATGACTAAAACTACCCATGTGGTTGTATTCTGGAAGAGCTGCAACTTCTGAAAGCTTCCCACATAGATCACATTGCAGTAGTCCACATGCAAAGTGACCAAAACATGTGCAACTGTCCCAAGATTCTCCAGTTCCAGATAAGAAACAATTGGTGCACTAAATATCTGTGATTGAGATTCTCAATCATCCAGAGTGTAGTGTCCCAAAGATGCTTTTCAAAAGACAACTGGACTTTCTTGTCCCCCCCGCCTTGAAAATGTTTTGCTTCTCATCCAAGAACTGAAGAAGAGGAAAAGCAAAATGTTTTTCAAAGGAAAAAAAAACAAGACAGTCCAATTGATTTTTGAAAAATATCTTTGGGACAATTGGTACACTAGATAAATTTGTGCAAAGGCATCCCTATCAGATGGCTATTGGAATTCTCTTTATGCTGAAAACCTTCCCAATGTAGATGGATGAGAATTTCGTTTGAAATCATTTTTTTAAAAAAGAGTTGGTCAAAATTAGTAATATTCCTCACTAATGGAAAGGAGATGTGTGTCTGCTCACTGCTTATTTCCATATTTCAACATCACCAACATTGCTACCTTTGAAAATGCTGCTTCTATGTATGGCCCACATTCCCTAGTATTTGCCTCTTTTCCATTTGTGGTCAGCATTATGTAATAATGGGATATAATAGCAAGGATTCCAGTTTGGGATGAAGAATGCAACAAAATAGATGGATATGGTCCAATGACAATGATTTTGCTTGCTAATGCTTTTCTTCCAGAAGACATCAATGTCTGTCACTTACTATAAATTGAAATAACTAACCCTTAGACCAGCACCTAACTTCAGAGCCTTAGTTGGTATGTAAAAATATTCCATTTAAAATCAGCAGTAAAGCTAACATGAAAGTGCCAATAAATAATATATGCAAAGCATGTTTTTTATCAATATATAAAGAAAGTGTGGAGTTATGAAGCTATTGAAACAAGCATTAGGAGATGTAATGAAGCAGGAATTAGAACAGCACAGGTCCTCTGGCCATTATAAATGAGAACACCAGGTACCTTGAGAACAAGAAAACTGATGAGTACAGTCTGTTCAGGAGAGAAGGAGGGAAATTTCCCCCAGGAACACATTTCAAATTACTTATTTATGAACTGATGAACTGGGAGACCACCTATAGTGAGACAGGAGCAAGCAGCCTGCTGCAGACAGCTACACAACTCCCAACTAATTGTGCTGCTGTTGTCTGTTAAAACTCCTGCTCTCCAGCTGGGCTTTGGAGGCACAGAATCTAGGCAACAAGTCAAAGTCACACTTTTCATTCTCTCTGGGACAAATATATATATACATGCAAATTTTAATCTGGCAGATTCCTTAGGCAAGAGTCCAAGAAAGAACAACTTCAGCCTTGCCAATTGTAAGAGGACGCCAGGGTGTGTAGGAGATGAGCTTTCCATACTGATAACACCACCAATACAGAATTCCCTCCCCTCTAAAAGTCATGGGAAAAGTCAAGCCAGAGAATCCAGAATTCAGGAATATATTTACAAAATTGTAGTTGCTTGGAAGCTTTTTCCCATTCTCATCAGTATATTTTGTTTCTATTTGAAACTTGCTTCTGAACATTCATCTTAACTGTTATGACAATGCCTTGAAATAAATCACTCTCCTTATTTAGGGACAAAGGAATATCAAGAAATCAACCACAGCATTAGAACCAATTCTTTCCTTTCTTCCAACAGATAGATTTCATATTTGTTTCTTAGTTATTATTTAATATTTCTGCCTACATACTTTGATTCTGACAATGATTGGATTTTGCTTAAATTCTTGTTTTGTTTTATTATTTTATTTCATTTTATTTTGATTTCACAAAAGGCTTAAATATTCTTTGATATTGTTATCTGCGTAAAGTTAAGGAATGGAGGAAGAACAAAAGAAATAGCCATCCAATAAGTAATTCCAAAGACAGGTATGATAGTTGGCCAAACTATTTACAGTCATAAACTAGGAAGTAGTCACATTTTTCATACAAAGCTGGAGCAGCAAGAATGTACAGTCTGATACAAATCAGATTCAGACTGGATGGGATATGTTTACCAGATATTTTAGATGGTTAATACAGACCAATTGTAGGCAGTTACAGTGGGTGCAAGTTTTCTGATGAGTGCTAATCTTTCTAAATTTTTACAAATGTAAAATAAGATACAAAAGAATCAACAGTACTGTATCTAAGAATAATTGGTCCCATTAGTACAGAATAATTTTCACAGCACTCCCTTAGTGTCCAATGATGTCTGCCTGAAAATGACTTAATCCTACTCAGAACTGGTGTTAAAATAACCTGTCATCCATTCTGTTATGTGGTGCTGTATATTAAAAGGAGAAGAATGGCGGTGGGGTGGGGTGTAGAAAGAGAATGAAAAGAGAAATATCCATGGGCTTCAATCATTTGGAAGAAATCATGATTTTTTTCAGAAGACTGTCTATTGATAGCATTTACACTATTGAAAGATGACAGTTACAATGTAGAAGGGTGGCATAATGCATTGCCAGCTACTAGGAAATTCTGTATCACTTTTGGGCTATTGAGTTATCAAATTAATGTCAAAGTAATTGTCATTTGTGAGTATAACTGCCAGGATAACTACATTTAGATAAAAAAAAAATGCTGCCTTTGATCAGTCTCATAAACTGTTCTCGTTTTTGAAAAAGTTTTACGAAGTCAATTAAATACTTCTTTTCATCAGATAAATTGATTCTCTTTATTTTAACCAGTAAAGATATCTTGATAACTTCATGAAAACAGAATCAATTGTATTTGTGCTAATCATTAACATCCACTAGTTTACCAGCTATAATTTTATTTATCTTTTCACTGAAAAAATCTATAAAGCAGCAAGACAAACAAGCTTATGATCAGATCAAACTAAAAATCAACTATGCACTATATCAAAATGATAATCCAAATGGCATTAACAAAATGAAATAAACACAAATCATAAATTACAGTAATAAATTTAAAAGCTAAATGGTGATTTAGATAAAGTAAAAACAATCTCATGTCAAGCTTAGTGTCTATGGCTATATGACTATTTTCTTGTATCCTCTTGACAACTATTTTAAAATATCCTTGCTTTTTTTCCAGGAAATCTAGCCTTATGATTCTTTAATGATATCCCATCCAAGTATAAACCGGGACTGATTCTGCTTATCTTCCAAGCCTATATTAAGGAAATTGTTGATGCTACTTGTTCAGATTGTTCAGATTAACAATCTCACACCCACATTGGATGAAGAACGAGCTGGATAATGTTGGATATGCCTTCCCAATACCATATCTAAACATTTTCCTCATGGTCTGAGTGATCAGTGCTATGATGAGAGGTAGCCTGTATCACTGAGCTTTGATACATTATATCACCTTGAATTATTATGTCCAGTTCTGGACATTGAATAGAATAGAATACTTGATTGGCCAAGTGTGATTGGACACACAAAAAAATTGACTTGGTGTAAATACTCTCAGTATACATAAAAGAAAAGATACGTTTGTCAAGAGTCAAGAATCATAAAGTACGACACTTAATGATAGTCATAGGGTACAATAAGCAATCAAATCATACTAGGAAACAATCAATATAAATCCTAAGGATACAAGTGACAAAGTTACAGTCATACAGTCACAAGTGGGAGGGGATGGGTGATAAGGAATGATGATAAGATTTAACATGTCGTTATGAAGGAAGGAGTTGAAACAGTTTATGTCTTGGATGTGAGGGGTCTGTAAATATTTTCACAGCCCTCTTTTTGACTCATGCAGTATACAGGTCCTTGATTGAAGACAGGTTGGTAGTAATTGTTTTTTCTGCAGTCCTAATTATCCTCTGAAGTCTGTGCCTGTCCTGTTGGGTTGCAGAACCAAATCAGACAGTTATAGAGGTGCAGATGATAGACTCAATAATTCCTCTGTAGAACTAAATCAGCAATTCCTTGGGCAGTTTGAGCTTTCTGAGTTGGTGCACAAGGAACATTCTTTGTTGTGCTTTTTTCATGACGTTTTGGATATTAGGTGTCCATTTTAGGTCATGTCATATAGTAGAACTTAGAAATTTGAAGGTCTCTACTGTTGATACTGTGTTGCCTAGTATTCTAAGAGGTGGTACTATGAGAGGGTTTCTTCTAAAGACTCTCACCATTTCTACGGTTTTGAATGTGTTCAGTTCCAGAGGCAAGTTGTATATCCTCCTGTCTGTATGTAGATTCATCATTGTCTTGAATGTTCTTTAGAAGTGTTCACAAACTGGAACAGATGCAAAGAACTGCAGTGAAAATGATCAGCAAACTAGAAGTTATCCGATTAGGAGAAGTTAAGGAAATTAGATATATTTAGCCTTGAGTAACTCAAGAAATATCACACAAAAGAGGGCTATAAGCTAGTCCATAAATAAGTTTGTGCTTCTTCAAAAAAAAAACCCAAAGGAATAATATACATCTACTATATCCAGTGATTGATTCTGGCTGAATGTTAGAAAAATGTTCTAGTGATTAGAGCTGCTTGAGAGTGGAAGACAATGAATGTGTTCAACCAGGAGCTGACCTACCAACTGTTGGGCATGATTTAATTTGACCCCTGCGCTGATCACAGGATTAGAGGATTTGATTATATAAATAACCTCTTTCAACTATATGACTTTATGATTGATCTCAATCCTACTGTTGGGAGATGAGAACACTTAAACTGCTCATTAATGTTATTGGGCTCCAACATCATGTATATTGTGATTGAGTGGAATTAATTTAGTCCATATTTACATTAAGGACAATCATGGCATGTGTCGTGACCATACAACCCAAAAATCCGGTGATGGCTTCAATGAGAAGGAGGGCAATTCCAATCCACCAACAATGATCCTGAATAATAAACACGGAGAGTGTATTAAGAAATACTTTTTGTTACGGCAATGTTAATGTGGCTAATGGTGGAATAATTAGGCTACATGAATAATTAGGCTACCATGAATGGAATTAGGTAATAGGGGATAATAATGGATAATGGTGGGTAATAAGGGGGAGATTACTATAAACACCGGGTTCCGTTGCACTCAGTTCAGAGCTGACTTTAATTTTATTTGCTTGACTGTTTTCGTGGTGTCCTTGCAGATAAAGAAATTAAAACTTTTTGTTCATCAAAACAACGAGGATTTTATATTTTCTTTGGTCCACGCATTTGACCTACAGAGCGGTTGAGAGGAAAGTCAGCTCTCCTTCTATTCATTATCTCTTTCCAATATCATGGATGAAGGTACCGAGGCTGAGGGTGGTTTGACAGATGTTTCGGAGGTGGGGGTGGATGCTGCAGTTGGTGGAGTTGAGGCATTTCCTGAGCAGCCCTCCACCCGATTGGACGATGCTGATTTCCCCCTGAATGTGTACATTCAGATAATGTAAGGCATGAGAAGGATTGTCAATGCATGGTATGGCTGAAAATCCGGAAGGAACGGAAGCCGGGATTGGAGTTGGAGGAAGATACTGTGAAGACCGCTTTGCAAGGGAAGCCTCCCACGTTTGTGCCGATGGCTTCCAGAATGTTTGATAAATGGCAGGAGCATCAGATTGCTGACGAGGACGAATGGAGCACTTCCAACACCAGCTTAAATACTAGTACTTTGGAATTGCTTCGTGTCAAGTGTGGTGAACTGAGCATTCAAGAATTTACCCCCCGGAGTGGTTGGGAAACTCCGGGGTGGGGAATTAGAACTGAAGACACATCCCTTTTCAATTCAAGTGCAAGAGAAAGCAGAGATTTGAGTAGGAGGTCGGAGGGAGCATTTTCTGCAGAGGTAGATGAATGTGGTAGGAATATCGGGCGCTCAGAGAACAACTTCTAAACCAATAGGCTCCTGAGTAGACAGTAGAGAGGGGCAGATGGGGAATAGGCAACCAGTCTCATCTTGGAGTCCATCTGGGGTATCTGGGTATTGGCCCCAATGAATGGTTTGGGGTCCACCTCCTATAAACATATCATTCGGGAACCTTGATAGGCTGGCATTATTTTTAAGCCAAGTTGTGAACCACCTGGAGTTATATTCAAATTGTTACCCTTCGCAGCAGTCTATCATAGTTGCTATAACAGCAGTCTTAACAGGTGATGATGCTGATTGGGTGTCAGAATTGCACAGTGTGCATGCAAAGGAATTGATTGATGTTGGATTGTTTTTAGATGCGCTTAGGGTTCAGTTTGAAGATAGATCTAGGATTCATCATTATGAAGAAGCATTGATGTCATTAAGACAGGAGGGCAGACCTGCTGTAGAATATGTAAGAGATTTCTGAAAGTTGGCAACTAGGTTGCGCACCTGGCCTGAAAGATTATTGATTAGGGAGTTTAGATCTGGTTTACATAAAGCGTTGAGACAAGCTTGTCTTTATAGGGGGATTTGTTCAACCAGGAGATAATATATGGCTGCCCCTCAGGGACCACCAAACTCATAATTTTAGATCCCAGGGACCACTAGCTGGTTCTGTGGGTGTGGCCTAATTTGTGGGTGTGGCTTGATGGTCATGTGACTGGCTGGGCATGGCTTGTATGTAAATTTTATAAATATTTATATAAATATTGAATTTTTTATAAAAAAGAGCAACTTTTACCCAAAATCAGGCAAAGCAGGCAGGCAGATTGAATTGTTCACAGAATCACAGATTCATTCAAAAATCTTATCTATCTGCCATTGGTTAGCTCAGTCTGTCACATAAAATTTGCTTGCAAGCAAACTCACAAAATTAACTCACAACACACCATGTTTGTAAATATTGACTTTTTAATTTTAAAAAAGCCAAAATCAGGCAAAGCAGGCAGATGAGTTGCTCACAGAATCATCCAGTGATCTATCTATCTGCCATTGGCTAGCTCAGTCTGTCAAATTTGCTTGCTGTGAGTCTGCACTGAATTTGCTTGCAAGCAATTCTTCAGTCCTAAGGAAGGTTCAGCTGTACTTAGCTAGAACGCAAGAAATCCAACCATTTCCTGCTTCCTAGCTAATCTAAATCTCCCAGCAGAGCAGAACAGATGATGGTCGGAAAAAGGAAAAATAGCAACTTAGCAGACAAGTTTGCTGGGTAAACTTGAGTGAGTGGGCGGGGAGGGTTCCTGCTGGCCATGTGGGCTGAGCAGCCTTGTGTTTCTGTGCAGCCTGGATTACTTGCTTTGGGGGGGTGCTCTGGAGGTGAGATTTCTCTGCGGCCCACCAAAATTTTCTCACAGCCCACCAGTGTGCCACGGCCCACCAGTTGGTGACTGCTGGTGTAGATAATGTATACCCCTTACCATTAATCAATGATTTGTTAGCAACATTAGCAACCGGCCATTATTTCACTAAATTGGATTTAATGAAGTTTACTACTGAGTTCGGATTAGAGAGGGGGATCAGTGGAAAACTACTTTCAATTGCCCCCTTGGAATCTTCCATTTTATTTTTATTTTTTTATTTTTTATATTTTTAGGAATCTTCCATTTTAATGTTATGCCATTTGGGCTGCAGGAAGCACCCGCCGTTTTCATGCAACTTATAAATGAAGTATTGCAAGAACATTTATACGTGGAGTTTTAGTATACTAGATGATATCATAATCTATACTAAAACAATGGAAGAACATATATTATTGGTGTGAACTGTTTTGAAAAAAATACTTGAAGCTAAATTGTATGTGAAACTTTTGAAGTGCGAGTTTCATTGCACCTCGTTGGATTATTTGGGGTATAGGATCTCAAATAAAGGGTAAGAGATGGATCCCAATAAAGTAAAAGCAGTAGTTGATTGGAAAGTACCAAAGACAAGAAAGCAGTTACAAAGTTTCCTAGGCTTTGTGAATTTTTATCAGCAGTTTATTCTGAAATTTGCACAAATCGCATTACCGTTGACAGAAATGTTAAAAACAAAACACCAATTATCAAAACCAAGGCCTAGCCAATCCATTGTGTGATCAGAAGAATGTCAGAGTTTAAATGTGAGAGTTTAAAGGCCTTATTTTCTCAAAAGCCCATTTTAAAACATCCTGATACTACTAAAAGTTTTATAGTACAAGCTGATTCAAGTGATGTTGCAGTAGGAGATGTTCTACTGCAATATAAAGTGGAAGGACAGTTACAGCCATGCGCCTAAACATCACAAAAATTTACAACTACAGAGAGAAGGTGGGCTATTTGGGAGAAGGAGGCATTCACTGTAAAATGGGCGCTTAGTACATGGCGATATCTATTAGAAGGATTAAAGTACGAATTTGAAGTATGGACAGATCATAAAAATTTGCAGGCTCTACAAAGACCGAGAAAATTGTCCCCTAAACAAAATTGTCCCCTATATTTTAAATGTTTTGATTTCCAACTGCGATATGTTCTGGGAGGGAGAAACTTCATGGCAGATGCACTATCTCGACTACCTCAATACAATTTATGTAGGGATGAGGTTATTTAACCTATGATCGATATAGGAACGTTGACTGAACAAATTAAGGTATTGAGCATCAAAGGGATTAGTAAGAAGGACTTAAAGGATGCTACAGAAAAGGATGGCTGGATAAAAAACAATAAAGATGGCTGTTTGTATAAGGATGGATTAGTTTGGAGAGGAGACAGAATATATGTTCCATCGAGTTATCATAAACAAGTCTTGGCCCAATGTAATGATGTTCGGCAGACAGGACACTTTGGATTTCTGAAAACTTTGCATTTGGCAAGGCGGCAATTCTGGTGGCCACATATGAGGTCTGAAATTGAACAATACATTAAGGAATGTCATGTCTGTGCTATTGTGAAGCCAAGGGTTGGAAAACCTCTGGGACTATTACAAACTGTATCAGAACCCAACCAGCCATGGCAACACATCGCCATGGACTTTATTACCCAGCAGCAAAGGATACAAGGTAATCTGGACTATCATAGACTTGTTTTCAAAACAAGCTCATTTCGTACCATGTAAATGGTTGCCATCAGTAACTAAATTAACAGATTTATTCATATAATATATATATCGACTACATGGTGCATCCAGGAGAATAATTTCAGATAGGGATGTGCAATTCACTGCATGGTTTTGGAGAATATTTGTATGTTTCTTGGGGTCTTCACAGGGTCTTAGCTCTGCATACCATTCTAGCACTAACGGCGTGGCTGAACGAGCCAATATGATGATTGAGAGATATTTGCGCTCATATGTATCTTATCAACAGCGGGAGTGGGCTGATCTGCTTCCGTTTGCTGAAGTAGCATATAATAATGCTATCCATGAAAGCACAGGGTGTAGCCCATTCCACATAGTAAATGGGGTAGAGTTTGTTCCAATGCCTGGTTTATAGTGTGAGGACACGCATCCTATGAGTGCTAAAACATGGTTGCACAATGTACAGAATAATTGAACAAAAGTAAAGGAGACTCTGGATAAAACATCAAAAGAATACAAACAACAGGCAAACAAAAAAAGAAAAGAGCATAAACCATTCCAAGCCAGTGATTATGTTTATTTATCAACAAAATATATAAAATTAAACCTAAATAATAAGAAATTAGGACCAAAATATATTGGGCCTTTCCAGATTACTAAAGTGATTAATCCCATCACTGTACAACTTAAATTACCACCACGGTTACAATGAATACATCCAGTGTTTCATGCCAGTTTATTGAAACCTAGGACTGAGGACACTGTTATATCTAGGGGTTCTGCCCATGCTGAAATTGATAAAATTCTAGATTCTCGTATACACAGAAACATATTGCACTATCTGGTGAGATGGAAGGGCTATCTTGAAACAGAGGCAACATGGGTAAAAGCATCAGACATGTGTGCAAATAAACTTCTAAAGCAGTTTCATGCCAAGTATCCGGATAAGCCTGGACTGCGATAGTAATCTAAGTATTGATATACTCTATATTGTTTTATCGACTAAATCCTGGTAAAGGGGGCCGCCTGTCACAACCACGCAACACAAAAGTCCGGTGATGGCTTCAACGAGAAGGAGGGCGATTCCAATCCACCAGCAACTATCTTGAATAATAAACACGGAGAGTGTATTAAGAAATACTTTTTTGTTACGGCAATGTTAATGTGGCTAATGTGGAATAATTAGGCTACAGGAACTAACTACCATGAATGGAATTAGGTAATAGGGGATAATAATGGATAATGGTGGGTAATAAGGGGGAGATTACTATAAATACCGGGTTCCATTGCACTCAGTTCAGAGCTGACTTTAATTTTATTTGCTTGACTGTTTTCGTGGTGTCCTTGCAGATGAAGAAATTAAAACTTTTTGTTCATCAAAACAATGACGATTTTGTATTTTCTTTGATCCACACATTTGACCTACAGAGTGGTTGAGAGCATGACTGAATATCTACATTAAGTAGGGCTTCGGAGATGAGCATCATCACAATGCAGAAAGTATCCAGCTCTGTTTATAGCTGATTCAGGTTTGTTGTGGAAGTGTTAAATCAATGTTATGAATCAATAATGAAAAGGGGAAAAACCAATACATTGACTCTCATATGTTGACAATATGGAAGATGCACAAATCACTGGTTAATCTGCCTAGGAAAGCAATGTTTATTTATTCAGATTGGGATTATATTATCTTCCAAAACTAAAGTACCAGCTTCAGAGTTTAAGACCTCTTTCTGGTCCACCTTTCTTGTTAGGATTTAAATGGCACTGTTTTCATGGTGTACATTTTACTAATTGATGCTGGTGTGTCAATTCTAATCCTTGTGGAATAAAACCAATTTAGTTATGTTTTTTTCAGTCTTTTATATGGAATTAGTTCCACTTAATTCAGATTTTAGCTACTGAGTTAATTTAAGGCTGGTTGTAAGAAAGACATCTTTAAATAGAATAGAATAAAATAGAATACTTTATTGGCCAAGTGTGATTGGACACACAAGAAATTTGTCTTGGTGTAAATACTCTCAGTATACATAAAAGAAAAGATACATTCATCAGGAGTTGAGAATCATAAGGTACAACACTTAATGATAGTCATAGGGTATAATAAGCAATCAATCATACTAGGAAACAGTCAATATAAATCATAAATATAAAAGCGACAAAGTTACAATCATGCAGTCACAAGTGGGAGAGGATGGGTGATAAGGAATGATGACAAGATTTAACAGTTATAGTAATGCAGACTTTGTAATCATTAGTATCATTAGCTACTGTTTAATTTCAAAGCATTAGAACTTGATGGTCTAATTGCTGTTCCCTGTTGGAATGTCTACACTTTCTCCAGGTAGCTCATATAGAATTTTGTTCTTTCAGTATTTTTCTGTAGTCACTTTCAATGGTGTATGTATGAATGTAGGTACATACGTATGCATGTATGTATTTGTTTGGATCTTCTGTTACTTTTTGGTGTATGTATTAGTTTATTGCTTGATATAGTGGATATGTCACTTTTTCACTTTTTCAAATTGTTGTCAAATTTTGTGTTTACTTGAATAGTTATGAAACAATTGTTCCATTCAAGACCTGTTGACATTACAATACCCTTTCTGCTGTTGCTCTGGATTTCATAACTGATATCAAGTTATGGTCTATAAAGTGCATATGATTTCACATCGTAATATGGGAAATCCAAGTATTTCTAGAATTTCTAATTTACCAAATGTAATAAAATTTGTGCTGGGGAACAAGTGTACATTCCTTTTTACAAAACGTATTTTTTGTAAAAAAAAAATATATAAATGAAGTGTGCATTGTATACATTTGAAATATTTGAGAATGAAGGTGCTGCCTTAAACACTTGCTTATGTACCATCATCCCCAAATATATACTGGTTGTTTAGTCTTTCAAGAGCTATCACTAAATAGATACATAGGGCCCACACCTATAGCTAGAAAAGATAAAGAAAGAAAGAAGAAAAACATGGTTTTATTCTGAGTGACAATGCTGTTGAGAGTATTTTGAGACTTTTAAAAACATAATTAACCAGCAGAGAAAAAAATTGTACATATTGAGGAATTCAGACTTTTCAGGAACAATAAAGAGCATGTTGTATTTTTTCTGGCAATTACTTTTTCTGGAGGCAAGAGCCCTGCAAGTAGGAATTTTCAGAGTCCTAGGCTTTGCAAAGCTGCATGAGAATAGAGTACTACAGTATCATACAATTATAAAAAAATGAATTCTGGCAATTGCATTTGCTGTATTGTCCTTTTCTGAAAATAATGTGACAGAGGCAATGCAAAAGAGAGGAAGGGACTCGTATGCCAGAAGTAAATACTTGAATGTGGGCATGTGTGTGCACATGTACATGTGTGCACACATGCACGCACACACACACACAAACAATCATCCCACCCCTCAAAATCCTCTGAGCCAGGTCAGGAACAAATCTGTTTGCTGAAAATATAAAATTAGTAGATCTATTGCAACTGATTTCAGTAAATTATTTAAAAAGTTTATTTCCCCATAGTGAATAAGAGATGGGTCCCAGAAGGAAAAACAATAGTGCTGTGTGATGTAGAAAAATATATTGGCTATGTCAATGGGAAAATCAATTCATTAATGGCATGATTGGTACTGGAATGGATGCGTACTGGAGAGGTCACTGGATGGAATAATTGATTCCCTAAATCTTTCTTTTATGAGTGATGAAGTCAGGTTTGCAAATATCCTTGGAGAAATGGATTCCAACAAGGACCCAGGAATTTGCATCTGAGTTTGGAATGCAAGGTATTTCATTGGAAAAGGTACTGCAGCAGAAAAAAGTATGTTACACCATAATTTAAAACATAAACTAAACAACAAACTTAGCAAACATCATCATCATCATCATCATCATCATCATCATCATCATCATCATCATCAATAACAAGCCATCAGAACGAATGTAATCAAAGCCAGAATAGAAAAATCTGCTGATGACCCCAAATGCAGACTCTGCAAAGAAGAGGATGAAACCATCGATCACATACTGAACTGTTGCAAGACAATAGCTCAGACTGACTACAAACAACATCACAACACAGTCGTTCAGATGGTCCACTGGAACTTGTGTCATAACTACCATCTAACTATAGCAAAGAACTGGTGGGATCATAAGCCTGAAAAAGTGGTTGAAAATGAGCATGCAAAACTACTGTGGGACTTCTGAATACAGACTGACAAAGTTTTGGAACACAATACCCCGGATATCACGATTGTGGAGAAGAAAAAAGTGTGGATCATCAACATTGCCATACCTGGTGACAACAGAATCACTGAGAAACAACTTGAAAAAGTCACCAGATATCAGGATTTGAGAATCGAACTGCAGAGACTCTGGCATAAACCAGTGCAGGTGGTTCCTGTGGTAATCGGACACTGGGTGCTGTGCCTAAAGACCTAGGCAAGCACTTAAAAACAATTGGTGCTGACAAGATCACCATTGGTCAGCTGCAGAAGGCCACCTTACTGGGAACTGCTCGCATAATCTGCAGATACATCACACAGTCCTAAACACTTGGGAAGTGTTCGACTAGTGATTTGTGATACGAAACCCAGCATAGTTATCTCGTTTGTTGTGTATACTGTCATTTTTGTGTAGTATAACAACAACAACAACACTATTGAAAACAAATAGCTAATTCCTGGATGACAGCTCTTCCTTCTTTGTTAAAAGATTAGCCTCACATATTTCTTTCTTTCTTTCTTTCTTTCTTTCTTTCTTTCTTTCTTTCTTTCTTTCTTTCTTTCTTTCTTTCTTTCTTTCTTTCTTTCTTTCTTTCTTTCTTTCTTTCTTTCTTTCTTTCTTTTCTCCCTCCCTCCCTCCCTGACTTTTCCATGAGAAAACTACATTGGAGGGCAAATCCAGTTAGGGTTAGATTAAGTCCCCATGAATTTGGGGAGTAAAATAGATATTGCCAATAGATTCTGAGACCATGGATATGGTTAGAAGGGCTCTGACTTTTTGAGATCTCCTTTTCTGAGTTTCCTTGGAAAATACATGGGAAAATCTCAGTGGGGGGCAAATGTTAGGGTTAGGTCCCTCTAAGATCGGTTCCTCCTCTGTGTTAGGATTAGGGTTTGGGTCATGCTTACCCAAAATCTCCAAACAAAATAGCATAGACCATTGTGAGAACAGAATGCTGAGGGAGCTGCTTTAAAGATTAAGTGGGCTGAAAAGTGATCCAGAAAGTAAACAAAATCAAGAGTATTGCAGGACTTGGCTAAGGCTAAGGTGGTGGGAGCACCTTGTTGGCTGTATGGCCTATGCTGTGGTAGTGTTGACCAGATTTGCCATCTTGTTTAAAGTTTTCTATTTTGATTGTATATTTGTCATTTTGCTTTCTATGTTATATTGTGAGCTGCCCAGAGTGGATATAGAGTGAGGTGGTAAATCAAATTAATAAATAATGCTATGATGCCATGGGAATAGCTGACTGTATGTCAGCATTCCCAAAAAGATTTTCTGTGATCTGAATGCAGGAAAGGAACTCATCAGGAGGTATTTGGGATCACCCAGTGTAAAACATTTGACTGTAAAGCAGTTGTTAGACATGCAAATGAATTGCCCTTCCATGCTGTGCTTAAGGAGATTTGAAATGTGCATTTCCCTCCTTTAGATTCTGTTTCATGCCCAAACAACCCGGTTACATTTTATATTTTCTGCCCCAAAGGTACAGAAAATGACCATTTAAAGGTCTGTTTAGCATAACCTTGCTGTGCTAAGATCCCTGCTGCCAACTGTCTTACATCTTGTTTCCTAACTAGAGAATTATTTTCAATTTACCTAGATGCTACTGCTTTAAATAAAGTTACCAATTCCCTCCAATCATTCAGTAATGACTATAGAAGTCTATCATCTGTCTGTCTATCTGTCTGTCTGTCTGTCTGTCTGTCTGTCTGTTTGCCTTCCTACCTACCTACCTACCTACCTACCTACCTACCTACCTACCTACCTACCTACCTATGTTCTTAGCTATCTATCCATCCGTTCATCCATCCATCCATCCATCCATCCATCCATCCATCCATCCATCCATCCATCATCTATCATGTTCTCCATTCTTCCTACTAGGGACTAGATATCCCATTTGATTCATCTAATGTGTATATAAATAAAATTTTTGGAATGCACTTTATGGCAGTAAGTCATGCAAAAGTTTATAACGTTGTATATAAAGACACCTTGATACATTACACATAATATTCATGATGCATTTAAAGAGACAAGTCTAGAGGTTCAAGGCTGAACATTTCACATATCAGAAACATAAATTTTGTTCAGTTTTTCATAGCTAGCACAGGAGCAGCATTGTCTCTAATTCACAGCAGGATCATCAATGTAATATAGAGGAATGCCATTCAAAGAACAGAATTTACTGTCTTAATCAGCTGTCAGAAAAAAAGCTGTTCAATGTTCTTCTTATACAGATAAAGCCTGAATCTGGAGACTATCAGCCCTAGCATATTTCAAGCCCTCTCTTGCCCTTGTGCTCCCTCTTCGTTGTAATTAATCTCCCATTCTGCAGCTGCTGCTGGCATTGTTCACCATTTGGGCTGGCTGTCACCATTACTTTAATTTCCAGGTGCTGATGGGCATGGGCACATAAATTGCCAACCTGAGTTCACAACATGACAGGATAGCATGACACTAAAATGAAAAAGACTGGGTGGCTGGAACAAAACAACAGAGCCATAAGGAATTAAAGAGGCGCTAAAGACCAGAAAGTAAGAAGTCCTAGTAGATGGTGGCAGATGGTTGACTGCAAGATGATCAGACATTAATTTGACAGCAGCTCTTTCAATCTCTAGCTACTCTAACCTCGAATATAAATTGATAACTTTTGCAAAGTCTCAGGTTTACTCCCCTTCAGCTTACCAAAAACAGAGTGCATTAACTTATTTATAAGTTGGAAAGATGGATATAATAATACTTCTAAGTACTACCTGAAGATTTGAAGATATGCAGAGAATTTTGGTGCAGTTGGATGGACTTTCTTCTTAATAGTGTCAAACAAGCAATGATATAGACCAGTGATGGCTAACCTTTTCAACGTTGCGTACCAAAAGTGTGCTGTACCCACGATGCAATGTGCGCACGACTCCCCCCACCCACTGCACATGCACATGTGACCCCCCAACATGCCTCTGTGCATGCGCACCCCCCCGCATGCCACATGCCTCTGCGCATGCATGCACATCTCCCACGAGCATGTCTCCCTCTGCTCATGCATGGCAGATATCCGACAATCACCTGGCTGGCGGGGGGCGTGCACGCGCATGTGCAGTGGGGCTCTTTCGGGTGTCCTTTCGTATGGTGGCAGAAGTGGCTCTGCATGCCATAGGTTCACCATCATGGGTGTAGACAGTTCTGATGCTATTAAAAAAAATGAGGAATACAAACAGTAGCAGCACAGTAGGTTTAAAAACCGTAGTCTAACTGTAGACTATAGATCAAAAGTAAGTTAAACTCTTGTTCATGTGTTTTTATGTGAGAATTAGTGAAATATAGTATACAAACATGCCCAGAAGATCATAAAATACTTTTCTGAGATTCTTCTCTGTTGGCAAAGTAGAAAATAACGGAAGGATGGACTTGTAGTAATGGTTCTTTTCCATATGGAATTTATATGAGGGCCTGAATAGTGGAATCTATTTCGGGATCAACATATGCCATACTTTTCCAGGAGTCAGAGAGAAACCATACTGGAGAGATTCCACTTAGACTGCAAACTTTTCCATAACATGGTGAATCCTTCAGACCTGCAAGAGGATGCTTCAGTAATCTCAATACAAAGAACAAAGCTTTGACAAAATGGGCAGACAAACATTTAAAAATTAAAAAAAACAGTGAATAGGTCAGTGCAATGCTGACACAATATGATGTTGAGATGGGTGACAAAATAAATAATAATTAAATTACAGCAAATATGCATCAGCAGAAACATGTTATCAAACCTAGATACCTGAATATTGTGAGCAATTCTGCTATAAAAATTGCAATATTACCAATCATTTGCCACAGCAGCACTGAGGACTGCAAAGTTGTTTAGTTGTTTGTATATTTTTTACTTTAATACTTGGAATAATAAGTTATGAATTCTATAGCAAGATATTCAGTTTCAGTCTTGTCGCTGCAAAGCTTTTTGGGGAACAATGAGTAAAAGGATAAATTTGAAAGACGTCATGTTACAACTATTTATGTCCAATAGCTTTAAGAATTCAATAATTCAGATATAGTAATATTTTAAACAGTTATTTTAAGAATTAAGTTAGGGTGGTTGAAATTTGAGCTGTGAAACATAGACACAGGAATATAGCCCTTTGTTCACAGCCTCCCAAATCATTTACTGCCTTCGAAATCCAAGAATTGTGCTTTGAGAACACTCCAACTTTCTACAGAAATATTTATTAGTCTTGCCACATTTCTTTTTTGAAGTTGACGTTTCTGTCATAGGATTCTGTTACTTTAGTGCCATATATTGGTTTTCCCTGTAGGAAACCAGAAAGCTGCAGTACATGGAAACACTGGATCTTGATCTTTTAAAAATTTCTCAAATGGGTTGCTTCACTAGAAAAAAGCTAGGAGGACTACATCAGTTCTGTTCCACCCCACCCTCCCCAAAAATGATATACTGTTGCTCTTAACTGCTTTTAGGTCTGATGAACTAAACATTGCTACCTAAACATTGTTACTTTTAGTTGCTAACACCAATTAAACAGAACAATGGAGAGTTGTTGTTTTTTAAATCAATTTAGTTAAGTGCCATTGAGTAGGATTTAATTTCCAAATACAGTACTGTGTAGGCAAATTGCCTCCATCTAGATTTATCTTCAGTGGCTCTCTGTATCTCTTCTAAGAAATTCCAGTGATAATCTTAAACCATAATGCACTTTATCCATCATATTTCCCTTTTTATACTTTCTTCAGTCTTGTACTTTCTTCAACCTGGCCAAGGTTTTTTTGTTTTAGTACATCGATCTGTTTGTATTACATGTCCAAATTTGTGAGTTTCTGCTTGCTAATCATAACATGAAGGGAGTAGTCTTTAGTTCATCAAAGACCAAATGATTTGTTCTTCTTGCAGTCACCCTTAGGAAGAGTCTCCAAATCCATAATTCAAAAACATTACTCCCTAGAGATATATACAGTTCTCACCCTCATTCTGAAAGTCTTTGAAAATCTGCCTGTTTTTCTAGGCTGGGTACTGAGCTGGGTACTGAGCTTCTGTCAGTTGTTCAGTTATACTGTATGTTTCTTTGTTTTTGTGGATGGTTTATTTGGCTCACTTTTCTGATCTTTTCTTAATTTTAAATGTAAGTTACCCAGATTTGTCTCTAAATTTAGTAAGGTAAATAAATAGATATATACTGCCTTTCAAAATTCTCTATCAATATGATAAAAAAAAATTATTGGGAGGGGGATGATTCTTCTAAATTTCTAGTGTGCAAAATTCTTTTTCATTCATATGAATATCTCCAAAATATTCCTCTTTGAACTAAACATTGACTATCAAACTCAATTAAGTTGAATAAGATCAAGTAGAAAGAATGCAGAAGAATTTTGTAAGAACCAAGTGTTATGAATAAAATATTTTTCAGTATAGTGTAAAAAAAACAATCCAGTCATCTGGATTGGCAGAAAACTACAAAACTACACAACTGAAAACACACTCCCTATACAACTGAAAACCACACACACACATTCACAAAACAGATACAGCTGGAAAAATCTAAAAATATAGCTTTAATTTATAGGCACATAAAATTTCACACAATTTAAAAGAACTTCCATACACACACAATGACAACCTCACAAAGCAGCTGTTTTCTAAAAATAGAGAAGCAGTTAAAATTTTCCAAAATTAACACACTGTTTTTTTAAATCAGGGGACTGCAAACTTGACAGCTTTAAAACTTGTGGACTTCAACTCCCAGAATTCCTCCTCCAAGTTTGAAGACCCTTGTTTTAAGTCAGGGAATTCAAACTTGATAGCTTTAAGACTTGTGGACTTCAACTCCCAGAATTCCTCCTCCAGTCATGTTAGCTCAGGAATTCTGGGAATTGAAGTCCACAAATCTTAAAACTTGCTGAGTTTGAAGACCCCTGCCCTAATTTAAATAAGAAAAAAAGCCATTACTTACCCAATTGAAAAAAAGCAGGCAGGCATCAACGATGAGCTGGATGCAGCACAAACAAGGCTGAAGGAGTCTGAAGGAGATTAGTGCTGCTTGCTGGAGGCTGGAGGGGGAGGGAGTTTAACAAGGCTAGCTAGGCTGGAACCTATGGGCATCAGCCTGGCCAGCAAGCATCTCCGAGGGTTTTTAGAAACCTGTGAGGGGGAGGGTGATCACGGTGGCTGGGAAGCTCGGGACAAGGCTTGGCTGAGGGAAGGAGCTCCAGGTGACTTCATGATGCCTCATTATGACTTCATGATCATGATGCCTTGGCCAGCTACATGACCATGGCCATGGCCTCCGGAGGCCCAGGGCAAGGCCAGGTGGCAGCAAGGAGGTCCATGGGCTTTTGGAAGCCTGGCAGTGGGGGCGGGCTGCTGCAAGGGTAGCGACTGGCCCACAAGGGACCTATGGCGGCTTGGGGAGCTATGCCAGGCCACAGATTGAGGCCACAGATGGCAGAGGCTGCCAGAAGCTCAGGGCAAGGCCGGGCAGTGGGAAGGAATGCTGGGGGTTCAGCTTAGGGCCAGGGCCAGGAGCTGGGGGCTCAATGCTTACCTGGTCCTGTAGGCAGGTCCTATAGGAGATCCGTTGGGGAAGAGTAGATTAGAGTAGTCTCAAATCAGCTTAGGCAAGCAGCCGCAGAGCAGACTAGTATGCGTAAGCAATAAAACCACGTGGCGGTGCATTTTTATAGGGTGGAATTGGGATGGGTGCATTGAGCGTTGTGTGGGCGGGGCAAGCAAGTGGTGAGAGGATGGGTGGGGCAAGTGAGCAGCGAGATGGCGGGTGGGGCAAGCAAGTGAGCAGTGACCACTTGGGTGATCGGGAACAGGTTCAAGGGTATGGCCAGCCAGAAGTTACTACCGCTTCCATGACCCATGCCAAATTCTTGCTACTGGGTCACCAGAACCAGTGCAAACCGGCTGAATACTACCTCTGATAGGGACTGTAATGTGGAAATGAGAAGGTAAAAATGGAAAAAATGTACTTTACTGCAAACTGTCATCGATTGTTTTTCAAACATAGTACTTTATATATCATATAATTTCTTAAAATAAAAAATCAATCATGAGGTGGCAATATTAAGTGGATTGTAGTGTTCAATTTTGTCTCAAGCTCTATTGTAAGATAAAGATGCTAAAATATTAGTATGCATCCATCTAATTCATATAAACAAATTGCTTATAATATAGTTATTACTTTATTATTTTTTTTGTGGAAGCTGTTTTGGGTCAAGTTTTTTTGAAATAGGATTTTCTCTCTTTGTTCAAGATATTTTTTTTTAGAACTTGGAATGCTTGTGCCGAATTGTGACCTAGTGGATATTAACAAAGATCTGAATATTTCTAAAACTGAAAACTCAGTTTCTGTAGTTAAATCTGAGTTATGTTTGTGAAATGTATTACTAGCATATATATAATTAGGCCATTTGATGTTGGAGCTAATTCAGTAAAAGAGTACCAAGGAAAGTACATCAGAAAAATCTCACTCCGGTTGCCTGGAAGATATATTTAAGGAAATGTGCCCATGATTATTTTCTAATAATCATGTGGATGATGCATATATGGACCCACCCCTTGATGTGAACTGCACTGAATTCTTCCTTTTGTTTTCTATATTGGGTACCAGTTGGTATGAGCAATGACAATCTCTGACCCACAATTCTCATATGCTTGGCTGTATCCTGATACACTCAAAATCTCATCATCACTTAATTTATTTGAAAAACCAGACTATGCAAATTGGGATTGAAATTCTAATGACATTTTCCTGTCAAAATTTATTTTGCATGTGATATTCCAACCGCAAAATGGAAGAAGAGAAAATCTAACCCCTTCCTTCTCCATTCCATACTAATCTTCTTTTGAAGGATGTCTTTGAACTCTTTATGCCCTGGGTCCTGGAAAAATCACCCATTAGGCTATGAGGCAAGGAAGAGGACACTTAATGGTCTTTTATATTTCTCTTCCAGGTTTAACAGGATGAGGATGTTTCTGTAAAGGTTACATTCTTTGTTATAGGTTCCATGTGAATGGGTCTAGAGTCAACATTAGATAGGAGGTTATCTTTTCTTCTCCTCCCGCTTTCTCTCACTCATCCTGGAGTTTTAACCTGTCATCTCTTTCATTGAGTCTGGAAATAACAGATGGTATAGATATATTTGAAGCTCTCAGATTGGCTAAGTCATTTTAAGAGTAACTGCCTGGAACTGCTATCCTTTTATTTCTTCCTTTTCATTCTGATTGCATGTGTTACGTTTTTAACTATGCCTGACACCCATTATTTGTTTTACAATCTTTCTCTAGTTGTATTTAAGGAGAGACATGCAGGTTTTTTTTCAAAACATAGAAAATTTCACACAATTTGACATTTAACTGCTCTGCCTCTCTTCCTGATTTATACGACTCTATTTGCTGCAATTTTGATTTGGGCAGGTTTATGCGTGTCCCCCCTGCCCCCTTCCTTTTGACTTCTGAAAACACAGAGAACTCTGTCTCACTCAGGCCATCAGTATCAGACAGAAGACAGGTTAATGATGAAAGCACATCAAATGCAATCTATGCAAATCATTCCCATCAATGGATATAAGGTGCGGCTTCATTGCATTCTTTTTTTTTTTTGAGACACATTTTCATATCAAGCATGTTGCTATTGTATAAAACCTCATATTAGATTCTGAGGTGATGTACAGCATAATTTTCTTTTAAAGGGCATTTTAACCTTTCTATGTTTCTCTGTTGTACAATGGATGGATGTTTTGTTTATGCCAGATTTGAGGTGAGCAGCCTTGCACATGGCAGGAGTAATTCCTTTTTGTGGTTCTTATATCAAAGGTAAGGCAGATTTAAAGAAAGGAAGAAAGCAACAGCAATAGCTCTTAGACGTATATACCGCTTCACAGTGCTTTACAGCCCTCTCTAAGTGGTTTTATAGAGTCAGCATATTGCCCCGAACAATCTGGATTCTCATTTTTACCCACCTGAGAAGGAGGGAAGGCTGGGTCAACAAGGAAGGAAGGAAGGAAGGAAGGAGGGGGGCAGGGGGGCAGGGAGGAAGGTAGGTAGGTAGGTAGGTAAATAAGTAAGTAATTAAGTGAGGTGATATTAACTAACAATTATAGCTGCCTTGCAGTGAGAAGGGCAACTAACTAACTAACTAACTAGCTAGCTAGCTAACTAACTAACTAACTAACTAACTAAATAACTAAATAAATAAATAAATGGACCACACCTTTCTCATTACTGACTAAATGGCAAAGACTTTCAGTACACTGAGTTTATCCATGTAGACTGGACTTATGGCAGTTGTGAGTAGGAATGAAAGGCAAACTTCACTGCAAGATTTCCATTGCCTTATTGTTATCCTTTTGGAAATGATTTGGTGGAGATAAATGTCACAACGTTTAGACTTGCTGCCCAGCTTTTCAAATGGAAAATTCCTATTGAAGAGTTGGACCTGCAGCCAGAAAGTCCATTTCTGATTTTGTATCTATACTTGACTCTTCTTTCTGACACATTATTTATTTATTTATTTATTTATTTATTTATTTATTTATTTATTTATTTATTTATTTATTTGTAATATTTATATACCGCCCTTCTCCCGAAGGACTCAGGGCGGTGCACAGCCAATCACAAACCCCAGTACACTATACAAAAGTTAAAAACAAATTAAATAATTTAGGCTGTCTAAAAGTTATGCCCTTCCCCCATAAATTAATTAAAACCCAAATATTAAAAACCTAATCAAAACGTAATACTAAATTAAAAATCCTATATCAGCCTAGGCCGGCCTGCTCAAAGAGCCAAGTTTTTAATGCATGTCTGAAAGCTCCCAGATCCGTGTTAGTGTGTATCTCTGGAGGCAGACCATTCCAGAGGGCGGGGGCCCCCACAGAGAAGGCCCTACTCCTGGGAGCCGTCAGACGACACATAGAAGCCGACAGCACCCGGAGAAGGCCCTCCCTGTGGGAATGCACAGGTCTGTTGGAGATTACCGGCAGAACGCGGTCCTGCAGATAACCTGGTCCAATGCCATGGATCGCTTTAAAGGTCAGAACCACAACCTTAAAGCAAACCCGGAAAACCACCGGCAACCAATGCAGCTCGCGCAGGAGAGGCATCACATGGGAGCTTCGTGATGCCCCCATAATCACCCGCGCCTCCGCGTTTTGTACCAGTTGGAGTCTCCGGGTGCTCCCCGCAGGGAGCCCCATGTAGAGAGCGTTACAGTAGTCCAGGCAAGAGGTGACAAGGGCATGAGTGACCGTGTGTAAGGTGTCCCGATCCAGAAAGGGCCGCAACTGGTGAATCAGGCGAACCTGATAAAAAGCCCCCCTGGTGACGGCCGTAATATGATCTTCTAAAGACAGCCGTGCATCCAGGAGGACACCCAAATTGCGAGCCCTCTCTGTGGGGGGTAAAATCTCTCCCCCAATAGCCAGCGACGGAGTCAGCTGACTATATCGGACCGCCGGAAACCACAGCCACTCAGTCTTGGACGGGTTGAGCCGGAGCCTGTTCCCGCCCATCCAAATCCGCACGGCCTCCAGGCACCGGGACATAGCCTCCAGCATCATTGGGGTGGCCTGGGGTGGAGATGTAAAGCTGGGTATCATCCGCATACAGATGACACCGTATCCCAAAACCACGGATGATCTCCTCCAGCGGCTTCACATAAATGTTGAACAGAAGAGGGGAGAGGACCGACCCCTGAGGCACCCCACAAATGAGGGGCCTAGAGGTGGACCTCTCCCCACCCCGTCAACACGAATTGGCTCACACATTTTAATCTGGCTACAAATAGACACTTGAACCTTTTGAATTAGAACAATAAAACTATGTTTGGACTTCTGACTAATAAGCTTGGTCTTGGATTGCAAATATAAATTTTGATTGATTGCTTGTTATTGGAATTCCTCCAGTATCTGACTAGTAAACATGAGATTTTGAACAGTCCTCAACATTTGTTTTAGTAGATGTTATATCACATGCATTGTTTTTTAGTTACAGTACTGCTTCTGTTCCTATGTCAGAAAGATGAAAGGCTTAAGCACACCGAAACTATAATGACTAAAACTCATTAATGTAGTAATCCATAGGCTCAATGTTATGTGCTTGAGAAAAGATTGGCCCTTCTTTCTTCTGTGTTCTTTATCCAACATCTTCAATCACTCTTCCTCTTTTACCCAGTTTCCCTAACAACTCTTTTCTCCTGTGAATCAAACTTTACTATCTCATTCATATTTATGCAACATAAACAGTCTCCCCATTATCTGATCTCCAGTTATCTTAAACTCCAAATTACCAAACAGGGTGTATGTCAACATGTCAACAGAGAGTAAAACAGTTTGTATGAGATCAAAGCTGCTGTTTACAGCCAAGAGGTTAAAATACAGTTAAGAAAGATGTATGCATTTCAGAAATCAAAGACTGCTTAATTTATGCTTGGCAGAGTTTTCCATAAGAGAGCATGCTAGCTATGCTGAGAATCGGATGGTCTGTTAATTAATATTCCTGAATGGAGTGACTTGAAATGGATGGCTTCTTTCTTAGTACTTGATGGAGCTGAAAAGGCTACTTGTAATCTAGCTAATGTATGTTCCTTATAGCTCAAATGAATTTAGTAACACTTTTTATGCCATTGAAGATCTAGCCAACATCAAAGGAACAAAATCTTACATATGCACCTTCTCTTTCCTGAACATACATACATACTTGCATAAATGCATATATTTATGTATGTATGTATGTATGTATGTATGTATGTATGTATGTATGTATGTATGTATTTAAGCTGCCCATCTTGAGCAAATGAGTCTGGGTGGCAAACAATCATAAAACAGTTAAAATAATTGCAACATAACACAAAATAAATATATAAAGCATTCAAGGGATATTCTGTAGATATCATAGATCAAAGATATCTATAGAGTCAGGAAACAGGGCCCTTCAAACTTTTGGGCCTTCAGGGTTTGGCCAATAGGATTGGAGCCATCCTCCACTATGAGGGCAGAATGTTCCAGAGGGCAGGGGCAATGGCAGAATATATAAACAGGTTATAATTTTAAGTAACTGATGCTTTGCTATCATTTCAGGAAACCAGAGATTGACCTAAGGGCAGGGTTATCAGGAAGAGTACTATAAATTCCATAACAATCAATCAAAACACTATTCAAGGAGACCTGAATTATTATTCATCCAGTAACAGTGCATCTTACAGTATAAATGCCCAAATGAGGCTTTTGTTTTTCAGCTAATAGTAGTAAAACCATTTAGATTAGAAGTTAATATTTCCATGGAAATAACATATTGTAATAAAATTAAGAAGATAGAGCAATGGATGGTAAGAGGAGCAGCCAAACAAACAAACAAATAATAGCAATAGCAATAGCACTTAGACTTACATACCATAAAGGAAAAAATGAAAGAAAAAACTAAAAGTGCAAAAAAAAAAAAGTAGCAAAAAGTAATTTAAAAAGATATAAAGTTGTGGTTTCCAATCTTCTTTATAGCAATTGTAAGTAGAACTAAATGTCACCCTTGGGTTATCTTTTCAGACATATTTCTTTATCTGAACAGAGAAACAAATGACCATGGGCAGGCCAAAAAGCTGTGGGAGCAGGAGCAGGAACAACTTCTGACTTCCTGCTGTTTCCCCATTGATCTTGCTAATTCTTTTATCTAGTTCAAATCTTTTTGATAACTGTATATAGGAAATCCACTGACAACAGTTGCTTATGTTATCAGACCTTTTCTTAATTTCATCTTCCATTTCCTTTGAAAGAATTCTAGTCTAGTACTATAAATTAGCCATTTATGTTTACTTATTATTTCTCTTCTACAAAATGCTTCTTGTGTTGAGAGCCACAAAGTAGTTTTGGGCACTTTGTATGTATTCCATATTCTCAATGTGGCACACCTATCATAATGATTTTTGAAATCTACATTAACCTTGACTTTATTGAACCTCAAATATCCATGCCACTCAAATCTTAGGCCATGTCCTTCTTACAGTCTTCTATTTCTCAGCAACAGGGACTCTTATCTGATCCAATAACAAGATGCATAATACAATTTCAAATCAGCTGAACCCAAGCCTCATCTTTCCTTTGCATCTTAGATTTAACTTGTGGCTTTTTCCTTTGCTGTAAGCTTAGATGTATCTTTTTGGTTTTGTTTAATAAATGTTACATTGTATTTGGGTATGATTGTTACATTCATCTATAGCCCACAACTTACAAACAGTTGAATGACTGTTTGCAGTCACGAAGGGCCATTTATAACCCATAAATAGCAATAGCGCTTAAACTTATATACCTTTCTAAGTGGTTTGCAGAATCAGCATATTGCCCCCAAATAATCTGGGTTCTCATTTTACCCACCTCAGAAGGATGGAGGGCTGAGTCAACCTTGAGCTTGGTGAGTTTTGAACTGCCAAATTGCAGGCAGCCGGCAGTCAGCAGATGTAGCCTGCAGTACTGCACTCTAACCACCATGGCTGTTAAGCACTTTCTGGCATTATAAAACATTGTGCTGCTCTCTAGTCAATCACATGACCACATTTCAGACCTTTGGCAAACTGCATATATGATTGGTTGCCAAATGCTCTGCGATCATGTGATTACCATTTGCAAAGCCAATAGGGAAGGTAGCAAATGGAGGAGTTAGAAGATTTGAAGTCTGATTCCCCAGCTTGTTGAAGTATTTCCACCCCCACTCTGTACAGGGAAGGGAAATCTAACCTGTGGAAGAATAAACCTTAAATCTGGCAAAAATACTATTTAAAAAGTTTATATTTCCAAGTAGATATTTTCAGTTTGAGATTATATTATCTAATCCTGTACAGTTATTTGGACACTGAGTAATTTCAGTTTTAACAGTTATCCTTCACAGCAAGTTTCATCCAGTCAGATTTTGTTGAATTCTTAGTGTTCTCTGAAGTTTGTTGATTTCCTGCAGACATTTCATCAGCAGACTAGGCAACTTCTCATAACCTAGACTGTATAGATGTCTGAAATTTAATTTATGTACAGCATATTTAGTAGCTTTCCTCCCCATCAAGTCTGTAGCATAGAGTTCTCAGGTGTCTTTCAAGGCCTAGATCTACCTAACTTCAGCAAGGTAATTGTATCATGTGAATGCCAATCTTGCCTTGGAGACCTGCCCTACCACCCAAATGCAGTGTCTGCATTTGCCTCAATGCTTGGGATGTTCATGTACTCTCAAGGAGCCTCCTTCTTTCCATCTATATCTCTTTCCTGAAGGATCCCAATAGAGGGAAGAATTTCATAGGGAGAAATATGTTACTAAAAATGAGGCTTAATCCTAGCAGCTAGCTTCTTAAACTATCAGAGTAGAAACTAATTAATCATTGGCTTTAATGGGAAATTGATAAATTGCATTGTTTCTCTTTTATTAGCATAAATCTTTGATTTAATGGCTATGGTCCTTTGATTTATTGTGTACTAGGTCAGTAATCAATATTTATGACATTTGGATAATTTTATGTACCGCTCAGTTTGTAATATTTGTTACATATGTATTTATTTGCATATGTACACACATACTCACATAGTTGTATAATTATCCACCAGGAGACTGCCCAAATCCACAATCTGTTCTCTCAATTCAGCCAATGGGAGAATCACATTTTTGTAAAGTGGATAATAAAATGGCGAGGTTCTGGTGGCTGATAAAGTGAACTGATGAGATACAAGACTATAACAGTTCAAAGGAGTACATGAATCATAACTTTCAAAGCTCTCACCAAAAAAATGTAGCTTTTCAGTACATAAATTAGCACATAAAAGCTATGTTAAACTAAATTTGGTCATCTTATAGGACAGTGGCAATAAAGCTAATTGTTCATCTAACAATAAATGATTAGCCTCATTCCCATAGTCTTTAATATCCTATTTATAAATTATTCTGCTTTGGCATTACCAGACTAGACATTTCATGCTGCCTTTGTGCATCACTTCACCTTTTTATTTGGGTATTAGCCTATGGGTAAATTATATTTGTCCTTAGCTAGATTTACACAAAGTTATTTCTAGATAGATATTGAAAAATAGGCATCCTTCCAATATATTGCACTTGAATTAGCTCCAGTCAACATGGCTGGTGGCAGATTTGTTGTTCAAAACATCCAGAAGGTACCATATTGCTTACCCCAGGCTCTAGAAAACCCAATATTAACAACAATAACCATGGAATTGTGGCAGCACTTAGGAATTGCTACACTTCTGTTAGCTATGATTTCTGTAATGTCGGCTGTGACTAAAGTCGTAGATAAATCACGCTCATCTGATAAGTCAAAATGTCAAAATGTGTTAGTAATAAATATCTGCCTCTATGAAAAAGCAAATATAACCCGCTGAGCAATTAACTGACAGTATTAATTTACTATAAATTGACGTAAGGTGTAGTTTGCTGTTGATAAATGAAACATTTTACAAAGAATCCAAAAATGCTCCTTTGCAGTTAGAAAACACATAACATATAAAACACCAAAGAATATAGCCAGAAATAATGTATAGCATAATGGATACTATCATTAAAATCAATATGTTAATTGTACTGTAATCTTGAAGATGCATATATATTATTATATATATGTCTTGAAAAAAGGAAATATACTCTGAAACAATTGCCTTCAAAAAACAATTGTTTCAATTTGAATTCAAATTCAAAATAAATGTGACTATCCTTTAGAACAGAAATACCTGGCTTGATTCAAAGTTTTGATCTGAAGGTGATTCAACTGAATAACTGTAAACTGTTTTCATCCTTTCCTCCAATCAAATGTCTTTGAATTAGTTCAATGCTTCAATGGGCATTTGTGAATGTGCACATGAATTTTAATGAATGTTGGGTCAATGTGACAATTCAAATTACAAGCTGAAGCAGAAACTGACTCCTGAAATGAAACTAAAATTAGAATTGGCTGAAAGAATTATAAATCTGAATGGGAATTTGACTGATCTACTACCAGTCAGCACTTGAAAATCAATTCTTGAGAGTTTTCCTCTGGTTGAAATTTTTGACAGCATTTCAATAACCTGAGCTTCTGAATGACTGAAAGCTAAGCATGCTTCAACAATGTCCCATTTTCCCAGTTCATGGGCCATGAGTCACAATAAGAATCAATGAAGTGGTGGAAAGAAGTTCATTGTCCTGATTCTTGACCTAAGGTACTCAGAAGCCACCTGAACAATAAAAGTGGGTGGTGGCAAATAGTTTTGATAAATAAATACAATGCAACTAAGTTCTTAAAATCTGTGTGGCCTAAACAGAAGAACGCCAATCTCAAGTCATTGGCTTCTGAAGAAAGCTTCAATGACTTGAGAGAACACTGCTTTGTAAAAACCCATTGCAGTACTTACTAACTTTCATTTTTTTAAAATTAAACCACATGGTGTGCCTGCAATACATCAAAAAACCAAAAAGCAGAAATGGCAAATTTTATCTTTGCTGTCTGAAGCTGAGCAATTGTTCTTAGTAAGGATTAAATAATCCCAGATATAGGCTATTTTAGAAATGTAAAAATAAATCAAAAGGACTCCTGCATTATCAAATATCTTGCTAGACATAATCAGGTTGCCAAAATCATTCATTGAGAACTGCATATGCAGAACCAACTAATTAGTTCAGAACTGCTTACTTCCAATGGAAAAACAGTGCTGACCCAGTTCTTATGACTAATGTTACTCTTTGCATTGAGATAAATGCATTACATAAATAAACTAATAGATTGCAATAGTCTAAACATAATTTTGATGCACTGATATTTTTTAAAAACACTTCAATTATAGGCATAATAGTAACTCACATGAGATAGTACTGCTACTCCGGTTAAGGAATCAAGATAGAAACTGGGAATGTTGAGTTCTATATCCACCTTAGACATAAAGCCAACTGGGTGACCTTGTGCCAATCACTCTCTCAGTTCTAGGAAGGTTTGGAAAGGCAAACCATTCCCAAAACCTTTCCAAGAAAACTGCAGCAATTAGTAAAAGCAGTCACCAGAACAACATTGATTTGAAGACACTACCCTCAAAGAACCTCCCATTCACAAAACATGAAACAATAAATGAAAATAAAGCATGTCTATAAAGCCCAAGAGAATTCTAACAGTACTTTTATAACTGATTGGAATGCTTCTTAATATTGGAAGCAATATATAATGGAAAGAGTATATGCTATAGCTTCTATGATTTATAAATATACTGTGTATTATAATAATAGCAGTACTTGTTCTACAAATTAGCCATATAGTCAATGATATAGGCTCTCAAGCTGTTTGACCACAACAGCATGAATTCCTATGTGCTGAATCAATGAAGGAGTGTGATGGTTCAGTGGTTAAGATACTGGGCTTGTTAGCTGAAAAGTTGATAGGCCAGGTTCAAAACTCAAGCGCTGCACAACGTGATGAACTCCCATTACCTGACTCAGCTCCTCCGATCTAACTGTTTGAAAGCATGCAAATACAAATAGATAAATAGGTGCCACTTCAGTGGGAAGGAAACTAGTATTCTGTGTTCCTCTGTATATAGTCATGCTGGGCCACACAACTACATTTTCTTAGGACAATGCTGGCTCCCATGGCTAAGAAAAGGAGATGAGCAGTACCTCCTAGAGTAGAAAACGACTGGAAAGGGGAAACTTTTACTTAGATCAGTGTTTTACTTAGATCAAATTCTTTATGTGTTGAGCAGAGTATCACCAAGGCATTCTTGTTGCTAGCTCTTTGTTGGAGTCCTGGATGAGTGTATCTGAACAAAGTGGCTGATGAAGAGGGAGGCAATTATTAAGCCCTTTCCAGACCATACAGGCTTTGGAAATTTTGGGCCAAGCTGTTGTGGTCAAACAGCTTGAGAGCCTATATCATTGACTATATGGCTAATTTGTAGAACAAGAACTGCTATTGTTATAATACACAGTATATTTATAAGTCATAGAAGCTATAGCATATACTCTTTCCATTATATATTGCTTCCAATATTAAGAATATGTCTTGTGTCATACAGTGGCAACCATATACCATAGCAATCCAATAAATAAAACATGGGCTCCCATCTATAAATCTCCCCAGTATCTGATGCAGATAGATTTTGGGGGGGTATTATATGAAAAGAGATTATTTACTCAACTAATTTAGTAAGTCAGTTAGGGCTTTGCAGAGTCCCAGGTAAAGAGGGTTTTTGTTTTCGTTTTGCTTTCTGCTAAATTATATTTTAAACTGAAATTTCAGAATTTGCACCTTGCAATTTTCAGAATTTGAACTTTCTGTGTTAAAAATGCGGGCTCCACTAGCAGCTTCATGGAGGGCACATTGATATACACCACATAACATTCTTCACCATAAAGGAAAGACTTTGTGTATTTTTAATAGTTTTTTTTAGTATTAATTCTACTACTAATATTGGTCCCTTCTAGAATTATAATTCCTCTGTCAACAGCCTCCACAGCCTCATTTTGAAAAAAAAAATGTGTAAATTGGATGTAAGGAGAACTGCCAAAATGAGATGAATAGAATAGGAATCTTCTGTTGGTGTGTATTGATGAAGCTCTGCTGCTCAAAGACAGGATATTTCCTTGCATTCCCTTTTACATTGTTCTTCAAAGCCTGTCAGTTCAATGTGAATCCGATCTCATGGATTATTACATCGGAGTCTGACTGTCTGCAGTCTTTCTGAATTAGAAACTAATTGTGGGATAAGAGCTATGTATAATTTAAAAGCTATGGATTTGTTGTCTTGCTTTCAAAAGGCTCCCTCACTTCTGTCCCCATTGTTGAGCATGAATTATAGTGTGGAAGTTTGCAAAAAGCCATTCTTCTGGGTCTATGCACTAAGTTTGGTAACAGGGAGGATACAGGGTGCTTGTTCATCTTCATCAACAACATCTAATATTATTCCTCAGTTCCTTCTCTTTTTTATGAAATGAAGTAGTAGCATTGATACAGAAGAAAGCAGTAGTCTTTGGTTGATAAATTATGAATTATTTCAGGATCATACATGGACACGATATACACACCCACATATGCATTAAACTGGGTAATACATTAGTTTTCTCTTTCCCTGTAGTCTCTTCAATTACATTACCGTCTCCTTGCTTTTCAAATTCTTATGAGAAGTAATAGTAACTCTACCATTTTGAATTATATTTTAAAGGTAGTTGTATTAAAGAACTTCTCAACTCAGTGAAAATTTCAATTTAAAGCTTTTATAGGGCACATAAAACATATTTAGGAAATCACAATCTACAACTGAGTGAAAAGATGGGCAGATGAAAGTGGAGAAGGATGTGTGATGTTGAGGAAAAAGAAATAGTGTGTCAGCTATGTGCAGTATCTTTTCATGTCTTTTTGAAATGAGTTATTATGGGATAAAGCCTGCCCCCGCTACTAAGATTTAAGAATTCCTGTGTTAATTCAGGCATTTATTTACAACTAATTGAAAGACCTAAGAAATAGTCACAGGGAGATGCAAACATGTGTACGCAAGCAGAATTAAACTTGTTAAATAATCTAAACTAGGTCTTTGCACAATGAATGAAACCACAGTTGATACTGACAGTAGAAAAAAGGTAGTATCACTGAATAAGGCAATATTGAACAACTTAAAGGCTACAATCCCTCAACGGCTAAGAAGAATATTTAGAATTTACATTGCAGCTTTCTCAAGCACATGAAGTGTTTAAAATATTTTAAAAATAGCTGAACCTATTTTTATGTTTTATAGATAAGGAATCAGAAGAAGTAAACATCAAAGGACAAGATAAAATCGTGAACAAAATACAAAGCAAACATAGGATAGATCATAAATAGTCTGCAAACATCTAGATTGCCCCTAGATGGTAGGGATGGATTACTTTCCTGCCACCTAAAGACCATGTTGATTTTTTTAGGCAAGGATTTTTCTCTTATCCTTTTGAAAGGAGAAGGGAAAATAAGCACACCTTATCTGAATGTAATGGGGAAACTTCCAAAGCCTATGGGACATCTGTTTCTAAGAAGTGTTGCTCCTTTTAACCAAGGAAGAAGTGAAACCATGGAAGAAGTGATTGTAACAGCAATAGTAGTGCTCCCCTCTCTAGATCCTTCTCTAGACCCATCTCTAGATCTTGCCTTCATTCAGTACCACTATTCTCCTGAAAATTTTGTTGGGACCTGCATTTACAGGCTTTTGTTTTATATATTTATATATATATAAACTTTGTATTACAACACCCTGTTAAGCCCCAATTAAGGGAGAAAGCATACTGCTTTCTTTTCTGTCTTTCGGCTCATCACCAGAGACCATACCGACAGAAAGCTATTTGTTTCGTTGTCTTTAGTTTACATGTGTGTCAGGTTTTTGAGCTGATAATTTTAAATAATAAATAAGGGATTATTTATTTATTATTTATTATTATTTATTTATTATTTAAAATTATCAGCTCAAAAACCTTACACATATATGTATGTATGTATGTATGTATGTATGTATGTATGTATGTTTGTATGTATGTATGTATGTATATAACAAAAGCCTGTTAAAATAACCTTAAAAGTCAATCAATGGTGAGACATTTGGACTCTTAGAAGACTGAGTTCCAAAGATCTAGGGGGTCTTGCAATAAATCCTGCCAGACTAATGATATCAAAAGTTTATTCAGGTACAATCTGACCCTAATCTATTTGTCATTGTCAGGACTTAGAAATGCATCACAGTACTGAACTGATGGTACTTAATCTAATCTGGCCATAATGAATTTTCTGCTTGCCTAAGATCTTAAAAAAATATTTAAGTCATCATATATGCTTCTTTTTAATATTGTTAACCATTCTGATCCTAATTTAAAAATGTAAGAATAGCATTGCCCTATTCCTTAAGGCTATGCTTAATATGGAGTTGGTTTATTAAATTAAACATAGTTACTACAATGGAGTTCCTTTGGAAATCTAATATGAAATATGCAAGTTCTTTTCTTTTCATGCACTGAGTCAATACATAACGAGTTAGACAAAACAATAGGCTTTGAACCACCCTAGAGTCATAAGTTTTTAAATATAAATAATATAATATATCTACTCTGGTCTGGAGTGCCAGTTCCTCAATTTCTGAAAATCGTTGGTTTTTCTCTGGTTTTCCTCAATACAGAAGAGAGGAAAATGATTATTTTCTATCTCTTTTACTTGCATAGCCAGATCATATAATGATTACATATTGATTTCTGATTTATAGAGTGGCAACTCAAAGTTGTAAATATCTGGGCTTCAAGATATCAGGATGTAGGGCAACTGCAATTTTGTTTTTATATGTACATGTAGAATGTCTATTTTCAAAGAAACCATATTTATGCTCTTCCATTGTCATACAAATTAACATGGCCTTGACTTGTTTTTCAATCAATCTATCAATCAATCAATTAGAAGGATTTGATGATTTTATTCTGGGAATCGGACTGGAATCTCAGGATATAAAATGATAATCAGTTTTGTCCTTCAAGGGAATCTAACTAGCTTGCTGTTCATGTGCCCGGGCTACTTTCCTATTTGGGGAAAATTGCTGGTTACATTACATTCCAGAATACATGAAATATTCAGACTGTGACCCACCACAAGCCTGCATCTTTGATTATTTAATACGCACTCAATAAACCCAGCAAACTTCATTTCATTAAACAAGTTAAATATTCCACATTAGAAGTGAAATTGTGCTACATTCAGCCTGATCCTCAGTTGCTGATAGTTGTCATGGTGCAAATTTCTGTGGAGTTAGCTTGGAAAAGTATCATCCTAGAACAATAAATCAAGCTAGCTTTAAATTCTCATTTTCCCACCTTTCCTTCAAGTAAAATAATATTGACTCTTTATTGGAAGCAGACAGTGGGGCCTCTTCATTGTTAACATTTTCAGTTTCAGTTCAATCATTCCTACCAACTAACCAGTTCCTGCTGTTCTGTATTATTTATTTTGTTGCCGTGAATACCGAGAGTTATGGCCAACATTCTTCACATATTGATATACATTACGAGAGTTTGGAGGGAAACCATTCATCTGCTTTGCTTCTCTCTAAGCCTGGATTTCCTTGATTGCAAAGTAAGATAAACCTGCTATCTTGACTTTAAATACCCTGGGAAGGAATGCACATTTTCTTTTTCTCTCTCTTCCTTCCTTTCTCTAGCATGAAACACACACACACACACACACACACACACACAGATATATATATATATATATATATATATATATATATATATATACAGAGAGAGAGAGAGAGAGAGAGAGAGAGAGAGAGAGAGAGAGAGAGAGAGAGAGAGAGAGAGAGAGAGAGAGAGAGAGAGAGTTCCAGTTTCCTATTGATGGGCTGGCAACGTCCATATTTGTTTTCCTGGCAGGCTGAAAGTTTTACAGCTGAAGATTCAGGAACCTTTGAAGTCTCTTGGGGAATATAATTTCATCCCCTTTGCTTCTGGGTCAGAAAGGTAGAGATTGATCTGTGGAGTTCATTCTCCTTGGTGGGAGGATGTTCTCCCACCAATTAACAACAGCAAGCCTGGTGAGCATGCTGGCTCCCTCGGAGCATTCTGGGAAAGGAGCTTTTATTTTATGGTTTCTATTTATGGAGATGGAAGTGAAAGAGGTGGCTGTCGTACATGGTCCTAAAAAGAGATAAGTAAGAAAGTCAAACAGCCATCATGGCTGATAGGACATGGAAAAACTAATGGATACATAAAGTTAAAGAAAGGAAAAAGGAATTGGAGAAGCTCTTCCTTCAAAGAAAACATAATAAATCTAGGAGCTACACGTAACCCTGAGCATTTTATGACCAGAAGCAAGCATGAGGGAATGACTCGAATGTAACTAAAGCCATTAATTACCTGACTACGATCAAAACCTAAGTAAAGCAAGTATATTTATGATGCACCTTAGAAGGGTTGCTTCAACTTTCTGCTTTTTTTATTAATTGGTTTGATTAAATAGATTTAAAGAGCCTGGGCAGAGATTCCTAAATCATACTACATATTGATCTAACAAAATACTCAATAAATTTTCTAATATGTTTCCTTTCTTTTCTGGTGTCTGGAAATTTTGCTCCTAATCATAACTCAGCACAGAGCCCACTATTGTGACATTTGGATTGTAGCAAACATATGAATAGCTCTGAATATGGGAAGTCTTCTATGATTAACAAGACCATGTTGCTTAATGCTTGTATATGCTGGATTAATATAATAATGAAGCAAAGTAATAGAATTGGTTGGGAATTGTGGGGATTATATTCTCAGTAAATTGAATAAGTACCATGCTGAGAAATTGTACTTTCCTAATGCTCTGTTTTTTGTAGCTTCATCATCTAAATGATCAGAGAAACTACTTTAATAATAACAAGGCTTAGTGAAGATCTTAGAATCCACCCTATTCTTAAAAAGTTCATAATTAAGATGGCCCAAGCATGGCTTTATACAGTTAAAAATTTCTGAACATTAAATGAAGGGGAGGAGGGAGAGGGATATTTACAGTAATGTACAAATAACCTGGGTTTGTGACTTATATACTGTGTTTCAGTTGATTGAAACCAGAAGAACCTTTGAGCATGATGTATGCAACAATGTGGATATTGCACTACTGCTAAGAAATGTTCCTCTTTCACATAATTTCTGCCTCTCATTTCATAAGAGCAGTGAGAATGGTAGTGAGACACTTTCCTGTATATCTGATTTTACAAGGGCTGCAAATGACACCAGGCCAAGATTGGTCTAGAATACTTTTTTAGCATCTTAAGAAAGGCAAGAGGCAATTTTAAACCACCATGTTATACATAAAAACAGTATAGGAGACAGTGGTGGGATTCAATTTTTTTTACTACCGATTCTGTGGGCGTGGCTTGGTAGGGGAAGGATATTGAAAAATCCCATTCCTTCCCCATCCCACTAACTTGCTTTCCAGCTCTGTTCTCCTATGCAGGGCAAGAAAAGAAGACCTAACCAATCAGCTGGGACTTGGGAGGCAAATAATAGATGGGGGCGAGGCCAGTCAGAGGTGGTATTTGCCGGTTCTCCAAACCACTCAAAATTTCCACTACCGGTTCTCCAGAACTGGTCAAAACCTGCTGAATATCACCTGTGATAGGAGAGCTTAGCTGGTTCAACTTCAGTTCTGTGGGCTGGATTCTTTTTAATTGCATTCCCATCACTAGATGCTTAGTTTCCTTCTTTCACAACTGGAATCTCAAATCGTGTGTTATGAATCACGATGCACTAGACAAAAATAAGTAGAAGTCAGTGATTTAAAAAAAATAATATATGCAATGATATTACATACAATAGTTAAGTAAGAACATACATTTCCAGTATTAGAAATAATCACCACTGCTTTTGATGATTAAGTAGGATGACTTTAAAGTATTCTTCCTTTGGTGTTTTGGTAGAGCTGGTTTCTCTATTGGAAACTATCCTTTGTTTGGAAGACAGTGTTTGGTGTGAGAGAGAGATAGTATCTTTGTCATATCACCAGTTAACACTTGGAGAGCAGTTCAGAGGTGATATTCAGCAGGTTCTGATCAGTGATGGGATTCCAAATGTTTTACTACCGGTTCTGTGGGCATGGTTAGATGGGCATAGCCATGTGACTGGGTAGGTGTGGCTTTCTTTTTTGCTTTTTTGCAGCCATCCCCACCCATTTTTTGGGCCTTCAAGCACACCTCCTGGGGGGCATTTTTGCTCCCAGAAGGCTCCCCTGGGGCTCAGGAAGAAAAAAAACAGAGCATAGGAGGGGTACACAGCACCCCCCTTGCTCAATTTTGGGGTGTTCCTGGACTAGGAGGGATGCTTTTGCTCCCAGAAGGCTCTCCTGGGGCTCAGGAAGAAAAAAATGGAGCCTAGAGGGAGCACACAGCACTCCCTTGCTCTGTTTTAGGGCCTTCTGGGCCTCAGGGGAACCTCCTGGGGGGGACTTTTGCTCCCAGAAGGCTTCTCTGGGGCTCAGGAAGGGGAATCCTGGCACAGCTGATCGTATGAACAGCTGATTGTTGGGAGGAAAAAAAAAGAATACCTTAAGGGGTGAGCATCAGGCAGGCAGGGTGAACAAGCATCAGGCAGGCAGGGCGGGCAAACCAGCAGTGACTGGGAGACCAGGTTGGGGGTATAGCCAGCCAGAACTTACTACCATTCAGCAACCAATGCCAAATCCTTGTTACCAGTTCATGTGAACCGGTGCAAACCAGCTGAATACCACCCTTGGTTCTGACCAGTTCTGGAGAACTGGTAGCGGAAATTTTAAGTAGTTCAGAGAACCGGAAAATACCATCTCTGACTGGAGATTTTACAGTATCTTTCCCTTGCCATGCCCATCCAGCAACGCCCACAGACATATCGGGACTTTCCCCCCTTTGCTAAACTGGATGTGGGTGTGGCCAGCCGATGAAGTATCCACCTTGTGGGCCGCAAGTTTGACAGTGCTGCTCTTGGCAGTCTGTTCTATGGTTCCATTGGAACTTACATGTTAGTTTTGTCCCTCCCTTGTATGAAATAAGGCTGGGTTTTTCCCCTAGAAGATATACCCACTTTTAAGCATATGATAAAATCCAACTCATCATGAAGATTATTTTAATGAAACTGAATCTACAACGAAGCACCCCATTTTTGTGTGTGTAAAAATGGACAATGGAAAAATGTAGTTGTTGTATGAAAAATATAGAACTACTTACATATCTGTTGTTTGCCAATAAGAAGAGGCTGGAGCACAAATCAGCTCCTCTATTTTGTGTGTGTGTGTGTGTGTGTGTGTGTGTGTGGCTCCGTGTGGTTCACTAATGAGACTAGTAAAATAAATGGCACACTTTAGCCCTTGTCTGAATGAAAACTTTGCTTCTTGAAAACAAACAGCCCTGGAGATTAAAGAAATTATCTGGAACATTGTATTTTTTCATTCATATTTATTTTATTTTGTTATTTTTCACAAAACTGCTGAGGGGGTTGCAAAATTATCTCAGTCATTTCTTTGTTTTCTAGTTGGCTCAGATTAAATAGTTCCTTTTACAGAGGCAAGGAGACTGGTGTAGTACCGTTTTGTATTATGCTAGACAAAAATACTGAATTTTATCTATTCTATGGATGCTGGAAATTTAAATTGTCCTAAACATCCAATTTGTATGGAAGAGAGTTCCTGAGTTTGATTCAGAACAATCATGCACATGTGCTTATATTTATAATATTTGAATAATTTTTTCTTCCAAGATTCATGCTAGTTACTGAAATAGGAGTGGGAAAGAATATTCTTGGTATTGTATTTTATAACTGGGTCTTGGAAACAGGAATTAAATCTTGATTTAATTCTGATAATAGAATTATGCAATGTAGGAGTTGGTGGGGACTTTAAAGATCTTCTAGTCCAACTTGCTCAATTGTTTTATTATACCAGTGTATGGACCAATTTAAATAACAGTTAAGAGTATAATATATGAATAAGCCTGAGAGAGGGCTGGGAATGTCTGGCTTCCAGATATTGTTGGACTAAAACTCCATAATGTATCTGTAGGCTATGATATCTGGAACTGGTGGAGCTGAATCCAAAACTGCTAGTAGCCCACAGTACAGCAAACATAAAATCTTCAAAACTTCAAGGTGCTAGTCTTCATCTTTGGTGTATTCTGGGTCTGAAATACATCAGAAAAGATCTGTATCTGCTTCTGGTAACTTTGCAGGGACCATCCTCCAATGACATGCAGAGAGACATATTGATTCATCAGCAAAGGGCTTCAATGCAGTAGATATCTCCCTGGTCCATCAGGCACCCTAAAAAAGAAAATCTGTTTTTAATCTTAATGTTTACATAATGATACATCAAGACATGCAACCTATATGTCTTGGGGGCAAAGTATGTTTTTATGGGAGATCATTCTTGTCATGCTTCCCAGTTCTGGTCACTCAGCTTAATATTTCTTTCTCATGTAAAATCAGTTCTTTCTCATGTAAAATCAGGAGCTGCAATCAGCTTTCAGTATTCTGGAAGTAGTCATTTTTCGATGAATTGTTTTGATTCATCTTCCTTTATTCCTCCTCCCCTCAGCCAAGTTCAATATGGATTCAAAGTCACAACTATTCAGAGAGTAATAGAAATACAGTCACGCCACAGCACTATTGATCATGCTCATTATCTCCAGCTTTGCTTCTCAATTCATGACAGTGACACTGTGTCACCAGAAAGGTTTATTTGGATTTTTTTTTTCACTTGCTCTTCCCCACCCCCATTGAGCAGATCCATAGAAAGGGTGTTTATTTGTTTGGCTTGTAACAAGACAAATGAAAGAACATGGATTATAGATAGTACTTCTAAGAAATGCTTTCTTTGTCTCTCTTGTAGTAGTGGGGTAAAGGGATTTTTATTAGGTGAGGAACAGGAGCTCATGGGTGATGGAACATGCAGCAAACTATGATGATGACATAAGGACATCACATGCAATGACATTCAAAGAAATGCATACTTGTTTCATAAAGTGATTGTAATGCACAAGTTGCACTATTTGCATGATTACCTTATCATGCATTTGCCATCATTGGACACAGTTTTACCTTCCCTCTGCAGAGGTTCAAAGTTGTTCTCGGAAGAAAATTTTTTTACTACCAGTTTGGCTGAACCGGGCCGAACCTGTAGAAGACCACCACTGATTCTAGGAGTCCACAAGTCTTAAAGTTGCCAAGGCGGACTTACCTTTTATAGCATATAAAAGTTTCCTTCCTGCTGTTAGGGAAGATGGTTAGTCCAAGCTTAAAACAAACTAAAACTCTCTGCTTGAGCACTGGAGTTATTTTTACTTCATTTAGGATTTCCTTGAGAAAAAAAATAAGTTCCATGCCTTTGCTGTTGGCTTCCCTTTTCCTTATTTATTCTGTGAATAGGAACACACAGCGACTCAAAAGGGGGGAGCATGGCTGAAACACAGGAGAATGTTTTCCAAAGGAGTCCAGGGCTTGAGTTTGGGATTGTTTCTCTGTGGTTCTTTATGGTGGGCTATTGCTGGATTGTACATAGCCACAAGAGTGCCAAAGAGATACCCTGCTGCAGAGGCAAGTTATTTCCTATGTCTGATAGGATTCATAATTCCCAAAGTAATAATATAATCAAAATAACAGAAAGAGAAATTGGAAAATAATTTTACCAGGGACTTGCGTTTTACTCTCAATCCTCAATGCTTGAAGAAGGATCTAAAAATAACTTGTTGAAAATCATTCCTTCAATTTATTTTATAGTGGAAGCACAGATGAAAACATGACTCAGAGTTTAAGTGCTTGAGAGCTAGTAAGAACTGAGGTGAGCTTGAACCCATTTCATAGAATGGTTTGGGCAATAAGAATAATACAAGTTTGTCCTCTGCCTTTACTGATCACTGTGGTTCCCCCAGTTTTCTAAGAAAGGTCTTTTCCCAGTCATAAAATTTGAGATCTACTATATGGAGATTCTGAGGACTGAAGTAAGGATATTTTGCATGCAAAACATGGGATCTATTACTTTGCTAATGGATATTAATAATAATAATCAAACACATAATGGAATCTGTGATGATATTAAGGGAGGGAAATATTGATATTTTTAAAGGGTGATGTGTCTGTAATGCTCTGTATTCCAAGCTAAAAGTATGCAGCAGCACATGCATCAAATTATTCTCTTCATCCAACACAAAAAGTAAGCACACACTCAATGGAGAGAATAATTTGATCATATATGATGAGTTGTCATGAGCTGAATGCTAAAGTACCTTCTAAATACAGCTATGCAGCAAATATAGTTTTTCTATTGTATAAAGGCAATTCTTGGGCCCTTGCCTCTTTGACATGAATACTCTGAAGTTAATTTATTCCAGAAACAACTAGTGGCATCCTGTCTGTCTTGAATAATTCTGAAATTTGGGAAATAAACAGTATTTAATTCTGACATCCTGAAATTAAGTCTAGGCCAAATTTTAATATCTGGCTTTGTGTCTGATACTTGATCAAAAATTTTCTAGAAAACAAAAATCTGAATCTGAATGGAGAGAATGTTGAATCTTATGGGAACCATTGTTAATAAAAGATTTCCTAACCAGTGTACCCCTTAATCTATATTTATTATAAATCACACATTTCAATGGGAAGTAAGCATGAAAAATATTGCTATCTTATGCTATTTCATAATGCATGCATTGATCACAGTAATCAGAAACCATGGTTGAACACATTATTAATGCTTATGACTGATCGTTTCTTACATCATTTTTCTAGATATGCCAAGCTAGATTAAAGCAACTGTGAGCCATTTTAGACTCTGCTACAAAAGGAATTCCTGAGAAGTTAATGTTTATTTCTGCTTCAAACTACAAGGTGCAAAATATCCTTAAAACAGGGGATAAAAAATGGAATAGGCTACTTGTTAAAAACTGGTTGCCAAACTATTTTTAATCTTTTTTTTTTTTTAAAAAAAGATTGATTTTATGTAAAAGAGCAAGCAAATACAACCATTTAATTTTGGCTATTCTTCATAGTTTAGACAAATCAACATCCTTTTAATATTAGTCCATTTATTCAACCTGCTTCTTTTGAGTAACTTGATTTGCATAGAAAACATAGCAGTAGCCACTTTTGGTATGGAGACGGTATCAAATGAAAAAAATATTTAAACATGTTACATTTTTAAAAGATTGTACTGTGTGTACTTATTTCTAACACTTTTGTCCCTTGGAAAGATTATTTTAAAAATAGAAGGAAAATTTTGTGTTGCCATTATCTTCTTTTTCCCTTTTTTCTAAAATTCATCAAACTTAGTCTTGTAATATTTATACTACTAGAGATAGATTGGTATTCAACAACCCACCCTTCAGAGGAAATAGCTTTTAAAAGTAGAATGGAAAAGGTGACATTCTCTCTTTCTTTGAAGCATCCAGAGGCCTTCAAAATCTGTTCTCAGAAACCGAGAACACCTTTGGAGCAGATATTCCTGTGCATGCAAGGGGAGTAAAATCCTATGGGATTTCCCCCAATTCATTGATTTGTGTGAACATGTCTATGGAACTGTTCATATAATGCATTAAATGAATTTTAATTTTAATTGACTTTAGTTCAATGCTATGAAATTGTCATTCCCATCATTTCAGCTCTTGATATACTTTCACCATATCAAATCATCACCATACAGTTAAACATATTGTATTTCTGATTTTAATATGTATCATATTTAAAACACTTCCGAGTCGAGGAAAATGTTTAAAGTTAGGCTGCAAGCTGGCTTCCAATCTTTTGCCAGCAACATAGCACAATGTATTTTTCTTGCTCTCTTCCGAGCAAGACTCTTCCTTTTTACTGAAAGCCATTTTCAAATGTCACATGTTCAATGGTCTAGTAGGTAATACATTTTCAAAAGGTTTAGCTGCTAGAAAGTGTTTTTTAAAGTAACATGAACATCTGGGCTGACCCTAACTCCCCCTTCCAAGTTTCAGCCTGATGTTAATTAAAACAGGCATGTTATAACCTCAGGAAATGGCAGCTGACCCTTAACTATGAATGTAACGTTACAATAATATGGAATAAAAACAAGTCAAAGTAGAGCTGTTATCCAAACCACTTCTGGAATGATACTGCTGCTTTCCAGATTTTGTTTTTTTAATTCAAGGAAACTAGATTAAATCTCCTCCTCATCTTGTCACCACCATCATAACCACCTTGATAAATTTCCATTCCAAAAGAGAATGCTAGCATTTTCTCTTTTAACTTGTTACAAACTCCAAACAAAACAATTGCTTCTTTCTCTGAATTCCCCAGATTCCATACTATTCTTGACCATGCTTTTTGGAATTTGGATTCCACCAACTAATGATTTCTTTCAATGACCTCAAAAGTTCTTAGAATTTATTTAAAAGGAATAAAAAGTAATGTTGATGGGTCTGTATGCATATCCAGGTTTTTGTCTATCTTGACTTGAAGAGAGATGCTACATTGCTTACCTAAAACTAAATAAACAGCATTATTTGGGGATCCAAAAAGCACAGCACTTGAAAAGTTAAATCAGATTGTTCCAAGTGGGTATTTCATATGCCAGATGGCTTCACAGAAAGATCTTCTATCAATCTGATTTCAGTGGATGACACCGTATGCTATTTCAGTATTAATTACAAGTGGTTTCCAATTTTCACATAAGAAAAAAAAGACCCTGTTTAAGGATTCTCTGTGGAGTGAAAGATGCTGTTTTAGTTTGTGTAAAATAGTATGTAAATATTTTCTAAAAACCATGAAAAAAGGAGACATTTTCCACATGCTGTGTAGATTAATGTCAACAATAGCAGAAGAATCTAGAGAGGAAGAAAAAGGACTAGAAGAATAAGAGTAACCATTACTCATTCTGCAAGGCCATCGTCTATCTCCCATCCCACTCCTCACCTGTGGAGGAAAAGCAGCGATCAGGAAGGACAGAGAGGTCTGAGCAAACATTTAACTTACAGACAAAGAGGTTTCTGATTTAGACCCCTAATTATATGCAAATATGCTCACTCACTTGAAATAGCAGAAAAATAATTTCTCTTGTCTTTTCTATTATGTATTATTATGCACGCAGGGATAATAGCCAAGAAAAGCAATATTCAAGCCAGAATTACAGGTAGAGAAGTCTTAAACAAAATCAAGTAATGAAACCATTGAGTTTCACTTCAATTACAAACCAAACCGGGAAGAAGAAATGATTAGTTTGCACATCAGGCAGAGTTTACTTGTTGTTGTTCAACCTGGAGGAAAATGCTGTCTTTAGACAGTTTTAAATAAGTGCACGTGGATATTCTGTGCAGGATAAGAGTTGAGCTAGAAAGCAATTGCTCAGAAAATGAGGCAGTCATTTCAACCTGCTTTGGAGCCCCAGTCCATAAAACCTTGCCTGATGATATCCTTATTATTGTGTTACATCTGCATAAAAATATGTCCCCTGTATCTCTTTCCAACATTTTGGCTTTATTTCTGTTTCACATTAGATAGCTTTAGCAACTGATGCTGTTTTGTATGTTTATCCCTCTGGTTTTATTTGGTAAAGTCATATTTAATTCTAGTTTAAATTCTAAAAGAAAAAAAACCCTCATATCTGAAATCCAGCAACTAGCCTTTCCATTGGACTGAGTTATCTGTGAAATCTCCTCTGAAAATCTGATTCTTCCTTTGAAATGTGCTATTCTCTAGGCTAATATTCCAAATATGTGTGGGACTATGACCTAGTTTTTGATTTGTATCATCCATTACTATTCTATTCATGCTACCATTAGAAGTCTATGGATTTCTTTAAAAGTTTATATCCCAGGCCATTGTGAACAGTTAAGGTTGCATATTCACAATATTTAATACTTTGTGATAATATGAGAAAAATATTATGAAACTAATTTCATTCCTATAAAAAGATCAGACTGATAAAAGTTCTTTATATGTTAAATTTCCAATCAAATGCTTATTTTCTGTAGTGCTTCTCCCAAAAACTTGTTCCTGAAAAAAAAAATCACACACAAACTCATATTGTATAGCTATTTTGAAAATGTACAATAATCATAAATGAGGAAGTATTTCTGGTTTTATGATAACATGAAAAGTAAAAAGAATCCTAATAGTCACTACTAGGTAGTGGTTGTGTCAATTTAATATCAAGTCTGTGTAGTTATTGAAATAGTGCAAAGGAATTCTAGCCCTAATCCATAAATATCTACCTAACTTTCACTGATTTTGGAGGATAGTCCCCTATGTGGATAAAGCTCTTAATAGTACTTCTTGATAGCTCTAGGTATGATTCCTTTTCCACAATGCACACAAATAGCAAAACACAATGATTCCAATCTGCATGTGGATTTAATTTCATGACCATACAATTTTGACTGAAACAATGTGGCTATTTATGATATCCATAGACTTATTAGAAAGTTAATTGGTGGACAATATGTAAACCTAAATATCTTCTACCTGAGAATAACTTCCATTGAACTCAATGGGTCTGATTTTAAAGTAGATATCAGTAAGATTTTACAGGGAAATTATATTTTTTGAGGTTTTGCCATATCCCAAAGAATTTATATAGACAAAAACACAGTGGTTTTATGCAGCCACTGAAATGCAAAACTACCGGTCTGCATAATTATATATTTACTGTTAAGAGCACAAGTATTTTATGCTCTGTGAGAATCTGATGCTGTGGTGATATGAAATCACAAAAGGCAGGGTTATGATGGATATACCAGTGGCCCTTCTCTCTGTTTATGGCATGGGAAAGGTCAATGTTTGTCCTGTACAATATGTCACTGCTAAAAATATGACTCCAGAATTTATAGCAAATTGCTCGGCTAATTTACTACAAACTATAAATAACATTGCTTGAAAACACAGCACAATATATTCCGGCAATAAACAAGGAAACTATTTGCTTGATTCAAACCATACTGATGATAGCATATTAATTGTCATAGTCCAATCCTTAAATTGTATTATATGCAGCAACATGTTTTTACAGCTTTTCTAGTTATAAGCATTCATGTGTCATTCTGGATATAATTGATTAGAATAAGCATTATACAAACCCTCCCTTCCTTTTTGGGTTCCAGCCACTGTTATGCCCTATAGCAGGCTTTCCAACCTGATTTTCTCCAGATGTGTGGGCTTACAATGCACATTGTTCCTATCCAACATGACCAATGACAGTGAGACAGGTATATTCCAATATATTTGTAGTGCAATTCAGTTTAGGTAAGGGTGTCCTAATTGGCAATATATTTCTGGAAACCTCAGCCATTAATTTAAAGGAAGCCTTTATTCCTCAATACTGCAAAACAACAATAACCACAAAAGGATAACTTTCCAACCTGTAGAAAACAGTGTAGTAGCATGAAAAATGAAAACCTCAATTTGTTAACTTCAGACTTACTACGTTTATAAAATAATCCCATTTTATAATTAAAAAAAAAACCTCAGGACAGAATGTTTTCTTGGACTGATATACACAAATGGCAGTTTCTTTGCAGACCACCACAGCTGCCTTTGATCATATTGAGTAAATATGCCACACTTTCCAACATGCTAAATTCCTAAATCTGGTATCAGATGCAATTTTGAGGCATATTGTCAACCTTAAGTATTTTCTAACTTAATGGAACATTATGGATATCTTCATCTTTTTGATCTCTTGAATACTGTTAAATATGCATGACGTTATATCTACATATACCACGTCATCCACTTATTGGTTCAGCCACTGGAGGGAATATTGGAGATCCATCAGTGGCTGAAGTATTGGACAGCTCCGACTTATAAAAAAGCCAGCGCTGGCCGCAATTGTTGCTTTTTAACCCGTTTGAAATAAAGAGTTTTCTACACTGCTGGTCCATTCCTTCTTTGCTACACCTATCTAACATTCCATTTAAGAAACTGCAATGCCTTTCCACGGCTTTATTTCAGGCTAATCTTGAGGACATACATTTGATACGAGGCTAAGTAATTATGAAGGAGAGGTGGTATTCAGCAGGTTCTGAAGAACTGGTAATGGAAATTTTGAGTAGTTCAGAAAACCGGCAAATATCACCTCTGACTGGAGATTTTACAGTATCCTTCCCTTGCCATGCCTACCAAGCCACGCCCACAGAACTGGTAGTAAAAAGTTTGAATCCCACACTGATAGTAAGGTATAAAATATCTTCACCTACTATGGTCTCAAAGCCACTGTGGATATATTTGTCCTATATAAAATTATGGTAATAGTAAATGTATGAAATTAGGCTCTTTCAGGTCATCCATTTATGATAAAACGTCTAATTCACAAATGCTTCTCCAGTGATTAGGTATTTGCATGACCGCAAAGCTTTGAGTGTTGAAACTGGTAATTCTAATCGTTATCTGAACCTGATCCAATTCACTGACTTGTAAAGCAGTTGGTAGTAGAGACTAATGCCAACTAATTTAATAAAAATTGACAGACTGGAGTAACAGGCTTTGACTATTGATGTAGGGTGCCTTTTGTGTTGCTGTTAATCCAGTGCAGTTCATTCCCCCACTGCTATCTAAAGGGACTCTGTTGGTAAAGCAACACTTTCTCTGCCACACTGATGCCAAACATGCCAATGAATTCAGAAACATTAAATGGCAAGATTCATCACAACTAATTTCTGCTTGCCATCTATTAGGCTACATTGTTTTGTCCTCAACGTCAGGTTAAATAATGAACCTCTTGGAATTGAGTAAATTAACCTCCACTTTATGTTCATGTCATTGTCAAATGGAAACATCACTTGCACAAATGAAAAAGATTCATTAGTAACACTAATGCGTAAGCTCCACTCCAGCAAAAGATAAGAAGAATTGAGGTCCTGTCATAATGCAGTGTCGAACTGCCGGTTTGTTATTTATGACGCCTGCTATAATCTTTGGAGATTATTTTCAGCCATGGTAATTAGCACACAATGCATCAAGAACAATTATGGAACAATGTATTTGCTTGACAGGTACGCCACACTGCTGCAGGCAGGCTGTGATCCGTGAGAAATTCAATCAAATCTGCACGCTGCCAGGAGTTTATTAATATTTCTCCTTTCTGAAGCAGCTTGAAAGGCAGCTTTGCTTGACCAGCCATCCAAAAATACTTAACAATGTGACATGAACATGTTCCTTGTTAACATGTACCTGCTAGCACCAAGCCTTCCCAAACACTTAGGCCAGATAAGAAAGCATCAGTTCATTAGCAGCTTGTTACATCAAGAGGGCAAGTTTCTACTTCTCCAACATTTCAATATTATTTTTAAGGCAGATAATAGTTGTATTGTAATAAAATGTCAGCTACAAGAAAGAAATATTTTAAAGTGGAAGCATTGAATGAAGGCTGCCACTATCTCTAATCACCTAATTTGATATCCTCTTTTATCACATTTAGGTTACTCCAATTTATATAGCCACCTGTCTCATATATAGGATTCTGGGTAGATTTAGTGGTCATCTGCGGCTGAACTTAAACCTCAGATAGGGAGTGTTCGGGCTTCAAGTTGATCAATCCTGAAGAAGGAAATATATAGGTATAAGAGAATGGTCTCACCTGTTAATTTCCATAGCTTTTGAAATTTGACCAAAACTATATCTTCTGGATATCAGATCTACAAAACAAGAAACAGAGCAACAAATTTTATTTAGTAATGTTTAAAGTAAAAGGGATCTTGGAATCCTAGTGGACAATTACTAAAATATGAGCCAGCACTGTCAGAACTAGCCAAAAAAGCCAACGCAACACTTTATAAAGTGTTATTCATCTATCATTCTATCTATCTCATTTCAGGCATTTTACTCCAGTGGGAAAATTATGTAGAAAATGGTAAATTAAGTATATTATCTCTGGTTTTTGTAGTATTTATCACTTCTTCATGAGAAAAGGACTATGGGTAACATGATAGCAGTATTCCAGGATTTGAGAGGTTGCCACAAAGAACAGGATGTCAACTTATTTTCCAAAGCACCAGAAGGCAAGACAAGAAACAATGGATGGAAACTAATCAAGGAGAGAAGAAGCCTGAAATCAAGGAGAAACTTCTTAACAGTGAGGACAATTAACCAGTGGAAGCACCTGTCCTATTGTTTCTTTTTTATTCATATCAATTTCATGTATTCATAACCATGTTTATACTTATACCTGTTACTTACTTATCTAATACTTGCTTGACAAATAAATAAATAAATAAATAAGCCCAATATATTTTCAAAACTCTCAGCAAATCTCAAAATTGGAAAAGTTAGATTGTTTGAGATCAAAATAAATCTAGAGGGAGGATTTAATAGAGCACATCTTGGAAGTCTATTCTTAAAGCATCCTTTGAAATTATTAAGAATGTTAATGAGAGAAAGCATAATATGACCAGATATATTACACCAATATGTTGAATCTACATAGAAATATAATGCCAAGATAAAGCATTTTTCTTCCTGTATGCCTTAACTTACCATCACACTTGAATTGACTAGGACTTAAATCAGGCAGTAATGAGTTAAAAGCAGGCTTACTCTCAAGTGTAGAGTTATGGAGCTTTATTGTTTCCTATTTAACTGAGGATGATTCTTAACTTCAGTAGAGAAACCTTAAGATAAATAGGTACAAAATTAAAGCAAAAAATAACAGGCAATTGAAGCATCCTTCTGGGGAACTCTATTATTCCTAAGTGGTGACAGGTGATGACAGTCCTAATGCATATATGTGGCATATATGTTGTGCAGCAGATGTGCTCAAACACATATGCAGGGTGACTTAATTCACAGAATTCAGAAATGCCTGAAGTTGGGATTTAAAAGGCAGAGACTAGAATGAGCAACAGTTTGAATCTGTCATTGCAGAGCAATTAGGCAACAAGTCTCACTCATAAAAGCTTTTGCTTAAATAAGAATTTAAGAATTGGTCAGTGTTGAAGGTGCTATCAAATTTTGTGTCAGCTTTGTTAGCGTAGACTAACTGCTATTTCTTCATCGCAGCAATCAGTTTGCGTAAGTAGTATTTTTTACCCTGACTGTCCTTGGCTCTGGCTGTTCAAAATGAGTCTATTTATAGGAGAAAAATATATTTGTGTTTTTGATTTGCATTTTGAATTGACATTCATTTCTGTGAAAGATAGAGCTCAAATGAATTTGGCTGCCCAAAAAGTCTCCTTTGCAAATTGGGATGCTGAACTGTTTCCAGATATTCTTGATGGCTCACATACGCTCTGAGTATTTGATATCTGTATCTGGCATCAAATGGCTTTTAAAATCTGACAGCTGATATCTTGAAATGTTTTCTGTATGTGATGATAGCATTCAAAAATACTGATCAGTGAAGCTACATGATGCATCATAATGGGATAGGGCTTTCTATCTTTGGTTATCACTATCTATGAATGGGTGAGCCTCTTCTACCTAACTCCAAGAATTAATCAGATTCAGATTCATCTCACATTCAACTAGTACATTTGGAAGGAAAAACTTCCATTCCTTCATCATAAAACACACACACACACACACAAACAAACAAAAATACTCAGAACAGATTGCAGAGAGCCTTAGCTAACCTTGCTTGATCACTAAGAGCAAAACGATGAGAATAACACATCATTTTCCATTCAGTATCATGATCCTTATCTTGGCAGAAAAATTATTGACTGCAGAAAAATGACTCACTGACAATCTCTCATTGAGAACCTTTTAAGACAGGATGCCCTAGTAAGAGTCCCATCACTGTGACATCTCTTCAAGAAATGTACCTTGTATTCAACTGTTTTGTTAATGTGATTGGAAATGCCCACTCAGATTACCTGTAGAAAGTAAAGTAGATGAGTAATTTCCATCATGGTCAAGCTGCATCACCAGGATGATGGGGGTGAAATATATATATTTACATCAGAACCTACAGACAACTTTGAAAATACTCAGACAGATGGCTCCCCAATTATAAGAAGGGGAAGCAAGTGTAACACAATCAGACTTTCAAGATCTTGTTATTAAAATAATAAAATAATAATAACAGTAATGATTAGCTTCCTGTGGAGGTTGATTTCTTTTTTGTCTGGTCAACCTAGTGGGGCTGATAACACCTGAGAAGCAGGCAAAAGAAAAACAGTGCTTGCTGCCTCCCTTCACCTCTTGTTCATGTCTTCTTGATGGTCATCTAACAGTGGCATGAGAGGTCTGAATCTTGTCTTCATTATCCCATCACTCTCCATTGCAATTGAACATGTCAAAACTGAATATCAGTTATAGCAAGGATCTTCAAACTTGACAGCTTTAAGACGTGTGGACTTCAACTCCCAAAATTCCTCCTTCAGTCATGTTAGCTCATGAATTCTGGGAATTGAAGTTCACAAGTCTTAAACTTGCCAAATTTGAAGACCTTTAAGTTATAGAGTTGATCTTTATTGGAATTCTGGGGGATAGAAAAATTAAGATTCCTGCCCACAGTACTCACTGCACTGATAGGAATCAACTGAGCAGACAGGAAAACCAGCTGGGCTGTAGATGAAATTAATCTTGCTTTATGAGCATAACCCCACTTCTCTGTTGCTCAGCTATTTCCTGGAGGTTTACACCACTCAATGTCTATCCATCTATTCACAAATCTGAGAAATGCGAGAAATTGGCTTTCTAATCTCACTTTTCAAGCAATCAGGGCAGATCCAACATCCTCCCACATAGTGTTGCTATTTTATCTGGATGAGGGGACACCCAACCATTCTTAAATGACAAGGTTATAATCTGTACTGTTTAACTTCCTCTGTGAAGTCTAATTGCACTTCCACATTATGGTTGTTTCCATTCTCCCAACCACTTCAGAACTATTTTGAAACTGATCTGTGGTTGCCTTCCACTACACTGGTATGAAACGCTGAAATCAAGGAACAAAATTCACTGTACCTTAGCTGCTGTTTATTTATTTATTTATTTTATTTATTTATTATTATATTTATATACCGCCCTTTTCCCGGAGGACTCAGGGCGGTGCACAGCCAACCATAAGACTTTGTTACAATTTACAAAAGTTAAAAATAAATTAAATATTTTAGGCTGTCTAAAATTATACCCTCCCCCAATAAGTTATTAAAACCCAAATTTGTATTTATTTATTTATTTGATTTGTCAATCACTTACAACATAATAGGTATAAGGATAAACATAGTTATGAATACAAGAAATGAGTACATACAAGAAAAATAAAAGAAACAATAGGACAGGAACGGTAGGCACTTTGATGTGCTTATGCATGCATCCTGTTGGTTCCATCATAACAAAAAATCCCTTCACCATTACCCTGATGTTTTGCAAGCTTGGTCTCTTCTAGGAAAGCAAAAGAAAGCTGATAATGCCCTTGTCAGTTCCTCTTTTTGTATGGAAACACCCTAAATTTCAGCATCCATTCCAAAATTCATTTTAATGGAGCTAAGCTAATCAAATAACAAAGCACTTCTGGTATAAACATTTGCAAACAGAAGAGTAATTTTGAAAAGTTTGTTCACAGCATATTTTTACCACACCAATGTTGTCTCTCTTACAAAATACTGATTGTTTATGTAAATAATTTGTTATGTAAACAAATGTAGCCTTGAGTCATTCTTGTACTTCTGGTGACTATATATTGTTCTTCTTGGGAACAGTATGGAAATTGATAATGTCCTAACTGCTATGTGCTGGGAAAGCAGGGAAATAAACTTTTAAAATTTCATCCAGTTTTAGCTCTTGTATTTGACCCATTTCCAACTCACCTTCTATGTGTGTTATGATAAGAATGAATTGGACTGGTCTGGTAAAGTGAGGAATAAATAAAATTATGATTTTAATCAGATTGCAAAATGTTTTATAGAATGAGTCCACTGTTCTGAATTCAACTGTCTTCTCTGAGTCATAGGAGTAAACAAGAAAGTTCCTTTGCTTTTCAGAAATCTTGCAATATATAAAATGGACACCACATACTATATCAATATCTCCTGAAACAGGGATGTATTTAGATTTTGGAATGGATTTTAAACCCTTCATAATGCCCCGGGTCTATTTTTACAAACCTGTCTACTCATTTAAACCTTTTATACAGCTACTCATCTCACAAGCATGACTCTGGGTGGCCTACAGCAAGACAGATGGTTAAAAACAAATACAACAACATTTGCTAGACCAATACTCGAATACAGCTCACTACAGCTCGAATATGTATCTGATATTAACACAGTTGAGAAAGTTCAGAAATATTTCACAAGAAGAGTTCTTCACTCCTCTACTTGTTGAAGAATACCTTATGCCACCAGACTCGAAATTCTAGACTTAGATCTAGAACTACACCGCCTTCGGACCGATCTAAGTATAGTATATAAAATCATACATTGCAATGTCATACCTGTCAATGAATACTTCAGCTTCAACCATAACAACACAAGAGCAAACAATTGATACAAACTCAAGGTTAATCGCACCAAATTTGATTGCAGGAAATACGACTTCAGCAATAGAGTGGTCAATGTCTGGAATACTCTACCTGACTCTGTGGTTTCTTTCCCAAACCCCCAAAACTTTAACCTTAAGACTGTCTACTATTGACCTCACCCCTTTCCTAAGAGGTCTGTAGGGGGCGTGCATAAGCGCACCAATGTGCCTACCGTGACCGCCCTGTCCTATTGTTTCTTTTATATTTTATTTTTCTTATGTGTATCCATGTATTCATAACTGTTTTACTTATACCTATTATCTTGTAAGCAATTGACAAATAAATAAATAAAAAAACTTTAAAAACAATTAAGCACAAATAAAACATGAATAAAAACAAGCCTGGGGGAGAACAAATAACTAACTAATAACTAACTAAATAAATAATAAGTAAGCACAATGCAAGCATCTTGCAAGCTTCCTGTTCTCAAGGGATTCCCATGATTGATGAAAAAACCACGTTTTGGGAGTTTCTGGAAGGCTGGTATAATAACAGAGTTGGAAGAACCTTTGAGGTCTTCTAGTCCAACCACTGCTCAAGGAAGAAACTCTATACCATTTCAGACAAATAGTTGTCTCTTCCTTAAAATGTTGGAGCACTTATAATTTCTGGAAGCAAGCCATTCCATTAATTACTTGTTCTAACTGTCAGGAAAGGGGATGGGACTAACCTCATCTCAGGAAGAATGATATTCCAGAGGATAGGAGCCATGGAAGAAAGGTGTCATTTCCTGGGTCCAGTCAGGTGGAACTCTTTAACAGATGGGGCCCCTCCGGCTGAACCTGATGGAACTCTCTGTCTCCCTGTCTCTAGTTCTGGCCTAGCTATCTGTTAAAATAAAGGGAATTTATGAAACATGAATTTCTTGCAAAGTTTGGAAATGCTTTCAGTCTGCTGTGCATTAATAACTAAAGAATCATGTGTTTCCCACTGAGTAGGTCTGTGATCTTTATATACATATCTGGAAATTAGTCTGATATAACTTAAGTTTCTGTTCTCTTGCAGGATCAAAATCTACCCCCTCAGAAGTCTGATAATCATTTTAACTTGAAAAGTTTTCTTCTTTGTTTTCTGTATTTTGCATATGGCCCTTTCCTGCATGTAGCTGACTGAAATCTATTTAATGCCTATTGGAGAAATCTGTTTTTCACTTACAATTCAGGCCCCAGTTGCTGATTTGAGGAACCAAACTAATTTCATGTGGTTCTCTCAACACCCCTCATGACATTTATGACATATTTTTCTGTTTAGAGAGAATGATTTTTTCCAGATGCCAGCTGATTTGAAACTACCTAATGAGATTTCCACAGATGGAGAAGAGGGATTTTTTTTAATGGGATTTTGTGTGGGATTTTTTTTTCATAAAAAATGATGCTCTCCAACAAAAATATTTCTCTTCCAAAAAGCATTACAAATATAGTTGGATGAACACTAGATTAATGAACACTTGTTCAAAGGAAAATAGGCAGGATAAGTTACTCAGTCTTTCTTCCCCTTATACTTTTTTCCACAATATAAATTTACACTTATACCAAGGCCACAATTCCCAGTATGAAATTAGCAAGTAAAATAAATGGGCATTATTTAGACAAATTTTTTATTTTAAGCCATTAGTCTAAATCAGAATATATTTTGACAAAATTTTAAAAAATAGAAAGATTTCTGAAGATGTAGGCCAAATGTTCTACAAGTCCCCATTTTAGTATTTCTTTTGGCCATTGCTTTCAAAATGATTTGCACAAGTTATTATCTAGAAAGCAATTCAAACTGAGATTTCTTGGAGGAAGTCAAACATTTCATACCACGACTAATGATGCTTTTCTTTCCCCTTTGAAATGTGTGCCTGTACATGTGCATGAAAAGCTTAATATAAACCTTAAAATAGTCTTAAAGTAACAACTCTTCCAAAGTTAGGAAAAAAAGGGAAGAACAAGAAGGACTGCAACTGTCCATTTGAATAGCATTTAGCAATAGCACTTAGACTTATATACTACTTCACAGTGCTTTTCAGCCTTCTCTAAGCAGTTTACAGAGTCAACAATCTGGGTCCTCATTTAATGACCTCGGAAGGATGGAATGCTGAGTCAACCTTGAGCCTGGTGAGATCTGAACTGCCAAATTGGAGGCAGCCAGCAGTCAGCAGAAGTAGCCTGCAGTGCTGCATTCTACCGCTGCACCACCACAGCTCAGTAGCACTGTATTTATTTATTGATTGATTGATTGATTGAATTTATATTGGTGCCTATTTGCCCATGGCAACTCAAGATGGCTTACAGAATATAAAACCACATTTAAAACAATAAAAACCAACAAAAAGAATCAAATAAATTAATATAGTACAATATAATACAATCAAAATCACCCCCCACCTTCCACCGCCCACCTTGACAACAATAGATCACACAAGCCATTTAATGGACTCCATCCTGCTCTGGGTTCCCCAGGCCCACTGGCAGAACCAGGTCTTCAGCACCTTCCAGAAGGGGGGGCCATTCTAATATCTGGAGGAATGATGTTCCAGAGAGAGGGAGCCACCATGGAGAAGGCCCTTCTTCTGGGTCCCCCCAGGTATATAGCTCCCTAGGGGATGGGACCCACAGCATTCCTTGCCTCTCCACTCTGAGGGGTTGGGTAGATGTGACTGGCAAGATTGGAGACAGGTCAGAAATTATCCAACTGGGTGGAATCTAGCGATGGCTTCTTAAGAAGAGGGTGGACCACACCCTCCTTAAAGTGCTGGGGCATCACCCCCTTCTGTAGGAAAGCTTTAATCACTGTTACTTCAGTACTTCACTTTCCCACTGAAGGCCTTAAAACCAAAACCAACCAACCAATGTGGCCTATGGCCCTAAAAATATTCTCTACTCTTGATTTATTTTCAAAATGCACATAATGTTTCAACAACAAACACTGCCATGTATGATTGTAAGAACTAACAAACCCTGAACTTTACCTAGGTGAGAATTGTGATAATACTTCATGGGCTTCAGCGCCATTGGGTTGAGTGAATGGGTTTTTCAGCAAACTCTATAGGCAGAGATGGAAGATGAAATGGAAGACGATGCCACCTCATTGCCAAGATTGATGTAAGATTTTATTGACACTTTAAATATTAATTGGGAGTTAGTCTTGAACTTCTAAATGCCCCTTATTAGCCTGTTGGAAGATTCCAATAGGAAATTTATCTGGGGCACTTCAAACCACACATTACTTTTTTAATATATAGTACCATATTTTATAAACATCAGAAAAAGCAAATTTTGCAGCACCATAGATTACACCAGATGATAGTTATTATGTGACTAAATATACTGTTATTTGGCATTTTGATAAATTATTATTGGGCAAGTGACTATATTTTCCCTACTCATCTTCATTACTTAATTATATATGTGTAGGAAATGGAATTTTACATGGGCTTTAATTAATCCTTAAATTTAACTTAAAATGAAGTCTTTGTTAAATGTTAGTTGTTTTTACATATGAATATTCTATTATTTTATTAGTTTACCTCAGTACTCAACCAGATGGAATGGGAGGACTGTATTGTATTGCCTGAAGATATTTAAGTGACAAAAGGCAAACCATGCTGTGCTGGATTATCATTCCAGAGATATTTCCTTATCTAAATAGAGAAACTGAATGAACACAGGTAAGGGAAAAAGTGGTGGGAGGGATTTCTGACATCCTGTCAGTTTCCCTATTGAGTTTCTTGTCAGAATCTGGCAGGGAGCATCACATACGGTACCTTTCCTCCCTCCCTCCCTCCCTCCCTCCCTCCCTTCCTTCCTTCCTTCCTTCCTTCCTTCCTTCCTTCCCTAACCATCAGGCAGATAAGTGGAAGCTGTGGGATGGGGCAGCAAGCAAGAGATTACAAGACTGGCTGAGAAATGGTCTTGGAACATTGAAAATGAAGATCACATGACTGCAGCAACAGCCCAGCAGTGCAGAAGTAGCCAGTAGCACTGAAGCAACCATAGCTTCCCCAAATTTCATTGCCTTGGGAGTTATGGGTCCTAGATTTTTGACACATTTCCATAAATAAGCCTATTTGAGGTATCTTAGTTCAAAAATTGTTACCTGGCAAGGCACCATTTCACTCTGTTAAAGATTATGACAATGAGAGTTTTAGTAGTATGTAGATTTCTCTTGCTATTGAAGGAACTGAACATGCACAATTGACCAAGTGGGAGCCACAGCCCTTTTAGGGTTAAACTCACCTCTGCAGATGACTGTTACCTGTTTCTAAAGAAATGTGCAAGGGTTTGGGAAAGAGAAGAATTGTTATTATGGGAAGCTGAAACCATATTGAACTTTACCCTCACATTGCCTGTGAAAAAAATAGTTAAAGAGAAAGAGAAAAATTCTTCCTTTGGTGAGGAACTAGTGAAAACTGCTCTGTATAATAGTACACAATTGAATGGTTGGAGAAGCAGTTCCATTTCTGGAAAATAAGCTCAAAGTCCATGAAGAAAAGTGGGTCAAGTGCTACTTGGGTAGACAATCATCTGACAAAGTTAAAACTATGCTATGAAGAATACAAAAACTGTCCAAATATCATTTGTTTTGCAGGGCACATGACTTTAATACTGAATCATGCATAGTTGTGTATTGTTTCAGTACATAAGATTTGTTTATATACTCAAAATAATCTAGATTGGCCTGGCCTTTGAATCATTCTTCTTTTTCTCCCTCTTTTTCATTTAGCAATATAGTTTTGATTAATGCTGTTTTTCTGTGTTTGGTTGCTATGTAATATAAGCTGCCATGAGCACTCTTTGGAGAGTGGGAAGGTATGCTAAAATCCTATAAAAACTCCAAACACAGCAAAGTTGTTCTTAAACTGTATTTGTAGGTCAAATAGTTTTTTTAAACCTTATTTTCTTCTACTAGTTACTGGACCTAACCACAGATATTCTTATTACTATTTTTTTAATTATTCCATTAAAGATTCATTTACACATGCATTTTTTTATTTGCACCGTAAAATGAAACAAGCTAGTCTGAGCTTGTATAAACTGCCCACACATTCTTTCAGAAAAGCAGTATATAGGCAGATTCTATGTTAAATATTTTGTGGAATTTGTGCAGTGGACCATGACATGACTTACTGCCAAAATCATAAATACTTTGGAGATGAAAATATATTATGAAAAACCAAATCTTTCACCTGGTTACATTTTTTTGCTCTTGAGTGCCAACAAATTGTCAAAATTCCATTACCGACTAGATTTATTCTTGTAAATGTGATATGCTTTCTTTATCTCAATGTAACTTCACCCTTCACAAAACTGTGCCAATATATATTAAAGGCAATGTTTTTTTCAGTATTTAATAATTTGCATACATGTTTACAGCACTATCCCAACAGATTCTTTCAGAGGTCAGTGTCACTGAATTCAAAAGATTTCCTATCTGGTATGTAAGATTTCAGTCTTAAAGCAAAAAATAAATATCATAAACACATAGTTTGTAGTTCTCTGGATGCCTTGCTCCTACCATAATACAGACTGGAATTGGATCTTTATTCACAGCATGTAAAGAATATCCATTTATCCTACCTCCTTGTGATACATTCTCAATCCAGCTTGAGCCAGCTATTTTTTAAAAAGAAAATCATTACCCAAACCATGATTAAATTCAATAGAATAAGTAGATAAAATAGGTATACAATGGGTGCCCTACATTATTTTAAATTTAACATAACTAAAGCAAGAATAATTGATGATAGATGAGCCAATTCAAGAACAATCACAGGTGATTTATTAAACATATATACATATATGTACAAATTATGATATTCTCTTTCAAGTATACAAACAAAGAGTAAAAAACTATCTACCAAATAAATAAAAGCATATGATAAAAAACAAAGGAAATATAGTTAAAACTAGTATGCTCCAAACAGTATACATCTTTGTAATTTTCTATTCTTGCAAATCATCCTTACTTGTACCACAATCCAAACATTGTTTCATATACTGCCTTTGTTCTTTAAGGTTCTCACACTTTCTCTTTTCATGATTTCATATTGTCCATCCAACCAATACTGTTGATGATACTACCTAGTTTGGATAATGAAACATCTGCAACAAAACAATCAAGCTCAGAGAGCACCAAGGACCCCTCAACTACATGTTTCTTGGACTTCCAAGACTTCTTGACCTTCTGAATGAATTCCTTAGGGAAAGAAGGTTGGTAAGGAATCAAATAATAATCTGAAGATAAATGTAGTTTTTTAAATGTTGAGAATGTAAATAGGCAAGATCATGTATAACCTACAGGACCTATTGTGGTGTGACCTCTGTGATCTATTATGAACTATTTAACATTTCATAATGCATATTGCTTCGCAGCTAAAAAAACTGGGGAACTATGGTTCTCAGCTTGAGTTTCTTATATGCAATAGGATACAGAGCATGCTTGCAGCCTTATTTTCACTCTTCTATACATCTGGTCTATTTTGTGTGTTGTTGTGGCTTGGGAAGTCTATTTATAACTCAAGGGAATTTGTGTAACTCTTCACCATGCTAGACAAAGTCACATTTAGCTGGTTGCTTCTGCTGAAAAATATTCTGCATGTACAGCAAGGAGAAGAACTTTAAGCAAGCAGGAGATGTATTTTTATGATTGAGGGATATTAGAACTGAAGAGGTTATGTACATGAGCAAATATATGTCATGTTATGAGGACACTTAGTAGTTATTGTAAGGCAGGATAGTCTTTGTTGAACATGGTAACAAATGAGGATTCTGGAGTGAGATACTGCTTGAGGAAGAAGTATCAGGACCTTGGCATTTCATAAAAGCTGATTCTAGAACTATGCTCCAAAACAGGACTGCTCAGGGAAATTCAAGACTTAAGGAGAAGAGTGTGGGATTCAGTATTACCTCTCATTTTCTCTCTAGCAAGTGACCAAGTTACAATTATACCACCAGTTGTTAATCTGATTGCAGACTTTGGATAGGTGGCATGATAAGACCACAGAGAGAAGGCCTTTTGAGCACTGACTGGGAAATGCAGAACATAAGAGATCAGTGATAAGTGGGTTGTTGGTCCAAAGCAGAAGTGTTTACAGTAAGTGGTTGCTGCTGTGTCCAGGCAAAACAAAAACAAAAGATATGCACTAAAGTTATGTGAAAGATTGTTGTATACAAAATAGATGGAAAAGAATGACACTCTGCCTCTCTTCCCATACAAACTGTTCCATTTCTCTCTAAATACCTACTAGATCTCTACAGAGATATGTGGGAGACTGTGAAGACTTTGGTTCAGTGTATCTAGAGCTCTTCAATAGAAATTCTGGACAGTTCTCTGTGCAGGGAAAAGGGCATGAGTTATGAACATATTGCCAGTGAAAAAAGAGAAGCAGAGCATACCTTTAAAAGGGATATCTTTAAAAATAATAATAATCCCAGCAAGTAAGGAGATGCATTTTTTTTCAAATTGTGCTCCCAACACTGGTAGCAAATCAAATAGAATTGCATCAAACCAATCTAGATAAGTCAGTTCCAGAGCACAAACCTCAAATCAGATGATGCAGCTTCTGTATACTGGATAACTTCTACTTGGATTTCATGAGACTAAGTCTCATCTATTTTCAATTACCACCCATTAGATATTTAGGTTTTACAAGGATCCTTTGACATAAAACTAGAAAGGAAGAAAATATGAGCACAACAACTTTGGAAATAATCCTCTCTGGCACAAAGTCAATGCCAGGGCAAAGGTGGCCATTCTGACACTGAAATGTAAAATATTGCCACAGGGAATTTGTCGGCATCCTAATTATATTCTATAATGCTAAAGTACAGCATTGTTATAGTTTCATAAATTTTATTAAATAAGGCTTATGCTTAGAGTTTTTTTCCTGTAAATAGTGAATGGAAGGCATTATTGAACCAAATATGTCAGATGTTGCCCTTTAGTAACTATTCTTCTTAGTTTTTTAAAATCATTGAAGCAGTTTACTGAGTTTTCTAATAGAACACGCTACAAGTAGGCATTCTTTAATAAAGGTAAACTTTTTCATAATGTTATATGGAAAGTAAGCCTTGTCAAATGTTAATACCAGATTGAAGTACATATGAAAGATGACACCGAATAATAAGTAATTAATACTGACTCTACTAAGGTAAGTTGTTATAGAAAACAAATATGCCGGAAAAGACGTCTGGAGGGCATCTGGAGGACCAGTCGTGCCGAGTCTGACCGGACACAGGTGAGGTCCTATATTAGGACCTACCTAGTGGGGATAGAGACGGCGAAACGTTCGCATTTCTCTGCCCTTATTGCATCGGCAGAAAATCGGCCTGCCACTCTGTTTAGAGTAACCCGCTCTCTGCTTGAGCCGAGAGCGCGGGAGGACCTCTTGCAGGGTAAGGCAGAAGAGTTTTCCCGATTCCTGCACGATAAAATCGCTCAGATTCAGGATGGGCTGGACTCCAGTTGGGTGGTCCCGGGGGAGATGTCTGGAGCAAGTCTTGAGACGGTTATCTGGGAGGAGTTCGATCCTGTGACCGCCGAGGGTGTGGACAGATTACTGGGGAGGCTGAATGCCACCACATGTTTACTGGACCCGTGCCCTTCCTGATTGGTTTCTACCTCCAGGGAGGTGACACGAGGCTGGCTCCAGGGGATTGTCAATGCTTCGTTGATGGAGGGGGCTCTTCCTACTGCCCTGAAAAAAGCAGTGGTGCAACCCCTCCTCAAGAAGCCTTCCCTGGATCCAGCTCTTTTAAATAACTATCGTCCTGTCTCCAACCTTCCCTTTCTGGCGAAGGTTGTTGAGAGTGTGGTGACGTGTCAGCTCTCTCAGTACCTGGAGGAAGCATTCTACTTAGATCCGTTCCAATCGGGCTTCAGGCCCGGGTACAGTACCAAAAGAGCATTGGTCGCGTTGGTCGATGATCTCTGGAGGGCCCGTGACAGAGGTTATTCCTCTTTCCTGGTCCTATTAGATCTATCAGCAGCTTTTGATACTATCGACCATAGTATCCTATTGCGGCGGTTGGAGGGGTTGGGAATTGGGGGCACCGTTTTGCGGTGGTTCTCCTCCTTCCTCTCAGTCCACTCGCAATTTGTGTTGATGGGGGGGAGAGGTCCACCCCTAGGCCCCTCATTTGTGGGGTGCCTCAGGGGTCGGTCCTCTCCCCTCTTCTGTTCAACATTTATGTGAAGCCGCTGGGAGAGATCATCCATGGTTTTGGGGTGAAATGTCATCTCTATGCTGATGACACTCAGCTTTACATCTCCACCCCAAACCACCCCAACGATGCTGTGGAGGTCATGTCCCGTTGCCTGGAGGCTGTGCGGAACTGGATGGGTGGGAACAGGCTTCGACTCAACCCTTCCAAGACTGAGTGGCTGTGGTTTCCGGCGGCCCGATATAGTCAGCTGATTCCGTCGCTGGCTATTGGGGATGAGATCTTGACCCCCACAGAAAAGGCTCGCAATCTTGGTGTCCTCCTGGATGTACGGCTGTCTTTGGAAGATCACATCACGGCCGTCTCCAGGGGGGCTTTTTATCAGGTTCGCCTGATACGCCAGATGCGGCCCTTTCTTGATCGGGACGCCTTATGCATGGTCACCCATGCCCTGGTCACCTCCCGCTACTGTACTACTGGACTACTGTAATGCCCTCTACATGGGGCTCCCTGCAGGGAGCCCCCGGAGGCTCTAACTGGTACAAAATGCAGCCGCGTGGGTGGTTATGGGGGCATCGAGATACTCCCATGTGACGCCTCTCCTGCGCGAGCTGCATTGGTTGCTGGTAGCCTTCCGGGTTCGCTTTAAAGTATTGGTTTTGGCATTTAAAGCGCTCCATGGCATCGGACCAGGATATTTACAAGACCGCATTCTGCCAGTAGTCTCCCACCGACCAATGCGCTCCCACAGAGAGGGTCTCCCTCGGTGACCCCGAGGAATAGGGCCTTCTCTGTGGGGGCACCACCCTTTGGAATGGGCTGCCGCCGGGACTACGAACAACCACTGACCTGAGGGCATTCAGACGTGATCTGAAAACCTGGCTCTTTGAGCAAGCCGGCCTGAGCTGACTTCAAATGGGATTTTAAATAAGGGGTTTTAGATTTGATTGGTTGGGGTATGAAAGTTTTAGCTTATTTTAATCAGGGGTTTTAAATTTTTAAATGGCAACCTATAATTTAATTCTTTTTTAATTGTATTTATATTTGTAATTTATATATATTTTAGTTGGCTGTTCACCGCTCTGAGTCCTTCGGGAGAAGGGCGGTATATAAAATTATTTAATAAATAAATAAATATCTAAATCCACGGCTGTTACAATAGATAAAGGGTACACCAACTCTTTTTTTGTGGGTGGAAGGCCACACATTTTAAGCTACCAGGACCTATGCATTGAGATATCAACAGAGGGGTCCATTTTGACTTGCATTTTTCTTTTCAGTTACTATCTAGGGTGATAGAATCTTGGAAATGCCTGTCATAAAAACTGACCAAATCTTTTTCTCCTGTCTTATAGTTGAGCAGAATGGATTTTTTTTCTATCCAGTTTTTCCTCATTTTGATTTTTTTCTTTCTCTCTCCTGGCCTGGTCTGACAAAGTTCACCTTTCCTTTGCCAAGCAGTGAAGTCTTGCTTGCCATTACCTTTCTCATAGCAGAACAGGAAAACCCAGTTCACCTTTTTGGCCTCCTTGGCCAAACTTCACCTTCCCAGAAGCTGTCACTGCATGATAGTAAAGTGAGCTGCTAGGTCATTCTGGCTGCACCTTCTCCTGGAAGGTATAGTTGTGGTTCATAGCAAATGATATGAATGGTTGCATGTAGTAAAGGGATCAAGGCCCTTAGACAAGGCATTGAAAAAAAATAGGGCAATGGAAGCCCAAAGAGGCAAAGACTGCAGGAATGATAAGGAAATTTTCTGTTATCATTGGATTGGTGTCATGAAAAGCTAGCATAGGAACAGCCTTGCATACCGAGCCAAATCCAGGCTTTTAGTAATATACTATAACTTTGCTGCTTTAAAAGCTTTTCTATGTATTCATGCTGGCAGATATAATCATCAGGGATATTTGATTGGCAAACTGTCCTGCTTCTCAAGATTATAAATATGAAAAGCCATGGATTTTTAGGAGGAAAGTCTCAAATATTGAAGGATCCTCTTTGGAGTGGTCTAGATAAATGGATATTTGCAATATGCTAAAATATTTCCTTATATTAATTCATATTTAAATTCATGCACATGTTTCCCAATATTAGATTCAGGGCCATTTTTGTCTGCTATCCAGTTTAGACAGAAACCAAGAAAATGTAAATGAGAAGAAGCATTATGTACTAGTTTTAGGCAAGATGTTTTTCCATTCAGCAATTTAAGAATCATCTGGAAAACATCTTATAATGGATGAGGCAAGCCATGACATCTACAAGAAATATTTCTGCTTCTTATATTTCTCTCTTCTCTGCACTCCATCAAGTGTTTCATACATTCAGATTTTTATAAAGCATTTAGTAAATAGAGACATTCCAAAGATTTATATCAAAATGAGGATGATAACATGTTTTAAATGTCCACATTTCTTTGTTTATATTTCATATCCTTTTCTGCACAGTACATGTACTGTATATGTGTAAGAGAATATCAGTTTGCTTTGTTATGGCTATCTTGTAAAAGCATATGGAGGACCCTTGGTGATTTCTTAACTCATAAGGTTTAAGACAGTTCTTCTGGGTTGGTAATAGCGTATAGAAGAATCCTTCAAGACTGAGTGAATTAAGATTCAGTGCACGTAGGTGTAAAGCAAATTGAGACAAAGTATAATTGCACATATATTTTGATTTGATTCTTTGACCCATTGCAAAGGTTCAAATATCGATATTGCTAGAATAAAATTTCAGGGTTCTTTAACTTATATGACCTCCCAAATTGTACACTGCACTCTTAACAAAAATCAACACAGTTTCTATCTTGCCTACTTCCTACTTCTCTTTCCCCAGAGGTCCTCCTAAGAAATGCAGCAATTGGCCATGACTAAAGCTTTGTTCTACAACAAACTCATTTGTATTTTAAAATCCAAGGTGGCAGTGCTACTGGCTACTAAAGAGGTGGGCAAGAAAATAGAAGATGTGTGTGTGTGTGTGTGTGTGTGTGTGTGTGAGAGAGAGAGAGAGAGAGAGAGAGAGAGAGAGAGAGAGAGAAAAGGGAGGAATGCCAGAATGAGGAACCTTGGAATGCTGTAATATAAGACTTTGCAGTGTTCCAAAATATATAAAAGTAAAGGTTTCCCTGTCAAGCCATGTTGCCTTTAGAGCATGGTGCTCATTTCTGTTTCTGTGCCAAGGGAGCCAGCATTGTCCAAAGACATTTTCTGTGGTCTTGTGGCCAACATGGCTATACACCAAAGATGCATGGAACACTGTTACCTTCCCACCAAAATGGTATCTATTAATCTACTTACATTTGCATGTTTAAGTAGGTAGGAGTTCACCATACCAAAATATATATTCCATACCTAAAAATATGTGCCATACCTAAAATATAATGAAAATAGATTGAAAATACAAATGTTATGGTGGAATCTACTGGTTAATAATGAAAGTGAATTTAGGTAAAGCAAATTTGGTGTTATAAATTATGAGGGAGAGAATTTGAAATATGACAGTCATACTTGCTTGTGTGTAACAGTATGATTAGTGCAACTATCTTTTAAAAATAGTTTTGATTGCCTTTAAAATATCTTTTCCAAGATAAGGAAAGAAAGAAAAAAGAAGGAAAGAAAAAGAGAAAGATTTATTTTTAAGCATTTCAGGCTTCTTTTCATTTAAGGAAAAAAATAGAAATTATCAGGGAAGGGGAATAAGTTTTTAAAATTATGCATGCTGTGAAGGAAGTAGAGATAAATTATTCTTTCTCCCTATCCCATAACACTAAAACTCTGGGTCAACAGCAAACCAAAGGAAGTGCTTCATCATTCCAGACATAGTTAATTTATAAAATTCACTGCCACCAAATGTGGAGATGGCCTATGGGAGTTCAGTTAAGCCATGATAGGAGCAGTTGTGAGTCTGCAAGTTTCAGATTTGGTCCTTCAGTGATAGTGCTTCCCCATCAAGACACAACACTGGAACTGGTAGAGAAGCATGAGAAATAAAGAACAATTCTATTTTGCCTTAGTTCAACTTTAGTCTGTTTTGTTCCAGCCTGACTCCAACAACTTCAACAGACCTTGATAAGATTTTAACAGAAACTTGAGGTCAGCCCAGAACAGGAGTGTATGATCCAGACATTAATGATACTAGCCCCTAAAGAAAAGGTTTATATTTTGCAGCAGTTTCATTAGATATTAACAGCAAGGAGTCATTCAGTACCCATAGTGGATTCACCACTGATATGATTTCTTATCCCTCACTACCATTAAGAAAAACCTCCTACTATGAAAGGCATGGAACCACTGTAAAACTGTGCCTCCAATACCCAACTCTTGAAGCAGTCCAGAAGAAAGCCAAACTTAAAATATTTCATTTGCTATATAAGACAAGGAATGAAATGTATGATCTGTATTTCCCAAATCTTTGACATTTCAGGAGAAGAAATTCAGCTTTAGATGCGTTATTATCTATCTTCTGTTTTAGTGCACTCTTCCATCAATATAAGGACTCCATCATAGTCATTGAAATGGTCCAGCTCTATCCAGCACCACTGCTTCTGTCTCAGTAGGCCCATTCACTACAATGTTCAACCAATCAGAATAGAATTGGAAGGAATCTTGGAGGTCTTCTAGTCCAACCTTCTGCTCAAGCAGGAGATCCCATACCATTACAGATAGATGGTTGTCCAATCTTTTCTTTAAAATCTCCAGTGATGAAGCCCCTACAACTTCTGAAGGCAAGCTATTCTACTGATTAATTGTCCTCAGGAAGTTTTTCCTTAATTCCAGGTTGCTTCTCTCCTTGATTAGTTTCCCTCCATTTTTTTCTTGCCTTGCCTTCTGGTGCTTTGGGAAGTAAATTTACCCTCTCTTCTATGCCACAGCCCCTCAAATACTGAAATACTGCTATCATGTCAGCCTTAGTTCTTCTTTTCTCTAGACTGGCTGACTTGATTCAACTCCCCAGAGCCATAGCTTTCTTCTCACAAGCTCTGTCCTATCAAAGTATAAACTTTCCACTCTTTCAACTTTGTTCTGAATTCAGTTATTCATCTGCACTTTTTTTTGCTACTTTTTATTGGTTCTTCTAGCCATTATAGAATTGGACAATTTCATCTCCTAATTTTTTGGGGGGCTTTTCAAAGTCACTTGTATTTCTTTATTTTCTTTGTCCTGTGAGATTTATTCTATTTATATTCCCTTTTTCCCCACAATATTTTTTCCTTCAAATTGACAGCTAGCTTCCAAACACCATATGAATTCTTCCTCTCCCAATCAAGTGAAATATTCTCAGATGGTTTTACATATTCTGAATTTGTACCTACAGAGTAAGATAAAAAAATGAGAAAAAACTTGGGAGCTTTTCAATAGATAGAATCATATTATAGAAGTATGTGCATGAGTATGTATTTAGATGAGATGTGTGCATTTTATTACTATTCTTAAATGAGAGTCACAAGCTGACCCATAGATGTATCAGTGGACCCTAAAACCTATCCTAACAAGACTGTAGCAAGGGTTATTGAGAGAATATAAAGGTCTCTGAACCCTCCAAAGACCACATTGCTGTCTGAAAATGTATGGATAAAATAACATTAGAACATGGGATACCAACATTTTTATACCTGTGTTGGCTGATGTGCTTTGTAATCATGTAATCATCTTGATCATGATTTATTTATTCATCACACTTATACTGTATAGCCTTCCATCTCACAAACTTGACTTTGACTGATACACAATAAAAAACTAATTAAAATACTCCGCACTAAAAACTTCAATGTTATTTTAAAAAGTCTAGAAAAAGTGTAGCCATCTTAACTTGAGGTTCTCACTCAGAAAACCTTTAGAGAAATGGAAACTTCATTTTTTATGAGAAACTGATGGATGATGACTTTCACAATTTAACGTGGATAAAAGTTGATTTAATATAGGTTTTGGGCTTTGATCAGTAAACTGAAGTCTGGTCCTGATATGTTTATCCTTCCCAATGATTGCATTTTATGTACTGTAGCTTAGCATACTTCTTAAAAGGCAAAACATTTTTTTGAGAGATTGCAAGGGGCCATCATAATGAAAATCAATAGGGTAAAATTCATGATCAGCAGATGCAAATATTTATGTAGCTGAAGTCATTAGGGGCCTTGTCCATTTATTCTCATATGGCTAATATCCTTCAAAACCACTCGGATTGATTTTTTTTCTCTGGAACTTTAAGATTTTTCACCATTAGTAGGTAATTTCTAAATCAGTATACATAGAATTAATTTTATTACAAACCTTGAAGAACCACATTGTGTCTTGGAAATTCTACTATGCTGCTCTGGGTAGGCTGTGGTTTCATAAAATTGAATAAAAACAAGTAGTTTTTCATTATAAGGGAAATTGAAGTTGAGTGTCATCAAACATATACCTTCTACTTCATAAAAACAAATATTAATAAATTCATAATAACAATAATCATAGTAAGATTTCATGACAGGAAACTGATGGGAAACTGATGTGTGACAATTTCTTAAAACAGAATGAGTAAAATTAAACCAGAATGAGTAAAATTAAAATTTTTATGAGGGAAAAGATGGAGAACAGCAATAGAAAATGGTGTGACTGCACAAGAAATTTAGGGAACAAAATTTAGGGAAATTTAGAAAACAAAAAAGAACAATGTGGAAGATGAAAAGAGAGCCAAATTATTGTGGAACAGTTCCAGTTAGTAGCCTGATGAATTATCTGAGATTAGTAAATTATCAAAGAAGAGTAAAAAAGCTTGTTTAGATTTAATAACTTTTTTTAAAAAATATCTAAAGCTGTTGCTCAATTAAGTTAACAAAATGTAAATGAGTAACAAAGAAAAATTCCCATCATCAGTCTTTCTTGATCGGCATCTATTCTTCTATCAGGCTAGCCTCTTCTGCATTTTCAGGACATAAGAGGCTTTAAGTCCAGATATAAATTCTCAGCATCAGAGGCAGACATAATGAGATCTGCATTTGATTTTTCAGAGCTGTTGTTTGGACTTGACTCCTGAATATCTAAAATGTCAAATTCCTTAGCCTGGTCTTTCTCTGAGGAAAATGACCTCCCAGCTGGCCTCAACTTGATCCTGATAGGATGAGAGTAGCAAAATGACATTTAACAGAAACAATTATTCAATTAGAAAAATGTCTAACATGCAGAATAAAAATCAGGTTGGTGACTGTACTTATGAACAAGATGTTGGAATAACAGTTGATTGAAAACTGAATATGAATCATCAGTATGATGTATGCAGTTGAAAATAAGATGAATGCAATGCTAGGCTACATCAACAGAACTAGAGTCTCTAAATCATGGAAAGTGATCATTCCATTTTGGCTTTGTTCAGGCCACATCGCCAGTACTGCATCCAGTTTTGGACATCACACTTCAAGAAGAATTTAGATCAGGGTGTCAAACTCAAGACCAATGGGCCACATGCTGCCCATGGGATGCTTAAATCTGGCCTGTGGGGCTGCTGCCCATGGGATGCTTAAATCTGGCCTGTGGGGCTGGGCTGGAAATATCAAAGGACTGGCCCGTATGCCTCAGTTGGCCAAAATGGGCTGCAAGGAGCCCATGTGTGCCCCCCTGTGGCCTGTTTTGGCCTCCCCAGCCTCCAGCACTCTGCCAGCCAAAAGTGGGCCATGTGGGAGCCTCGCAGGACCTCCATGCGACCCATTTTTGGCCAGAAGACTGCTGCTGGAGGCCAGGGAGGCCGAAAATGGGCCATATGGGGGCCTCACAGGACCTCCGTGTGGCCTGTTTTAACCAGGAGAGTGCTGCAGAAAGCCATGGAGGCAAAAAATGAGGTGTAGGGACCCAGACACAGGCCCCCATGCCCCGTTTTAGCCAGCAGGGTGCTGCAGGAGCCATCCATCCCATTTGCCCCCTGATCCCCGTCCTTTCCCCTGCCATCCCATGGAGAAGAACTACAATGCAGATCTAGCCCTCAAATAAATCTAGTTTGACACCCTAGATTTAGACAAACTAAAACAAGTTCAAAGGGCAATGAGGATGATCAAGAAACTAAGTCTTGTGAAGAATGACGGAATGAGCTGCGCCTTGAAAAAAAAAAGACTGAAGGAAGATATGACACTACTTATCAAATATCTGAGAGTATTACACATTTCTGTCATTTCAAAATGCTGGACTTAAAAGGAAGAGACATCTTACAATACTTTAGAGAACAGTTCTAATTAGAAATAGCACTGGGATAGAAGAACCAAAAAAAAACACAATGATTTCCCCTAGACATCCAAATGCTTTAATATTCCTAACTCAGCTGAGAATTGGACTTGATGGCTTCAGTGGCCACTTCCAACTCTATCATTCTATGATTCTAGATTTTCATTATTTCATTATTTCTATAGTCATTATTTCTAAGAGATCTTGGAGAAAACCTATCTATGTGGTTACTAAGTGTTAACATTGACTTAATAGCACACAATCAGCTTTAAAAGTGGGAGTGTTACATTCCCTTCTTTCTTTCGGTTTCATTGCATAGTGATAGTTGACATTGGGGCAAGAATACTTTTTTTTTCTGTTGTATATGACATTTAGGGTGAGGTTCTCCTACATGGTTCACTTAGAGAACTTCCCCAAACTTTTACTTGCCTTTTTATTTGTTCTCATTATAAGGCAAAACTTTTTAAAAGATCTTTATTGCTCTCTGAAACAGCTACCCTGAATCTTGTCATTCTTTTTGTGAGGGTAACAAGGACACAGTCAGCTATGGGAAAGGGGGAATTCCAATGAGTTAGGGAAGCAGGGAAGAGCAGAAAATCCCAGCAAGAGGAAATTGGCCTTCCTCCAAGTTGTAAGGAGCTTCCAGTGTAATAAAAGTGGATTGGAAATGTTGTCACTTGAATAGTAAAGCTTAAGAAAATTACTCAGTCATTAGGCACAACCACTAGTGTGTAACCCAGATCACCAGGGTAAGAATGGAACCTAAATCCTGCACAGAAAGGCCTTTAATTTTAGAACACAATAGACACACCCTATAAATTTTATTATCTCACAAATGACCTGCATTTCACCTTTCTGAGATACACTTTTATTTTTTATGGCAAGTCAGCACTCTTCGTGCACTTTTAAAAAGAAAATAAAAACACTTCTAAATTTCTGAAATTGAGGAGGAGAAGGGAATGTAGTTGATAGTCAGAATGATGCCTGCTTTTGGGTGTCAAGACACTGAATTTTCTGTACTCTGGAGAGACTGCTGAATGAGAGAGGGAGGGAGAAGGAGGGAGGGAGGGAGGGAGGGAGAGAGAGTGTGTGTGTGAGAGAGAACAAAATATAGCAATAGTGTTAATCTTAAATATTTATCTCCTCCTAGCATTCCAATGAACAAACCTTTTCTTACACTATCCTTGATACTCAAGCCATGTATTAGAAGAGAAACATGGTGCTTCCATTTCTTATCTTAGATTAAGAGTCATTGAGAGACATGCCTTCATTACTGTAATAGTCATGTCAAAAAGAATTTATCTATTATCAGTTCATCCAACCTAACCATGTTAATGGACCTTTCAGACATCTCATCATCCTCATTTGTTTCTTACATGGCTATCAAAGAAACAATACAAGATAGTTATCAAACTCTGGGGACTGTACACATTTGCATTAAGAGAGTCCAGGATAGCTTTTTGGGGTGCTTATAACAAAGTGAGAAGACAGGGTAGATGAAAGAAAAAGAGTACCGTTTCAACAGGGCTGAAGCTTAGAATGCAACTTGTAGTGTTTTGGGTTAATTTTATAAGTGACTGATTGTGATTCTGTGATTGATTGTGATTCTGTGTTATGATTTTTGCAGATTCTCTAAAGTTTTCTGAATGTTTCAAGAAAGCAAGGAGTGGACAAGCCCATTGCAACTACTGGTGTCTTTTCTTTGATCAATAGAGAAGGCAAAACAATGAAACAATGTGAAATCCCCAAAAAGAGGAGGAAGAAAAGCCTCTCAATTCACTCCTTAACCTCCAGAGGATGAGAAGCAACAGTAAAAAAATAAAAAAGATAGAGGAAGGATAAGTTTGAAGCAATGGGGAATGGGAAAAAAAAGTCCAAGAATAATCAACGTTGGGGCAGCAGGATGAGAGGAGGGAATGAATGGTTTGGTAGTGCCAAATATATCTAGACCTTATATGCAGGACTGCGGAGAGGATGATTAAGTGCTGGATCAAGAATAATATGGGCCCCCACACAAGAGGGTGTCCCTGGCCTGGAGCATTCATCTGAGGGCATGGTGGGGCAGCTTCCTCAGCTGGGGTCTTCATGGTGCTGGCGGGGCTGGGCCCGGCCTTCACAGAGCATTGCATGTGGTGGGGTGGGGAGGCCGGGAATGCTGCTTCTCTCAAATGGAGAGCGGTGCACCATAAAGGTGGTGGGGCAGAGCGGCATGTACGCAGGACAGGCCAGAGCACAGTTTCTCTCCAGTGGACATGCCATAGAAATAAAATTAAAATTCAATAAATTACATAAATTTACTGAATTTCAGATTAATAAAGGTTATGCCAAACAAGGCTGCAAGGCGGTTTTGCTATACACGCAAAGTATAGAGTATGAAGTATATATCAAATATTGCTTTTCCTTTTAAAAAATTGGTTTTTAAAATTTCCCCTTCATGGACCCCCATTGAGCTCCCTGGGTCCTGGAACAATGTACCCTCCTCTCCTCAGGCCTGCTTATATGCAGAAGAAAGTTGAACATTTTTTCCCGGCAAAAAATATACTTGCTGAAAACTATTGTGGCAAGCAAAACATACAGCTTACGTCCAGCTTCTTACCTTAAATGCCCCTTCCCTTGCAGAACTAATAAAAATAAAGAAGGAATATTTGACATTCAAGTCAATTTTGGATGCAGAAAATTTTAGATATCCATAAGCACAAATAGATACAAGGAGACTTTAAACTTTAAATGTGAAACTTACACATTTGATACATTTGCCAAAAAACTAATATGCAATTCTGTGCAATTTTGAAGAGAAAACTTTTTTTAAAAAAAGATAAATGTGCCAGGTCTATTTACAATTAGATTTTCCTCAGCCATGACCTGATGGTGGAGAAGGTGTTGCAGCTGGCATGTATTATGGATATCTGGTTGGGTGAAGGCAGAAAACTTTCCCTCACAGAGATTTGTCCTCCCAGGTTTGAAGTCCTTCACGAACCCTAGATATCATGGTTGACGAAATTAATAAAAATACATAATAGATAGAAGTCTAGAATCCTGGAAAAATCATTGCTTGCTCATTTACAGAAGAAAAAAATATACATAGCAGTGATCAAAACCTCTTTTAAATATTGGTAGCAAAGACTAGAATACAAGTTAAAGTTTTTGCCTGGCTAAACCTTGTCTTCAGATTATGACCTAAATATTGGTTCATCAGTTGTTACTTCTCCATTTCCTGAACATCATTGTTTTATGAATCCTATAATAGAAGGGCATGATTTGGCTTGGATTTTGATTAATACCGAACTGAAATATCCTTTGCAATGTCTCCAATGTTTTCTCTCTACCTGAAAGAGACTTCAATTTTGTTTGTTTGTTTGTTTTCCTAAGGTTGCTTGAGAATATCTTTCAATGTTTCTTAATGGTATTTTTGACATTCCTTGGGGAACTGTCAGAAGATGTTATCATTGATGGTGCTTTTGGCTAAATATCTATCACACACAGAAGCTTCCTGAACTGCTTGTCTCCCGATGGAAAACGCCCAATTCGAAAAAGCCCAATTGGAAAAAGAGCTAGGAATTCACCCATAGTACCTTGCTTTGGTATTTAATTGAAGGATAAGAATCCAAGAATGCTACAAGACAGGAGATTTGCAGACACTTCTGGGCGTTTTGTATGCAAATACATATGAGCATTTCATCAAAATTATTTTCTCTGTTGAAATATTATGCTCAAAAGTAAATAACAGAATCTGTTCTCTGTGATTAGATAGAGGGAAAACTGGTTAAAAACTGCAGGAAACTTTGTATGCTAGTAATTTATGCCCTTTTGTTTCATGAGTTTGTGGAATGGCTGCATCTTATGAATAGACATGGTTTGCTCAAATTTTCACTGAAGCTCATAGAAAAAAAGGCTTAGGTAGATACCCAGACACATAGGCAAAGAGAAATATTGAACTTACTATGTACCTGCATTTAAATAAAATGTATTTTAGACAGAGATGCACATCTCCCACAAACACAGAAGACTAGAAAAGCCATAATGAATGTTACCACAAAACAACAATGGCTTAATTTAAGATGTTTATTTCTGAGCTTGTGTATTGGTATAAAACTGATAATTCTCACTGAAAGTTTGAAAAAGGAAATGGGTGGGATGGGATAAGAAAAGAAAGATAGCATTTGCCATATTAGGTTCAATTAAGTGTCATGACATCCCCCTCCCTGCCCAAATATACTTCAAAAGAAGAGATAGAGTCCTCTGAGGCAGCAGACTGTGAACAGCAATTTACTAAGGTGAAATAAAGCACCATTATTCCTTTAGGGAAGGTTGTCTCACATGTGCTTATGCTTATGCTGAGAAATAGAAAGAGAAAAATGTCTTCAAGTCAACCTCAATTCCTGGTAGCTTCATGGACACATTAATGCACATTTCCTGGCAATGGAACAGGTGGCTTCCCATTGCTTTCCTTTGGGATTTTTTAATATTTTTTAGCCTTGGAATTTCCTAATGGTATGCCATCCATATACTAATAAGGCCCAGCCTGCTCTGATTCCATGGCCAAAGTCAATCAGGTACAGCATTCTGAGAAGAATTAGAGTTTGCTGGTAATCAATTGATATTCATTAATTAATTTATTTGTATCCTGCCTTTATTATTTTTGTAAGTAAATCAGGGCAGTGAACACATTCAATCCACCTTCCTCCTCCTATTTTCCCCACAACAACAAAACCTGTAAGGTGGGTTGAACTGAGAGTGAGTGACTGGCCCAAGGTCACCCAGATGGCTTTCATGACTAAGGCAGGACTAGAATTCACAATCTCCCACTTTCTAGTTTGGTGCCTTTACCATTAGACCAGGCTGTCTTTCCCTCTCTCACATATCAATTGTTAGGCTACATCAATTAGCTGATACATCTTACAATGTGGTGTCTCCAAGTATTTGAAAGGGAATCAAATCCAGGGACTCCAATTCCCTGAAAAGTTTTGGATATTTCTCCAATGGCAGGAATTGGGTATGTCTAGTCTAGTGAAAAGAAGGACTAGGGATGACATGATAGCACTGTTCCAATATTTGAGAGGCTGTCACCAAGAAGATGGGGTCAACCTACTTTCCAAAGCACCAGAAGGCAAGACAAGAAAAAGGATGGAAACTAAGCAAGAAGTGAAGCAACCTAGAACTAAGGAGAAACTAAGGAGTTAACCAGTGGAATGGCTTGCCTTCAGGAGTTGTGGGTGCTCCATCACTGGAGGCTTTTATTAGAGACTGGACAGCCACTTGTCTAGCCTGGTGTAGGATCTCCTGGATGTTGGACTAGAAGATCTCCAAGATCCCTTCCAACTCTGTTATACTGGTCATTCCAGTCCAGAAGAGCATGAAACAGAGGCTCTTTCCTTTTGCTTGGATAACTATCCCTTGGAGGGGGACATCCCTGACTAGAGCAAGCTGTCTCTGAGTATGTGGGTCCTATTTGCTTCCTCTGCTCAAGAACCAATTATTGCATAATTTAAACAACACTCCTTTTCTCTTTCCCACTGCTCCATTAAATCAAGTGTTTATATATCTCAGAACAGTTCATTTTCAAAGGTTGGTTACCAAATCACAGGAGAAAATACATTTCTGATTGTTTACTTCCCCTGTCCTGAACATTGTGTTTTTATGGAGCATAACATAGCTCAGAAGAAAATTGTACTGCTAGCATCAAATGTCTTGTTGTACCATAAAATTGATCATGAAAATACGAGGAAATAATTGAAACCACTTATGTGGATATTTAAGTTTATGAGCCTCTGACAGGCTGATATAGTAGACTAGATCTTGAATCCCAAGTTTAATAAAACTGAAAATGAATACTCCAATTCAGCGCTGCAATGACTCCGGTTGCTATTATATCCCACTGTAGAGCTTTTGAAAGATTGCAACCAACTGACATTTTTCTAGTTTGCTCATTATTCCTGCAATGGACTACTCATTTAACAATTCACTCATAAGTACTTCTACCATTATATCTCCCTCTACAGCCTGATCTTTTATTGGCTGAATTTATCAAGAGCCTTTTTTCATGGTTGTGTCATACTTGCACTGATGATTTCAATATGGAGAAACTGTGTAGTATTATCCCTTACATAAAGTATAATCCCTAAGCCACCCAGAATTGTTCCAGTAGCATAATGGACAGCATATAAATTTAATAAATAAATGAAATAAATAGATAATTTTGGACTAGAGGATTGCATTTACAACCTGTTTCCCCCATTACTGTTTTGATGATGATATATACTACCTGGGAAAGATATCAGTTCTCCATGTGCTGACCATAATCAACAAGATTAGGTGTTCAATCATTCAGCATTTTTAATGATTTATTTCCACTATTGAATTTTCCCCTATTATTTAATCTTATGGAGATTAGCAGAATGGAGATCTTATGTTGATGAGCAGAATGGGTTATATTTATTTTGTAGCCTACCAGGTCAGAGGCAAAAAAAGCAAATATTTTGATGAGGAGAAGAAGACAGCATATGAACTCATCCATGGATCCTTCCAGCAATTACCACATGGCAACAAATCTGCATGTAAACCATGTATAGACTTTCTTTCCCACTACCCTATTTTTCAAAGGTGCTTTGGGGGCACATAAGACTGTATAATGAGATTGGATTCCCCCCTCCCCCCTCAGCACTTTCAGAAATGATTTTTCAGCTCAAATCATCACACACAATGCTTTCTTTGCTTCATTTCTTGGGGATTAGCAAGAAACTCGCAGAAAGAGAACTCTGTGGCCCTGTGACTGTATGTTTTGCTAGTCATCTTGTATATTTAATAAGGCAAGCACAATTCCTTCTCCATTCATTTTCAAATGTTGAAAGTTAGAGAAAATCTTGTTCTCCAAAAGAAAGAGCATCTTTTGCAGAATGCAGCACATTTTACAAAAGTCCGGGATGCTATTTTGCAGAGCACAAACATTTTATATAATAACATTCTCCTTCTTATATCCAGCTTCAAACGCAGGCCTGTTCACTTACTTATTGGATGTATACCCTGCTGTAATTTATTTATTATTTATTTATTAAAGAAATTTACATAGCTGCCCATCTAATAAGAAGTGACTTTGGGCAGCATGCAATATCAATCAATCAACTATTAGCAAGTACAGTAAAATGTTACTTTAAATGTACATGCAAAATACCAGCTTAAATGGAAATAAATAAAAGAATGAAATGGTTGCAATGGTGCAATAAATGAAATCAACAAAATCATGAAAATGCTGTCCAGAATAATCCTGTTTTAATAGCTTAGAAGTTTTCCAAGGTCCCTTCAAACTCTGTCATTCTGTTATTATGATTTTTTTGAGAAGTGATCTTTTTGGATCCCTTCTGTCTATAGCATCTTTTCAAGTTTTGAATATGGAAAGTACTGAGGAGAAAAGTGGTTGTCATCTCTCTCTCTCTCTCCCTCTGTCTTTTCCTCTCCCTTTGTCTCTCCCTCTGTCTCTCTGTCTGTCCCCCCTTCCTCCCTCCCTCCCTTCCCCATCTCTCTTTCTATTTCCATCCTCTGCATCCTGATATGAGAGACCCCCAAAAAGAAAAAAAATATTTTTGAGTCAAGGATATGGAGTCTTATCCAATTATTCTGGATATATACTATATCTATGTGTTTAACATGAGATGTATTGTTTCCTCGTTTTCAAGGATATTTTAAAGAGATAAGCAAAAGAAACAAAAAGAAAATACCCATGTGTACATTTTACAAATGTGTGTATTCTGAATATAGGTATTATATCTCAGTTTAAAATAACCACCACCACCACCAAATATTCTAAGTGACTGATACAGATTTTACTGTACAGCATATTTTGCAAATGACCTAACTTAAAATAACTTTGAGTGCCTCTTTGAATATGCAATCTTCTTTGCAATGGAAAAGTGTGCTAATGTGCCAACAAGAATTGCGCTCCTTCAGTTCTCTATTCATTAACATTCTGTTACTCTACGCATAATTCATCTTTGTTCAGTTATGTTCCTCAAGGGTCTTCTACTAAATAGGGGGAAGGGGGGGGGGGAAACCTGGTCTCTGTCACCAGCTAACATCCAGATATCTGTGTATACCTTTTGCAAAAGAAAAAGAAAAAAGCAGTAACATTGCAATGGTATGTGGAAATGATTCTGGGAAACAAGGCAAAAGAGTCACAATCAAGGAAATGGTCAGATAAAACCAAAGCCCACAGCTGGATAGTGGCAGGGCAAGAAGCTCAGAACAGATCCTCCCTAATTTTTTGGGCTGTAAAAGAGATGGGGGAGGGGCGTGCTGTAGAGATGTACTCTCATGTTTTAGCTTTAAAATGAAGTAGAATTAGCTTACTTAGCTGTGTTTCCTGTCTGGTCTACCTTGTAAGGTTAAAAATCTAAGCTGTCATGGATAGGTAGGGGAAAAAATACTCTGTTTCCTAAAGGGATTGGCACGAAATATTCTCCAGAAAACTAAGAAAATTTATTCCCAAGTATCATGAATCAACTTGATAAAGATTAAACAAAGGTAACCTTTAGTTCGTAAAAGAGGCTTTCTTTCAGTCTTGAAATCAGGAAGATAAAAGCCACAGGAGAACCCCCATTGCAATAACATTTCCAAGATTCCTAGAGTTAACAGATATGACTGATATCTAGGACCATTAATGGATACATTCTTAAATGACCCATTCATATATAGCAGCTCAATGAAAATATTATTCCGCTAATGCTTTGCAACTGCTGTAGAGCTCTTGTGGCAGAAAATTGCCCACCAGGGATATGAAATCGCACAGACAAGCCCACATGAAAAATGCAAACTTACTCATTAAAATTGCTGTTATTTTAATATATGCTTGCTGCTGTCACTCAGGTATTGGTATCCAGCCTCAGGCCCCCTTGCTGAATTGCAAGGGAAGCCGTGCACTTTTCTTGCAGTCTGAAGCCTTGGGGCTCAAGAGAATTTCTGAAAATAGATTTATTGGAAGAGCTCAGATTACAGAATACCTCACTTTAGATTTTCCCCTTGAAATTAATGATGCTATTAGGGATACTGAGGCTTCTTAGAGCTGTCGTTTTAAATTATGGCCATTCTCACTTTGATGCAACACAAGAGCCTCTCTGAGAAGCTGTAGTATTGGGGAAGGAGGGAAGTGTCTGATTCAAAACCTGAATGTGATCTCCAAAAGAGAAGGCATTTCCTTTTTCCAGAAGATTAGACTTGACTGGAGTTAATAGCAACATGTGTGTTTCAATCTTCAGGGAATTGTCTCACTTTCTGAATTCCCTTCTGTAAGGCAATAGGCTGACGGTATCAAAACACAGAGTCATGAGAAACAATGGTTAATTAGTATGGCACAAAATGAGATATCTAGGTACTTTAAAGGAATTTTTACCATCTTTTAGCCAATGAGAAACATGGCTGAATAGTAAGACTCTCTGGGTCACATCCTACGTTTTGCCAAAATGGAAACCAGTTTCCATTGAAATAAAAATATGGCTTACAAGGTGTCTCTATGTACATGGACGCACAAGTGCAACCTGCCCAAAAAAAATACTTTTCTCCTCAGAAGAGTAGAGCATCTCATTATATTTAGAATGCCTTATTTACTCAGTAGTCAGGACAGTCTTCCCACTCTGCCTATATTGATTATATAAAGGAAGAATAGATAGCAGGACAACGGTAGCAGTGTTAAGTAATACATACATGTTTTGGTTGATTTAAGAAACATGGTCATCAGTTATGAAAATGTATAAGAAATTGTTCTCAGTTATAAAGATGTTAAATAGCCAATGGCCATCCAGCTTCTTAGTCAAACTTACCTCAGAGAGATGCTGCAGAAAAAAATGGCATAATTCTATATACATTTCACATTTACCAGACTTTAAATTCTAGACCTAGAAAACCTTGAATTATGCCGTCTTCGGTCTGATCTAAGTATGGTATATAAAATCATACATTGCAATAACTTACCTGTCAATGAATACTTCAGCTTCAACCATAACAACATAAGAGCACACAATAGATACAAACTCAAGGTTAATCGCGCCAAACTTGATTGCAGGAAACACGACTTCAGCAATAGATTGGTCAATGTCTGGAATACTCTACCTGACTCTGTGGTTTCTTCCCCAAACCCCCAAAACTTTAACCTTAGACTGTCTACTATTGACCTCACCCCTTTCCTAAGAGATCTGTAGGGGGCGTGCATAAGTGCACCAATGTGCCTACCATCCCTATCCTATTGTTTCTTTTATTTATCTTTTATTCTTCTTATATGTACCCATTTCATGTACTCATAACTATGTATATACTTATACCTATTATCTTGTAAGCAATTGACAAATCAAATAAATTCAAATTCAAAGTAAACAAAATCAGTTGACATAAACAAAAAACAATTCAACCTTAAAATGTAAGGCTACAAAGGATCTGATGCCAGGAGACCTTTGTCTCAAACACTTTGGGACTTGAGTATCTTTTGAGAGCATCAATCCCATCTAGATTCTACTGCTCTGAGAATGTAGCAAGTGTCCATCAATATGTATTTAGAGCTATGGCAGGAGAGTCCCTAAATAAGGCATTTTTATGGAAACTCCCCTCCTTTGGAACAATGGGTCTTCTTAGCAAGAATAGGTCCCACTATCATGGATTTCCAGAATCTTTTTAAAACCGGAGTATTCTGGGGTTTCCATGCCAGAAATTGTTTAATAATAACAATTTAATTATGTGTTGTCCTCATATCATGACGTATGATTGTACTATTGTACTTGCTGCTGTTAGACTTGGTTGACTGAATGGTCTATAAATTGAAAAAGAGAAAGGGAAAAAATTTCTGGTCTGGTAGCTCCTTAGCCTCCTCTCCTAAACTTTACATTTCAAAATTTAGATACTATACTACAATCCAAAAAAGAAGCATTGTAGATATATTTGTATACGTGTATGTCCTTTACATGCATGATGACTTCCTCATGATTTTTGACAAATGCTTTACTGTTGCACCCAAAAACCATCTATATCGACCAATATATATGTTTCTCAATCTTGGCAGTTCTAAGATGTGTGGACTTCCACCTTCCAAAATTCCTAGCCAGAAAGAAATGGGAAAGTTGAGAATGTTGGTATGGACATTACCATTGTAGCTTTCTTTTGACTCTCTAGCTTACATATATTGTGTCCTTACAAATGCAGGTAATGCAGAGGAAAGCATTTTAAAAAAATGATGAAACAGAACACAACAGCAAAATGCATATACTTTTTATACTAATATTATTTGGAAGTAAAAATGTGAACAATAGCTACATTCCTAATTCAATTATTTTCTTCACACCAAAGCTATATAAACAAACATCCAAATTAAGACAGAACTGCTGAATTGATTTTTAAACATTTATTTTAATAGAAATTTTAAAATGTTACTAATAAGAAATACAGAAAAAAATAAACAATAGAAAAGGTATTTACAAATTGTATAAAATTAAATTAAAAGTTTGAGGTAATGTTAAATCAGTGCTGATACATAACGTTTCTTTGAAATTTCAAAACCATTTAACTTGGTAATTATGAATTAATCAAAGTGATTAACAAAAGTTTTAATCTAGTCTAGGATTTTTATCCTTATGTAATGATTTGAGCCTGAGTTAATGTATTAAAGCCTCATGTTGAGAAATCTAAACTTGAAATCCAGTACTAGTCCATATATAGAATTATAATGTATAAATGGTTTCCAAGTTTATTTAAATCTTGTATGAGACTTGGTTTTTTTAGTATGAATTTATTATTATTTTTTGACGTTGATGCACGTTCCTACAGCTTAGTTTGCAATTCTTCTAAATAGGAAATTTTATGTGATTTCCAATAAAGCCATAAAATCTCCTATTAGCTGTTATCATACATGACTGGGTGTACTTTGTTGGAATACAAAGTTTAATAGAAAAACAACTGCTATGGAAAATAATTCATCCTTTGAATTTTGTTTCATTTTATAATAAATCATCTTCTGGAATTGCTCAATTTCACAGCATTGCCATCAAATATAAAATAATGATCCTGTCTGATTATTATAGTTCCAACCATTTTTAGAAAATAAGTTACCTTTTTTGGCAATCAACACTGGTAAAACATCTTGTACCAGTTTTCTCTAAGTGTGACATTTACAATGAATTTAATATTTGTCTTTCATTGATATTCCTATTGTTGCACATTGGTGGCTCTGTTTATATTATGCATGCATTTAAACATAATCTTTAACTTATTCAGTTTCTGACTGTATTTCAGAACCAAATATTCTGACTTATTTGTTATAAGATTTTCGAATTGATTCATCTAAATGTATTCAGAATGTGGAATACCCTGACTGGAATAGCCTACTTGAGAGTATTAGAACCAATAAGGTGATTTTTACTTTTTGAAAAAATCCCATCTTTGTTTTATTAAGAGGTAGGTCATGCAGCCTGCACAAATTATTATCTCTCCATTGTTCAAACTTTTTATACATTTGTCTTCATGGAAATATATTTAAAATTGATAAATATTATGAAGCTAAAGCTATTTAGGCAAACCATCTGAGAATCCTGGTTCCTCAAAGCAGGGGTATCAAACTCGCGGCCCACAGGCCGGATATGTCACATGCTGGCTTCACCCCTGTCTGGTTTAGCAAAGGGGAAAAAAGTCCCAATACATCACATGATGCCGCTGTGATAATCCGAGTTTGACACCCCTGCCTTATAGAAATAATCCAGCCTTAAGGTGATGCAATCAGTCTATGATCCAAGGAAGATAGCTAGCTCAATAGTACAGTTTTCCCAATTTCATTAGTCCTGCTGCACTGTCACGTTGCCATGGTCCCATGACTGTGACTTCCAACATGCCCTGCCAACTTCCTACAAGGAATGTAGGAATGGGGAAGATGGCAGAAAATTAGAATTTCTATGGGTTTTTCACTTAGCCATGATCATACTACTTCTGTTTAAGTAAGGAAGTATCTCTGAAAAGGTTTATAAGTTGCCTAGTTGTAATACACTTTTTGTGATAAAAGTCCATAAAAGGTGATGTTAAATTCAAATGAGAAAGTGAAGCGTCACTAACAAAGAATCACGTTGGAAAGGGAAAAGCACATTTAGCTGATGCATATAATGGATTTATGCCTTTCAAGGTTAAAAAAAAAGAAAGAAAGGGCAAAATATGAGTGGTGATTTTATTGGTCAAAATAAGACAAAATGGCCTTAAGGTGAATATAAAATCATTTTTTATTATGTTTCCTTTTCCTTATTCTCCAAATCTGCTATTATAAGGCTAATGGGAGGAAAGTAAGCAAATGTTTGAAAATGTCATCTTAGCATTCCCATTTGTGACAAACGAAGTCCCATCTCTAATCTCTTGCACAGAAACTCATATAGCCTTTTTTGATGCCTTGGGATTTACAGAGTTGGAAGCAGTGAAAGTGTTTATTACTGTAATAGAGGTATATTTGCAAAAATTGCTTTTAGTTTGGGAAGTTCTGTGACAAAATTGGTCCAGATTGCTAATGTCCAGTCCCACTGCATATTGAGCAATTAAAACTGAATGAGTCATAAAACCTGAACTTTGCAAAACAACTGTTTCATTTCTAGCTATATAACTAGTACACCATATGAATAGCAGGCAACTTGTGATAGGTAAAAGTTCACTACATAAAAAGTTGCCTGTGCCAATATGCTCTCTCCTTTGACCAACATAAAGGCATATGTCTGCAGGAGAAGAAATGTGCCAAACAGATTGTTCTCTATCGTGATCCACCTAACTGTAGATCAGATAATCTGTATACATAGTGAAGTTAAATACCTTAGAACATTGAATGGTATGAGCTTCACTTACTGTGTCCACCATATCAAACTCTTGTACAGGAAGGAATGTATAAGAGAATGATTAAGTAAGCTCGAATAGCAAGTGGTTTTCTAAGATCTGATGTATCCCAAGGTACCTTTTTTTTTTTAAACTTTGGCATGAATGTAAGAATTCTTGTACTGTCTGTCATAACTCAGGTGTCCAAGAAATAATGCATTTAACAAGCAGGATAAAAGTAATAATAAAAAATAAAACAAAAAATACAGTTAAAATGATTTAATCAAGCATTGGGGTAAGATGTAAAAAAATAAGATTCCAAGATACAGATAGTCTTTGATTTATGAAATTTCTGTTGCTAAGGGAGACAGTTGTTAAGTGAGTTTTGCCCCATTTTACAACCTTTCTTGCTACAGTTGTTAAGTGAATCACTGCAGTTGTTAAGTTAGTAACATGGTTGTTAAAACAATCTGGCATCCCTATTGACTTTGTTTATCAGAAGGTCGCAAAAGATGATCACATGACCCTGGGATATTGAAACTGTCATAAATATAAGTCATTTGCCAAGCATTTGAATTTTGATCATGTGCTCATGGAAATGCTGCAATGGTCATAAGTGTGAAAATAGGCCTAAATCACTTTTTTCAATGCCATTGTAATTTCAAACGGTCATTAAACGAACTGTTGTAAGTTGAGGCCTACCTGTACCACAGTAAATATTTCATTCCCAATTTATTAAAAACTATTAAACTTACAATGATAACAATTGAGCCAAATTTAGCAAAGATGTCAGAGGTTTCTCCTGCCAGATCCATAAATAGAAAGGCTATCTCCTTTTTGATGGGGCAGAACAACGGACTAGCAGAAACATTATTAAATCAAAGTGGCTAACTTGGTAATATGGACAATGCAATAAAACATGGAGAACTAACTCAATCTCTCCCTTCCAGAAAAGGTCAAAGATGATTGTGAAAAGGAATGTTGGGAAAGCAAAATATTAAATCTGGCCAAGAAGCCTTTCCATGTGGAACAGACAAAATGAACTGACTAGGCTAAAAGGCATTAAAAACCTGGCTATGCAGTCCATCCTGGGCCCTGATAGTGGGTGAGTGAGTCCATTGTCTAATTATATTGATTGTGTGGTATTTGATTGTTCTTGACTGCTATTTTATGTTGTCTTATGTTATTTAACTAGAGCCAGTTTTATCTTAAGGCACCAGGCTAGAAAGCAATTCTAGTCCCACCTCAGCCCTGAAAGTCAGCTGAGTGACCCTGGGGCTCTCCCTCAGCTGAATTCATCCTGCAAAGTTTTTGGAGGGAATAGGAGGAGGAAGGTGTGTTGAATACTGTATGTTATTTATGTGAGTTATTTATAAAAATAATAAAGTGGGATACAAATAAATAAATGTAAGTTTTCTCCTGTTTTACCTTGTTCCTGTTTTATTTTAATTGTTAGGTGCCCACAGAAAAACATGCCCTGAAATTGCTTTGAAGATGAGTGAAGAATTAATAGAAGGCAACATCATTCACTTCTCCTCTTTAGTAATGATTGCCTGACCCTTCTGAATATACAATTGTTTGCAAGGTTTAGGGAGGCCAGAGATTCCCCTAGTACAAAGCTGTCAAACTTGCAGCCCACAGGGCCAGATACATTGCATGCTGGCCACACCCATGCCCAGTTTAATGAAGGGGGAAAAGTCCCAATACATCATGTGATGCCGCCATGATGATGTGAGTTTGACACCCCTGCTCTAGAAGAAGCAGCTTTAATCAAAACTTCATGTGAAAGAGTATCCTCAACCAAGACATGCATGAATATGTTTGGATATACAAATATAAATTACATATAATGTGAGATAGACACTTTATCAGATTGTTGTTGATTTACAGAAAGTATGGTAAAATAAAGAATAGGGGGGTTAATAGAATGGGATAAGAATGGTGCATAATGGAATTACAGTAAGCATCAGAATAAATAATTGTTTAGTGAATAGTTCAATATGCAGGAGTAAGAAGGATGTGTGATCCTTTTTAGTTGTGTAATGTAGTAATATTTATGGTTATAAGGAATGCTTAGGCTAATGTTAGAGGTGTGCTAGTAGAGATGGGGATTTATGTGTAAAGGTAACTATGCTGTTGGCTGAGAGTCCAAATGGTTTGCAACAGTGATGGGATTCAAATTTTTTTACTACCGGATCTGTGGGTGTGGCTTGGTGGGTGTGGCAAGGAAAGGATACTTAAAATCTCCAGTCAGAGATGGTATTTGCCGGTTCTCTGAACTACTCAAAATTTCCGCTACTGGTTCTCCAGAACTGGTCAGAACCTGCTGAATACCCTCTGTGGTTTGCAAGCAAAAGCATGATGAAATATAATATATAGGTCTCAAAATTAATGCTACAAAGTCCATGATAATTGTGCAACAAATTATCTGATTTAAATATTTGCAACATATACATTAATTAATTAATGGCAAAAAATTAGAATGCATTGAATGGATTTGATCTCCACCTCTCATCACCAACTAAAAACAGCACTGTATTTTAAGAAAGGAGCAGAAGAGCTGACAAACTGCATTCCCCATTCTTAACCTTTAGACATGGCTCAAAAGGATAGAATGATTGATAGTATTGATCAAACAGGACCGAGAAGATCATATTATCCCTATCCTAGTCCTGCTAGAGATTATCTGAAATGGGTTCTGTGGAATGAAAGGGTTTTCCTAATTATGTCACATTTGATACACATATTATTTTTAAATGTAAACTTAAGAAGGTCCAAGGCAACATTTCAGATTCTGTTAAATATCTAAAACCATACTTGACCATAGGTACTTCAGTTGCTAGGGCATTTTAAGAGTAGATTTTTGCACTGTTGATGAACATGAGAAGAAAAAAAGACTTTCTAATAAGATTTGGATGGATTATTGTTAACTGAAATCGCAATGCTATTTCCATCTCACTGCTCTAACATGTCCTATGATTCCCTGCTTTCTATTTGACAATGGCTGAATCTGTGCCTCTAGAAAGTTTCCAAACAAATTAAGCTTCTTTACTGAAAACAAATGAAAAAGAAGAATAGGAAACAGGCAGAGCATCCCATGCTGAGCAGAAGCTGCATAATTGGATTAAAATCTCTGTGTATGTACAGTAAAGAGATCTGAGGACCCCCGCTGCCTCTTTGATTCCTAAGGAGATGGCAGACTGAGTGTAAGAGCATCACGGATGGAAGCATGAGCCAGCAGTGTGTAGCACAATGTGATTTGCCATCCAAAGCCTGAGGATTTACTCAGTGGTGGCTTCCCTGGAGAAACAGCGGGCTTCTTTCAGCAGCTGGGGAAGGGTGACCAGCAGAGCTCATTAGAAGCAGATCTCTTCTCATACTGAATGTAAATGAAGAAGCCATGTTTGTGTTTGTGGTTCATTACAGTCAAGGGTTTTGTCCAAAGTACATAATGGAGTAGGTTTGGGGGATAGGAGCGGGAGACTCTAGGCTGAGTTTTCTTATGCATTTGAAATCTCTTGCTCCTGCTTGTCTTTTATCTCCCTGTAATGTAAAATGAATTTGAGTTTCAGATCACTTTACTTCTCTCCCGTGAAGTTGTCGAAGTTTTCTGAGTGAAATGCATGGCTCCGAACAAACCAAGAATATGCCTTCAAAGACCAATTTGTGTATCCCAGTACACATATATATGCACACAACTTCAATAAATAAGGTTGAAACAACGCTGTCAATTAATCCCTCATATCAAACTTTTATAAATTCATTTGTAAAAATGAATACAATATCTTAATAAATAAAGAAAAGGAAAGTTTGAAATAAATGACTTCATACTCCTACTGCACACAACATTTGTCAATAAGAATTTTGGAATACAGCTTCATTATTTAAAAATGAAATCCTGAAAAGGTATGGCTGAAACTTTGAAACTTTTGAAATTGTGGCACTCTTGAATTTGAGAGGCTCAACTTTGTACTTGTTTAGGTTTTACATACTTGTTCAGCTTTTAGGAATGAACTTCAGAATCAACCTGAATTAAACAAAGGAAACAAATAAAAAGTGACTCATATATCATGGTTAGATAGTATTGTTTCAAACTATTTGTCCTGTCAACAAATGTGCCTATTTAATCACATAAAACAATCCTAAAGTGATTTTAGAAGGTATCCTGCTTCCAAAGTCAGATAAGAACTTATTTGCATACAACAACAAAAGAGCAATAAAAAAGGTAACAAAAAGGATGCTTGATTCCACAAAGTGACTAAACAGAGTGTTACTAGCACTCACCCAATTTTTGTAGCATTTTACAAACTTTATCAGAAATTCATGGAACATTCAAACCTAATTTTGTCCAATGTTTTAGTGATTATAATACACTGAAATAATCTAATTCTGGAATTCTTCTGTTCAGCTAAAGATAATTGTTTTGTTTTTAGGGAACTGAAAATTATAGTGACAGGACATTGTTCATGTTTATACTACTATTGCTGCTTCCAGAAACTGTAAATATTTTTAACTGGTAGTGGCAACTGGTCAGAAGAAATGCGCATACAAACTCCCACTATCATAAACTCATGAATGTATATTCATTCACCTATCTTTTAATTGCATGAAAATAAATCCAGAGTTAAAGAATTTGCTTTGGAAGGAGTTTTAGGATGACTTTGCCTGCTCTCCATAAAGGAAGTTTGAATATCTTATTGCTAGGATAACTTGGTTGGCTTTCTAAGCATATTTTATTTATAATCAAACTGCCAGTAGAATTTTCACGTTGAGAATTACAAAAAACAGTTAGGTGGTTATGATTTAATAGTGACAATACAAATTACTTGTACATCATTTTTCCTTTCATTTGTTTCTCTTTAATTATTTAGTTCTAGAGAAATTTGTAACCGTAAATTAGGCATATTCATTAATATACACATTTACTATACTACAAATATAATGTACCTGTTTGTTCCACAATCAATTTATATTTTTTACTTTATCAAATCATTGTACTGGCTTATAGATTGATGAAAATTAAAATCAATCAATCCTGATACATTGTTTTCCACAATATTTTACTGATGCACAAATCTGTTATTGGCCCATAATAAAGAATCATATGGAAAAATATTCAAATCATTGAATAAATTTTCATATTGGGTCTTCTGTAATTTTTACCAAGGTACAGAATATATATTTATTAATAAAATAGTTAATAATGAAATGCTCTTGCAACTACAGGTTTTTTAAAAATAATATTGATTTAAATTTATTAACAGCCTATCTTCAGTAGAAACATCTTAATGTAGACCAATGAAAGATTCCAAAGATTTTTAAACAATGTCAAATAGTGTGTGATCCTTTTAGTTTTTAATCTGCAACTAGCAGAACTTTTCTTATGTCCTCATCTGTGAGTGTATTATATAAATTCTTTGGAAATTAAAACCGAGCTAGAGAAAATATATTTGTTCCATACCAGTTCAAAAGCAAAATCAGTTAAAACAACATAATATCTGAAGATGAATTCAAAAGAAAACCTTATGCAGTTTTTTTCTTACTTTAAAACTCCCTATTTCTTACTGTCTCAACTCCTGAAAATGTATTTATTTATTTTTCTTTAAAGGTACTAAATTAGGATTTACAAAGTGCTAATCTAATTATCTTTAAAAAAGTAATTCCAAAACAATTTTCTTTTCCCATGTTATAAACGTGGCCATCATTCTGCTTGCTTTCAAAGTCTTTTGTTGTAATCCATAGGATCCCTTCAATATTATTGAAACAAATTGACATTTCATGGAAACCTGTCTTGATACATTGGGTTCATTTTTCTTGCTGGGTCAACCAGCTTTGAGGTCTGTCTATAACCTGTCAGAATTGGTAGAAAGATAGTGAATAATGAGTTTCTGGTGAAATGGTAGGTTTCCTGCACAGAATGCAGGGAAGGCACTTATATTTTAATATGAATGGAAGCATCTGGAGTTAAGCCATCAGTGGACTGAGTGTTCCCTTCTGCCACTGCAAGTCATTCCTGAATTGCCTTTTTCTTATTGCTGTTCTTCCTCAGCTTCCAGTGAAAGTTCCCTATTCCTTTCCTCCTCCATGTCCTTCTCTCTCCTTCGTAATATAAAGGTGCTAAAAAGGATTAACTGTCCCATGATCTGTGTGAACGTTTTTCTGCAATACACGCTTTGCCTACCTCTTGTCCTTGTCTACCAGTTACTTTAGCAGTCAAGGCAGGCCTTATGTAGAATTTGGGGTTTTTTGTGTTTTTTTTTTCCCTGCATAGTGGCTTGGTTAAAAAGATGCCTTTCAGCTTCATTGCTTTGGAAGAACAGGCTGGTATCTGCCTTGCAGCTTTTCTTTTTGATAGCAAGGGATAATCCCTCCAATAAGGCAGTTGTATCAAAACTGCTAGAAAAAGAGATCTGGATCCTCCCATAATACATAACATATGGGAGAAACAAGAATTTGACAGCTTTACCATTTTGGGTTGGCACTTATTATAAGCTAATTTCATTCTCTCTATTTGTTCATATTGCATTTATTTGTGGAAGATGCTAAACTAAGAAATTTGAGATTCCACTCCATTGTTCGGCACAGAAATATACATACAATGATTTCAATAGAATCTCTTATAATAAGTTGTCTGCATGCAGAACAATCAAATGAGTAGGTTTATCTTTGAAGCAGATGTTTTCCCAAGATGTTTTAGAAAACATATAAAAATTATAGCCTAAAATATTAAATTTCAAAAATTTCTGCCATATATACAACAATAATCTAGGAAGCAGATACTAAAACCATTTTTTTGTTTTAATATTTACTAATTAGTGAAGTAAGCTATCATTCGAAATATATAAATATGCATGATTGTCATGAATTCTTTTGCAGAGGAGGTGGATAAAATTTCAAGTTAACTAAATAAAGTAGCTCCATTGAGAGTGGTGTGGGGAGAAACTTTCTTGATAATTGCTAAAGATCAGTAAGCACCATCTCTAGGTCAGCAAATCTTCTGAATATTTCATTTGAACACTCATACGTTTACGAGATAGGAATTCAAACATTTAGGATTCCCCCCCAAAAAACCTGATTCTCCTACATGTATAGTGTATTCAGAAAGTACTCAGACCCCCTTCATTTTTGTCAATTTTGTTATGCTGCAACCTGATTCTACAGTTGTTAAAATTCATTTTTTTCTCATTAATCTATACTCAGTACCCCATAATGACAAAGTGAAAACAGAGTTTTAGAAAAGTTTGTACATTTATTAAAAAGTAAAAACTAAAATTCTGTTTTAAAATTAAAATTCTATTATAAAAAATTAGTTTAAAATTCTAAAGTCAGGCTGCAGCATAACAAAACTGACAAAAGAGAAGGAGGTCTGAATATTTTTTGAATGTACTATATCTATAATCAATAACCAAATTTCTGTCCTCAAATGGAAACAAATGTAGGATGGATCAAAATTATTTTCATATAGTTACATTCTACAAACTAGTGCAGTTGAATACAGCTTTCATTATTTCAAAGCTCTTGTCTTCCAATATGGGTGACTGTCTGCTGTCATAAACTAGAATATGAATTAATCGAGTTTTAATTGGTATTGCTGCATTTTAAAAACATTGAATGAAAGTTTGCAATTGAAAGCAGAATATTTTTTCCTTTTAGTTTCTATGCCTCAAACAAATGCTTGAATTATGCAGGTGATTACTTATCCATCAGTGCTTTTGCATAGGGGAAAGCTTGATCTGTGCATTTTTCAAAAACGTAATAGCATCAAGTTCTTTTTCAAACTTTGAGAGATCTGGAGGGAGACAGAAGATTTAACTTGAACCTCCTTCTCCCGATACCCTCCCAACATCTTCTGGAGAGGATGACTGATGTCCTTTTCTTCCTTTTCTTCCCCTCCAGGTTTGTTTTCTTTGCCATTGTTGTTCTTTTGTTTTGTGATGTTTTTATATTTTCAAATGTTTTTAGCAATTGTAAATTATCCAGAGTCCTGGAAGTCAGATGGCATATAAATTTAATAAATTGTTATTGTTGTTGTTGTTTTCTATTGAAATCCATAATATAAATAGAAAAAATGTGGGGAAAACCAAACTACTGCAATAGGTCGTGATTTATCAGTTAGTTATTTTTACTACCTTGAATTAAGAGCATTGTCCATATGATCACTACAAGTAATAATACTTTGAATACTTCTTTCTATGTATCACATAGAACAAACCTTTCCTGCCCACCAAAAGCCCAGAGTTGTGAATTTAAAATAGTACTTTGGGCTAAATGCTTTGAGTTTATAACTTGGAAAGGCCTAGGGGTCTAATCCTGCACAAACCTAGTAGGCATTAACAAATTAAATAAATAGAGCAACAAAAATGATAAAGATTCTGGAGGTAAACCATTTGAAGGATGGCTGAGGGAACTAGGTATGTCTGCCCTATCAAATAGAAGGATTAAGGTTCATATTATAGCTGCCTCCTAGTATTTGAGGGGCTGTCACAGAGTTGAGGGGGTCAACCTATTCTCAAAGCACTTGAGGGTAGGATAAGAAGGACCAAGTAGAAAATAATTAAACCTAGATCCAACCTAGAACTCAGGAGAAATTTCCTGTGAGAACAATTAAGCAGTGGAACGGCTTGCCTCCAAAAATTGTGGCTGCTCCATCACTGGAGCTTTTCAAGAAAAAAAAAAATGGACAGCTGTTTGTCCGGAATGGTATAGGAATTTCTGATCAAGCTGGACTAGCAGTTGTCCAAGACAACCCTGTAATCCTATGTTCTAAGATTATCCAGATACTGTTCATAATTATTCTGAATATAAGATTTATAAGAAAATATGTATTGTCAGGCTTAAGATATAGATCAGACCAAGAAATCAACTTCATATTAAAACTAAAACATTTTTATTAAGATTGAAAATAGTAATGGAATGATTATGTTTTATTTATTCATTAATAAAATTTATATATGCACCCATCTCACAAAAGATGTTTTTTTTACTCCTTCCATTTCTTACATTCATGTGAATTAGGGCTCTATCAGAGATATCTATACATAGCTTTCTCATTGTTTTGATTTTAGCAATGTTTCTTTCCTTGTTGTGAAAGAATCCATGGCAGTAGTACTACATAACAACCTAAGTAAATACACTAAGATTAAAATACTCAAGATCATGGACCTCATCAACCCTTGACTTATCACCTACTTTGAGTCTGATGGATGTATGTACCAATATATAGAGGAATATCGATGGGGTCACCTTTCTATGTCATGGGGGTCAGATAATGAAAAGTTGGCAGGCAACCAACCAACCCCATAGAGTACTACATGATGCTTTATACATATAATATGCAGTATATTCCATGCTTTTCCCATTTAAAAATGGTGGAAAACAAGTAGAAACATTATTAAAACTACTAAGCACTGAATATTCACCAGTGAGTGCTCCAGTTAAATCCAACTTCTCATCCCCAATTGTCACTCAAAAACAATACATGTATAGATGCAATGTCTAGTTTTCCTTCTGCAGAAGTCCAAATTGCATAAATGGATACTTTCTGAATGTAACATTTCAAAAGTGAGATGGAATAGTCACATTGGCATATTCTATTTTTTTTTTTTATGATCTAATGGTCATTGTGCTTTGGACAAATAATGCCATTGCTTTTTTTGAATAACAGGAATAACAGAGTTTGCCTACTTCAGAAGAAAATCAAACTCTTTGGTTAAGAGCAGTCATTTTAGAAGTATATGAAATTCATATGTATCCAATATTTAATCTGCCAGTTTCATAGAAATTAATTGGTATGTAGCTGCCTAATGCAAACCAGCCAATTTCTGTTTTCTGCTTGGAAATGTAGATTAAGTAAGGGCTATGTTTGAAAAAGGGTGGGAATGGGAAAATCTTGGATTCACTCAACCAAGGGGGTTGGCATGCAGAGATGATCATTGTCAGCCACACTCCTGGAAGATTTTTGCCCCCATTGTTGTGGGATGTGATTAAATTACATCATTTTCATTTTTTCCATGCCTAACTCTCACCACTTTAAATGATTTGTCCCATGCAATCAAATGTGATCTTCAAGTTTCAGTTTGTTTTTTTTTAAAAATACACCCCCTTCTTAAATCTGCAAAAGTGTTTTGTAAGATGGGAAGAAAGGAAAGGAATTAGAAGGGAATCTTTAGTAATATACTTTTAAAATACTGTAGAATCCAGCTGAGTTTTACTCCAAACATGCTTCAATGAAAACCAGACTGTATTTCTTGTTCCCTGGAAACTGTCAATATGTTAATCCCATTGCTCTATACATAGATTTATAAGGCTGTATCAAGGATGGTGGAGAAATGGGAGTGGGGATGGAAAGCAAGAGACTAAAGCCATCACTACTCCTTAAGCCATCACTACTCCTTAAAAGCATGACAAGGAAATAAAACATTTAACCACAAGATACATAATTCCCTACCACTAATATATATGGATTTCTGATTTAATACCATTAAAACTTTTCAAACAACACCATTTTGGTATTATTCTGAACATTAAGTACCATTTTGAGTACTTACAGTGCCATCTAAGGCAAGATGGGGAAGATAGACTCAACATTTTTCCTCTACACGGGCAACATTTTTCCTGTACAGGAATAAATTTTCTTTCTTTCCTACTCCTGTTATTCAAACAACCCTGAAAAGTCTTGTGCTGGAATTGTGATTGATACAATTTTGAGCGCCTTTAAGGTAATTGTCAGTTTTAGATCTGATGAGCCAAACACTACTGATACAACTAGGTGGAACCCCCTGACTCTGAGATTTGGTGAGTATGAAAATGGTATCTGTGCATCTAGTGCCTTTCCTTTAAAGACAAGATTTTAATTGTACAAGATCCATCTCAGATGTACTTATTTATTCAATTTACATGGTCACTCTTGAGAAATATATGACTCTAAAATACTTAAAATAAGATTAAAACAATATTATAAAATAATAAATAACATACAGCGGCTGAGACATCAACCAACAACAATTAAGACGGTCATGATATGGACTCAACTGCAACCCAGTTTTAATGACAAAACCAATCTTCAAAGCCACATGAAAGGATACCAGGTTTGCATATATGCATATATTACTCCCCATAGCTTGCCAAAGTCAGTCAGCATGTGACTAGTCTTCACTGAGGTAGTAGATTGCATATGTAGGCCACATAAACTTCCAATCTCATTGCAGAGAATTTCACTTAATCCACTCAATGAAAATATTATGCAGTATCATTCATATTCTGTTCTTTACAGGCTTTCTTTGGATAGAATTTGCAACCTTAAAATAGACCTACATTGCAAAACTGACAATTAAGACATTTTGAATGTCTAAAAGGCGCCATGCAAGAAACTACTACCACTTTTCTGAGATTGCCATTGTCTTGCCTCTTATCGTCTGAGGAAATAGGTTGGGGATGGATAGAGAGATGTTAGATTTATATTAGAACTGTTTGGTTCTCTTTTTTCCTTCCTTTCTGGCCAAACAATGCCCTGGAAATGTCTCTGAATAAAACAACGGTGAATTTTCCTCAGCTTCCAACTATACTACAGTTTGCAAACATTTGTTGTAAAACTGAACTGGGTATTTTTCTGGGGAAAAAGTCACCAAATTGAGTGGCTGCCTGCTTCGAAGCCCTGAGATGGAGGCAATTAGCTTACAGTGTGTGGATACTGGTGTGTGGATCCACTGCAGCTCATCCATGGGACTGAATGTCAGACCCTGTTTATCATCTCTACTGCTAGGCCCAATTTGGCACCAGTGGTAGAGGCTACTCAGGGGAAAAGACAAGGCCCCGGCCAGCCCAGATGATTAATTATCTTTCACACAAACACTGGTCCTCTGAGGTCAGAAATGAGGCTGCAGGGCAGCGAATATATGTGGCTTTCTTTATTGTGCTTGAATGTTGTGGTTGCTTAAAGGAAATCAGCACTATTAGTATTAAGACTAGATGAATAACATTATATAGGAAGAAGGAAATTACATATGTATATACACATACATACTCATATTCTGTGACAGAAGTTTTGAAATTTGCATACTATTTTCAGGGTAACAACGTTGTTGCATAGTCCCTCATATACATCAACCAGATCTTATGCTTCCCCCACCTCTGCAATAGCAGATTTCCCCCCCTTCCATTGGGAATATCATTTTACATTTAAAAAAAATATTAATGTCCTCTTAAAAATGAAAGGAGGAGAGGACTGTCTTGGGGGCAACAGTCACTGATATTATTGTCAGTCTATTCCATTCTACATTCTAATAGAATCCCACTAGGACTTCATAAGAGAAGAAGTTGTAAAAAGATTTTACGATAATTCTTCCCATTTAAAAATGCAAAGGCCTTCTGATCATATGCATCCTGAAAAAAATGCACATATTGCAATGAATGAATATTCAGGAATTGAAATCCCCATTGAAAAACTGTACCTGATTTTAGAATAGCTGTACCACAACATTAGCTCCATTTGTATAAATTGTCTGCAGGTATAATGATATGTAGATAGGGATTTGCCATCTTCCAGTTACCATTTTCAGTTACCATTTTCTGTGACATGCATGCCCAACCTCCACTTTCCCTTGAAAATATGGACCTCAGTCATAGGTCTATAGGTCCATAATCTTCTCACATCCCATAGTTTTGATGAAAGTATGATCTAAGTAAGATATGGACCTTATGTGAGTTTTCTTTGATGAAGAGAAGCCCTTGGCAGTAGCAGTAAGCAACGTAGTATTCCTGAATGCCAGGGCATTTATAAAACAGACCCCCCCAGTTAAATAAACATTTTACTTCTAAAAAATAATGTAGCCAATATTTCACAAGATTACAAATCTTAGATCATTTTAGTATACTCTCATGAATTTTTGTGCATGTAAGTGTTGAAATCTCACAAGATTTTGTTGACAGTGTGGGGGAGGGAAGCTGCAGTACCTTAAAAAGTTATCAAATTTTCCAAGTTGTGCAACGTTAAATATGTGTATGAAATGCAGGAGCCTCTCAAAAATTCAGTTGATATATTCATGCATAGTTATTTTGTGTGAATTTTGGATTTGGTTTTGTATGCCGAAAAATGGATGGAATAGCCATACTCCCTTATGGTTTCCTTTTGCTCTCTATTGTCATCCTACATTGTTCTAATGAGTTTTTCTCTGAAACACTATAGAAAGTGATATTGGACTTCCATTAAGGAAAAAAAATCCTTATTTCGGAGAGAAGCTTCTCTTGGGTTCCAGTTTTTTCTATGAATAAAAAGAGGCCATTAGATGCATACAATTTCAATGGCCATAACCCATGAAGCAGATGGAGTTGATTCAATTCACCATTCCTAATCTTACCTTCTGAAGAGGTAAGATTAAGAGTAAGCTGTTGGGAGCCCTCTCCCACTTTCATCTGTCTTAGATCCTTGAAACAGAGTTGCTAGAGATTGAATATTATGTATGCATATATGTAAATTGTGTTTATTTGTTTGAATTTTTCAGTATGTGGAAACAGCAATACAGAATTGCAAATACTTACTCTTGGATTGCAGTTCCAACTGCTAGCATTATTATATTATCATTTTTAATGTGAAATCTGCAAAGGGAAGGGAAATTTTTTTAAAAAAGGTTTCACGTTTTGTCCCACATATATTTAGTTTCTTTAAACTTCCTGAGAAGAATATATTGTGGTTCATTTTGGAAAATCAAATTAAAATAATCTACTTTTAATTCACCCGTATCTTCCCAGGGTTGCATCCTCTTTTTTTTCCTTACCAGAAACAAAACAAATCAAAAAATCAACTTTCTGGGATAAGTAATTGAGTCTCCAAAACCCCATATTGTGATTATTCTTTTCTCTCTCTCTTTTTTTAAGGACTGTGTTTTTGACATGGGGAGGGTTTAATTACTTGATTTCTCCAGGCATTAAGGAGAAATTGAGTGGAGGGAAGTCAGCTGAGGGGAGTTTCCTTTAGGTTATTTTGTTATGCTGCTTAGTCAATGTTTTATATTTTGTAACATATTTATACATTTTACATGTTTTAATATTATATGTTTGCGTAAGGGGGTTGTTGTTTCGTGTGTGTATGTGTGTGTGTGTGTTGTTTTTTCTGACCCAGAGTTGCACTGTATCAGAGGTGGTATTCAGCAGGTTCTGACCAGTTCTGGAGACCCGGTAGTGGAAATTTTGAGTAATTCAGAGAACTAGCAAATACCACCTCTGACTGGCCCCGTCCCCATCCATTCTCTGCTTTCCAAGTCCCAGATGATCGGCTGGGTCTTCTTTTGTTGCCCTGCACAGGAGAACACAGCTGGAAAGCAGGTTAGTGGGATGGGGAGGGAATGGAGATTTTGCAGTATCCTTCCTCTGCCATGCCCACCAAGCCACACCATGCCCACCAAAGCCACGCCCACAGAACCAGTAGTAAAATGGTTTATTTATTTATTTTATTTATTATTAAAATTTATATACCGTCCTTCTCCTGAAGGACTCAGGGCGGTGCACAGCCTACTAAAACCACATATATATAAAAGTTAAAATAGAATTAAATAAGGGCTGTAACCGAATCTAAAATCCCAACCTTAAAATTCAATACTTAAATCCCATTAAAATTAATTTAGGATCAGCCCAGATCGGCCTGCTCAAAGAGCCAGGTCTTCAAATCATGCCTGAACACCCTCAGGTTGGTGGTCATTCTCAACTAAAGGGGGGAGCCCATTCCACAGAGTGGGTGCCCCCACAGAGAAGGTCCTTTTCCTCGGGGTTGCCAGGCGGCACATAGAGGCCGTCGGGACCCAAAGGAGGCCCTCCCTGTGGGAGCGCACAGGTTGGTGGGAGACTACCGGCAGAACACGGTCTTGCAGATAGCCTGGTCCGATGCCATGGAGCACTTTAAAGGTCAAAACCAGAACTTTAAAGCGCACCCGGAAGGCCACCGGCAACCAATGCAGCTCACGCAGGAGAGGCGTCACATGAGAGCTTTTAGACGCCCCCATAACCACCCGCGCGGCCGCATTTTGTACCAGTTGCAACCTCCGGGTGCTCCCAAAGGGGAGCTCCATGTAGAGGGCATTACAGTAATCCAGGCGGGAGGTGACCAGGGCATGAGTGACCATGTGTAAGGCATCCCGATCAAGAAAGGGCTGCAACTGGCGCATCAGGCGAACCTGATGAAAAGCCCCAGCACTGTATGATTTTGGTGGACTTATAAATCTAGTAAATAAACAAATAGAGACATATTCTATTTTAATCTTCAGTAAGCAGTCTTTTCATTATAGAGTTTTAAGTTGATCTTTTTATTATTCATAAGATGCATTTCTAGCTACATTTACTTTCAAAAGTTTAAAGAAACAAACAAACATGAAAAATCGCTGAAATGAAAAAGAACACACTACTAAAGTATAATGTATCACCTTATTTTTCTCTTTGATGATTTATCTCAAATACATTTCAGTATTTAGCAGTATTTTAATTATCTATTTTAATAATTAAGGATTAGTACTTATATATTGTTACAATATTTTCATAAAGTAAACAATATTATTATACGTGCATAGCTTTATAAGACCTCTGTAGTAGATGCAATTTGGAAAAAGACATAAACTCAGAGAGGAGATTTCTGCAACCAAAACTTTTTAACATCAACATTTCACAAAATAAATACATTGCCTTATAGTTGATAATTTTACTTCATTTATTTTTAGACTTTTTTTTTCTAGAATTCACTGTTTCCAGAGTTTTATTTTATTTCCTGCCTAATATACAGTATCACTTTAACCATGTAACATGGTGCTTTGTTTTCTATAATTCTATTTATCTGCTTAGGCTGTCATGACTTATATCATATTTTAAACCCTATGCTTTAAATTATGCAGTAGTTTGACCTTAACTTTATTGCTTTTTTCTACCTCATATTTTATTCCCTTTTATCCTTGCTGATTCCAACCAACCTGCCCAAAGTCCCTGTGGTCCATTGACTGAGGCTAGGGCTTATTGGTTGGTGGTTCAACAAGTGGTTTGGAAAGACTTTGGGCTTTTTATAGGATTGTCAGTACTTCATGTTTCCTGAGCTGGAATGCCACCACTTTGGGCTTCAAGGAGATTCCCAGCACTTTGGGCTTAATTCTCTGCCAGTGCTCTGGGCATCAGAGAATTTGCTAGGAATCCACACTTTATGCAGTGATGATGGCTGGTACCCTTCTCCACAAGAGGAGCACGCCACCAAATGCTTTGGAGAGAATACACCTATTTAAGGAAGCAGATCATTTGGTGGTAGTTAATAAGACTCATTCAGTTAGATGGGGATTGGAGAATGGAGATTACTGAAGTTAGATGGTAAAGACAGATTTGTGTAGCTAGTAACAAAGCTATTTATTAACAGAAAGGTTGATTTCTGCATTTCTCTAAGACATTTTCTACCACTCTACCTTATCTTTGTCTCCTTTTTAGACAATAAGACACACTTCCAAATGATACAGTGGACTGAAGGTTGTTGACATTCTCAATGTATTCCTGAGACTCTACAAAACATTTCTGGAATAAAGGTGAGGCTGGAGTTCTGCTTTTCATCCTGCCAGATTATCATTAAATTTAAAGAATCTTAAAATAAATACAATAAAAGGGGACAGGAAGTCTGACTGGTACCACAAAAGGTTTGTGTAGGCACCATATTGCACACTTAAGCTTTGGTTACAATTAATAAACAACAATAAAGGTTGAGAAAATTGCATCCCCAATGAAGTGAATGATTATGTGTTAAGCTATGATGGACATGCAAAGGTACCTGATCACTTGCTAGGCAGAGAATCTGTAGCATAGTGTTTCTCTGACTTGACAGCTTGAAGATGTGTGGCTGGGGAATTCTGGGACTTGAAGTCCACACATCTTCAAGCTGCCAAGATCGAGAAACCCTACTATACCAATTCTATTTCTAGTTTATGGCTGCAGCATGGAGTTATTAGCATTTGGAGCAGCTGCCTGGAAGCACAAGGTTGGTTGCACTTATCTTGCTTATTAATGCTAAATGACATTTCAGGGCAAAGCTCTGGCAGTGAAAATCTGTTCTAAAACTAATCCATGGTGAAACCTGGCTAGCCGAAGCTTTGGCTACAGCACTTTTTAAAAGCAATTCTGCAATGTTAGATTTATGACTTTTTTATTTTTGAAGGATACAATCCATTAAGCCTTCCTCCAGCAACAAAGTTCATTGATTTCAGTGGAACTCATTTTCAGTTTATTGCTAGATGAGGATTAACAGCGCAATCTGATTTATGTTTACTCAAAAGTAAACCCTATTATGTGCAGTTGGCCTGACTTCCAAGTAAAAAGGAATAGAAAAACGCTCAGTTTCCATCTGATTTCTTTTTTAAAAATGCTTTTCTGCCAAATGTAGCAAAGTGAGAAAAAAAATACTTTGGGGCAGAGAAACCCAAAGGGATGTCTCTGTGATGAGCATATATAGCAAATCAGAAAGGCAGCACATACAACTGCTGGTTTGACAGAATCATTTCCACTCAATAAAAAAGAAGAGCCTTTCCCAGGAAGATCTGTGACCTTGATTCTTCAGAACTGGTTAACCTGTTTTGTATATTTCACAGATGAATTCTGCCCCACGATTTCCACTTTGCTATACCCTGTGACAGATAGAGACACACAGCATCTGCTGTTCATGTTCCTTCCCAGACTCCTAAAGCCAATCTTGTGGTGCCAAGGGAAGCACTAACGTAAGCAAGAAAAGAAATTATGCAAAAGAGCGGAGAGCAGATTTACTCTTCCAGCTGCTCTTCTTCCACTCTAACCAAGGCCCTGTCTGAGAAAGCCTGTCTAGATAGCATTTGGCTACTGGCGATCCTACCTGCTGCTCACCAATCTTTGGAATTTTCCACCTTGGGAAGCCTGCAGTCTTTATAATGAATCTCTGTTGCAGATTCTGTCACTACAGTAAATCATTTTGGAGGCAGTTCTAGGACTCGCTACAAGCAGTCTCTTCCTGTATCCTGTGCAGATGTAGTTTGTGATCAGCAGGAGAGAGATGGCACTACAAACGCTTCAGCCTCAAGGAAGCTGCTTTCAAACATGTTTTCTGAACCTTTACATTCTTTCCTTGTGCCTCTGTATTGTTGCAGAATGAAGTTAGCATCCTCTTCTCTTTGGGGAATATCTAACACTTGTAATTATGGAATCGAGGCTTGAAATTTCCAAACAAATTCAAGTCTTTATTGCTGCAGCACAAAACAAAAGTAAGACAAGATAGTTGGTGACATCAGGGCAGAAAGTACTAGAAGCACCAGCACAAAAAGTCAACAATGTAAAACAAAGCTAAACAGAAAAATTACAAATGAATGCAAATAACCAAGAATACCAAATCCTGAGCTACCAAAAGCTGACATTAGCCCTAAATCTAAAACTGGGTTGACATTTGTTAATGTGAGACATTATTGGTTTATTTTTTTTATTTTGTGTCCTTATAATTTTTTTTGTTCTATGTTTTTGTTGTTAAAAGTAATCACAATTAAAATAAACAAAAGAAAAAGACAATTTCACAATGGAAAAGAAATTAAAATTAAAAAAACTAAAACATTCAGTAATTTTCCCTTCTTACATCAAGGTAATAAATATAAAACTATCAGCTTTTTAAAACATCTAAGACATCAGATAACAATTCCAGTTAAATATAGAAAAATACATTCACTGAGTTACTGTAGCTGGCTTTTTAAAACTAACTATTTCAATATATCTTATTGCACATGTGCTATATATATATCCCTTGTATAAGGGATATTTAAAAAAAACAGATAGTAAATGTTGAGTTCAATCCAATCCAGTTTTGATGCAGTTACTGAAAAAAAGGATGTGAAAATGTTGGTCAGCTAGAATGTCAAAGTAACTAGCTATATACCACTTCTGACGTTATTAGTATCTACATGAAAGATGATGACCAAGTTCCAGGCTAGTTTGAGTGAGATGTTAAAAAATCATCCCAGAAAAAGGCAATAGCTAAAACTATGTATATATGTGCCAAGAAAGTGAGATGAATGTGTCCATTACATTACTAGGAATCAAACTCAACTAAAAGGACACTTTAATTTAATTAGCAAATACGATTGTAGGATATCAATTTTGTTTTCTTTAGGTAGAAAATTATAATAATGATAACAATAAGTAGAAGTGACTGTGTTAAATTTATGACCAAGGGATTACTAAAAATTCTGGAGGATGTAATTCAATACACCTAAATGATGCATGGTTAACAGAAGGTTAAAAGTATTAAGTATTATTTTTCTATGTTGAAAAGAAGCCATTTCTTATTCAGAAATCAGATTTAATTACATCACTCCAGTGCTGAGTCGGCTGTCTTGGTATCTAAGTAGTGGCATCATTTTATTAACAGTTGCCATATGTCCTTCCTATTAGCAGCCCTTTTAATATCATTACATTAGCCTAACATTATTTTGATATAGGTTAGGAACTATGTTTCAGAACATATGGATTCTTACTTTATTCAAATTCACTTTTGTAAAGTACAGAATTTTTCTGATTGACCACAAAAAATGTGATGATTTTTTTCCCTATAGTATCCTTTTATTGGACTGAAACTACCTTGGATACAAGTGGATAACAGAGAAGTCTATTTCACTGTGTAATTGTATTAACTACCAGTTGACAAGTTTTAGCAGATTGTGTTTTAGGAAGAATTGTAATTATAACCGTGATGCTGACACAAAGTTCACCTACTTTTGAAAACAAGCTTGCAAGGGTTTGGGAGCTAATGAGCTGCAACTAAAGGAGTGAACTTGCTTTCACTTCTTTGAGCTGATCTCATTTGAGGCCAACTCATTGCAATCTCATCACCGCCTGCTTTTCCTCTCTGCTCTCCAGTGACTCACCATGTTGACATTTGCCTTCACCTCTCCAAGACTCGTTCCTATTAGCTCCAGTTGGATAACTGTCAACAGTTTCCATCTGTTTTCGCAACATTAAATGTACATATTTTCCTCCACGCAACCATTTTTTCCTCTTAGAACAAATGATTTTAAATGAGAAAAACTTCCACCCTGTTCAAGGCAAACCTGCAGGTTTTTGCATGGCATCAGGCAACATCCCAGAGTAACTGAGATTAATATTACGTGCTTAGTACATGGGAAAGGGGAGTGACTCAGTGGGGGAATTTATGCTCTGCCCATCTTATCACTCAGCAATGGAAAGGTTAGTGCAAAGTACTAGGCTGGCTACAGCAGACAATTTTTGGCAAACTACTTTGTTTAACCAAATCTAGTTGACATGCTATTTATGGTTTTGTGTGCAATCTATATTAAGCAGTCGGGTTACTGAGTAAAGATTAGGTTCTCATATAAACACCATCCAATGTGTTCGATTTAATATTTGAAAGGATCTCAGTCTAAACTTTGAAGCTGCCTGAGCTGACACTGTCTAGCACTCTGACTGTAGGATCACTGAGTAATCAGACTGTCTAGATCTTTATCATAATAATCATCTATCAGCAGAAAGGTGAGAGACATCATCATTATTATCATCATCTTTAATGAATAAATCTTGAAGTTATTTTGGATGCATTATTGTGTATCTAATTCTTGCTTCTGCTTGATGAACAAATATCTGCATATCTGTTCCATTATGTATAATTTGTGAAATTGATACATGAGTCTTTCTCACAGGTCAAAGGATGAAAATGTTAGATAAGGAAGTGCAAGATAATCATTTTCATGACCTTTTCCAGTTTAATGTAGAACTTTCACTTCAATATTCACATTAACATTCAAGAAGTATTCAAGAAATATAAAGAGAAATCTAGTTAAAACTATTCTGTTACAATATTATTATTGTTATTAGTATATATGTTAATATTCCTTTTTGTTCTTTTTTTGCTTGTCTGTAAATGATATGCCCTGACAATACACTGTATTCAAAATGTTTACAAATAAAAAAATAAAAAAGGAAATAACTGTACGCTTTCTTATGTAGTTCTCTGAAATAATAGTATCATACCAAAAATGTTGCTGTATCATCTCAGCCACATGCCTCCAAGTCCCTCTCTCTCTCTCTTCCCTCCTCTCTCTTTCTCTTTCTTTCTGCCCCCCAGCCACACCCTCCCCCATAAACTAACTACCATAGCTGATTTGTCTAAAGCAAAATGTGTATCTTCATTACCAATACAAAGACTGACAGAAAAGGAGGCTAGATCACATCTGTCTTTTTATCCTGATTCAGGAATCTTGATAGCAACTTCCTTGTTATCTAGGAGCCTCCATATCTCACCCTCTATAGAAATGATAGCAAGTGACAAGAATTTTTTAAAAAGTCCAATTTGATATCCAGCATCAGATAGTTCAGCCAGTGACTGCTATAGTATTTTGACCTTCAAACTAAGTGGATTTGATATAGGCATTACAGAAGGGAGCATAAATATTGAACACTTATATGATGTCATGTTAATTTGAACAGCTGCTTATTTAACCAAAGTTCCACCCACTCTGATGCTTCAGTATGAGATCCAAGAACAGAGCCTAACAATTCCCATTTAATCTTGCTAACTACTCCTACATACAGAGCCATTTAAAAGCAGAATCATTAAAATATCTTTGGAAGCATTGTTCCTGTACAGCTGTACATGCTCCTAGTTTGAAATGTCTGAAGCAGAAAACTCCTGAAGTAAATAATTTTTGTGTGTTTACATCATGGTGCTTGGAATGTGTTTGTGTGTGTGCCTACATACTTGCACAGAACACAAATCTGATGAAAGCTTGTCATGCAAAATTTGTCTTAGCTAAAGGTATAAGCAAATCAATCCTCAGGACAGGATTTTTGTTCAGCTTCCAGATATTGGCTTCTCAAATGTATCCACAAACAAAAAACATGCATGTTACAAATCCACCCCTCCTTATTTCCAACTTCTTTAAGTCAGGCATTCATCTTTACTGATTTGCACTGCTACCACCAATATTCAGCACCTTCAGAAGGTGTGGAAAGGGGGAGGAAGGAGAGAATGACAGCCATGCAAGAAATGAACAACCTTGCCACATTGAGTGTAAAGTAGATATGGGAACAATCACGAGGATCATATATAATGCAGGAAAGCTGTCTCTCTGAAATACAAACAAAAGTCCTTTCCTGGAGGATAATCATTTGCAGTGACAGCATCTTCAACCAAGCATAGGCAGTCAAGAAAAACTTCATCCTGAATGCTTGGGATTTGGCTTGCCTACTTTTGAACCCAAGGGCTGGTCTTTATTGGGGAATTTCATATTTACATGCAGCAATGTCCGCTTCCATCCAACTAATAGAATGATCTAGGCACTCTCCCCTCCATTTTTGCTTCTTCTAGCAGTTTCTTACAAATTTTCAAAATGGGGGAGGAAAAAAGGGAATTAGAGAAAATGTAAAGTCCAGGAGAAAATTACAAATTATTAGATCAGTCCTTCTTGTAAGGAAACCTGCAGGATAAATGCTGGCAGAAATGGAGTTTGGGAATAATTGCAAGCCAAGCTGTGTCTTAAAAGTACTGTAATAGTAAACAGTAAATAGACCAGGGGTGTCAGAAAAAAACTATGCTGCAACTCTTACACTGCAAAAACATATGGACTACACAACTAGATTAGGGCAAAACAATAGATGCAATCTACATAGACTTCTGTAAAGCCTTTGATTCAGTGGTACATGACAAACTACTCCTAAAATTAAAATCTTATGGTATCTCTGGACAACTGCATAACTGGATAAAAGCAGTCCTGTCAAACAGACAACAAATGGTCAAAATTGGGAGTGCCCTATCAAATTCTGTACCTGTCATTAGTGCTGTCCCTCAAGGCAGTGTTCTAGGACCAACCCTCTTCATACTCTACATAAATGACCTCTGTGATCATATTAAGAGCAACTGCATTCTCTTTTCTGATGATGTAAAGCTGTTCAATACCACAGACAATACTGCTACTCTTCAAAAAGATCTTGACTATGTATCAGAATGCTCCAAAAAATAGCAACTTCAAATCTCAACAAATAAATGCTCTGTCTTATATATTGGCAAAAAAAAATCAGAAAATAAAATACAAGCTGAATAGTCAAGACCTTGTTGATGATTCAAGCTCTGTAAAGGACCTTGGAATACTCATCTCTAATGATCTAAGTGCTAGAGCCCACTGTAACTACAAAGCCAAAAAGGCGTTAAGAGTTGTTAACCTAATCCTACGTAGCTTTTTCTCTGATAATATCACACTACTAACTAGAGCATACAAAACATTTGCTAGACCAATACTTGAATACAGCTCATCAGTCTGGAATCCACATTACATATCTGATATTAGCACAGTTGAGAAAGCCCAGAAATATTTCACAAGAAGAGTTCTCCACTCCTCTATTCGTTATAGAATACATTATGCCACCAGACTTGAAATTCTAGACCTAGAAAACCTTGAATTACGCTGTCTTTGGTCTGATCTAAGTATGGTATATAAAATCATGCATTACGATGACTTACCTGTCAATGAATACTTCAGCTTCAACCATAACAACACAAGAGCACACAATAGATACAAACTCAAGGTTAATCGCACCAAACTTGATTGCAGGAAATACGACTTCAGCAACAGAGTGGTCAATGTCTGGAATACTCTACCTGACTCTGTGGTTTCTTCCCCAAACCCCAAAAACTTTAACCTTAGACTGTCTATTAACCTCACCCCTTTCCTAAGAGGTCTGTAGGGGGCGTGCATAAGCGCACCAATGTGCCTACTGTCCCTGTCCTATTGTTTCTTTTATTTTTCTTATATGTACCCATTTCATGTATTCATTACTATGTATATATTTATACCTATTATCTTGTAAGCAATTGACAAATCAAATAAATAAATAAATTAAAAAACTCGATTTCATTGAGGGCTACATTAGGGTTGTGTTTGACCTCCAGGGGGCTGGGAGGGCATGATCAGGGTGGGCGTGGCCAGCATGACATCATTTGTGTTGGGAGTGCATGTGTGGCTTGAGCGCTCTGCCAGTGAAAATGGGCTCCTGAGCTGTTTTCAGCTGCAACAGCCTCCTGCAACCCTTTGCCAGTGAAAATGGAGCTCGGGTACTCCCGAGCTCCCTTTTTGCAGACAGATGCACCATGGGCCAGTCCTTTCACTGTTTCCAGGGTGGCCCTGTGGGCCAGATCTAAGCACTCCACAGGCTGGATCCACACCCGGGGCCTTGAGTTTGACACCCCTGAAATAGACAATCCAATCTCTCCCCAAATATGAATAATGAACCATTAAATCTGTGCTGCAAGGGATATGCCCTCACTTTTCAGAATTTTTGAAAGGCAAAATAACTCAATCAGAGAGTGCTACATGTGCCTAATGCTTTTCTTTTCTTGCAGGTGAAAGTCAAGAGCAAGTTGCAAATCCTTGGATGCTGGTTGGACGTCAGAGTGATTAAAATAAAAGCTTGGATCACAAGCTAGTTTGAGTTTTATCCCTTTGGCATTCTTAGCTTACTTTTTCAAGATGAAGTGGCCCAAATGTGGTACCTTAACTTCTGTGGTACTCAGAAATCTCATTTATAGTGGGAAGCTAAAGAAATGAGGCATGCTTAGGCCATATATGGGTTTATCTTACTTAAGCCAACAACCACAGCAACATTCGACCTCAAATGATGTTCCCAAGGTCATACTCCAAGTTTCTCTATCTTGCTGCATTAGCCAAGTCCCAAGAGAAATTTGTACAAGCCCAAACCACCAACTCTGCTCCCCCGCACCTTCATAACTTCTTTTTTTCAACGTAAATCTTTGGAAAGAAAGATCTGAGCCTGGAATACATCACAAAAAAAGAATGCCTTTTTTAATTCTCAGTCCAACCCACTCATGTGTTTCTCATGGAATAAATAAAGCCCTGATGAGAGCGATTTGAAGGCAGGGTGAGGACTTCTACAGGTGACTTCTAGGAATGTGAATAGATTTAAATAACAGTAATTCCCCTGTGCTTGTGGCAGGGCAGAGAGAGATAGAAAAGACACAAGTTGCTGGCCCCATCTTGTCATTGCAGGATTCTCCCTCACAATATTCTAGCTAATGATTTAAACCGTCTCATTATTTCAAGGGCTCCAGAGACTAAGTTTTTGTTATTTTTCAGTGGAAATCTCTGAAAAAAGCAGGAAGTCTATATTTTGTCTGCTCTGACTTTTATTCTAAGATGCATATTTAATTTTAAATATTCCTCTTCAATGGTTGTTTGCTTGCCATTGATGTAAGGTTCTTTTGGAAGAATGTAAACATTTTCTATATAGCTTTTTAAATGTTCTTTTTTTAAAAATGTGCTAATTACTATAATGTACATTCTTTTCCTCTCTACCTAGTTTTTTTAAAAAATGGTCGAAGCACCATTTATAAATAAGTCTCCCTGCTTTCACTCAATCACTGTCCTCTTGATTCCCTGAAATCATTGTCATCATATTTGCCAGGTTAGCATGCAAAAGCCTGTAGGAGGCCAAGTCATAAGTATTGTTCAGTTGCTGTATACATAGTTGATCTAATTAGCTAACACTGCCTTTTTTTATTTGTATTTCATAGAATCATAGGGCTAGAAAGGATCTTGAGATTTTCTAGTCCAATCCCCTGCCCAGAGCAGAAGTTCTTATTCCAGCCTGGATAAATGGTTGTCAAGTCTTTTCTTGAAAATCACCAGTAATAGAAGACCCACCACTTCAGGAAGCAAGCTGTTCCATTGACTAATTGTTCTCATTGTCAGGAAATTTCTGCTTAGTTCAAGGTTGGATCTTCCATTCATTGCTTCTTATCTTACCTTCTGGTGCTTTAGAGAATAAATCAACCCCCACTTTCCTATGACAGCCCTTCAAGTATTGGAAGACTTAGTTACCACTGAGTTAAGACTTGTCTTTTCATTTGCCATTCATCATACGGTTTAGTGTCCAGACCCCTTATTTTCCTTGATGTTCTTGTTTGCACTCTTTCTAGGGTCTCAGCATCTTTTTTTTTTTTTGTGATGACCAGACTAGAATTTTAAGCTTATTAATGTACTATAAGAGAAATTGATGCTACCCCTGTGTGGATGCAGCCTAGAGCTGGTTTGGCTTTTTGACATTGGTTTTGATTGCTGGTAATAATTAAATGGATATTTAGATCTCTCTCACAGGCAGTACTGTTGAGCCAGATACCACCTATTCTATACTTGTGCATGTGGTTTTTCCTGCCTAAGTGCAGGACCTTATTTTCTCAACACTGAATTGCATCTTATTAGATCCAATATCTCATTGGGTATTGAATTTAAAGTATTGCAGTTAAAAATGTACATATATAAGTCTAAGTGCTATTGCTATATTTACACAATTTTTTTTCTTATCTGCATCCATCAAGTATCTTCCACTATAATTTCCCCCTTATTCTTCAATGAAGGAGTCTATTACAAGACTTTTATTGATATTTTTTCAGTCTTCAGTTCTACCCAGAAAAGCTGAAGAATTTCCAACTGATCTGAAATGTACAATTTTCAGATAAAATAAAATGATAGTCTAACTTCTCAATGCATTTTTGAAGGATACTAATTATCTGGGTTTGTTTCAACCAAACATTTGGTCAGGATATGGATTGTGATTGCTTTGGTCATCTTGTCAGATAACCTTTATCCTGAATTGTTACAGTCCTATCTTAAGCAATCATGAACAACTTTGGAAACATCTCACAGAAGATACAAAACTTTTCCCAAGCAGAGTTTGGTAGACCTCATATCGGACTGCACATTGATGTACAATAAGAGGAATGAAATACACAGCAAAGACCCAAACCATAGAATATACTTGTGCTTAGCGATATTCAGCCTTGGTTATTTATTTATTTATTTATTTTCACTTTTATACCGCCCCCTCTCTCCAAAAAAGGGACTCGGGGCGGTGTACAGCCAAGATTCACCAGCATCACTCTAATGATTAGTTTAATTGCTTTATTTCTCAGACATTGTCAATTAGAGAAAGGCCATGCTATTTCCTGCCACATCTTTGAGAAAAATCCTCAGAAATATCCTCAAGATATAACAGGTGACTGGAGTGGACCATCTTGTCTGGTTCTACTCCTGCAGAAGTTGAGGGTTCTAATGATGTGCAGCTGATCATGACAACGCACTAATATCAATGTCCTTCTTGATAATTGCTTCAACAGGAACAAATCTAATATTGCACACTATTGCACACTGGAGTTTGGATTGATATCAAACTCATAGTTGTTTTTGAAGCCATGAAGTCTTAAGTCACATATCCATGGGCATGGAGATTGGAGAACAGTCTGGGAAATTCCATCATCAATCTGCTAGTGAGATCTGGGGCTTAGGAAAGTCTGCTGTTAAACAGTTGGGAGGATGATGCGCTACCAATCCTTATTTGTCCTTGCAGCCCAGCTCCAGCTAGCTATCTCTGCAGAAGCACACCTATTAAGGTTTCTTTAAGTATAATCACCCCCAATCCCTTGTACAGTTTTGCAATCCTGGCTGATGCAGAAATTGAGAGTTGGAAATTTATTTATTTATTATTTATTTATTAGATTTTATATACCGCCCCCTCTCCCAACGGGACTCGGGGTGGTGTACAGCCGAGTAAAAACAACACGTTTACAGATACAACTTTTAAAATAGAATTAAAAAGGATTAAATTAGTGGCTGAATTAATAATAGTAAAACTAGAAGGTAAAAATTTTAAAAGGTACAACCATTAAAACCAATTTAAAACCTTCCCAGTAACTCTAGGCCAGACCGGCTTGTTGGAAAAGGTGGGTCTTCAGCGCGCGCCGGAAGGCTCGTAGGTCAGGGATAGTCCTCATCTCTGGGGATAATTCGTTCAGAGGGAGGGTGCTCCCGCAGGGAAGGTCCGCACCCTCGGGGCCACCAGCCAGCATTGTCCAGCTGACGGTACCCCGAGGAGACCTGCCCTGTGAGAGCGCACTGGCCAACGGGAGGCCGATGGTGCAGCAGCAGGCGGTCCCGTAAGTACCCAGGTCCCAAGCCATGGAGCACTTTAAAGGTGACCACTAACACCTTGAATCGCACCTGAAAGGCCACCGGAAGCCAATGCAGCTTGCATAGGAGCGGTGTAACATGGGAGCTCCAAGGAGCCCCCAAAACCACCCATGCAGCCGCATTCTGCACCAGCTGAAGCCTCCAGATGCTCTTCAAGGGGAGCCCCATGTAGAGAGCATTGAATAATCTAGGTGGGAGGTAATTTATTTATTTATTTATTAATCATACTTTTATACCGCTCCCTCTCCCAAAAAAGGGACTCGGGGCGGTGAACAGCCCACTAAAACATACAATAAAAATGTAATAAATACTATTAAAAATAAATTAAATAACCAAATCGGCTGTCTATTAAAATTTAAGTTAAAAATTTAAAACTAATAAAACCCTAATTTAATTGATTAAAACCAAAAAACATAGTTACTGGGCCAGGCCGGCCTGTTCAAAAAGCAGGGTTTTTACTGCGCGCCGGAAGGTCAGAATGTCCGTCATAGCCCGTATCTCCGGGGGGAGATCATTCCATAGGGAGGGAGCTCCCACAGAGAAAGCCCGAACTCTCGGGGCCACCAGCCGACAACGGTCAGGCGGCGGCACCCCAAGTAGGGCCACCCTGTGGGAGCGTACTGGGCGGCGGGAGGTTGTTGATGGCAGCAGGCGGTCCCGTAAGTACCCAGGTCCCGAGCCATGGAGCACTTTAAATACCATCAGTACCACCTTGAATTGAATCCGGTAGGCCACAGGAAGCCAGTGCAGCCTGCGGAGAAGTGGTGTTACGTGTGCGCTTCGAGGGGCGCCCACAATCACCCGCGCGGCTGCATTCTGAACTAACTGCAACCTCCGGAGACTCTTCAAGGGGAGCCCCATGTAGAGAGCATTGCAATAATCCAAGCGGGAGATAACGAGGGCGGAGGTGACTGTGCGAAGTGCGCCCAGATCCAGAAAGGGCCGCAACTGGTAAATCAGACGAATCTGATAAAAAGCCCCCCTGGCGACGGCTGCAATATGTTCTTCCAAAGACAGCCGTACATCCAGGAGGACACCCAAGTTGCGTGCCCTTTCCACGGGGGTCAAAACCTCTCCCCCCACGGCCAGCGAAGGAGTAAGCTGGCTGTATCTGGGCGCAGGAAACCACAGCCACTCGGTTTTGGCCGGGTTGAGACGAAGCCTGTTACGACCCATCCAACCCCGCACGGCCTCCAGGCACCGGGTCATCACTTCGACGGCTTCGTTGGGGTGGCCCGGGGTGGAGATGTACAGCTGAGTATCATCAGCGTACTGATGGAACTCCACCCCAAAGCCACGGATGATCTCACCCAGCGGCTTTACATAAATGTTAAACAGCAGGGGCGAGAGCACCGACCCCTGAGGCACCCCACAAAGCAGGGGCCTTGGGGACGATCTCTGCCCCCCCGTTAACACAAATTGCGAACGGTCGGAGAGGAAGGAGGAGAACCACCGTAATACGGTGCCTCCAACCCCCAACCCCTCCAACCGCTGCAATAGGATACTGTGGTCGACAGTATCAAAAGCCGCCGAGAGATCTAACAGGACCAGGACAGAGGAACAACCTCTGTCCCGAGCCCTCCAGAGATCATCAACCAACGCGACCAACGCCGTCTCCGTGCTATGCCCGGGCCTGAAGCCCGATTGGAGGGGGTCAAGATAACTCGCTTCATCCAGGAATCGGGGAAACTGACGAGCCACCACACTCTCAACAACCTTCGCAACAAAGCGAAGGTTGGAGACGGGACGATAATTTAATAACAATGCTGGGTCCAGGGACGGTTTCTTGAGGAGGGGCCGCACCACCGCCTCCTTCAAGGTGGTAGGTAGAAGCCCCTCTCTCAAGGAAGCGTTTATAATACCCTGGAACCAGCCTCGTGTCACCTCCCGAGTGGCCAAAACCAGCCAGGAGGGGCACGGGTCCAACAAACAGGTGGTGGCATTCAGTCCCCCCAACACCCTGTCCACGTCTTCTATAGTAACAGGGTCGAACTCAACCCAACTGGCCTCCCCGATATCCACCCCCGCCCCCCCGCCCGGAAATGCCCAGTTGGAGTCCAGCTCGTCCTGAATCTGAGCGATTTTATCCTGCAGGAAACTAGAAAACTCCTCAGCCCGTCCCTGTAAGGGATCCTCCCGCGCTTCCCTCTCTAGAAGGGAGCGGGTCACCCTAAACAGGGCGGCTGGGCGGTTTTCCGCGGACGCAATGAGGGTGGAGAGGTAAGTCCTCCTCGCCATCCTCATCGCCACTAAATACGTCTTAAGATAAGATCGTAGAAGTGTTCGGTCAGACTCAGAACGGCTAGCCCTCCAACTGCTCTCTAGGCGTCTTTTCCGGCGCTTCATCTCCCTTAGCTCCTCAGAAAACCAAGGAGCCATTTGGGATCGGCACCGGGTCAGAGGCCGCAAGGGCACGACCCGGTCAAGGGCCCCAGCAGCCACCCTATCCCAGGCGGCAACCAAGCCCTCAACCGAGTCGTGTGTGAGAGCTTCGGGAAATGGCCCAAGCTCCATCAGGAACCTATCAGGGTCCATCAGGCGCCTGGGGCGGTACCATTTTAATGGCCCCGCCTCCCTGCGGTCAGGGGGTGCGGAACGGAAGTCGAGCTTCAGGAGCGAGTGATCTGACCATGACAGGGGTTCTACAACTATATCCCCTATACCCAGATCACTCTGCCACTGATCAGAGACAAAAACCAAATCCAAGGTGTGACCTCCCACGTGAGTAGGGTCCCGAATTAACTGGGTCAGGCCCATGGCCGTCATGGAAGCCATGAACTCTTGGGCAATCCCCGAGGTACCGCCAGCAGATGGCAGGTTGAAATCCCCCATGACCATAAGCCTGGGGGTCCCAACCGCCACGCCAGCTATAACCTCAAGGAGCTCAAGCAGGGCCGCTGCCGCATAGCAGGGAGCCAGGTATGCGACCAGCAAGCCCACCTGAACCTTGGAACCGAACTTCACAAAAAGGAGCTCACACCCGGATGTCTGAGACACAGTGGCTTCCCTCGGACACAGATCCTCCTTAATAACCACCGCAACCCCCCCTCCCCTCCCCTGGGCCCTCGGCCGATGAAAAACCCGAAACCCGGCTGGACACATCTCCACCAGGGGGACTCCCCCCTCCTGGCCCAGCCAGGTCTCGGTAACTCCCACCAGGTTCGCACCCCCCTCACAAATCAGATCGTGAACGAGGGGGGCTTTATTAACAACGGACCTGGCGTTACATAACATCAGCCGAAGGCCCAGGGCCCGATCGCTCAAACCCCCTGGGGAACGGGAGATGACAAGGGGGTCGGAGCGCGCCACAGCAAGCAAATAGCGAGGGCGCGCTCCCGACACAAAATATGGCCCCCTACAACCGCCAAATCTGCCCCTCCCGTTCACCGTCTCAATGGATTTAATTCCACCCTCCCCGATGACCCCCCCCATCCTCAATACAGAGCCACCCGGATTCCGACTCTCCCGGCCACGCTCAACCCCCGGCCTGGTCCCAGTCTCTGGCGAGTAGTCCCCCAACTCCCGCCCGGACCTACCTAACCCCCTTAAAAATCTAAATAAAAAATTTTTAAGAAACCCCTCCCTCCTACGCCTCTTAAAACCCCACCATCCCTCCGGATCCCATAATCCGTCCTTGAGATGGGCCCTCGAGAGAGTAGAGGGCCATTCCCGAGACAGGGGGACATGTCTCAGGGCCCATAGATCTCTCCTCGAATAAGACAGCGTCCCGGGCAAGATCTTCTCTTGTCGATGACCAGCTTCAAGTCCAGGCCGCCCCCGCCGCCTCCAAACAGGTGAAAATCGTGGGGGCAATCGTGGGGGCAATCCTCCATCCTCGGCTCCAGCTATAGGAACAGCTCTCCGACCCCGACCTCGATGACGACGACGGTCTCCAAGATCGGCTAAAACCTTTACAACGGGGCCTGCCCATCCCCTCCCGGGCCCCCTCACCACCCCTGCCACAGGTGGGGAGGACCCGAGAGGGGGAGAACTCCGCACCCCGTCCAGATCGCCGAACATGAAGCCGCCGGACGCCAAGCATAGTCCTCCGGCACATAGTCCTCCAACGCCGCTTCCCCGCGGCACAAGTCGATAGCCACTGCCGCTGGGCGTAGCGCCAGGCCTACCATGCCGTGGCCCAGGGGCCCACCCCCCCACGGGTCCCCTCACCACCCCTGCCACAGGTGGGGAGGACCCAGGGGGGGAAAAACTCCACGGGCCGCCAAGTACCGGGTCATCCAAGCCGCCATAGGTCGAGCCGCCAAACGCCGCCGAACGCCAAGCTGCTGAGCCACCAAACGGCGCCGAACGCCAAGCCGCTGAGCGCCAAGCCGCCGAGCCGCCAGACGGCGGACACAGTCCATTTGGCACAGCGCCGGGTCCGTCACGCCATGGCCCGGATGCTGCGCACCTCCCCACGGGTCCCCTCACCACCCCTGCCACAGGTGGGGGGGGTCCGAAGCAGGGGAAGCCCGACGAACCGCCAGACGCCGATGATGAGCCATCGAGAATCACGCCGCCGGGTGCCGAACGAAAGCCGCCGAACACCACATCGCCAGACGCCGAGCCGCTGGAAGCCGAGCACCGTCCTCCAGCAACACACCTCGGCCACGGGGGCTCCCCACCCCCCCACGGGACCCCACGCCACCCCTGCCACAGGTGGGGAGGACCCGGGGGGGGGGAACTCATCGCCCCATCTGGCTGCCTCGGAGGAGCTCTCCCAGCCGACCTCCGGTCGCCATCTTAACTCTCTCTCTTGATTAATGAGGGCAGATGTGACTGTGCGAAGTGCATTCCGATCCAGAAAAGGCTGCAACTGGTAGATCCTATGGATCTGACAAAAGGCCCCCCTGGCGACGGCCATTATATGATCTTCTAACGACAGCCACACGTCCAGGAGGACACCAAGATTGTGTGTCCTCTCCATGGGGGTCAAAATTTCTCTCCCCATGGCCAGCAATGGAGTCAGCTGGCTGTATCTGGGTGCCGGAAACACAGCCACTCAGTTTTGGCCGGGTTGAGTTGATGCCTGTTTTGCCCCATCCAGCTCCGCACGGCTTCCAGGTCGTCACTTCAACGGCTTTGTTGGGGTGGCCCAGGGTAGAAATGTATAACTGAGTGTCATCAGCATACTGATGGAACTCTACCCCAAAGCCACGGATGATCTCACCCAGCGGCTTCACATAAATGTTGAACAGAAAGACAAATCTCTCACAGTTATATCCACATATTTAGTCAGCCAAATCTCAGTTAGTATAAATTATGTCACCCATCACAATATGAATGGATGAGATCTTGTATGAATGGATCTGGCATTTCCCAGAAGCTGCCTGAGGCCAAGATATCCATACACCTTGCTTCATGGCCCCAGAAAAGATTTCTAAAATGCAGTTCCATCCTTCTTCTGTAGTGCCCCATCAGGTGTCTTCCAATACTTTCCCTTGGCCATCATTGACTATTCCTTCATAGTCCCCAGCCATATCTTCCAGCTTTCCTCACAATTTAAGTCAGAATGGACTGCTTCACATTCTGCCAAAATCTCTGGCATGTTGCGGTCTGTTGAAATACCATCTCTGAGTCTTCCAGCACATAAAATGCCCCACCACTTTTCAGGACACTTCTGTCACAGGTAGGTTACTTGGGGTTTCAGGATTCCTTTAAAGCTTCCAAAAAAGGTAGACTTGTGATATGTCATATTTTACAATCTAGCAGTGACCATTGAGACCAGGATCCAAGAACTTTCTCAAAAGACTTTATCTGTCCTTGATTTTTTTCTGGAAATTTTAGTTAGTGCAAAATATGGCAGCTAAATATGTTTGCAATATTTTCCTCCATTGAATGAGGAAATTTGCTCTCAAAGTACAATTCAAGGAGAGCTCTAAATTTCCCAAGTATTAATATGTAAGGCATTAAAGTTATCAGGAAAGGATTGCTTAAAGATATATTCCATTTCAGAGCCTCACTTATAGAATGCATGGGAAATACAGACATCAGCAGCAGGGGCATGTGATGACAAGACACGAACCACATCTCTTATGTATTTGCATCTGACATCAGAACACAAATATAGAAAAATAAGATCTATGTTACAGTATCACAGCGCACATGTTGTCATCACTGGGTATACCTAAGATGGGAAATTCTGTATCCTGAATATTTAAAAAGGGGTCAAGTTTTCATCCTTCAGCTAGGCTTTTTAAGTTAGACTATTAATCATTTTAGCTTTGGATTTTCTATTTTTAATATGACAGTGATAATTTTATATTCTGTATTTTTATTTGTCAATAAATGTTTTTTAACATTTATTTGTCAATAAATGTTTTTTAACAAAAGGGAGGCTTACTTACATTAAAATAATGGCTAAATATTAATCCTTAATAAATGAGAATCTGTAGTGAAAAATGAAGTGAAATCAGAATATTTTTTTCTGATTTCTTCACTGCTGAAATCTCTAGTTCTTCACCCTTAGATCAAGGATAACTGGAATTCGTGTATTAGCTTGTATTGGTTGTTTGGAAGTAAACATATAATATTTAATGGATGGCTTAAGGCTTTATTTCTCAACATTTAAAAGGACTCTGACCTCTGGAGTAAGAGTTAGCTTTATTTTGAAGCAGTGGGTGAAAATGTCTCCTTTGTGCTCCAGGTTTGAGAGAAAAGATAATTTTCTCTGCTTGTTTCCATTTCGTTGTATCATTAAAATGCCAAAGCAAAAAATCTCAGCCACAAACACAGTGGTATTGCTTCACATGCTAAAAGATAATAAGGTTGTCAGATGCATAGCTTATTATGAAATTTGTGATTTTTCTGGAGAAAGGAAGTAGTTTGTGTTCTGAATGTTCTTATTTTTCAGAACAAAAGATCAGCTTTTAAAAATAAAATTAAAAACCACATCTCGGAACAGCTAGGAAACCTCTAGGCATGTATCAGGAAAATTCTGCATATCTACCAAAAAATTTAGCACACTGCAGCAATATCAGCCATGTTCTAAAATGTACCTTTGTTTATATGGACACCCAGCAGGTTTCTTGAAGTATGCCGTTTTAATATCTAATGGATAAATTGCATTTTAATTTTTTTAGAATATTGCTGGTGGAAAAATCAAACTTGTTTTAGATGAGTCACTAAATGTTAATTTTATTCTATTGTCTTGATAAAATAAATATTTGCCCTATATAAATAAAAATAGAAAATAGATTGTGATGTTCTAGCTAGCACAGTACAATAGGTCCTGTCATTTCTCATAACTGGCTATGCTAAATAGGGTTGACCTACCCATGATATACTTTGATATAGTTTGATCAGTCAGTACAGTTTTAAGACTATAGAAGACTGAAATATAATAGATCATATGTTTGGTCCATCACATTTAATAGTGATTAACAGTTGTCCATGATTTCATATCTTTTTCAGTACAATCTGCAGATAACACGAATAGGATGTAGAGTTCTACCATGAATTATAGTCCTTGCAACTGTTGAATAACGTCTGTTTTTCCCTATTATGACATTTGAGAGCTGTGTTTCAGTAAATGAAAGGCTGAAGTCGTAAACATATTTATTTGGAATTAACCTTACTAAAATAAATGAGTCATCAATGAAAGCATGCTCAGCATGATGGCTACATTGAAATAAGTATGCCTAGCAACAAGATATATATAACAGTACCTTTACCTGTAAACCAAATTACACATGTATCATGTTTCCTAAAATTTGGTTTTATTTTGTTTTGTGCCCTAATTAGCACCTATTCCTTCTCAAGGTCAGCAGACATCTTATTAGTCTGCTATGAGATTCTTAAGCTATTGCATACATTGGTCAAAAACATTGGTACCAAGAAGCTTTTTATATTTGTACTCTATAATTATGACCCCATCCTTTATTGAACAGAAGACTGGGATGATAGATACATATGGGTTCTCGGGATTCAGTTTACCATAGTGTTTCTCAAATGTTGGCAATTTGAAGATACGTGGACTTCAACTCCCAGAATTCCAGGCTTAAAGTTGCCAAGTTTGAAAAAAAAAACAAAAAACGATTTAAGGGACATTGCAGGTCATCTATCTTTTCTCTACTGAAGGGTGTAAGAAGAAATGGGAGCTATGGCATTGAAAAGGAGTCTGGCTTAAAGCTTTAAAATAAACTGACAAATGGCAAGACAAATTGAAATTGCTGAGGAAAACCAGCAATGCTAGTGCTAAGTGAGCGGGGGAGAGGGGAGGAATGTATTTTCAAATCTTCCAAATTTTTAATTTTTCCATGTGTACTAAATTCAAATATCAATAGCCAGGAAAACATTCTGATAAGATTCTGTACTTATTCTGTGGAAGAAAGCAAAATCCACATATAAACCACTGCTTCCCAAACCTCAGTAATTTATCCCACGTTGGGTGAATGTGGGTTTTTGGGGGTGGTAATGACACAAATCCATTACACAATCATAACTGGGACATTTACACTACACTGTTTTATCTATATTGGATAAAAAGGACCTCCTGTTAAGCAGTTTTACATAATGAAGGAAAAATATTTTAAAAGCAGTGATATAAACAAATAAAATAGATACAGTGGAACCTCGGATCACGAACACTCCTATTCATGACCAAATCGGGTGGTGAACAAAAAATCCACCTGAATTTTGGATTGGGTCACGATTCAAAAATTGGGTGGTGAACAAAATCAGTGTGGAAAGATTCCCTTTCTGCACTGATTTCCCCTTCATTGCCATGCACAGTTGGTCGTGCTTCCAGACACAACCAAATCGGGTTGCGACTGGAGTCCGCGAATGGATTATAGTTGCAACCCGAGACTCTACTGTAGATCAAAGAATACCAACTATCAGATCTGACCCATTATACAAAAGATAGCCAAGGAAGAAGAAGTATTGGGATATTTGTTGCCTTGAGTTATTTATGAAAAAACGAAAAAAGTGAGATTAAAGTATCTAGGAAAAAAATCCAAAAAAATCATGGTTCTAGATCAACGATGTACCCAAACTGGAACATGTGTGCATGCACATGCATGTGCACATGCTGAAGTGCCAGAAACCCAAAGACCAGCTGGCCGGCATGCCTGTTTTTTGGCTGGTTTTGGTGCCATTTTCATACCGTTTTGGGGAGCAAAAGCGGCCCAAAACAACTTGGAAAATGACCCAGAAGACGGCCTGTTTTTTGGGCTGTTTTTGGGTGCTGCAGTGCCTGCAAAGACCAGCTGGCCAGCACTCCTAAAACCAGAAAAGCAACTAGCAACGGCTGCCATAGGTTCGCCATCACGATTCTAGATTCATGATGGTGCCCCATCCTCTTCATTATGACACCCTGGCTATTGTACCCCTCTCCCTTAAAAAAAAAGACGTTATTTGCACCCCACGGTGACTAAAATATCCTTTCAAATAAAAGATTCTTGAAAAGTCTTGCATCTGCAGGATTTAGTGATTATCTTCTATCAGTAGGAGAAAATATCTTTTTTTGCTATTAAGAGAGTGTCAAATATACATGCCTTTAAAGGATAGCTCCAATTCAGTTTTAAAATGAAACTTTTTCTTTGCTCTTACATAGATTACTGCAGAGTGTTACTCCCCAATAGAAACACTTGGGTCTTGACATCACTGATGGCTGAATGTGTCAGAAATTCCAAAACCATAGTTTTATCTCTGCTTTATGCAGCAGGAATTAAATGATTTATTTAAGTTAATAAGTAGCCTCAGTCTCTCTTAAACTTAGTCAAAGATGGAGAAATGTCTTCTGTTTTATTTTTCCTACTCCTTTGTCCTATCGTTCTGAACACTTAACAAAATGTGAAAAACTACATGTGTTTTGTGCATATTATTCTGCAGAATCCTCTCTGAGCTTTGATGTTTGGTTATAGACTTTCATTTTTCAACTAGGAAACCTCTTCAATGCACATATATCTGGAAAAAAGTGCAATTGTATGTAGATATATAACATGCACAATTTTGTAGGTATATTTATTTATTTATTTAATCAAATTTATATACCGCCCTTCTCCCAGGGGACTCAGGGCGGTGTACAGCCTATCTAAAAACCCACAAATATACAAAAATTAAAAAATATTAAACCAATTTGGCTGATAAATAAAAACTAAACAGGTCCCACCCCCCCACCTTAAAACCCCAATTTAAAATTTAAATACCATGGAGACCAAAATTAAAACCATTATCTCAGCCCAGGCCGGCCAGCTCAAAGAGCCAGGTCTTCAACGCGCGCCTGAAGGCCCTCAGGTCCGTGTCAGTGCGAAGCTCCGGTGGCAGAGTATTCCAGAGGGCGGGGGCACGCACAGAGAAGGCCCTACCCCTCGGCGCCGCCAGACGACACATAGCGGCCGACGGCACCCGGAGCAGACCCTCCCTGTGGGAACGCACTGGCCTGTTGGAGATCACCGGCAGAATGCGGTCCTGAAGATAACCTGGTCCTATGCCATGGGTCGCCCTAAAGGTCAAAACTAGAACCTTAAAGTGAACCCGGAGAGCCACCGGCAACCAATGCAGCTCGACAGGTATATGTAGGTATAAGGTATATGTAGGTATAAGCTTTAATTATTTTCTCTTCTTACCCAAATATTATTTATGCTGATTTTTTTTTATGTCCCTGCATATGTTTCATTTGGTTGTTTGATTGTCTGGATAGCTGTACAATAGCATTCTGAAAATTATGAACTGGATTTTACTTTGTGAATTTATAGAACAACTAAAGAAGTCCTTCATCCATAAGAAGGATGAATATAAATATTTATTGGAAGGAAGGAAGGGAGGGAGGGAGGGAGGGAGGGAGGGAGGGAGGGAAGGAAGGAATGTTTTCTTTATTTTTTTTCCTTGTTAATTTTGCTCTTTTATCCCATCTCCCTGTGCATAATCTTTAAATAATGATAATTGTTTAAATATTTATCTTTAGTTTATGTTATTTTATAAAATTTAAAAATTTCATAAATACATTCTATAAAGTATTGTGAATAATGATACCATGACATAAAAATAAAAGCAGATATTAATGATGCAATGTAGTTTCTAAGATGTTCTAAACAAACATATCACAAATTGCCTTTAGTCTACTTTTATAGCCTAGTAACATAAGCCCTTCACTCAGCTGTTGCTGTTCAAAAATCTTACAAATTAAACTTTTGTAAGGCAGATCCATCCTTTTAAACAAAGGAGAATTGCCATTAGATATAATGCCAGAATTGCTGCTTTGTCACTTTCAGAAAACCTCGTTTCTTGCCTTTAATGTAATAAAGTTTCTTGGATGCCCCTTCCAAGTGACTTGTATGGGTTATTTCTGGCATGTTTTAAGCCCTCATGCATTTTTAACGATTTACAAGGCAAGAAAAAATTCTTCTCCTTCACTTCCCTCTCCCTCTACCTTTAAAAGAAGAAAACAAATAAATTAAATGAGTTAATATACATGAAGTGGAACTGTTGGTTTGTGGTGATGGTTTTATAATTCCAGGTTGGAGGGTTTTCTTCCCCCTATTTAATTACACACAATAATCTCTGTGGTCTATAATGTAATAACTAAAGCAGGCACAAACCTTGGCATGAGTTGCTCGGTTTTCGAAAGAGGAGGGAGCAGGATTATATTTTATGTTGGAAATAAAAACTTATGGGGGGAGAGAGAGAAAGAGAGAGAGAGAGAAAGAGAGGGATGCAAGGAAAATGTTTTTTGAATGGAACTGAGCCCTATGTAAATTTATTTTTTTCAAATATTTGGTGGAATTATGGGGCTGTATTCAAAATAACATAATAAATCTATATTGAATAAAACGTGATAGTATTTTCTGATACTAAGGAGTGGCATTGAGTCTTGGTAACTCCAGATGTTGCTGCCTCCTTGTACAACACCCCAGCTGGTCTAAGAAGAAGGTATTTTATGTCTATGGGATGTCAGAAGCCATTACTTGTTCATAGTCTCATAATAGCTACTGTAATAACTTGATCAATCTGTTGCTGATGGTCTGACCTGGAGTCCTCAGGACTGTTTTGCTTTCTCAAGGGTAAAAGTGATTATTTGATGAAAGATTGTTTGTCATGAATATTGACTTGCTACTTAGATAATAACAACCCTTAGATGTCAAACTTCAGATCAGCAACCGGCAATGCTTTAATGTTGAAATGACAGCAGGAGGTCATGTTGTCTCGAGGTCCTAAAACTTGGAAAAATGCCCAGTGTAGAACCCATGAGGAACTTTTTCAATTTTATTTAAAGGCAGAGAGGCCACCGTACCATTCCAAAATTTTCAGTAAACAATCCTAATGAGCTTATTGCTTATGCCACTATCTATTCTTTGAGAATTAGCCATGGGATAACTACTCATATAGTGAAAGAGGAAAAAAAGAGGGGGTGGGATCGAGAGGCAGAATAAGCAAAATTTTTGATTTTGCTTGAAAAAGTACTCTCATGTTTTATGATTATGCTTCTCTCTAATTTATGTCCCTTAACCTAAAATCTACAACTAATAAAATATAACTCACTATGTAACACACAACACAATAAGTAAAAATGTAAAAGTACAAGTGTGTTAAATAGAAGCTGACCAATTAACACACCAGCTGACCAATTAACACAGCATTTTCAAGTGGAAAATGAAATAAATACTGCTCTTAATTAAGAGGGCTAATGTTAATATTAAAAAACAAAAATAAAATAATAATGTTTTTGTTGGGGACCCAATTACAAGGTCAAAGAACCAGGACCAGCCAGTGTTTACTCTCTCCATGCATTTCAGATAGTGAGGTCATCTGGACATTGGCCACTAGTACTCATCTTAGTGGATAAATGGCTTGTTTCCCAAGAGAGCAGGCATCCCGAACCTGAACTGAACTCAGAGATTTACTGGTAGCCAATGAAATGCTCATTTCTATTGCTAAGTGAGACATTTATTAAGTGATTCCCTCCCACATTTTACTACTTTTTTTGCCACAGTTGTGGCAACAACTACAGTGTGGAATCACTGCAGTTGTTTAGTTAGTAACACCATTGTTAAGTAAATCTGGCTTCCCCTGCTTGTCAGAAGGTCTCAGAAGGTGAGGACAGGACATAACTGTCATAAATATGAACCAATTGTCAAGCAACATTTGTAAGCTTGATCAAACGTCATTGTAACTTTGAATAGTCACTAAATGAATTGTTGTAAGTTGAGAACTACCGTACCTGTAATGCCATTTCAAGACTCCCAGAATTTCTCCCATGCTCAAGTTTAGAGAAGGGTAAAACTTCTGTTTAGTTTGGAAAATAATGCAATATGCAAAATATTTAATAGTTTTAGGACAAGATTTTAAAAATCAGATTGCAGAGAAAGCAGAACCAATGGATTGTATATATTGGTGCTCTGGATTTTAATTTTTAGGTTTAATGACATTTGGGATGTCAAATGTGGATTATGGGTTTTCCTTATTGTGTCAGGTTCCTCATTTTTAATAAATGATAACATAATCTTGCTTAGTTCATAATTCATTATAACATAATCTTGCTTGGAAATATGGAATCTGCAGAATTTGACTTATTTTATTTGTTTCAGCTTTTGTTTTGTTTTTTAAATAAATCCATGTTTGTACAGTTAAGATCTGAACAAAATGCTACTCTGTGAGAGTGATTGTCTTGAGCATGCTTATCTGTGGGTATCTCTGCCCAAGAGAAAAAAAAATGTGACAAGAATGATGGAGATGAATGTCCAGGGTGATCACTTGATTTTGTTTTATCCAGTCTCCTCCTTCAAGTGGTTGATCACCCACATCCAACCTGACATATCTGGAAAATAAAGATAGTTCTGGAGGTCAACAGCATAGTAAACCTTCAGAATTTTTAATGGAACGAAAACATTGATACCCTATCAAAAAGTTCTAACTAGAATTAAGGTGAAATTTCCTGATTGAGAATTATTAATCAAGGAATGGCTTCGCCTCCAGAAGTTGTGGGTGCTCCATCATTGGAAGTTTTAAAAAGAGATTGGACAGTTACCATATTTGTCTGGAATGTTATAGGCTCTTCTGCTCAAGCAGAGGTGGGAGTAGAAGACTTCCAAAGTCCCTTCCAATTCTGTTATTCTGTATTTTATTCTGGTAATCCACCATTGCTCACATGTTTTCTTCCATTGTAAAAGAAATCTGTGCTTTTTCATCCTCATGATGCTTTAGAATTTCCTTAAGGTTTGGGGTGTGTGTGTTCTTTTTACCTTATTTTATTGCCATAAATGGCAATGTGCTGGTTTTTTTTTCTCCTCCTGACATGGATATCTCTATCATTTGCAGCTTCCCTAGCTGGTCCTGCATCTTATCAGAAGAAAAATCCCGTGAAAGACAGTCTTTGTAGTGTTTCCCCACAGGACATAACTGAAGTATCAGAAGCCAAGGAGGCCGCAGTCTCCTCAAGGGAGATCACACAGTGAAAAGCAGCAAATTCCTTAATATTGAACCATTTAAAGAGTCAAAAAGAGAGCGAGCCTTGTAGTTCACAACATAGTGATGTAAGAATGTGAACGCCTGGTGTCTGCTTTTGTTTTCTAACATTTGACTTGATACTGTTGGGACTCATCTACCTGGAAATCTCAATTCTAATTTCCCCCCAAACAGTTAAATACATATTTCTTAAAGGAATAGGAATTGGAAAGAAGTTTATTTAGAAACCATATATTTCATGAAATAGGTTAAAAAAAAAGGTAATATCAGCTTTCCTCTGTTCTCTTGTGTCCCTTTGTTTGTACCACCTACACTATTAATTCGCCAAAGGCAGATCCACTATGTTTCCCTTCAGGAAATAGAATTTTTGGACATTTTTATTTTTCAGCAGACAGGTGGGACAGTAGGCTTTCAGTCTTCAGCCCACACATATTACCATTGGGGAGAAGAGATTTTTCATTGAAATGCCAGTTAAGCTGGAACAATGCTACATTTTAATAAATATGCAACAGGGTATGCCAATATGCTCTCATGATACAAAATGCACACACACCCATACTCATATTTATTTAATTTCTGAACCACCCCTAAGTAACTTTGCAATACTTTACTAACACTTTTTGGAATTTCTGTCTATTGGGGATAAAACATATAGCAATATGTGTAGGTCCATTCTGGTTTGATTTAGCTTTTCTGAATAATTATGTTAGCTTTTATATATTATAATTCTACTAATCAATGAGTGGACAAATGTATTAATATTGGCTTAATTTTGTCATTGTCATTCTCCTCCTCTTAGTATTTATAATTATTTTATTTATTTTTATTTATAACATTTATATCCTATATTTTAATTATTGACAAGACAAAATGGTTGCAGGGAACATGGTAGCCAGCTGTAGACTATTCAGATCAAAAGAAAATTGGACATTCTAAACCCACCGTAAACACCCTAAATCAAATTAGGAATGCCATTATTGTATGATCATTTAAAGAAAAATAAGTCAGCATGTAAACTCATTGTAAAGTTTTAAAAGCTAGAGCTGGGGGTGTTTTTATTAGAACTAGTAATAATAACATGAAAGAGAGATTGTTGTAGTCTTCAGCCAGAAAAATGTTGGAAAAAACAAGGGAAGAACATTTAAAGTTAAGTCAGGGGTTTAAACAGTCTAAGTCTGTTGCTTGTGATAATAGGCAAGTCTGAAATTGGCAATGGACAAGGACAGAATCTCACATTTGTTTTCATGCTTTATAATTATTCAGATGCTATACATACCATTCAGGTTTATTTCTTTATGCCCTTCTTAGTCAATGTAAGTCATGGGTGGAAGGCAGAAGATTAAAAAGCAGAATGAACTGAATCAAATTTTGCTCATCTTGCAAATCTTTAATAATTCTTTTAATAATTCTCTCAATAGAAATTCAAACACTTCCCCTTGTGAGTCCATTGGAGGACCAGATTGAACTGGTCCTGCAGAAGGGGCAGCTACCAACAACCCCAAGGTAACAGAGTATGATTGTAATATTCCCCAATTCCAGATCTAACAATGTCTCCCATTGTGAGCTGCCCCAGTATCTTAATATTCATTTAATAGGAGCTGCTATGATCAATTTGCCTTTTTAAATCGACACGTTGCCTTTGGTGTTGCAAAGATTGGATGCCTGTATGATTCCATATTGTTTATCTAACGGTGAGAGAAATGCCTTTCAGTTATAGGGAATTATTTTCTGCTCTCTGCAAAAGTGGCTGACTTTGCTGCACACATGGAAGTTTTAATCATTATATTTAAGCAGCCCTGGGAGAGTTCCCACTCCCACCCCAACATGGAAACAAGGTCTACATTACTTATTACGTGGGTCAGATTTCAAGAAAGCCAGGGAAACATCTTGAAAACAGCAAAAATGTAATTTGCAAAAGAAAACAATCCAAGCATTACTGCCAAAGAGTTTTTCAACAGGAAGGAAGAAAGAATTTCATTTTCCCCTCACACTCAAAATAAATGTACTGTGTATTTAATTTGTAGTTTAAGTTTTTCAGGAAACATTCACCGGTCAGGGGGTTTAATGCATTGAAGTCATGATATATAGAAATTCCTTGTATGTCTAATCACACTTGGCCAATAAAGTATTCTATTCTATTCTATTCTATTCTATTCTATTCTATTCTATTCTAAATATCTCATCTTTACAATAATTGTTGATAGCTCATATTACTTACATGACCTTCCTACATATCTACCATAAAGGATTGTGCTGGTCCAAATTCTGGAATGTACCTCACTTACAGCAGGACAGCGGAAATCAAAGTGTATTACATTGTTACAAAGGAAAGACAAATAATACGATTTCATACATCAAAGTTCCATCTGTTGTTTAGATCTTTTAATTTTAATTTTCAAATAGTTACTTTAGGAATATCTTACTTTTTCCAGTTTCCTTTTTTATCACCTTTGTATTATAGGTTTTGTTTTATTCTTTTTCTTTAATGTAGTTATATTAAAACATGTAATAAAATAAAATAAAGAAATAATAACATGACTTAGGATGAAACTGAAGTGAGGGGATATTTTAGAGATTTGTGTGGGAATGAACTGGAATAAATGCTGTAAGTGCTGAAATCCAAGGGGGGCAAAGGAAAACATAAATGCAATGAGAGTGGTGAAAAATGAGACTATAGGTGTAGATGGTCATTGTAGAAATATGGTTGTGGTTTGCTTATGGAGAGGCTGTGCATCTTGGTGAAGACTGCATCTGTGTTTGACAATTGGAAGAATGTTATGATTGCTCTTTTAAATGATTGTGCACAACATTTGGCCAGTCGGTATTCTTAAACTATTTTACATTGCTAATCCCAATGGTAAAATCAAAAGCTGATTTGATATTAAACAGTAAAGAAATCTAAAAGAATAATAGATTGGGAAAAGAAATTGATAAATATCTAGACTCATAAGAAAAATTTGAAGAGTGACCTTTTGGTTTTCATAAATATGGCTGTAAATCCACTAATTAATGCCACCTCTTAAATATCTTTAAATGTAATAAACATTCACAGCACAAAGCTTTACTTTGTTGAGTATTTCCAGGGAGAAGAAGCAAAGAAAGAGCTGTGAGATGCTGGATCGGCTGAGTGTACCATGAACATATTGCTATTATTAATGCAGGCTTTTCAGGCACAACCCTTGCAACAGCTGTCCTCCATCTCCAGCACATATTTGTCTTTCTCTTTCACTGTTTTGTCATCATTGGCAGATGGCAGAAGGAATCTTAGGTGGAGCAGTTCTTTTAGCAAATTAAACAATGACCCAAGGTTTGCTCATTTCTTCCCTCATGATTTCAGATTTCCATTTATTCAGCCTGGTTTAAGCAAAACCTCTTTGCTGTGAAGTACAAAGAGAGGGGGCATAGAAGCCACTGGATCTACAGGTGGACCAGTTCTCAGAAGCAGACAAAATGATTGTCAAGAGTTTATTCATGAATTGGAATAGAGCATGGTAACAATGTCAGCCAATGAATAGGCATAGCAACTAAATCAGCCAATAAAGATAATATGGAAACTGAAACTAGATGTAGCCTAGGCTGGAAACTGAAACTAGAAGTAGCCTTGGAGTGGCTCTATATTAAGTTCTGCAACTCTGCAGCTATGTGGAGATCTGAGTCTCTCTATTGAAATGAAACTGCTTCTGTCCTCTTGCTTGCCTGCTGAACTAAAGTAAAAGAGAAACTAACTTGCTTGCTTGCTGAAGACTGAACTTGTAACATGTTGCTGTCTGAGTTTGCTCCATATTGGAGAAATCTACAACTGGTTTGTAAAATCTTCTTCTTATGTTTATGAAGACATTAAATGAAGCATCAGCCATCTGTATTTATTTTTCTGGCGCTGAATTAATGCTGCAAAACTCTGGACAATGATGTGGTTTGAGTCAATCTTTATTCAAGCTGGTTGCCTGATTACTCTATCAGTCATTCAGTTTAGCCACTGCACAGGGATGAATCTTGCACATTATAAGCCCATTCATGAGGGTTTGCAATTAAAGAATGCTTAAGAATGTAAAGACGTTCGGTAGTGACCTAAGTTTGTTTTCAGGTGCAATTCAAAGTACCGATTTTCAACCACAGAGTTCTTGTATTAAACTTAAAGTTTAGACTTAGATACTGTTAGAAATCTCCTTTTCTTTTTAATGGCCATAACCATGAGAAGAATTGAGTTTTATTTTATTTTATTTATTTTATTTTATTTATTTATTTGTCAATTGTTTACAAGATAATAGGTATAACTAAAACATAGTTATGAATACATGAATACATATAGGAAAAATAAAATATAAAAGAAACAATAGGACAGGGATGGTAGGCACATTGGTGCGCTTATGCACACCCCTACAGGCCTCTTAGGAAAGGTGTGAGGTCAATAGAAGACAGTCTAAGGTTAAAGTTGGATATTGTGATATCTGTCATTTCACATATGAATTTGTACAGCATCCTGATTTAGAATGTGGAATAAAAACACTAGTGGATAGGATTTAAATGGGGATTAAAACCTTCTAAGTATGACTCTGTTATCAGATATGACTAAATATGCTTCCACGCATCTTTAGCTACGGACAGAAATTAACACACTCCTTCCAAATCTTCTTGAATTCAGGCCCTGTCAACTCCTTTTGTGAAGGACAGCTGCAGGGGAGACTGAGAATTTTGTCCATCAGTGGTACTGACCTACAAACTTGATCAGATACAATATGATAAATGTTTAAATTTGCTGTTCCTTTCCTTTTTATTGTTTCAGATGTCATTGTTTGTGGTTGTGTAGGAAGTTATCATCCACCCCTCTCCTAGAAAAATTGAAATAGCCTAGGAAATTTTAAAAAGGCAGAATATTTCTCCTAAAAAGAATAGTCACTCAAGAAGCAGAAACTCATCCCAGAAGCAGAATCTCACCCCCACCTTTGTTAATGGGTGGGCCATTAAGGCCCGGGCCAGAATACTTTACATAAGAAGGAACTCCAGGTAAAAGCTATAGAAATTGCCAAAAGCCCTTTTAAGGGCATAATCACCCAGCAAGGCTAGACCAAGCCTGGAACTAGGACAGCCTACAAAGTAAGACCCCCGCCCCTCGGAGTCTGACAGCTAATGGGCTTCGTTTCTTGCACGGGAGCAGGAGGCACTGGGGTGGGCCCCAACAGAGGTTATATGGGGGTCTCTCAGCTTCTGGTCAGCCCTTCTTCTCTTCTCTTCTCACCTTGAAGCATGTGATCATTCTTCTCTGGAACTCCAGGCCATGTGGCCCTGTACACCATTAAACCTTCCAAGCAGCCTCCATGTTTCCAGTGTCTTTTTCCCCACTTGGAACTGAACCCAGAAGGATATTTCTTTCAACATCTGTATTAATTCTGTTGCTTCAAAGATTGAGAACAGGTGGAAATACAATAATAAAGTAAGTAAAAAAGTAAATGTGAAAATAGTTGCAACCCTGATTCAAAGGTGTATTACTTCCTAGGCTAAGCCACTCTATGCACTAGAGTTTGCAGTGAATGATTGAAACTGTGAGAGACTTTGCTGGGGCCAAGCAGTTAGCCCAAAAGCAATCCCTCCACAAAAGGTGTGGTCTTTGTTATCAACTAGCTTCATTAGCTGCTATAATTCATCCTATCAACCCACTGCTGAAAAAGTAGCAGCTTCTGCCCAGTGTCAGAATTAATTCTTTCTAACTTTGATTTCTCCCTTGTTACAATACCACTTATAGTACACTTGAAGAAGAAAGTCTCAAATGCCCTATTGTGGAGAATGCATTAGTGACCATGTTAATATTATGATGATCTCTCAGCAATCCTAGATGGAAGAAATAGAGTACCAGTTTAAATCACAAAGCAGAAGTCAGGGAATCCATCATTATTAATCTTGCTGTCAGATTTAATAGTGGGGACATTACCTCACTCGGCACTCACAGAAAGAGCTGCCAAAAATGATGATGTCATCATCAGCAGGCACCTCTGACCAGGATTGCAGCCATTAAGCTTAGCACAATGTGTAAACTGGGCTGTTATGACTCATTCAAGACATGAAAGGGTTTACACACACATACACATGCACACACACACACACACACATACACACACAATCTTCTCATCCCTATGCACAGTATGTATCTTTAATCTCAGGTCCTCTATTAGAGGGCCTGGGAATTTGAGGGTTCTATACCATATGTTAGCTGTTTCTAGCACTTTACTCTTCTGGACAGAAAACTGTGATATAAGTCTTAAGATCTGTTGGAGCCACTTTCCTAGCTTAGGAGTTTCTTCCACCACTGGGACCACTTTGGACTTTACTTTCCACATCTTCTCTAGTTTTTCTTTCAGGCAGTGATACTTCTCCAGTACTTCTGGTCCTTGCCTACTACTATGATGCCTGGTTGAATGGCCAGTACTTGTCTATATGTCTGTTTGGATCTGGTTCTTATCCCTGTTGCTCTCCATGACTATTTGTGGGACCACCCATCTGACTTGTGAGAGTCTAGCCCATCCTCTACTGTATGTTAATGCACACCATGCTAGCTACTTGGTTGTGCTGCTTAGTATGTACTGTTTCTGCAAGCATCTCACACTCTACCACTATATGTTGGACTGTCTCTGAGCCTGCTCTGTACACTCTTCACCTCAGATCCTGCGTGGTATGGTGGACCTCTTCTATGGATCTGGTTCTTAGTGCCTCTTCTTGTGCTGCTAAAACCAGGGTCTTAGTGCTGTCTTTTAGTCCAGCACTTTCCAGCCACTTGTAGAATTTCCAATGTCTCCTACCTCAGCTATCTCTAGATAGTATATCCCATGTCTTTCTTTGTCACTTTTTTTTGGCTTGATCTTCCTTCCATATCTCTTGCTGCCCCAAGCATTTTCTCATCAGCTCATCTTTGGGTGCCATGTTAAGTGATGTATTCCTGGATGCTTCAAGTTTCATACAGGACGGTGGCCTTGACATGCACCAGAACTTTCCTAACCTCTTTTAAGCTGGTGTACAGTCTCTGGGTGTTGGACTTGGGTAGAAAACTCTGTACCTTGTGAGGAAGTTCTGGGTCTTCACATTGCCAGCCTCCATGTACTGTTTTTGTCAGCTCAGTATACTGGTAAGGTATCTGATGATGTACGTGTGGCTGTTATGTATCTTGTTTTTCCCATTGCACTGGATCTTTGGTACCTGTCTTATCCTTTGGCAGTACTTGGATGTTGCTTCTTCCTTGCTTCCTCATTATAATTCCTATGGGATTATAGGATACCTGTAGCTGGTCTGTATACTATTTGGCCTGGTGGTATGTCCATCCCATCAGCTATCTTCCCTCTTTTTATTAGCACCAGGAATAGAAGGAGAAGTCATGTGCCATTCTTCACTTGTTTATTGCACTTGTGGAGGAATGTAACAATATTACTGACTTCTAATTCAGCACAATGGAAAATAAAGGATATAAAAATTTTCCTTGCTTAACTGGCATGAACAAATAACAAAGGATCCTGCATTTGTTCCCTTTGGGGCATTTAGCAAATTAAAAGGATAGGTCAGATAAAGATGAAATATTGTGAAATTCTGTGACCAATAATCAAAAAATGCTACTGAATAACTCTGAAGACTTAATGTTAATCTCTTTTGGAAGATACATTTCCTTATTTAATGCATATTCCACAACAGCCTATATGATGAAATTGTCCATTTTTTATTTATTAAATATATATGCTTCCCATCTCATGGTTCAAGGCTTAGTGGGTAGCTTAGTGAAACTCACTTTTTTTCAAAATGATTTTATTGCTTTTCTTCTTCAGAGCTACAAAACAGAAAGCATCATTTCTAACATTTATTATCTAAGAGATACAGAAAGTGAGTTCTCAGTTCTTATCTTATTATTTTCAGGCAACAATTTCCTAATGCTCATTCTACAGGTGAAAAACTTATATTTGGCTGACAAGGGACTATTAAGGTGGATTTGCTCAATCCTGACACCACTGACGAGCAAATCTGCCATATCACACACACATACATACAAATTGCAGAGTTATTCAAGTGCAGGCAGTTTATAGAATAATGATGGGTATCCATGGTGAATAAGGCAAGTGACATCACACATGTCATGACTTTGCCATACAAATGGAATGAATTATATATTTGGGTCAGTTAACATTTTGCATGACAATGCTGTCCTAGCTTGTATTAAATGCCTACAAATGTAGGCATTTGTAACTGAGAACCTAAATGTACTTGAATGGCACATGTGGCCCCATTCTTAAAGACACCATGCAACTCCAAAACAATGCTAACTGCTGCAGGTTTAGGTCAATGTTACAAAATGAAGTTGTTTTAATAAATCTTCCATGCTAATGAAATGGAAATTAAAGAAAACAAGGTACTCCTTGTTATTGTTTCTGTATTGCAACACAAAACAAGAGAATAGCAAAAGCAGTTTACAGAATCAGCATATTGCCCCCAACAATATGGGTCCTCGTTTTACCAACTTTGGAAGGATGGAAGGCTAAGTTAACCTTGAGCCAGTCAGGGTCAAACTGCTGGCAGTGAACAGTGAGTTAGCCTGCAATATTGCACTCTCTACTGCACCAGCATGTTTTTATTCTATGTGGCAGAAGATTTTCTATGGCTCCTTAGATGATGTTGGCATGAGAAGGTGATTCAGAAACAAGAGCTTAAGTTTCCTCTCTGGCCTTTTCATTTCAGGGAGAAACTGGTCTGTAGTATTTTTCATATATGAAATAATAGTTCTCCAAAAATATATCAAATTTATATGTTGCCTTTTATACAAGGCAACATGTATAGCCCTCAACTTAACCCCATAACATATTGACTCCTATGTCAGATGAACAGTCGCTTTCCTTGACTGTCTCTACATTTTCCCTATATTTAAACTGTAGCTTTAATGATACCATTTCAGATGTTCTCTTTCCATTTTCTTTCATCAAATGCCACTGATGATCCAAATGTTAGCCTTTGACATCTACACCCTAGACAAAGAAAGGAGCTTCACTTTGGGGCTTTCAATTTGATGACTTATTAGGTAAGAAATCTGATATCCAAAGAGATTAGCCTGCAATTCGGAATCCATACTATATGGTTGTCCTTCCCCTCCTCTCTGCCTCTGCTTCATTTGTTTGACACATACTCTTTAAATACTAGAATATGTTTTCTCTAGGGCAGGGAGTACCTTTATGTACATCATCTTCACACTGCCTGCTGTCCTGAGGCCCTGAGGCCTGCTTGGGGTCCTTAGGTGCTACTGCACTTCGAATAATAAATGAATAATGCACGAGAATTTTACCTCCTGGGCCTACCTCCAAATATAACTGTAAAACGAGACAAACAAGGTATTCACAGAGTTGCCAGAATCCCATGTGGGCAGCATCATAACTGCTCCTGGGCTTATACAGTTTTTGCATGAAAGAGTAATTGAAGAAGGATTCATGTAAGTGAACGAAATGCTTTGAACAGAGGGGCAAAGCCAGAGATTTCCACACTGGGGAAAACGTTCAAACACAGCTTGCATAAACTCAGATCCATTTACCTTTCAAACATCTATAAATGAACTTTCTCCCCATTTCTGCTACTAAGGGATATATCTTTTTTGGGTGGAAAGTGAAAGCTCACAACACTGCTATTTCTCTTTTTGGTTTTCATTCTTTGGTGTTCTAATCACTCAAATAGACTCAAGACTAAATAGGGAAGGGGGGTAATGGTGAAAGTGAATGTGATGTGAATGATAAAAATAAGAAAGATACAAGCTTGTTAGAAATTGAAGTATTTTGGAAAAAATGCATTAACGTTCAAGTTTCTTCAGTCAAGACTCACCTCTTGACCCTTTCTTACAGGAATTATGAAGTCATAATGGGGGTGGGTGGATTGTATAGTTTGGAAATATCCCAAGTGTGGGATGAAGCCAACTTGAGCTGTGTGATCTCAACAGCGAGAATATTAGCCATGTTATAATTATGTATAATTTTACAGATGACACAGTACCTCTGTCACAAATGTTTTATACAAATTCAGCAACTTACTTGTTCTTTTCTTATGTAAAACCAGAAATTATTAGATAGGTCAAGTATCATCTTTATGATCAACTGGAATAGGACAGTGATTCTGTGCATCAAAAGTATTCTCAAGTGAAGCACAAGGAATTTGTGAATGCTCCAACATAAAATGTCAGCATCACATTGGGAGTTCCTTGTCTGTTTGCAATATTGAAAAATATGGATCTAATAATAAAATGGCTCAGACTACAATAAATAACATATTCAGCCTACATTAAATCATTATACCAGATTCTTTATCTAAACCTTGAAGGTTTTTTTTTTAAAACAAGCTTGCAAGTGGCTATTTTAAAATTCGATAATCAGGATACATGCATGCTTGGGATGTAGGTTATATATAAAGGCTAAACAATTGGTTTGCAATTTGTTTGTAATTTGCTTGGTTAAACACGAGTTGCTCTTACTTATTACTGTGCAGATTATAGGAAATGCTATGCCTCAAAGAGGAAAATAGGTTTCGGGTTTCAATTTCAATTTTGCAATAGAAACCTGTGGTTCTGATAATCAAAGGTTGAACTGATTGCTTTCATGAGCGAAAATGCTGATTAGCCAGATAAATAGGTATACTCCAAAACCCACCACCCACTAGTACCTGGTAACTCCTACAATCATATCTGATTGTCATCCCATTGATTTAAACATCTGACTCTAATTCTCCCTTCAAATGAACTAATACTCCTAGAAGTTCACACATTTTGCCAAGTAATGGGATTCTACCTTAGTCGCTACCGGTTCGGTGGGTGATTGCGCATGTGCATGTGCACCCCTAACACGTGTGCACATGCATGTACCTAATAAGTCAGTCAGCTGAGAGGATGAAAAAACAAAAAGCTAGAAGCGACTCTCCAACCCTCCCATGCTCTTTTCAGTGTTTTTATCCTCTCAGCTGATCGGAGGCTTTTTTATTCTACCTGTTGGGTCAAACTGGTAGTGATATTTACTATCAGTTCAGTAGAACCGGGCCGAACTGGTAGCATACCACCACTGACTTTGCCCCATACAAACGTTTCTCTTTGGATCATTTTCCTTAATAAATTAATGAGAAGTTATTATGTTTTTGTTTAGACACATTTTTTTAATTGGGTTCTCTTTATCTAGTTTTAGGACATGTGAACAACAGATCACAAATACTGAAAATTAAAAAAAAAAATTCACAAACTATTAGTGAGTGTTACAATTTACATCCAAGCATATATTGCTTTAGAGAAAGGAAACTGCAAGGATGACACGGAGTTAAGGCTATGTGTGTTGTAGATTTTTATGTATTAAATTAAAGTTGGGATTGGTTGTTAAATAGATTTCCCATGTCTTCATTCCAGCATACATGAGGAGTCTGTTTGTTTTAGACATTTAGAGACCAAGGCTCGCTTACATGATAGAGAAGTTTGGGGATTCTTGCCAGTCTAGTTGTTACTGAACAGAATCGTGTCTGTTGCAATGCTGTGAATATGAAATCATGGGGGAAAAAAAAACTAGTTAAAAGTCAGCTGTCTGAGTGTTTGATCTGGAATAAATGTTCTCACAAACAGAATTTGAGATATGCAAGGAAACAATTCAAATCCCTTTGTCTCGCTGTATTTCTCAAAAGCAAAGATTATCATTATGTACTATATCTTTATTATTAAGGCTTCCATAAGTGACACAAAAAAAATCACAGTATTTAAGTATCTTTTAACGCAAGGGTTAAAAACATCCAGCCTATAGACATAAATAATATAGCTTCATCCTACGGGGGTAACTAAGATTTTGCATCCCCATAGACTAGGCCAATGTGGTCTCGTGGAAATATATGAAGATATCCAGTGATACACTGTTATAAGAGTGGTGGTGGTGGGCTTCCCCAAAAAGGGTCTGACCCAGAGACCCTGTAGATGGCATTCCCTCAGGGAAAGGACCAGAGGTGGGATTCAGCAGGTTCTGATCAGTTCTGGAGAACTGGTAGCAGAAATTTTGAGTAGTTTGGAGAACTAGAAAATAACATCTCTGACTGGAGATTTTACAATATCCTTCCCCTGCCTCGCCCACCAAGCCATGCCCTCAGAACCGGTAGTAAAAAAAATGGAATCTCACCACTGGAAGGGACTCTCAGTAGAAGAGGCTGGGAAGGAATAGAGCCAATCCACAGAAGGCAGTCCTGTAGGTATCCAGCCTTTGTAACTTGTAGAGCTTAGCAATCAGGCTCTTGAATTATACCCAGAAGCTAACTAGCTGTCAATGAAGCAATGTTATTTGAGCAAATGTTATTCATGGCTACTACTATGTGGGTAATGGTTTTTACTCAAATGAAGCTTCCAAAAGATCTTTAGTGAGAACATTTAATAAGTGGAATGGCTTACTTTCAGAAGTCATGGGTGCTCCAATACTGGAGGTTTTTAAGAAGACATTGGTCAGCCATTTGCCCGGAATGATACACGATCTTCTGCTTGGACAGGGGGTTGGATTAGAAGATCTCCAATGTCCCTTCTAATTTTGTTTATATTCTGTATTCTTCAAGAGCATACAGATAAATAGCACTAATCCAATTTTGAAGTGACAAGGTATAAGTGACTATATAAAGTTCTTGATCCAGAAATCATTGAAGTTGATGCATAAATTGTATAAAGGATCTCCTGGACATGACTTTCACCTGATCTTTTAGGAGGAGCTATATGTTCAGGAGAACTTCTAATATGCAAGCCAATTCTACACAGGGAAGTGTGATTCATCTCAGATTAAATGTAGAATATTTTCATATTCATTGAGCTCTAGAATCTACATTTGGTCTTGCTAGGATTCAGCTTACATTTTTTCACTTCCAAGAACCAGATCAGGATTTTCATTATAATGCCTGTTCATCCAAGGTATGGATGAGTAACTGGGAATCATCCCCATACAGGCAACAGCTCAGTCTGTACTAATTAATATCACCTCCCCCCACCAATTTTGTTTTTTAAACTTCTATGTTTAATCTCCCCTACAAGGTGATTCTGGGTGGCTTCTATTTCATTTAGATATTAAAGAGTAGGGTGAAAGGGCACAGACCCATCAAAACCTAGACTCCAAGAAGAGGATAAAGGGCTAGAAGGTTTATTTATATGTGTACATATGGTTTTAGTTTTCATTGTTTTTAATTAATAGTGTGCAGGTTCCTTCCACAGAATTTTAGGCAAAAACCTGTATCTTCTGACGTTAACTTATGTTATCAATAAACATAATATAACATTTGAGTGTGTAACTCAGATCAGTCTGAACTGAAGAACATTCTCCCCATAAAAAGATTCTGTTTTTCAATCAATAATATTTATTGAATCTCTTCCCTTTATTTAACATAATTCCAACAGATAAAGTATATGAACATTTAACCCTGAAAACTAAACTATAGATATATTCCTTATGAACCAATGGGACATCATCCAGAATTTCTAATGCTCTGGACAAATCAGAAAAGACCATTGTATTGTTTCATCTTATAAGATTTCTGAACTAATAAACAATCCCAAAACATATGAAACAAGATCCCCCAAACCCAGAAACTCTTGAACATTAGTCACAAAATCCAGCCCCATTCCCATGGTTCACTGATTAGCTTTGAAACTGGGATGCACTCCCATAAATTTGGGCCTGTTTAAAGTTGGGCGGGGAACCATTCATGTTGGCTCCAGTAATTTTCCAAAACTACCAAGTTCCTCCCTCTTCTGGCATTTGTGCCCAGAGTTTCTTCCTCACTACTGGCGTCAGCTGTGCACAACTCAACTGCAGCTATTCAAGAAATATTTCATACGTGCATAAGTGCTTGCATATATTACAGAGTAACACACTTGAATCCATGGGATTATCACAGAAACTGATGAATTAAATTATATATGCTTTAATGAAATGTTCTAGCTTATATAGAGTTGGAGATATTTTATATAGAGTTGGATACATTGGATTGCATTATTTTAATGCCTCCCTTTGCAGAAAAAATACCGAGTCAAATAATATTTGCTAATTCAGAAATATCTCAGCACTATTAGGAGCTGCACATGTAAATTCCCTCATGTGTGAAGCTGAGGAAGAATATATCTTATGATGTGACATGCCAGCAAGCTACTCATGCCAAGAGCACAACTGAAAAATGTCTTTCTTGAAAAGATTTGGAAGAAAACTTGCAAACAATAATCCATGGCAAGGCAGGGAAAAACTCTTTCCTGCTTGTTCGCTTGCTTGTTTTAGATTTAGCATTCAAACAATCCACAGGAATTAAAACAAAAAGGATAAATGATAATTTCATGAAAGAAAAAACTTACACCTGTGTCAAACCTTGTGGAAATCATGTTCATTATACATAGAATCAAGAAGTTTTGAAGAGTTAGTGCTAGGTTAATGCCTTGATAAGACCACACTTGGAATACTGCATACAGTTTTGGTTGCCACAATATAAAAAAGATGTTGAGATTCAAGAAAGAGTGCAGAGAAGAGCAACAAAGATGATTAGGGGACTGAAGGATAAAACATATGAAGAATGATTGCAGGAATCGAGTAGGTCTAGCTTAATGAAACGAAGGACCAGGTATGACTGATAGCAGTATTCCAATATTTGAGGGATAGCCACAAAGAAGAGGGAGTCAAACTATTTTCCAAAGAACCTGGGGGCAGGGCAAGAAGCAATGGGTGGAAACTAATCAAGGAGAGAAGCAATCTAGAATTTAGGAGAAATTCCCTGACTGTTAGAACAATTAATCAGTGGAATGACCTGCCTCCGGAAGACACGGATGCTTCAACATTGGAGGTTTTTAAGAAAAAATTAGGCAACTATTTGTTTGAAATATTATAGGATTTGCTGCTTGACCAGGGACTTGGACTAGAAGACCTCCCAGGTCCCTTCCAACTCTGTTATTCTGTTATATTAGGAAAGTACATTTCATTTCATTAAAAAAAAAACCCATATATTTTGAGTTCTACAACTAAATTTTTATGACTTTCAAGTGAGAACCATGAATAATCCACATACATATACAGCATAACAATACAGCAAGTGAGAGATGACAGATAGAAAGAGGTTTTATGGGATCCCATTGCAGCTTTTTTTAGTTGTGGCAGGCACATGGTCATCCACACAGGTAGAGTAAAAAAAAGTTCAAATGGTGTTTACAATAGCACAATAGAAGTCTCACCCCTCTTGAGCCTGTCATCTGCACCTCTATAACTGTCTGGTTTGGTTCTGCAACTCAACAGGACAGACACAGACTTCAGAGAGTAATTAAGACTGCAGAAAAAACAATTACTGCCAACCTGCCTTCAATGGAGGACCTGTATACTGCACGAATCAAAAAGAGGGCTGTGAAAATATTTACAGATCCCTCACATCCTGGACATAAACTGTTTCAACTCCTACCCTCAAAACGACGTTATAGAGCATCGCACACAGAACAACTAGACACAAGAACAGTTTTTCCCGAAAGCCATCGCTCTGCTAAACAAATAATTCCCTCAGCCCTGTTCAACTATTTACAAAAGTCTGCATTACTATTACTATTAATCTTGTCATCACTCCTTATCACCCATCCCCTCCCTCTTGTGACTGATGACTGTAACTTTGTCGCTTGTATACTTACAATTTATATTGATTGTTTTCTAGTATAATTGATTTCTTATTATACTCTGTGACTATCATTAAGTGTCATACCTTATGATTCTAGACTCCTGATGAATGTATCTTTTCTTTTATGTATACTGAGAATATTCACACCAAGACAAATTCCTTGTGTGTCCAATCACACTTGGCCAATAAAGTTATTCTATTCTATTCTATTCTATTCTATTCTATTCTATTCTATTCTATTCTATTCTATTCTTTCACAGACATTGACACAAATGTAAAAGGGATGAGGCTTTGATTACTGCCATCCTGTTTTTTTTAACCCTGCCACAGATGATCTTGTGCAGAGAGATTATATATGCTCATCTGTGTTCTGAAAGAACTTTTGAAGGAGGTATGAGAAAAATCACCCAACCCTAAAATTATTCACAACTACAATACTTTTAACTATTTCACAGAGGCCATGCACTTCCATGACCATATTTCACTCTCCTTGTGAAAATAATAGTGGACAAGCAATTTATATTACATGTTGATGTTAATGCAGCAATTCCAGTCCTTGTTGAATTTCCAAATTAATGTGCTGCTGAGAAACAACTAAACAGGATGTCTTCCCATTTTTTCTCTTCAGTTGGCACACTGGAGTTTTGCTGGTGGGCCCAGTCTAGCAAAATTGGCAATTAAACATAGACTCAAGAGTAGATGACAGGAAGTAGCAATCTTCTTTAAAACTAATATCCAGCTGAAAATTTCACTGCATAGTCGACTTAGAAAACCTTTTTGTTTTTACAAAACCTGCTGGGACCTTTTTTTTTTTTGGGGGGGGGGGAAATTCAATTATTTTATTATTGTATATCATACTCTATTTACCATAAAATCAAGAAATGCAGGTGGGAAAAGTACAATACACAATGACAACAGCATGAAAATTAAAAAAATTAGAAAATGTAGTATAATATTACAACTGCCTGTGTAAGGTAGGATTTTTCCAGTATCAGGATGCTGGCATTACCTCCTCCTCCTCCTACCTAACAATGCCTCTGAGGAGGAGGAAGATTGTAAATTGCAGGCAGCGTCTTATGAAATGGGATGGTTCAGTTATAAATAGATTATTTTGGAAAGTGCCTTTTAATGAAGATAACTAAGTAGTAAAATAAACCAAAACCAGCCTCAAATATCCAATAGCTTAAGCAAAAGAACAGTTTCAAAAAAGAATCCTAGAATTTGTGCAGTTGACTGGGGAATTCTGGGAGTTGATGTCCACACATGTTAAAGTTGCTGAGATTGAAAAACATAGGATTAAAGTGTTGGATTAGGAGGATGGAGAACTGGGTTCTAATCCATCCTCGTTCATGGAATCTGACTGGGTATCTTAAAGCTAATGATTCTCTCTCAGCCCAATCAATTTCACAGGGTTGTTGTGGGGAAAAAAAATGGAAGGAGGGTTTCCATATATGCCACTTGAACTCCCAAATGAAAGTGGTACATAAATTTAACAAACAACAACAATATATCCATTGACAGGACTTTGTTGGGTAATGTTTCTGAATAGAGATGAATAAGGATGTGCACAGCTAACCTAAGTAGTTTGTCATTCTGCTAACAAAAGCTCCAGACTGAGGTAAAAAATATACCATAACACACAGAATATTGAAAAAAAAGGAAACAACATAAGGATATGGGCTCTCGGGTTTCATTGTTATTGTGTTGGCATGGAAATATGGCATGTCGCATGGAAGAAAATGGTACCAACAAGCTATTTTCAGTAGTATTATGCTGGTGCTCTGTGAGTATGCGGTAATGTTGCAGATGCTCCCACAGGTCAAAAGGTCAAGATGGCAACTGTGCCACCATGACTGATGCTTTGCCTTCTTTTTTATAACATTGCATATTTAAAAAGTGGTAGGTCATCAATCATGCAGTCGCAGCTACCATATTGATTTTTCTGGCCCACGGACACACCCTCCAACAGAGATGCCTCTGAGTATCCAGTTGATTGCATAGTATATGAACCATATAACCTTGATCAACATGATCAGTATTCCACATAAAAGCCAGGGACTGATAGAATCATTTTTAAAAAGGTCCTAGCTTAAGTTTTATTGCTGTTAAACTGAGGGAAAACATTATCCAGTAGGGAAAATAGACCAGCAAAAGGAAGAAAAAGTCTTACCGAATAAAAATTGAGATGGCTTATGAAAAGGTAGGCCTTGTTCATTAAAATTTTGGAGTTGCTTGAGAGGCCAATCTGGGGAGAAGTTCATCTGGTTGATATGATTCAGCCAAGCTTTCCAGCAGCTTTGGCAAAGTCTCTCAAAAATTACTCCTGACCAACAGCAGTCATTGCATAAAGTAACTGGGCTTTTTTTTTTTTCAAAAAAAGAAATAAAACAGAAATAAATAGATCTAAGATGAATAAACAGTAGAATTCCATGTGTGTATGTGGGTGTGTGTCTGGATTGGAGCTGGGGCTGGGACTCTTTATTTTCTCATGCAATAACTTGAATTTGATTTTTGCAGTGAAATAATCCAGTTGGCTTAAATAATAATAGACAACCAAGAGTTCAAAACAAGATTAGTCCAATTTAGACAAATGGGCACTAACGTGAAAACTATGGTTGAACATAACACATGAAAACTGATGCACTCTGGAATAAAAATCCTGACTTCCTATACAGTACTTGGGCTCTGAATGTTAGGGTTGACTCTGGAAATGTATTCAAGCAGCTATACTCTATGGCCTTATGAAAATGGGGGCCCAGGTTCTCATCTGATTTGAAGGAGGCAAATTCTATGTGGGGTTCATTAGAAAGACACCAATTTTTATACATTTCTTGGAATGCTGGGTACCAAAGTGTATATATATTGAAAAGTAATCTTAGACAAGTGAAATGTTCAGCAGGATAGAGGTATTCACCTCTCTGGAAAAATACAATATTTGTAATTTCTTTTAAAAAAGAAAACATAATTCAGATATGGTGAATATACAAAAAAACTGCTGGGAATAAACAGAGAAGAATAGTTTTCCCCTTTCTCTCACTTGTCTTGCAGGACAAAAATGGAAGCATTCCTGACTGAGCTGGAGGTTGGACTAGAAAACCTCCAAGATCCCTTCCAACTCTGTTATTTTATACTTCTGTACGTTAGAATTACCCAAAATTCATAGTGGAAGTCCTTCCCCCTGCCTACCATCATAGTTCCAAATGCAGAAACTCCTAAGTGGGAATGTGCTACACCCTACTGAAAGTTTTTTCACTGATATTGTAGGCTATATGAAATGGAACTTTTTTTTTTCTCTTCCTTGATACCTTTGTGAAATTTACTCAGACGGTAAGTAAGGTTTTGTTCCCAAGGAAAAGAAGGTAAGGTCTTGTTCTCAAGGAAATGAAATTTTCAGATTTACCATCACAGAAATGAATGCTGTAAATGTCACCCAGTCTGACTGTAGAACATTTATTGCAGCTTTGTTCTGGAGCTATTTAATTCAAGTTTCTTACCAGTCTTCTTGAAGCTATATCTTGGAAAAGGTTATTCAGAACCAACTGTGCATCATTTGCGTCTCTTTCTGTTACCTGTTTCACAGAGAAGATAGGAGTCTTACTGCTAAGAAGAACTCTCATTCTCTGTCTGTCTATCCATATATTGTCTATCTATCTGCCCTTCGCACAATCCCCTTTCAGGATAAGCAACATTTTGCAGAGGGAAGAAAAGGAATAAGAAGCAGTGTCAAAGAAGTTAAAGGCATAAGATTGAACAAAAAAAAAAAAAAGGAAAGGAAACAGTTAATCTACTTTACCCAGTGACCCAATCACTTTTTTATATTCTCCCATTTAGATAGAAGTTACAGTTTAATTTTCCCCTTGCATTGCAGTCATTTAGAATATTGCAAAACTTTCCCAAAAAACTCATTTCCGGTTCTTCTATTTTCAGTATAAACTGGAACATAACACATTATTGTCACTAATCTATGGATTATTGCTTTCATTAAATTTACAACTCAGATATTAATTCATATTTTTGGCATACATTTTAGACTTTTCATCCATTATTGCACAATTCCCTTTGTTTTCCGCATGGTTCACCAACTCCAGTGTACAATATTGGCTATCTTATATTTCTCTTAGGTTCATAGACACCAACGTTTTTCTATCTTTCCACTGAGTTGTTAACTCATACCATTTTCTACTTATTCTACTTGTGCTTCAAATTGCAATCTTCCATTAGCTGTCATTTTGACAAGAGATCCTAGGTATTGACTTCTGCTTTCCCTCTTACTTGGTTTCATACAACACATTTTAAGAAGATAGAGAAAATATAGAGCAGTTTACCAACTTTAGTCTTATCTGTGCCAAATGCAGCATTCCCAAGAGACAGTAGGGGCAGTACTGATAAGTACTGTACTTTGGAAAGTATGACCAATGCATAACCAAAGACCAACTTCACCTCAAGCAGGCCTACAGTATTCTTCCCATGCCAAGATCTCTCATCTAGAAGTTACTTCGAAAGCCATCAGATGCATCATTCATGTATATACACATATATAAATACATAAACAACCACCCTTTCTTCCAAATAGGAGGTCCATGCTCTGTTTGGACACCCACTCAACATTTAATAATATAAATATATGTGATTTTTTAAATTGAAAATTAAAATATAAATTTAGTTATTTGAAAAAATAGGTGTAGCTTTAATATCATTGCAGTATTATATAATGATTACAATCATTGTTGCATGTAACATGAGTATTCTAATATTCCTTTTTGTTTCTTAGCATTTCTCCTTTTGGCTGTTGCTTTAGATATTATCATAAGAATCTGACTTTATAGCCTATCTGCCAAAAGAATAGCATACGTATGTTGCAAAAAGAATATCATAGTCTGGATAGGATGGCATGACATTTGGAGTTATGTTAGACAATCCAAATGTTTTCAAGTTTACCTTCCTAGCAGAGTCTTTTTGCCTATCTTTTTCTATATTCTCTTTCTATCATCTTTCTAAGATATCCACCATATCTGGGCTGCAATAATCTGGACAGGCACTAGATGGTGGCAAAGAATTAGCTTTCTCCACTGTCCCCCCACTCTTTTTTTGGTCATGTAGAGGCAATTTGGACTTTGCAGCCCAAATAAGGCACTCTCCCAACCTCTCATGGTGGGAGACTTGGAAGAAAAAAGACTGTGTGTAGGCGTGAAATTAATTTGGCTGTCTTCAACTAGTCTGTGTGGTAGTGAAGTAAAAATGCCTGGACAGGAAGGAAGTGAGAGAAGTAAAACTTTAATTCCAAGCCATCATCTCTTCCCAGCTTGGCATTGCCAGTACAAAGTTTGAAAGACTGCTACCAGTACAGCTGATGGGCCTGCTAATCAAAGATCTTAAAATCCTGTGGGTGTGTTTATAATGAAGGAGAAGAGAAAAAAACAGTCTGTGTGTATAGTATATATGTCAGAGTTAGGAAGAAAGAGAGGCAGGATACTTTATAAATGTGGTTAGAACACAACTGACATTGCTCATTATTATATTTTAGATGGAAGAACTTTCACTGGTAAAATAATAACTTCTCATTACATTCCTCTTTTCTTTCTTTCTGTCCCCCCCTTTTAAATATTCTAGTAGCCACTCTAAATGAAGCTCATATGTTGCTTGTAGCCCATGACACCATACAGGTATGAATGTGGAGATTCTTAGTCATCCAGGTCATGGTTGTCCCAAAGGTGCTTCTTCAAATAACTTCAAGGAAAAACAAAGAAAGTCCAGTTGCCTCTTGAAAAAGGTACTTTGGAGGTACAGAAAGTGACTTAAAGCACAGAGAAATGTTACAGCTTTGTTCAAAAATGGCAGTTCTAGCCCTTTTGTATCAGCTGGTTTGAGCCAGGATGAAAGCAGGAATGAATCACACAGGTTCTGCACTATACATTAGTCATAATATTTCTTAAACCTAAATGAGAGTTACCTAAGCGTACGTCTCATTCACTCCAAGGCACTTACTTTGCCAGTTGACACATACATTGTACAGTTCATAACTTATCACATAGTTCATTATCTAAATTAAGGCATCAATGAACAGGTGTAATAGAAAGCCTGCAAGGCTTTCTTTTACTCCATCATTCATTAGTAACTATTTGTCACTATGATGGAATTTAAAAAAAACACACCATGTCTTTGAACTTTGTTTAGAATTTATTTACTACACATGCTGGACTGTTACTGACAAGATATGGGCAACTGCTCCTTTACAAGAAACCGCACAACTGGTTGAAGGAAAATATTTATAGCCATTTAAGTGATTCTTTAAATGATGTCTGTCCTGCTCAAGTAACACTAAACAAATGGGAGGAATTGTCCACATCTGGGCAGTGCTTGTTTTTTGGATTCGAGGACATTTATTATTGACATTTTCAAAACGGTAGCCTGAAGATTTGCAAATATTGCTTGAAAGAGATAAACTTCATACTTTTACTGTTACAGTGTAGCAAATTACAAAACACACATTTCTATTTAACAGATTTTGTGTACTGTTACTTCCTGAGTTAAGCAACTCCAAATCTTACCAAATAGGCTGCAAACTGTCATGGCCAAGGTGTGCTTCTAAAAACCTCTTTTTAAGGACTTGGAGATGCTTTTAAGTAAATTGAGCTTTTCTATAGTGAAGGCAAAGAATTTTGCACATACTTGGGCAACTTGGGCCAATCTAACTTTAGAAATATTGCTTTAGTGATTCACTATGAATCTTCATAATCTTCCCATGCTTCCTTGACCAAATTTCTTGGTTGCTCTGAGGTCACTGAATTATCATACAGTCATTGTATTCTACTGTAATAATGTGTTGCATAGTCTTTTGGTCTTTATACCAGTGTAGCTACCAGGTTTGAGTAAGTTGGGATATCATAGGTAACTTTCCTGGTTTTCCAAATTCAAAAGCTTCTGCCCTGTCCCAGTAACATCATAAACCCAAGCTTTTGCTGTCTTCTAACAGCATAAGGAACAGCTGCTTAACTTAATGACCAATAAATGAAATCTATTTCTAGTAGTAGAATTAACAGCAGACAAATAGTTGCTCCTGAGAATGAATGATGGACTTTCAGAAGAGGACACCTAAAGGACAATGACTGATGCTTTACTATTCACAGGAACAGTATTATTATTTTTACATTTTAAGTAGTCATTCAGCGAGCTCCCTTTCAAGCAGTCCTTGATAATAGATAAAGAACATTTTGCAGATAATCTGCCATTATTATTATTTACTCAGAAACAGAATGGAGGTACTGTATACTGGGTACTGCATTGTTGCTGAATTCTGTGTTCACTAGATAAAGCAACACACTTTTCCCACTGGAAGTTGTAATTTTCAGTATTACGCCACATTAACAAACACTTTTCCTATCTATGGAACACAAAAATTAAACTGACATGGTTTGCAACCCATTAGTATTACATCCATTGGAGGGCTATCTTCCAGGTTAATGGGTGTTACAGTTCCAGAACATCTGGAGGGCCACAATTTCCCCACCCTGATTTGATCATAGGAAAGTTGATAGTAAATCTAAAGTGGAAATTCCTTATGAAATAGACTTATTGGATGCCTTTGCAAATTTTCTCCACTTCACATTTTGGGAATAGTTCCACTGTAATCCTTGAAGGGAAAAATGCACACTAGCTAGTATATTATGGTCACATAGCAATGATTTTTCTGGCTAAGCTCTCTCCACTGGGATTAACCTTAGGAGTGGCCTGTGGTGTGAGTCAGTTTAGATTCCCATGGGAATCAGAGCTGAGTCTGGAAACAGCACAAGATCTGGACAATTGGACAGATCTTTAATGGTATAAATGCTTCTTTGTTTTATCCTCATAATCTTCTCTTGATTACTGGGAGGAGCCCTTCAATATTTCTCATCAGATTCCTTCCCACAGTAGTAATAGCATCTGCCCAAGGCATATTGGTAAGTGAGAAACAATATAAACAGCATCCTGGCTAGCAATGAATGTTTCTTCTTTTTTTCCAGATCAAGACGAGTGGGATCCTTCAGCACAAAATGTGTTTTTCTCTGCTCAGTAGTCAAGGGCATTATTGCAGCAGAGTTAACCATTACAATGGCTGATGGCTGATGCTAAAAAGACCATCCCAAACTCATCCTCTTCTCCCCAGCCTTTTTTCTCTCCTCTGTAGTTGTAGCAGTGGGTCATCCAATCCAATCAAAGGATTGCTTGGTCTGGAAGCTGCTGCTCTCCCAGAATCTTCTCACAAAAGGCCAACCTGATGGAATAGAACAACTTTCTGCGGCCAACTAGCCAGAGCCAATTTGACACTGCCACTCATCATGGTCAACTTGCCACTGCCAATTCACCATGGCCAATTCACTGTGGAACACCATGGCCGACTCATCATGGCCAACCATGGCCGACTCACCATGGCCAACTCACCACAGGACAACTCATTGTGCGACAATTCAACAAATTAATTTTTAATTATTTAAAATAGTTATTTTAATGTTTGACATTCATATTTCATTTTGTCTCTCCTTTGGCATCCTTTCTTTAATGATTCTATTCCACTATTTCTTCAATGTTAGTGTAGCTCTAATTGTCCCATGGCAAGCTGGCCATTTAACTTCTGTTGCTAAAGATACCAATAGAATCTTTACTATCCCAACTATGCTGGGACATGTTTGAAATTATGTGACAGGTGGGAGCTAGTTGGCATGTGATAACACAATTAGTTTATGGTTCAATGAGTAAGGCATAGCCTCTAATTAAGCTCCTAGACTCATACAGCCTGTTCTACTCAGTGCAGGAATTCAAATTAAAGCACTGGTAGATAGTTATCCAGCTTAACCATATCCAAATGAAGGATACTCATCATGTCCTTTCATGGTTATTAATTCTTTTATCAAATTGTTCTTCTTGTTGGAAAGTTTTTCTTTGTTTATTCAAAATAGGCCTTCCTGTAATTGAAACCATTGTGCTGTGTCTTAAGTACTCCTGACTAATAAAGAGTAGTTATTGACCTTCTTTTCTATGACACCACTTAAGACATTTTCAAGGTCTAACATATCCCCATCAGCCAGTTTTTCTGAGACTAAATATACCCATCCCTTCAATCTCTTCTCAAAAGATCTAGTTTCCAATCACTCGATCATCCTTACTGTTGTTCTCAGCATGATTTCTTTTTCCTAAGTGAAGAATTTTAACTGTGTCTTTATTCAACATCACTATGATTTTTTCAGTCCATTTCTTTAATCTCTGACCATTTTGAATTTTTTAATGATTCACATATGGAGATGGAAATTTGCAGATATCACAAAACTGAATAGGCTAGGTAACAGAAAATTGAAACTCCTGCCATTGCCTTCTACCAGGACATCTTTTTGACTTTCCAGACAACTATGGAATTCTCAGGTAATCCTGCTTAGCTAGCACTTAACTAGCATTCTAATCAAAATGTCTATGGATATTTTTCCAAATGTTTGCTGGAGTCAAGATGAATTGTACTTGCTGCATCCCTGTAATTTATTAATGAAATCACCCAGTGAAAAATGAAATGTGATTTGACTTGACATGACTTGTTCTTAACTGATCAGTACCAATTACTAGTACAGGGGTCTTCAAACTTGACAGTTTTAAGACTTGTGGATTTCAACTCCCAGAATTCCTCCTCCAGTCATATTAGCTCAGGAATTCTAGGAGTTGAAGTCCACAAGTCTTAAACTTGCCAAGTTTGAAGACCCTTGTACTGGTATATGTATCATTGCAAAGAAGGATGAAATCCAACTGGTTCTGGAGATATTCATTCAAAATCAGTAATTACATGGACTCTTTCTGGAACTTTTCATAACTGCCTGGTACATATCATTATCAGTGAAGACTAAATCAAAATTGAAATTAAGTTAAGCTTTGTTATCTGTTACTTATTGCCTTCTTTATTATGTCTATGGAGATTCTCAGTCATCCAGGTCATAGTTGTCCCAAAGGTGCTTTTTTAAAGAGGCAACTGGACTTTCTGGTTTTTCTTTGAAAACGTTTTGCTTCTCATCCAAGAAGCTTCTTCAGCTCAGAGATCCCTGAAATTTGAGGTAATCAGGTCCAGATTATCTCAATGTACCGTATTTATTCGAGTATAACGCGCAAAATTTTCTACCAAAAAAAGAAATCAAAGTTTGGGTGCGCATTATAAACGAGGGCTGGGGTGGGGTGGCAGTGGCGGCTGGTCCAATGAGGGCGCAGGCGAATTGTGAGTTTAATTGTGAATTACAATGCTTGGTGTGAAACAAAATTTTATACCGATTTTTAATCGAAAATTAGGGGTGCGCGTTATACATGTGTGCGCGTTATACTCGAATAAATACGGTATATCAGACAGCTCAGCAGTATAAGATCTATAGATCTATAGATTCTGAATATGTAAAAAACATGCTTATAAGTAAACTATTTTTTACTAATATCAATAATCCCCCTCTTCTTGATGTTTAATAGCAAGTATGAGTGGATGGTGCAGGGTGTTAGTGTTCTTTTAAATCTCCCAATGACTGTGGAGAGGAAAAAAACAATAAAGGAATCAAAGATTTCGTGCCCAAATCGTGGGATGAAATATTCTGCAATACAGAAAAGAATCTAAACCACACAGACTTTTAACTAGAATGAGTAATGGGAGAGAAAATGGTGTTAAGAGTTCAATATTATTTTGCCCTGCTTACTCACAAACTTTATTTTCTAAAGCCTAAAATGCCATCTGTGTTTTCTTCTTGCTATTTTATGTTTTTAATATATTCTAAATATTAATTATGTTTTTGTTCCAATTTTAGTCTTGGGGATAATATTCTGGTAACATGCCTCAGAAGACCTTGGCCTCTCCAGATTGGCCAGAAGTTATTTTGTTTCAGATGTTCTTGTGGTTTTCTTTTTGTTTTTCCCAACTAACAAGGTGCTTCTTTTCTCTGGGCCTCATTCCTAGAGTTTTAGTGGACATGAAAAAAGAAAAATACGAAGCGGCACATAGCAGCAGAATCACTGCATCTTTCACTGCCCTTATGGGGTAGGGTAGGATTGGTAGTAGGAATAACCTTATTCAAATGCAGAACTTTCACTGAACAATCTGTACAGGTTTAACATGTGCTCCATTTGATTTGTAGGAAATGCAATCACTCTGGCTTCTTTTACTACTTTCCAGTCTTGCTGTTCCTGCATGGACGAGGCAATTCTACCTGCCTAAAGTTACAAAAATACAGGGTAGAAGTGCATTATTATGTTATGGATGTATAGATATACAGTATGCTAAGCTGCCCAGAGTTACCCTGTGGCTAGATGGGTGGCTAAACAAACAAACAAACAAATAAATAAATATTAGTATATAGTATAACACTCCACATTGTAGACTTACAAAAGTCACTGTATACATTGATATGCATACTGCTATACACTACTCCCCCTACAATTGGTAGCAAAGAGAAAACTTTGGCTTTGTCAACATTCTTAAAATTTGACATATCCTTGTACCACTTGCCAATTCAGGTGCACAACTTGTTTTTGCAGCCTGTGGAAATGTTATCTAACTTCCCCCAACTGAAAATTAAGAGCTAGGGGATATCAGTGGTGCCATGAAAATATCCTAGTTTATTAAAGACTTGAAGATGATAATATGCTTTTAATGTTTCATATAAATCATTTGGGATTTGAAAAACTTTCAGAGCTTGCAAGGAAGTCAGAATAAATGCTAACACGAGTAAAGCAGGAGACAGATCGACAACAATGCTGAATTAAAATTTTGAGCATGGCTGTCTCCATTTTCCTGCATATTGCCCTATTCCAAATAGGAAAAACAAAATAATCTTTGTTCCTGAGCATATGCTTTTGACATTTTTCTTCTTCTTCTTGAAACCAGTGAATTATTAATAAACTAATTTCTCTTTATAGTTCAATCTTTGGAGATTTAAAATGCTCACTCAAGTGCATTGAAAAGAGAGATGCTTCAGCTCCAATCAGCTCCGGACTTTTTTTTTTTTAAAGAAATATTGGCCTTGAGATATCTTGGAGTCTTTGAAATCCATCTTTTATTCAGTTGGGAATTTTTGATGACTTCAAGGTGTAGTCAGTTAATTCTCCCTAATGCCATGTTTATGTACAGACCCTCCAGCAGTGTAGCTTCTGGCTCCTTTTTGCTTCGCTTATGAGCTAAATATATTATGAGATAATTTTCCCATTTCCTACCTATGCCCCATTATCATACCATCTTTTAAATTGACATTCATTGTCAGGATATCGCAGAAATATGAAATGGTAGAAAAATTAAAATAATCTCAGAACTGCAGCCATAATATCATGGTTTACTTTGGCAGCTTATAGGAAATATTTGTAACAAGAAAATTGTTTTATTGTATGTCAAGGGAAAATATCTGTAAGTAACATGGAAAATAAAATAAAAAATGAAGGAAGGAAGGAAGGAAGGAAGGAAGGAAGGAAGGAAGGAAGGAAGGAAGGAAGGAAGGAAGGAAGGAAGGAAGGAAGGAAGGAAGGAAGGAAGGAAGGAAGGAATTGATCCAAAATCTAAAACTTAATTCAGAATATTATGAATCTAAAATTAGACATGAATGACATTCCCATGAGTTTTCCTCCTCATAGGCAGGTGGTATGTGTTTAATTCTACCACATTGAAAACTTATATATGTTATGTTAACAGTGTGGTTTTTAACCACATCACAAAATGTATTAACGTTAAATCCTCAGCCTGATGGGAAATGCCAATATCCAGTGAGAACATGGCAGCCAGAGTCCATATGGTGGAGTTGGGAGGCATGTCTCACCTTTCCTGATTATAGAAAAATAACCTTCTGAGTTATGGCCAGAGAAAGAAAACATAAAACAGCTTCTTCCCATCTGTTGAAGGTCTTCCAACAGAAATCAAAATAGAAATCAAAACATTGCTTCTAGGATTTTTTTTTTTTTAATTGAAGTGAAGCAATCCATAAAATTAAATCACATATGCTGGGTCTGAATTCAGTATCAGAACTTTGGAAGAACAAGCAACATATCAATGTTTTAATTTAGCTAGGGAAGAAACAAATAATTCATTTCATAGCTCACTTGTGAATGCTATTGCATAGATTTAGGCAAGTGAGTTGACAAACTCCCTCTTTTTAATTTTTTTTATTTGTTATTATTGAATATATGCACGAAGTGTATTTCTAAATATAAACAGAACAGAAGCACAACAGAAGTCTTTTTTGTTTTATATTTTTTGAGGTTTGCATTGGCTTTTATTTCGTCTACAAATCTTAATAAAATTATTTGAAAAATGCTACATATAAATTAATCCAGGTTACAATAATTTTATCACACATCTATTTTATAGACAAAAAAATGTTCATCAAACTTATCGATATTCATTAGAAACTTATCAATATTAAGCATTAGAAAAGCTGGATCTTTTTTTAGTGCTAGATACCCTTACTTTTTCTCAAATAATAATAATTTAGGAATAATTTAGCCTACTAAATGGGCTAATGAAGAATTAAAAGGGAATGATTCAAGGATACTGAAAAAGACAAGTACTCAGCTTTGAAAATGTCTACAATAAAACCAGTTTTCCTTAACTTCATATTTAAATGGAAATAATAACAAAACCTTAACTAGGATAAAAGCTAAATTTCTGTTAATATTCAGTGTTCAACAATTTTCCATGTTGAGCAAAGTGAAATACTTTATTAAATAGGATCTAATAGCAGCATTTCCTATTTCTTATTATGAAAACTATTTATATGAAACACTTATGATAGATATTGCCTTCAGTTTGGATCTCTTTCCATTTCCCTTGGTGCAACAGCATTGTGATTTAGACTGCAATCCTATGGACAATTATCTTAAATTCCATGATATTCACTGCATAAAACACACTGGTTCTGAGGCCTCCTCACAATTTACTTTGGAGTAAGTGGAAAGAGAATTGGAAATGAAGCTGCACAAATACCTGTAAAATTAGCACAATAAAGTTATGACACTAAGAAAAGGAATGGTTTCCAGATAGGATTTGTATCTGAATTTTCCCTGAGGCATCAACAATTCTTTAAAACAGAGAAAATATACTGGAGAAGAATGCAAGAATGAGTTACAAATACACATCAGCAAAAGAAAAAGAAAAAACAAAGAAGAGTTTCCTCCCTTCATTCCTTATTCAAAGATTATTGATGATAGTAAAATAGTCACAATATTTTGTATGAAAAATGCTTAGGCAAAGGGGATGAGTAGTGAAACATAATTTTTCTTTATTGGAAATTTGATGGTAACCAAAATAGAAGTGATTCAAATAAAATCCATCTTCTGGCAACTCCCTTTTCACTTGAAAACTCATTCATTTAAAACAATATCTCAGCCAGGTAAGTTTTCTAAAAAGAGAAAAATCTTTGCTGAATTAGCCAAAGAATCCATGGCCACATTGCTCCACAGTACATCTGACCTAACCAAACACATAATGATCAAAACACCCAGGACTATGGATCTCATAAACCTCTGCTTAACTACATAATTCCAATTTGATGAACAAATTTACTAACAAAATTAAAGGGAAACCTATGGGATCAGGACTTATAGTGGAGGTCATCATGCAACATTTAGAAGCCATAGCACTTCCAATAGCAAACACATTGATCAAAGAATCTCTAAAACCACCAATACTGACAGGCAAGCAGAGGTGGTATTCTGTAGGTTCTGACCAGTTCTGGAGAACCGGTAGTGGAAATTTTGAGTAGTTCAGAGAACCAGCAAATACCACCTCTGACTGGGCCTGCCCCCATCTATTCTCTGCCTCCTGAGTCCCAGCTGATTAGCTGGGTCTTCTTTCATTGCCTTCCACAGGAGAACGGAGCTGGAAAGCAGGTTAGTGGGGTAGGGAGGGAATGGAAATTTTACAATATCCTTTCCCCAGGAGTGATGTGGGAGTGGAGATTTTGCAGTATCCTTCCCCTGCTATCCCCACCAAACCATGGCCACCAAGCCAAGCCATGCCTACCAAGCCACACCCACAGAACCGGTAGTAAAAAAAAAATAATCCTACTACTGCAGGCAAGCCAGTAGAATATAACCTTACAGCAAACCACTCCTTACTAGCACTGATGATATAGTTTGGCTAATGAAATACCTGCAAGGAAACAAGCAAGCTCAGAGAGCACCAAAGACAAAAATCACTTATACTTTATGAGGTAAGATAATTCTTCGAGAAGAATCTTCAGTCTATTATGATCTAAGATGTGAATGTTTTCCATTATGTTTAGTACTCATTAATATCTGAACAACATTCCTTCAATAATCTCTCTCTCTCTCTTTCACACACACACACACACACACACACACACACACACACACACACACCCTCTATCCAAGGGGAAGATGCCTCTAGGAATAACCCTCTCCAGGAATGACCTGATCCCATTGATTTTTCTCCATTCCACCAGGTTTCTGTTACACCATATCCTTGATCTCATTCAAAGCCAAGCTTTTGTTTTTGTCTTTATTTTGCCTTTCATCTGGTCCCGGCATATAAATGTGGCATTCTAGATTGCTATCCTCTGACAATTCTCTGCATAACTTGCTTATTTATATTTTGTTGAAGCATTAATAACATATAAAAACACATAAGAACACAGCTTTGAGCAGCCATTTTAAATCTGGAAATTAAATCCCCAGTTTTCTTAATTTGGAAATAAACTATGAAACAAAAGAACTTGAAATGATTATCTTAAACCAGAGCTGTCCAGATACGTTGGATATTCCTCCCATTGCTTGCAGCTATACTTGTTCTGTCCTTCTAGAAAACAGCCTTGTAATCAGATAACATGTGTTTCATCAGTCCAAAGTACAGCTAAAGTTAACAAAGTTAAAAAGTAGTGATTCCAATGGGAAAGAATTTTAAAATGTGACCACTCCCCAGTTCAAATAAGTGGAATTGAAACTTATTTGGAGTTAAATGGTTTCCACTTTTACTTGTGCTGTTGATCCTGGCATTGCTGGGATAAAGTTGAGCTATTGGGGTGGATATTAATAATTTATTGAGTCTCTGGGTCATGGAATAGGTCTTTCTTAGTTTTTGACTTCTTACCAGATAGATTCCCAAATACAAATAAATCCCACAGGATGGGTACCATGTAGCACACAGGCTTCTGCAGCAGGATGGAGAAATTGGAGGAACTCAATCAAACTAGTTCCTACTAATGAAAGGCATTTCTGGGAATAGGCAAAGCCATATTTCTTTTTACAATTCCAGGTCGTAAGTACATGAGAATTCTGTGCCAGTTGGAAAGCAGAGCCAACCTTTTGTGTTCCCATGATATCAGTAGTTTAAAACATGGAGCTAATTTCTTTCCAGTGAAATTGGGAAACCATTGGAGAGCTACTAGGATCAGTTAATTGCTTAATTTAGAATTTAAAATTTATTTGATTTGTCAATCACAGGATAATAAGCATAAGTATATACATAGTTATGAATACATGAAATGGGTACATATAACAAAAATAAAAGAAACAATAGGACAGGGACGGTAGACACGTTGGTGTGCTTATGCATGCCCCCTCTTAGGAAAGGGGTGAGGTCAATAGTAGACAGTCTAAGGTTAAAGTTTTTGGGGTTTGGGGAAGAAACCACAGAGTCAGGTAGAGTATTCCAGACATTGACCACTGAAGTCGTATTTCCTGCAATCAAGTTTGGTGCAGTTAACTTTGAGTTTGTATCTATTGTGTGTTCTTGTGTTGAGTTTTGAGACTGTGGCTCTCTTTTCCTACTGGGAATTCTTCATTCATCCCTCCTGCTGGCTCCTGAACTTTCAGTCCTGCAAATAATATTCCATTCACTCACTCACTCACTCACTCACTCACTCACTCATTCATTCATTCATTCATTCATTCATTCATTCATTCATTCATTCATTCAATTTCTATAGCTGCCCATCTCAATCAATGACTCTGGATGTCTTACAATTCAGTAAAAGTATTACAATGAAGATACTAAAAACATTTTTAACAATAAGAACAATACAAATTTACATCTTAATAGCCCAGATCATAGAAGTAAAAGTAGAAAGGACACACATCCTTTCCTCTTCAATTTGGGACACCATTGGATACAAAGTTCAAGTTACTGGGTCCTTTCCATTTGGTGCAGAATGGGGTGGAGAGATGTTTGTGGCTGCCAGACCTTCCACAGTTCAGAATAGGGCAGTGTTCTTTCCTCCTAGTTTTCAGCATCTCATGCTGGTAGATATGAAGACAGCCATAGGCCACCGTATTCTCTGTTTCCTAGTATGATTTGATGTTGATTGTACCCTATGACTATCATTAAGTGTTGTACATTATGATTCTTGATTCTTAACGAATGTTCCTTCTCTATGTATACTGAGAGTATTTACACCAAGACAAATTTCTTGTGTGTCCAATCACACTTGGCCAATAAAGCATTCTATTCTACTCAAACTACTCCTGAGAATTTGGTGAATGAAACAGGAGATGGTGTGGAAATCAAAGCTCTAAAAGAGATTGTTGCTAAGGAAATTTTTCAACACCCACTTTATTGATCCCAAAATTTATTGTTTTTTCTTTTAAATATTTATTGAAGAAATTATATAATTCACACTTTAAGGAAGAAAAAATATTAAAAAATTGTAGCAATTTTTAAGTGCATTTTTTAAAAAAATCAGACTGATGAAAAATGTATCTACAAAATTTATGCTTAAAACAATGTGAAGCCAACAATGAAAAGAAGTCCATTACCAGATTACGTGTATTTCTTTAAGTGTCTGTTTCTAGTCTCAAAAGTAACAAAATTGTCATAGTGATGTAGGAGTTGCTATGACAATAATCTGTAATTGTGCAGAAAATCCACTGAAGTAATATTTAAGTTCTTAAATATTGAATGTAGAAAAACACCATCCAAATCTATGTTGCCAATGAATTCATGTTGTGAAATGGCTCAGAGAAAACGTAGCTCTGTTAAGCCATACTGATTCTGATGATGTTTCAAATGTCCTTCTTTTTCATATGCTTTTAAGTGTCCCCTTTTTCTATTTCTCATTTAGGAAAACAGGATATATTACTTCTTTTAAAATGCTGTTCAATATGTAAAAGTAAGAATAATTTTCATATGACTGTTGTCACCAAAATACTGAGTAGTCAAGAAAATCTTCCAGATTTGAAATTGTTAGTATTCAATTGTTAGCTTTTAGAGAATGGATATCCATACAACTTTATCAAAAAGTGCAATATAGCCCAATATAGCACAACCAACACAAACTGAACAAAAGATAACACTATACATCAAAAATGTATAGTGTTTTGATTACAAAAATGTAAGCCATACATCAAACACATCTCAGAAATCAGCAACAGACTATAACAACCATATGGAATCAGTGTACCACATAAGCCAACTAAAGCCCTTCAAAACGTCCTGAGTAAATCAAAAGAACCTGCATCCTCAGAAGAGAAAAAAAAACAGGACTCATATACATACAGTGTTAGGATTGCAACAGCTACTACACAGGACAGGCAGAAGGCTATCAGAACGCATCCATGAACACCAACTGCAATGGAAAGACATGGTGAAAACTCTTTAATTTCACAACACATGAACAGACTTAGTCATAGTTTCTTCCCCAAACCCCAAAAACTTTAACCTTAGACTGTCTACTATTGACCTCACCCCTTTCCTAAGAGGTCAGTAGGGGTTGTGCATAAGCGCACCAACGTGCCTATCGTCCCTGTCCTATTGTTTCTTTTTATTTTTTTATATGTATCCATTTCATGTATTCATAACTATGTTTATACTTATATCTATTATCTTGTAAGTGATTGACAAATCAATAATAAATAAAGTTATAACTAGGAAACTGTAACCATTCTAGACCAAGCCAAGTCCAAAAATGCTAAAGAATTCCTAGAAGCCTGGCACACTGACAAATTGGCCATCAATAGCACATCACATAAACAACGCCTACAAACTGTTCAAAAGAGACATTCAAGAACCCAAAAAAGGAACAAAAAGACCAAAATAACTGCCCACCAGCAATTAATACCTGAATGAGCATAGATTAACACCAAGATTAATCAACAGATCAACAATCAAGAAGTAAACAATGCCCCAAAGAAGGAACTGCCAAACAAACTAACAGTAAGCAGCCCAACCAAAGAAGCACCAAGACCACTCCTACCAACACTGACAGGACAAGTCACTAGAATATAAATTGAGAGCAAACCTCACTTTCTGTTACCACTGATGATGTTACCAAGTTTGGGTAATGAAACATCTACAAAAAAATAACCATACACAGCGAATACCAAGGACCCTTCATTCTCATCAGAAAAAATTAGATGATGAGTTTACTACACAATGTTTATATACCCACAAGAAGTGTACCCACCAAGCCAAATGAAATGCATTTTTGTTAATTAATGCATTTAAATTAATTTCTTTACCATATTATGACAAATGTCCTCTATTTTTATATATATATTCTAGGTTCAAAATTAGTATTTATTTTCTGTTGGTGGTGTTTAGCAATACTGGTTCTGTTGGGTAATATTATAGTTATTGTAACTTGGAAACAACCTTGAGGTATGTCAACACACCCAATTAATCATCAGCCAAATGTAGTATCATTAACCCAATGCTGAAGAAAAAGTGAAAATAGGAAGGTCATAGAAAGTTAAATGTGCCTGTATCTTCAGTAAGCAGGGTATGTGAATTTCGCAACTCTAGTCTAAGTATTGCAGCCTGTTCCTAGAGTTCATTGCATCAGAAGTGTCCCAAATATATTTATTTTATCTTCTTTATATTTCCTTTACAATCTCAACTTCACCGGAATACCACAATGAATCTCCCCCAGAATTAAACCACAAACCATTGAATCAATAATAACCATCATAAAGTATTAAAGCTGGTGGAAAAAAGAAAAGCATTAAACAAATTTAAAAGCTAAGCTGAACAAATGCGTATTTACCATGTTTCTTAAAAGGAGAGAGATAAAAGCAATCATAATACTGTAAAATGTAGGACTAATGCAAGGAAATTGTTTTATCCAGAATATTGTTAAAATTCATTAAACAATTTTCACCATCTTTCATCTAATTTATTTACAAGGTTGTTCTGAAAATAAAAGAGTTACCAGAAGGACTATCAAATTTGAACGGCAAAAATCTCAATTACCACCAGACACAGCACAGACATGCAGAAAACGCTGTGTTTTGCCATCTAGTGATCACCTAGACTTTTGCAGATTTGATAAACTTGTTTAGTGTTCCCAATACCTAGTCAGTGTTAATCTTGGCTCCAGTGCCATAAATTCATCCCTTGGGTTCAGTGATAGAATACGGGAGAATTGAACACATAGTAATCAGCTACTCCAAAGAACACTCCTTAAGCAAAATGTTGATAGGCTGCACTAAAAATGTTATTGACTGAAGCTAATGTTATTCAGTGATATGTTCCTGAATAACTATGTGTGCAGTTTCTAGTGTGCTTATATCATTTTGTCAGAAGGTCTGGGTTGAACAAATTGTGTTAATTCTCATGCCACTGGGGAGGGTGGAATTAAATCTATTGATACGGTGAGCGGGAGAGGCAGATTTGGCGGTTATAGGGGGCCATATTCTGTATTGGGAGCGCGCCCTCGCTGCTTGTCTGCTGTGGCGCGCTCCGACCCCCTTGTCATCTCCCATTCCCCAGGGGGTCTGAGCAATCGGGCCTTGGGCCTCTGGCTGATGTTATGTAACGCCAGGTCCGTTGTTAACAAAGCCCCTCTCATTCATGATTTGATTTGTGAGAGGGGTGCAGACCTGGTGGGAGTTACCGAGACCTGGCTGGGCCAGGAGGGGGGAGTCCCTCTGGTGGAGATGTGCCCAGCCGGGTTTCGGGTCTTTCATCGGCCGAGGGCCCAGGGGAGGGGAGGGGGGGTTGCGGTGGTTATTAAGGAGGATCTGTGTCCGAGGGAAGCCACTGTGTCTCAGACGACCGGGTGTGAGCTCCTTTTCGTGAAGTTCGGTCCCAAGGTTCAGGTGGGCTTGCTGGTCGCATACCTGGCTCCCTGCTATGTGGCAGCGGCCCTGCTTGAGCTCCTTGAGGTCATAGCTGGCGTGGCGGTTGGGACCCCCAGGCTCATGGTCATGGGGGATTTCAACTTGCCATCTGCCGGCAGTGCCTCGGGGACTGCTCAAGAGTTCATGGCTTCCATGACGGCCATGGGCCTGACCCAGTTAATTCGGGACCCTACTCACGTGGGAGGTCACACCTTGGATCTGGTTTTTGTCTCTGATCAGTGGCAGAGTGATCTGGGTATAGGGGATATAGTTGTAGAACCCCTGTCGTGGGGTCACTCGCTCCTGAAGCTCGACTTCCGTTCTGCACCCCCTGACCGCAGGGAGGCGGGACCATTAAAATGGTACCACCCCAGGCACCTGATGGACCTTGATAGGTTCCTGACGGAGCTTGGGCCATTTCCCGAAGCTCACACACACGACTCGGTTGAGGGCTTGGTCGCCACCTGGGATAGGGTGGCTGCTGGGGCCCTTGACCGGGTCGTGCCCTTGTGGCCTCTGACCCGGTGCCGATCCCAAGTGGCTCCTTGGTTTTCTGAGGAGCTAAGGGAGATGAAGCGCCGGAAAAGACGCCTAGAGAGCAGTTGGAGGGCTAGCCGCTCTGGGTCTGACCGAACACTATTACGATCTTATATTAAGACGTATTTAGTGGCGATAAGGATGGCGAGGAGATCTTACCTCTCCACCCTTATTGCGTCCACGGAAAACCGCCCAGCCACCCTGTTTAGGGTGACCCGCTCCCTACTGGAGGTGGGAGCGCGGGAGGACCTCTTGCAGGGACGGGCTGAGGAGTTTTCTAGGTTTCTGCAGGATAAAATCGCTCAGATCCGGGACGAGCTGGACTCCGACTGGGCATCTCCGGGTGGGGGGGCGGGGGTGGATACCGGTGCGGTCAACTGGGTTGAGTTCGATCCTGTTACTGTGGAGGACAATGGACAGGATACTGGGGGGGACTGAATGCCACCACCTGTTTGCTGGACCCGTGCCCCTCCTGGCTGGTCTTGGCCACTCGGGAGGTGACACGAGGCTGGTTCCAGGGTATTATAAACGCTTCCTTGAGAGAGGGGCTATTACCCGCCGCCTTGAAAGAGGCGGTGGTGCGGCCCCTCCTCAAGAAACCGTCCCTGGACCCAGCATTATTATCTAACTATCGTCCTGTCTCCAACCTTCGCTTTGTTGCGAAGGTTGTTGAGAGTGTGGTGGCACGTCAGTTCCCGCAGTACCTGGATGAAGCGAGTTATCTCGACCCCCTCCAATCGGGCTTCAGGCCCGGGCACAGCACGGAGACGGCGTTGGTCGTGTTGGTAGATGACCTCTGGAGGGCCCGGGACAGGGGTTGTTCCTCTGTCCCGGTCCTGTTAGATCTCTCAGCGGCTTTTGATACTGTCGGCCACAGTATCCTATTGCGGCAGTTGGAGGGGTTGGGGGTGGGGGGCACCGTGTTGCGGTGGTTCACCTCCTTCCTCTCCGACCGCTCGCAATTTGTGTTGAGATTTGGCAGAGATTGGCAGAGATCGGCCCCGAGGCCCCTACGATGTGGGGTTCCCCAGGGGTCGGTGCTCTCGCCCCTGCTGTTCAACATTTATGTAAAGCCGCTGGGTGAGGTCATCCGTGGCTTCGGGGTGGAGTTCCATCAGTACGCTGATGATACTCAGCTGTACATCTCTACCCTGGGCCACCCCAACGAAGCCGTCGAAGTGATGTCCCGTTGCCTGGAGGCCGTGCGGAGTTGGATGGGTCGTAACAGGCTTCATCTCAACCCGACCAAAACCGAGTGGCTGTGGTTTCCTGCACCCAGATATAGTCAGCTGGTTCCTTCGCTTGACCCCCGTGGAAAGGGCGCGCAACTTGGGTGTCCTCCTGGACGTACGGCTGTCTTTAGAAGAACATATTGCAGCTGTCGCCAGAGGGGCTTTTTATCAAATTCGTCTGATTTACCAGTTGCGGCCCTTTCTGGATCTGGGCGCACTTCGCACAGTCACTTCCGCCCTCGTTATCTCCCGCCTGGATTATTGCAACGCTCTCTACATGGGGCTCCCCTTGAAGAGTTTCCGGAGGTTGCAGTTAGTCCAGAATGCAACCGCGCGGGTGATTGTGGGCGCTCCTCGGAGCTCCCACGTTACACCGCTTCTCCGCAGGCTGCACTGGCTTCCTGTGGCCTTCCGGATTCGATTCAAGGTGGTACTGATGGTATTTAAAGTGCTCCATGGCTCGGGACCTGGGTACTTACGGGACCGCCTGCTGCCATCATCAACCTCCCGCCGCCCAGTACGCTCCCACAGGGTTGCCCTCCTTGCGGTACCGCCGCCTGGCCGCTGTCAGCTGACGGCCCCGAGAGTTCGGGCTTTCTCTGTGGGAGCTCCCTCCCTATGGAATGATCTCCCCCCGGAGATACGAGCTATGACGGATATCTTGACCTTCCGGCGCGCAGTTAAAACCCTACTTTTTAGGCAGGCTGGCCTGGCCGAATGAATGGGTTCTGGTTTTAAATTGGGTTTTAGTAATTAACTTTTAATTTTTATCTATGATCCCTGATTTTATATTGTTGTATTTGGTTCTGATGGGATACAGCCGGAAAATCGTGTTTAATATATTTTTAATTGTATTTATAATGTATTTATATGTTTTTAGTAGGCTGTAAACCGCCCCGAGTCCCTTTTTTGGGAGAGGGAGCGGTATAAAAATATGATAAAATAAATAATAAATAAATAATGCCATTGCCCACCACCAGACACCAGATCTAACTCCTCTTTGCAATGCCCATAAAAATCACACTGGCAAGCCTTTTTTTGAAGCAGTAAAGAGAACTGAGAGTCTCAGACCTGCGTGGCTGAAGCAACTGAAGTATGAGCTTGCAGAACATTTCTGAGTCACCTCCCTTTCAGCTAAAGCATAATGGGTGCCTGCCAATTACTATCTGTCCAGAACAGTCAGAGCTGACCTAAAGCCTGCAGGGAGGGTCAGAAGAAGTGTTCCTTAAGGCCCTTTCCAATTACAAATAATTTACTGCATAAAAATGTCCCTTCCCTATTATTCCTCCCTTCACTAGAAATCTGTGAAATATAGTGCAGACCATTAGCCTTCACTTCTAAAAATTCTTGATCCTACTCCTAATTCTGTATTACTTTCTTCTGGAAACAAAAGTAGAAGCAACATCTCAAGTTAGTACTGGGAAAAATGTGTCCCATGCTTCAGCTGATAAACACTTTATTCAATAAACCATTTCTCAGCATATTTATACTACAGATAATAGTGTCAGTTTAATTATGACTTCTTCCAAAGAATTCTGTGAACTGGAGCCGAGCTTGAAGAGATTATTTAGAATTTTGTCAACAATTTCTACAACTCCTCTCAGAAACACAATGTCCAAAGAAGTAGGATCATTCCAAAAACTGGTTTGAATTCATGTTGTGGAATATAGTTTGATGCATTTTGTTGATGGTAGATTGAACTTAATTTGCATTCAGTGTTTTGTATGTGAGGTATATAGCAACAACAAATCTATCTTTGGACTTCAGTAAATTGAAGCATAATTAGCTGCTACAGACAGCCTACTGAATAAATTACAACACTCTACCGTTAAGTTTAAAAACACAAGGTCCCCACCTTACCAGGCAAACAAAAAAATACTCATTTTTTTTTTTTGCATTGTGTCTCATATTAGCATTGTGTCTAGAGATTCCTTTTCTGGTAAGAAAGTGACTTCTAGGTGCTAGAAAATTCTGAAGCATGAAGAGAAAAAATACTTCTCCAATCTTTTCTGGCATCTCACATTTCACAGTTCTACCTGGGGAAGCCACCAATAAGTTACAGGATTCTTTACCCCTATGATTACACAATAGCTTTCTGCAAGTACGATTCGACTTTTTAGCACTGACCTAGTTATGATTGAACCAAACTGCTCACCTCACAGATTTTGTAGAGCAGGATTATTTATGCATTTATTATACATTTATTAAAAACTATTTATGAGCTGTTCATCATCCAAATGGATTCCAAGACAATATGCAAAGTCATAAATAAAATTAATTATGGCAGTGTAAAATACACCACAATAAAAATATTGGCAAACAAGGGACTGATAAATCTGCGCAAGCACACTTAGAGAAAGCAGGCAACAGTACAATTAACAATATCTCGGTAAATAAAGTGCTGAATTTTAAAATATTGTTTTGGCTTAACCAAAGATCTTTGGATAGTATTTAAAATGTTGGGGGTGAGGATGGTAGTTCAGTAAGCTTTTCAGAAATCTAGAATTGCTTCACACCTTGACAAAATACTGCCAATGTGTGCACCATATTGAGATCTGAGTGTGCAACAGTTTCTAATGTTCGTATGGGAAATGTGAAGGAAGTTCTTCATGTTTATTTTGTGTTATTGTTTGAGGAAATGAGATGTATGTGTCACAAAGATTACAATTTCTCTTTTGCTTTTTGCAACAATCTTCTAGGCATTTTTAAAAAATACTTCCATAGAATTAATCCTGGAATGTTATCTTTTGTTTACTTTCATGTTGTCTAATAATTGAGAATATGAGACGCATGAAAAAATATATTAACAACAACATATGCTACCCTTATCATTTTATGATATACAACATTTCATATAAAAAAGAATTAGGATAATGGCCAATGAATGTCAGAAAATCCTTTTTTCTTCTTCTTCATAAATTCCCTTACTTCTGTGAACTGCTTTGGTAAGGCAGCTTACAGAGAAAGCTCTGTTTTTGTACCATTTGGATTCTTTATACTTGTTAAATTAGGAAATAAGTCCAAGAATGTGTCAGAGGATTAATATGCAATACATTGCACATGAAGAACCCAACTGTTTGTAAATATACACTGCGGTTCTTATACTTTTCTCTGTTTCCATTTGCAAGTATATATCATTACCACAGTATCTCCAATCTTATCTAGGGAATTGTGTGAATGCCATACTGTAATTGTTTAGTTAGGCAACTGAAAATTGCCTGAATCTAAATGTTGCAGAGGAAAGGCTCAACTTATTTTTTTTTCAGTGCAATTTTAAACATTCTGCCCAGTATAGTAAAGCCACATGTATTACAGGGACCTTGGTTTCTTGAAGGTAATGTTAAAAAAAAGGAAGCTCTTTGAATAATTTTATGAGGTTCAGATGCAATAAACAATGTAGTGCTTTCCTGCCACAACCGAAGTACATCAAACCTGTCTTTTACACTTTCCCCACTTTTTTCAAGACCTTCTGATAGAAGGTTGAATGTCTAAATAACTTTCTCAACACCATTTGAAATCTAACAAGTCCTACAATGTATTGAGGCATATAAAGTCATGTTCCATTTGCTGTAGTGCTTGTAGAATACTGGAGAATAAAGATAGTTCTACTCCCACTCAATGGATGATCAGAAAACAAGGTGGTAAAACTTCAACGACTAATTTGAGGACATGAAATATGGGGCTACCATATCTGGGATGTAAAAATGTTGATGAGCATTAGATGACAACATCCTGATCACTGCAAACATAAAAAGCATTTTAAATAATAACAGAACTAAATAGTTCTAGTCTAGTCTTAAACGTCTGGCCCAAATAATTTTATAGGATTCTCTAATTTAATGACAGTGATCAATCATTATTCTTTGTTAAAAAATGCTTCTTTGCATAGATGCTCCCACTGTGTCACTCAAAGATGGTTTATGAAAAATAATTTAAATAATAGTAAAAAGAAGGCCTTTCAAATCAACAGCTAAGGCATCAAGTTGCAAATGATTATAAGATCATTTGTTGATTATAAGAATACCAATATATAACATGATATAATATAATTCATATATACCAAATCACATAGACCATTAGTGTTTCATGCTTTAAAAACCTTATTTTGCAGGAAAATCTGAACTATATGACTATTGCATTGATGCATCTGTATGTTTATATAAAAAAGACAATTTTAATGAAAGTCTATCTTAAAAGTCAATTGTCCTTGGGAAAACTATAATGTTCATAAATATTAGATATAAGACTAGTATGTTTTCCCACAGTGTTCTCTATGTGTTGATCATTATTCATACAAACAAGGAATAAGGGCTTAGAAGAAAGGCTACTTCCTAACTATCATTTAAGCCTAATCCCAAAGCAATTGTTTTGGGATGCTAATAGTCTTGCTTATTTCAGCACCTTTCAAGGGGCTGGTTTCAATCTCCCAAAACATTTTGTGAAAACAGAGAGATCTTTCAAGATTTGGCTGTTCCTTGAGTTTCAGGTCATTTTCCATTTTTTTAAAAAATGCCAATACTTTTTTATAATTTTGCAGGTCAGTGGGCACCATCTAGTGGCATCATAGACTGTGTGTTGCCAACTCTTGGTGTGCAGGTATTCTTCAGCTGAGACTTTGAGATGTATTTTTATAGTATCCACTGCAGGAAAGCTTAAATTTAATTGAGCTGTTATTATTATAGACTTCTTTAGGCTCAATATCAAATTGATAACTATTGCCTGATTTTTGCTTCTGTTGTCTTAGAGACATTCCTTTATTATTTATTTATTTATTACGTATTATAGAGAAAGCTGTTCTAATGCAACTTTTAAACTCTATAATTTACTCATTCCATAAATAGGATCCCTTTGAATGTAGTCTTGTCCTTTAGAATTTGCTGTATTTAGCTGTGTGTTTGAATTTAAAAGACAATACTTACTTTCTAGACTCTATATGATTGAAAAGATGTGTGAAGGAAATGGGCAAAAATTCCTTGATACATCTTCCAAATCATATACAATCCTTCTGATTTAGCTTTTTTCCTAAATGGTGATTTTGTGATTTTTCTGTTTTTATAATCCCACATATTCCATACATGCAGGCAGTCCATCATTCTGTAATGATGCAGCAGTATATTCACAAAAGCTATGATAGTCCATCATCTTGGGGACATATTAATATTAGCATAACCTAGAAAATACCATTACAGTGCAAACTTTTGTCTATTCTGAAGTGAGGCCCATTGAGTTCAGTGGGGCTTAGTGCCAAGTAATTGAATAAACATTCCAACTTAAATATTAGATGAGCAAAGAAGAGCATAATTAATGGTGTGTGAATGCTCAAACATAGCCAGAACAATAACAACAACAACAAACTCTGTAAAATATATTTTCTGGGACTCTGACAAACAATTGATTTGTAAAAAAAAAAAAAAGCAAAAACTGACCACTAATAATTGACAGCCAGATGGAAAGGGCTAAATTCCTTGAGTAAATTGTTCATTGCAGATCATTTGGCTCAGCTGCAGCCTGGCTCCTTATATTGTTTTTAGCATTTTTCACTGTGCACCAATTACATTATCCCAGCATAGAGCGTTTGCTTGTGGAAAAATGAAGTTCATGGCTTAGCAACAGATCCATCTCTACAATATTTAAACAATAAATAAAGTGCACCTGCTACAATGGTTTGAACTGAAAAAGCAGTCAGAGAAATGCTCACCTAGCAGTACAGAATATGCAGGGTATACCTTATTGCCTGAAACTAGAATGCTGAATTAGCCAAACTATTAAGCACTGCACTAATGGATTACACAATGGCAGAATGTCATATATGCAAACAATATAGAAACAGAAACATAGAAAAGGATGGCAGAGAAAGATCTATGTTCCATTGAGTCTGTCTTTTTGTTTATAGAATATATGTGATATGGAAATACAGCATTTAATCCTGTGTATAGTTGAAGAGCATATAGGATCCTTGCCTATTTCATATATTCATATCTGCCTATCACATTTTAGTAACTTTTAATTAATTAATGGTGAGTTAATATTCTAATAAACCAAGGTTGTTGCTGCTCTATAGTAAAACTTCCCCTATATGCTGCTACTGTAGATAAAACCATTCTAAAAATTTCCTTCACATAGTCTGAATTTTAAATGATTGTTTTTGACTTGGAAGAATGAAAACAAGTAAATCATATGAGATGGATGGGACAGTGCTAAGAAGTTGAAATTCTATATTGTTTCAATTTCTCAGCAACTGGTCAAGAGGGACAAAGCCATGCCACTTTGCTCTATGTAGTCTGACTTGAAAAGTATTGCTTCCAAGAAGGTGGAGAGTTTGGAGAAGAAGTGGCACTTTCAAACATTTAATCCTTCATTCCCTTCTTTCCTTCCTTCTCCCTGAATACTTCTGGTCTGAAAGAGAAAAAAAAAGATCTGACATTTATCATTCTTTTTAAGTTGAGGAAAAGATCAACTTGGATGCTGAACTTTGAAGAGGAAAAAAATTACAAAGCTTGGGGGATTTCTATTGACTCTTTGGAGGAGAAATGTTGGCTGACTGCTAACCCAAGGTCTGTAAGAGAAGTATCAAACTGAAGCTCTGCAGAAATTTTACACCTCTTTGAAGGTGCAAACCTAAAGCAGCAGAGGCATTAGTACAAAAAGAAGTGAGTAGTTGGTTCATCCTTGATTCTGGATTCAGCTGGAAGTTGACAAAAAGTGCAGATTTGTCTTAAACTGTGAACTCAGCACTTGATTATTAGTTCTAAGAGGGTGGTAACATAGAGGTTGTATATATCAGGAGCATCTCTGTAGAATGTTTCCTAAGTTGAAAGCAATCCATGTCATCTTAAAATTGACTTCTGGGTATGTCTACTTCAGTTATGTACACTTCTATATGTCCTTTGGATATCATTGCTTTAGTGGATAATATTATGTTATACCTTTTATAAGAAAAATATGCTGCCAGTGGAAATGCCCTTGGTGAAAAGAAAAGTTCTGTTGCTGACTGGAGCCAATTGTGCAACCTCAGCAATTTCAGTTAGACCAATTAATCACTTAGTTACTGACACCATTATCCTTAAGCCTTCACACGTGCTTTTTCTATAGGCTGCAACTAAACAGAAATATTGAGGACAATTCCACAAGCCTGTTTATCAATTTGTTCTCAATGCAAACTTGTAAAACTAATGGTGATTGCATAGACATGTAAATGGATTTCAGAGATTTCACATGAAAACTAGAAAATGTGACCTCTGTTACCCTGGATCTAATCACAGAACTTTTTAATGTTTACTGTAGTTGCAATGCCATAATCTGGTGTTACTCCCACTTGATTCTCAACAATTCTCACCTTCTGTTGCAATGTAGATGGCAGACATTCACCTGTTATGAACATGATCCAAGGAAGGATTACCTTGATGACAAAGTGTTGCTATACTTTAAACCAGTGCAAAAAATCTGATATTAACATGAAAGGAGCTCTGCATCCTTTCGAACTGATCTCCAAAGAGTGATCCAGAGCAAACATGGGCATTATTATAACACCTGTATTATGCATCACCTTAAAACTCTTATGACTTCTGAAGCACTTTTTGGAAATCAAATTTGAAGTCTATACTACTCTGAAGTGCACATGAACATTTTTAAGCTCAGGTGGTCACATCTACTCAGAATAAGAACAGACATGATATTTTGAGTTAGAATTGGTGTCTTCCTTTGGTCTTGAGTACAAAGTTTTTATCAACTAGAATGGAAATAGCCACAGGTAACTAGAAGAACTGGATAATGCTTTTGAGAAATAATACAAGATAAAAGTAAGATGAGATGTATCCAACATCCATGGTATCCATGATTTGATCCATAACTATATAATAATATCATTTGCTGCAAATAGCATTGGGTTTCTCATTAAAATAGGGCCTGGTGAGTAAATTTTTTTAAAAGATCTAAAAGGAAAATATTACAAGTATATCTATAAAAGAAAAATAGATTAAGCTTTTTTATTTTAAGAGTTATTATTTCCTTTTATTTTTTAAGAAAAACATTTTCTTTTATTTATTTAAAGCATCTTCAAGAATATGCAGTAGGGATTTCTAATAGTTGCCTTGCTGTTGAAAGGTTTCTTAGATTCTTGCTCTCCTTTCAAAAAGCAGCAATGACATAAAAGTCTTCTTTGCAGAGCTGAAATGTTTTTTTATACATAATGGATCCAGAATGTAAGTTTTCCAGTTTAATTAAGCAGTGTCAAATTAAAACAGAAAACAATACACTACTAGCCAATCCAGAGTTGTACAAAAGAACCAAAACTGGGTTCCAAGTCATCTTTCTCTGCAAACTCACTAGCTAAGAACCCTTACTAGCTATTATCCAACTCCCACAGTACAGCCACAGATGTTACTAATCTTTTAAAATAAAATTACAATCGGTGCTTGGAGTCTCATGCTCGACATTGCCCTCTCAAAGATTTCAACAGATGAGGTCATGTATTTCAGATCCAAAAATGTGGAGTTTTGTTTTGTTTGGTTTGGGGTGGGTTTTTTTTTTTTTTTGTATTCATCTACATTAGTAACTTCAGCATCTTCTGGCAAAGACATTTCCTTGAACTCTGGACAATACAAGCCATCCGGGAAGTGTTATAACTGGAAAAACTGACTCCCGTGTGCTTAGGCTTACCGAGTGCCTGTTTCATACATTAAATGAGTTTAATCATATAAGCTTTATATTATGCAGCCTGGCAACAGGAATATAGAAGGACTATGTATTATCCCATTCAATGTGCTTACAAATTTAAACAGCTTCCAATGTATTTAGTTATGGCAATTCGGACAAAAACAAAAAGACTGATGTTTTAAAAGGGAAGGATTAGGGAAAAAAAATGATATCATGTGAGTGAGTCGTGCATTAAAATGACAAAGGAAAACACAATCAAGCATGATTTGGGCTGCCAACGAAGTGTCTGAACTGGCATCTTTTTGTGAAATGGAACCAGTGAAACTTATCTCCTTCTTATCCTTATTATGATGTCACAGGGAATTGCAGTACTGATGTTTGTTTGTTTTTTAAGTGAGATCATGTGTGTGCTGAAAAAAAATAAGACAACTATCAAGAATGACAAAAAGCAGCAGCAGCTAAACCTGTGATATTATTATTATTATTATTATTATTATTATTATTATTATTATTATTATTATTATTATTATTATTATTATTATTATTTGGACCCTATCCAATAACATGAAATTTAATATGGAGAAAAGCAAGGTTTTACACCTAGGCAGCAAAAACTAAAGGTAAAAGTACAGATTAGGCGAAACCTGACTCAAAACAGCAACTGTGAGAGGGACTTTGGAGTCCTAGTGGATGATCACTTAAACATGAGCCAGCAGTGTGCAGCAGCCACCAATAAAGCTAATACAATTCTTGATTGTATAAACAGAGGTATAGAATCAAACTCACATGAAGTATTAGTATCGCTTGATAAATCCTTAGTAAGGCCACACCTGGAATTCTGCATCCACATTACAAAAAAGATGGAAAAAGTGCAAAGAAGAGCAACTAAGATTATTAAAGGGCTGGAGAAAAAGACATACGAAGAACGGTTGCAGGAATTGGGTACGGCTAGTCTAGAGAAAAAAAAAAGGACTTGGGTGACATGATAGCAGTATTCCAGTATTTGAAGGGCTGCCACAAAGAAGAGGGGGTCAACTTATTTTCCAAAGCACCAGAAGGCAAGGCAAGAAACAATGGATAGAAACTAATCAACAAGAGAAGCAGCCTACAATTAAGGAGAAACTTCCTAGCAGTGAGAACAACTGCTCGGTGGAACAGCTTGCCATCAAAAGTTGTAGACGCTTCATCACTGGAATTATTTTTTTTAAACCTATCTGCAATGATATAGGATTTCCTGCTTGAGGAAGGGATTGGAGTTGAAGACCCCCAAGGTCTCTTCCAGCTCTAATCTGATTCTAATTCTGTTTCTAACACAATTACAAATGGTATTAAATGTGGTTAAATATAACAATATAACAAGGTCATCATTTGATGAAGCCTCTTCTTTAAAATCCAGCCTGGGATCTTATAATCAGTCATCTCCTCAAACTGTTGAACACATTTTAAGTTACCAGTGAAACAATTCATTGCTATACATTTATATAGATTGTAGAATGTATGAAAGATAGAGCAGAGATCTGTTACTAAACACTATCCCTCCTAAATTAATTTATGTAACTTTTCTGGCTTGCATTTCTTACAACCAAATATATCTATATGAATGAAAACCCGGTATCAGAGTCTACAGAATTTGTATTATCGATAAAAATTATAAACAATAAGGCACATTTTCACAAAACAGATAAAGAGGTGTCTTTTAATATTGCCTAAAGTTTATCCTTCCATGGATTTAGTTAGACAATTCTGGAGATAACTTTTATCTCATTTTTTTTAAAACTATCAAATGATTATACAATTTTGATTCTGAAAAGTAATGTACTACAAATACCAAGTGTTTCATTTTATTTTGTTTTTCACACACACACACACACACACACCACATACACACAGGGGGGAGATTTATTAATACATAATTATTTTCAATTTTCAAAAATCAACTCAGGGGTGGGATGCTACCGGTTCTGCCTGGTTCTATAGAGTCGGTAGCTCTGAAGAGCAGCAGACATCGAACCAGTTCTGTATTTGCTGCTGTTTGGCCCACCCGCCTGCCTGGGCTCTTACCTGTCCTTTATTTCCTGCTTTTTCAACCTCAGCTACTTTGCACAGCACAACTGAGGTTGAAAAAACGGGAAAAAAGAGGCTTTTCAATTGCTGCGCACCCGCACACAGAGCTTTTCAGCCATCCGGGCAACACAGCGTAAGGTTTTTTCATACACACGTGCAGCATGTGCGTGCAAAATGTAGTAACACCGGTTGAATCCCATCCCTGAACCAACTATATTTAACATACAAGATTCTGTTTTTCTAAAATTGTTTCATTTATTCCTCAAAACTTGCAGTGAAAACAATATAGAGTGAATTTTATGTATGTTCTGTAATGATTAAATTAAAATGTTAAAGAATGTCATAAAAAGTTATATTTTTAGTGAAAGTCTTCACTTCAGTGGCTGGGGACTTGATGTCAATCGAAAAATGATTTCCCAATGGTTTGGTTTTGTAGCAAGTCTTCAACTTTTATGTATATACACTTTGAAGTTGGAAATTGTTGTTAGACTATAAAATATTGTTTGAGGTGTCACTCATTTTTTTGTGTTTTGTTATGGGAATGAGATCTTAGCAGAGAATTATTGAGGCAGAAAATGAGCATGTGAATGACACTGAAAAGGAAGGTGTTTATAGGGCATATACAAGGTGAATTGTTGTGGAACCTAAAACTGTCAATAAAATATCAGTTAATTCTCAAAGCTTTTTGTGGGAAGTCAGGACCTTTAAGATTTTGGTCTTCAAGTAACTTGCAATGTATGGAAAATGTCTACCTAAGAAACCACGTTCTTTGTACTATGAAACCCACAAGTAAATTAATGGTTAATTTGCTGATTGCAAAGCCTGCTCTAGGAAATGCAATAAATATTTTTTTGCCATTTTTGAGTTGGTAGCCATTGTTGCATTGCAGAAATGTTTCATTTATATGTCATTGAATGAAAACATCTCTCTTCTTACTCCTCAATCATGGATATACAACTCAGCCTTACAGCTGTATAAAATTAAGATGGTCAAGACTGGAGGTATTGGATTGATACTTGATTTTCTGGATTTCTGGACTATAGTGGTGAAACCATCATTTGATTCCTGAAAGAAACTGGCCTGACTTGAATCATGGATGATTGATAGTTTCATTTTCCTTTTGATTTCCTACCCCCCATTCCAAACTCATACATGCTCTTTCAATTGTATACTTTTTCCCATGTAGAATTTCCTGCTAGTAACAATGAAAAAATTATGTTTAATATGTCAGGAATTTTTTTTAATTTGGTAACTATCTGGATAAAATTAATTTTAAAAAGTCAAACAAACAAACAAAAACAAAGAAAAAAAGAAAAGAGTTCAACATCACTATCCAATAGAGAAAGGAGAGTCCAAATACCTACCACAGTTCAATCTTCCTTTTTTATTTTTATTTTTAAAAAGTGTTTTCTGAGGTTAGGCAGCTGAAAGGACCAGTTTCTTTGTCAATATTCTTCACAGTAACCCTGAACTTGGTTTGTGGAGCCCACACAGAGAAGTGATGTGGCACCTAAAGTCTGATTGTATGTGGTCTTCTGTTCAGTGGTGGGATTCAAAATGTTTTACCACCAGTTCAGTGGGTGTGGCTTGGTGGGCCCGCTTTGCACGTGTGCACACACTTTGCATGCATGCATGCACCAAACGTGCACTTTGCACAGGTGGTGAGGTATTTGCACAGTGCAGAGGCATTCCAACTTGCCTCCTGCAAGCCTGCATTCTCCCAGTCGCTTCAGCAGCTGCCGCACGACATTCTGCTGTGCCACGCAAAGCAGCTGCTCTTCAAAAGCAGAGGATAAAGATGAATATGGGAGCCCGGGCAGACAGGTGGGCCCAACAGCAGAGTGGCGGAGAGAACCGGTTCGGTCTCTGCTGCTCATCGCCGCTACTGGCTCAGCAGAACCGGGCTGAACTGGTAGAATACCACCACTGCTTCTATTGCTTGGAAAGTTTGACTCCCTGATGTGGGAAAAAGATTATCTCTTTCTAACATTTGTTAATAATTTTGATGTGATTAGTAAGTGATGCTGGGTCATGAAGGAAAAAGTTCATCAAAAATCAAAAAAAAATTTTTTGCCAGATGTTTGATAAATGGAGGAAGGAGAAAGTAGTTGTGATGCTTCTGAAGTAATCCAGAGGGTACCTGTTCATGTCCCTCATGAGAACTGATCCCACAAAACTGTGTCCTGAAAAACCCTGCAGCCAAAAAACTTTCCAAATTCCAGTGACCATCTCCTTCCATAGAAAACTATTAAATAGCTCTTTATTCTGTTTCTTTATCATGGATAGTAGTTTTCCTTAAAGACTATTCATTTCATTCAAAACTAGAGCAGCTCAGGATTGCAGCAAGGACAACACAACACAGACTAATGCAATGAGGTTCCAGGGGTTCTGAAACCCTTGAGAATATAGAATGAAATGGGCTAATATATAGGCCAGTCCCAAACACAATTTTTGGAATGGCCTCTACTGCAATAAAGCACGATAGATGTAGCCTCTCTTGGGAGAGCTGCCAGTGAAATCATAGTTTTCAGATCCTGGTGCTCACTATAAAATCATTTGGGGGCTAACCCTCGAGAAAGAATAAGGACAAAAACAGTGGAGTAATATTGTTTATTGGACTATGTTCATTAAGAGACATGCTACTATTTTTTTGTTTCTTGCTTGAAGCTTCATAGTTTTCTCACATGATATGAAGGAAAGTCAAAAACATAAACTAAAGATAGGCAAGTTGCTGTGCTCTATAAGATATATTTTAGAACACAGCTCCCATAATCAGATATCAGCCATGCTGGCTTGAGTAAATAGATCTGAAATTCAAACAGATCTTAAATGAGGAGCAATGGGTTGTTCATCTATGGCTTAAAGGATATTGTGCAATATTCACTGTAATCTGGAATATATAGTGGACAAATTATTGTGCCAGGTCTGGAGAAATCCAGGTTCAAATTCCCTCTTCAGCACAGAAGACTTCTCTGTCCAACTTACCTAAAAGAATTGTTATTGCAGGCAGGGGGGATTGAAAGAGTGGATGAATTGTGTACTACCTTAAGATTTGGAAGGAAAGGCAGGATAGAATACTAATTATGATTAATAATACCGTGTTTCCCCAAAAATAAGACCTATCCAAAAAATAAGCCCTAGCTTGATTTTTGAATGTGTGCCCAATATAAGCCTTACACCCAAAATAAGCCCTAGTTAAGACCCTGCACACTCCGTTGTACCTGGTCGCACGAGGTGAAGTAAGGCACACAGGTAAAAATCAAGCTAGGTTGGAGATGGAAGATGGAGTTGTCCCACATGCCATATACTCACTTACCTTAGGACAGCTGTAGCCAGGCCTCCTATACCCTGACAACAGCCCATTTCTTCTGTGGCTGCTTGCTGCCACTTGCGTACGTCGCCCCCAGCCTCCATTTCACCGTCAAAGGCCTTCAGAAAAGGTGTCTGCACCTGAGAAATGAGCTCTGGATTTATATGCGTGGCACCCCCAACCTCCATTTCACCATCAGAGGCCTTCCTGGTGCACCAGAAAGTAATGGTGCGCCACATATGAGCAGTGGCAAGTGGCCACAGAAGAAGTGGGCCAGCAATAGTCACATGGGCTCCTGCTGGATGGGCTGTCAGTGCCTCTGCCATGAGGTGAGACAGTGGAAGACATCTTCCTAAAATAAGACCTAATGCCTCTTTTGGAGGCAAATAATAATAATAATAATAAGACCAGGTCTTATTTTGGGGGAAACAGTGGTAGTAACAAAAGTCACAATGTAAGCTGTTTAAATGTAAAACTGTTCAATTTGATAAATCATGAAATTTCATGGTCTATTCATTCTATACAAATTTAATTCAGTCTAATATATATCTGGTGCGCCATGAGGTTCTTTTTCTGTCCAATGCTTCTCTTCCATGTTCACCTTCATGAAATATCAAGGAGTTCTCCCAGCATTGAAAATCAGCCAGAAAGTTTACTCATGCAGGAACAAAAATGGAGATGGTTGATTGTCTAGCATAATTTAATTTAATGTATTACATATTGACACCCACCTGACTCCAAAAAGACTCCAGGCAGCTTACAACATTTAAAATATATAAAACTTAATTGCATGAACAAAACTCCAGCAATAGCATTTAAATAGAGATTCAATAAGAGCTTCACAATCATCCTATGCTAAGCTCTGGGAACACAGCCAGTTCTTAGGGAGCCTTCCTTCTTGAAGAGTGGGAGTTGTACATGCCTTTGGAGGAATGTTGTTCTAGAAGGAAAGGGCTACGAAAGAGAAGCCATATTTCCTCAGTCCCTCAAGATGGCAACACTTAAATGGTGGGGAGCTTATGCATGCCCAGTCTGCCTAGTCACCATCAAAATCAGAAAACACGTTTATATGCTAGATATTCCTAGATATATAGTCTTTTCTTCAATGTTGTCAATATCCTTAAATACTAAATATAGTATTTAAAAATATCTATATTTTTAAATACTCAGAAAAGTTGTTTTCCAAACCTGTCATTTGTAGAAGAGGAAATCTGAGGTTAAAAACCTCAAATGATCCCATTTTATCTTTAAGTGACTCTGTATCTACCTGCCTCTTTGGAATGCAAAAAAGGATAAGAACAGATATGGCTGGGATTTCAATAGTTTTACATCTCAAATGGATCCGAAGAGAGACTATTAAAAGGATGAGTGTCTCGAGATTAGCGTCCTCCCCTTTTGTTCTTTGGATGTAACCTGCTAGTCTTGGGTGCAGATGGCTTTAATTGTCTTTCCAGATGTTCTGCCTCCTGAAGGTCAAATTCACCTTGTTTCATTCTGGCTGAATCCTTCTCAGAGAGGGAGATTATGCAAGGATTCCTTGGAAAGAAATGTAACAAAACAGCAATGTTTTTATTTCAAATGTCACCGCTTGAAGGTTTGGAAGAAAATAGACTTATAAGTTAAAGACTAGGAATGGCTTTTGCGAAGAAATCAAAGTTCTTCACTAACTATGAACCAAAAATAATATTTGCTAAAAAATTAAAAATAAGATGTAATTATTGCAAAAACCACAACATTTCTGATTGCAGCAAGGCTGAGGGTGTGTATTATTTCTGCTGTTCCATTAAGTTTTAGATTCTATTTTCACATTCACAATATCTTCTTTGTGTGAAGTAGGTCTTATTGTTTCCATTTTTTTTTCAGATGAAGCATTGAATTCCTAGGTTTCTGTTAATTAGAAAAGGAATACTTATTTAATCTTTTTCTAACCTCAGAAGCATTCAAATTGGACAAAGTTTGAAGTGAAAACATTGCCAGAACTACACTGATGACCTTTTTCAAATTAAATCCAGAAACATGTGTTACTGTCCTGCATAAAAACCACAAGGAATGATGTTTTACACAAAAAGTTTCATAGAGAACAGATACAGCATTGCAGATTACTACTCTACATTGGATTACACTTTCAGTGCATGGTAAAGTTATATAAATAATTGTTTTCTAACTTGTAACAGCTGAGACACAAAGCTTCACATTTGGTAGCCCATCTATCTTAGTAGACTTCAAGGAGCTGTCTGAAGTTGTGCCCTGGAACTCACAGTTCAGTGCCAAATATATATATTTAATACCCTGACTGGAACAGACCAAAATGTTATTTGGTCCAGGCTTTTCAGTCACCAAAGAATAAACTAGATGCCTCCTTGGAAGTAGGATGCTATGATAATTTTAGCAAATATAGCCACTGACAGCTCTATGCCCCAAGAATTTGCCTCATCTTCTTTAAAAGCCATGTAAATTTGCTAACCATCACCACATCTGATGACATAAAATTCCATAGTTGAAGTCATTTGGCTCATAATAAACAGTTTGGTGAATCAAAACTGGAGTGGGTGGGTATCCCTTGCAGCTGTGGTCAGATGGAATACATTACTTCTCTTCTCTAAAAAAAATCTGAATTCTGGAAAGATATAGAAGCCCTCTCCATTAACAATTTGTGAAAAGCTGGCTGTTTAAGGGGGGATTTGGGGATTGACGAGTTTGTGACATGTGTACTTAGGATAGGAATGGGCTCTGCTTATCAAAGTGATTGCATTTTTGATATGTTAATGTTGATTTGATACGTTATTATAAGTGCAGCTTTTGTGAAGAGATTCATTTTTTTGGTTCACTTAGATTCATTTTTTTTAAAATCGAAGTAGCATAAAAGCATCTGGGATGGATGGATAAATGGATGGATGGACTGTGATTGCCAGTAGGGGAAACAGTATTTTACTCACCCAGTTTACTTCAAATGAGACACCTACATGGAGCATTTAAGAAAAAATATAGCATCTAGCCTAATAAAAAAGTCAGGCCTTTAAATGTGTCCTATTAAAATGTGAAAGAGGTCGTTTTTAACTCATTCATGCATGAATCCTCCAAATTAGATTGTTTCTGCATATGACTATTTTCTTGCTTCTCCAGGGAAGAAAGATAAAATAATTAAATATCATGGGTTCAGAAAGAAAACAGAGATACAGAGAGAGAGTTAACCATGGTATCTCACCACTGAGAATCATCTCCTTCTTCTTAATATTTCCCTCTCGCACACACTTAGACTCATTGCAAAAGTATTTGAAGAATTGGGGACTGCAACCTGATAGGGAATAATAGTGACTTGGCTGGATCATGCAGCTGAGTAGTATTCGGAAGATGCCTATTATTTCCTTCCTTTTTGGAAAAAAACAAAAGATGATCATGATTCTCTTATGTAACAGTGAGCTACAAAATTCTGAGTAACCTTTAGATGACAGCAGAAAGTTAATATTGGATCTCATTGTTGCCATCTAATGTTGGCTCAGAGTTTGCAGTCCAGAACTGATGGCCCTACAGAAGTTATAAGGATAAATTGAGACCACAGTGCTTGAAATATCCTTTGGCGCATACTTCTGGTTTCACGGTCTTTCAAAATCACCTTGAGCAAATTGAGAGAAAGAGCTGTTTAAAGTGCCCCTCCTTCATTCCCCTGGCACATTATCTTGGTCTCTCGGTTCCATTGGCATATAAAGAACTTGACAAACTGCATGGGTTCTTTTGAAATAAGAAGCTGAGATACAAAGAAATTAACATACACAATAAAACAGTTCTACTCTACTTTAGAAAGAGAGAAAAGAAACAGATGTGTCTGCCAGAAGTTAAATACACATCTGTTAAGGATGCTCTTCTCATATGTTAGGTCAGAAAAATATGTACAAATGTAGCACCTTGCTGATTGACAGCAAACCCTCAGTTCTAGTGCAGTGCATCTTGTTTTCTTGACAGCACTTTGTTTTAAGGCTAGAGGCAGAAAAAATGTCTTATACATGTCCGTAAACTGGAAGGCCCTTTGTTCAGGATACTTATACCATTTGCAGATAATGATGTGCATAGCAGTTTCAGCTGTCTGCATATGCATTTTTATGTTTTTTTATGACAGCTCTGCGTACTGAACTAAAAGGCCATTTAGAGCTGTCAGGAGCTGACAAGCATTACCCTTTACACTTACAATTCTGTTAGCATGCATTGTCAGGTGGGCTCACCATTCTGCCGACATATGATTTCCTTTGAAACCCATGTATGACTTTAATTTAATACAGCAGTCTTCCCCAAAAGGTACCTTATTAAGATTTCTTTTTCCATTTATCTTTCACTTCCACCTCCCTTTTATGTATTTCTGTTCATTCTACCCATTAGTTCCTCTCCCCCTTTTAAAATACACTGTTCTATAAAGAGCAGCAAAGAAAAAAAGAAAGAGGAACACAGGCCAGGAGCTATCTACCTGTCGTGCAACCTAACAAAAAGCATCCAAGAAGGGATTTGATGCAGAAATTACAATATTTTTGTTACTAAATGCTGCTTATAAGTCATCTATATTATGCATTGGATTATCTTACACTTTGGCAGGTAAGAGACTTAATTGCAACATTTATAACACTGTTATTAATGTTATACTCAGTTCAGAACAAAGAAAAATTAATGTTTAGTTTATCCTAATCTTTTGTATACCAATTCCACTTCAGCAGATGTTTTCACCTGTAGTGAATGTACTTCACAAAAGGTTAGGCCAGCATATATGTATTACTGTTAAAGATGCCATGATATTCATGGTGGGTTTTGCTGTTAAGTTAGAAACAAGAGCTGCTTTGGGAATGATTTTAAAATAGAATAACAATGCAAGAAAAAAAAAATATCAAACTTAAAGGAGCCAGGAGATGTGGAAACATGGTTCCATTCCATGGTTCCATTCCATGTTGAAAGTTTGACATTTCATTTGCAGAACATCCCAAGTTATTCCCACAAAAATATATAAACAATAACTTTGTAAACATAAATCTTTGTGACCATAATGTTCAAGTTGATCTTAACTCAACTGAACAGATCAGGCTAAACAAAATGTTCCAAAGTCTTTATTTTTAGAGAAAAAAAATCCCTTCTTATATTCCTTTCTTTCTAGTTTTCTTGTGATAGGTGTTACTATCATTTATGTCCTTCCTTTTTTAAAAAAGAAAAGGAGCGAAATTTGCTGTGCTACGACATTTCTATGCATCTTCAATTTTATTGAAGAAATATAACTTACATAAAATACACACACATAAATTGACATTTTCAGCTATGAGGTGAGGGATTGGTATCTGGTTTTTTTGCACTAACAAATTGTTACCAAATAGCTTAGAGAGATTTGCAAATGTTTTCTGTTTCTTAGCACAAATACCTTTCCATCCGCCAAGGCCATCTAGACTGATATTTCCATTAGAAATCAGAGATAGATATCAGGAAGGCACTTGTCCCATGGCTGTGGAGATTTCAGTCTTCTGGGTCATAATTGTCTCAAAGGTGTTTTTTCAAGAAGGACTGTTTTTTCCTTGAGGAAGAAGCAGAAAAAGTTTTGCTTCATCAGTTGTGATTGTGAGTGGTGGAAGAATAGGTATTGACAATTGAGATTGGATAGTGGGGGGATGGAAGGACAGATTCTGACAGAATAATGGAGGGGAATGGAAGGATTGCATTTCTTTGCAGTCATCTACTCTTGGAGAGCAGTTGAGGCCATTTGGGGGTTTACAGAGGACAAATAAAGCCTCAAATGGTTTCAACAACTCTCAGAAAGTGTACATGTTCATTGCCTTTGTTGTTCTTATCGTTGTTCAGTATTTGTTTAGGGTTTTTTTAGGGCATGAACAAATGTTCATTGCCATGGATCTTGCAAATGATGCCCCAATTCTCTTTCTTTTATCACTGAGATATTTTTCAATTCCTTTTCAAAACTATTCTTTACTACTGCTCAGTTAAAAAGAAGAGAAAGCTTCAGCCAGCATAAGAAGTACAAATAAAACTTAATTTTACAAATAAAATTTAAAATTTTAATATAAAGGGTTATTTTATGTTGCATTGGATTATCTTACACTTTTGCATATGTTGCATATTTGGGGATGTGATGTTAAGATTTGTTGTTGAAATGGCTACTTTTTCATCTAACTGCTGAGAACTTTGGGTGGAGTGTCAATTCAATAAACAAAATAAAGACACAGGTGCATCATCCTTTGTCCCATGCTGTGGAGAAACAGGAGAGATAAGCTGCTTTGAAGTCTCATCGCAGAGAGAACACACTTTCTCTTGGTGGAAATGGAAGTTGTTCTGGGAGTGTAAGAGAGCATTCTTGACAGCAGGAATCTGACCTGAGTAATGGAACAGAAAGGAGATTTATTTAGAGATATGGGCAAAGCTTAGCTAGCTACCGTACATCCATGCTGATGTTGCTTGGGGAAAAAGATAAGAACTTATTTTATTTATTTGTTTGTTTGTATCTTGCCTTTATTTTTTTTACAAATAACTCAAGGCAGGCAAATATATCCAGCACACCTTTCTCCTTCTATTTTCCTCACAACAACTACCCTGAGAGATAGGTTGGGCCGAAAAGGAATGACTGGCCCAAAGTCACCCAGCTGGCTTTCATAACTAAGACAGGATTTGAATTCCTATTTTCTAGCCTGGTTCCTTAACCACTGGACCCAACTTGGTGATTTCTTACACAAAGATCAGGCAGTGATAAAAAAAAGAAGCAACCCAGTGTAAATCCTTAATTGTCTCTATGTATAGCTTTACTGGTCTTTTCCAATTAGGCAATCATGAATGGCTGATGATCAGTTCTGCTGGATCTGGGCCTTCAACACCTCTTGCAAATAAACCCAAGATGACTTTATATGTTAGTTTGATCTGGTCTGCTTGGAATTGCTTTGAACCTACCTGAAGAGTTCACACTATAGGTAACCCCCAATTTACAAATGGTTGCTTAGTGACCATTTGAAATTATGACAAATCAAAAGGTACTTATGACCCAGTTCTGAAATTATGGTTGGCACTCTTCCCATGGTCATATGATGCCAATTTCTGACATTTTTGCTGAAAACCTGTCTTTATTTTGTTTTTTGGCAAAATCACCCCATAACAAACAATGGGTTCACTTAATAATCATGGATTCACTCAATCATCATGGTAATTCACTTAATAACCCCCAGAAAAAAGTCATAACATCAGGTTGATCTTGTCATGACCATCTTTATGATCATTGTAATTTATAACCATAATGGAAAGGATCCTTTTTTGTCGTTCAGTTGAGAACTACCTGAAGAAAAGAAGACAGAAAAGAGTTTCCTCCTCTAGCAGTACCAAGGGCTTCAGCACGAACTACAAGGAATCAGTCAGTCCTCTGAGACAATCCACCCAAGAAGAACAACCATGAGTACTAACTCTATATTTGTTATAAGGTTACATTAACAAAATTTTGCAAGACTGAAGGTCTTTTCCCCCTTTCCTTTTATTCTCTGGAAAACTAGGGAGGGACATTCCTGAATTGCTTTCCATGCCTCCTCTTCTTCTCTAAGATGAGAAATCTTTTGCATGTTGGTTCTCCAGTCTGCATCTCTTCCTCTTGGCTCACAAGATCATTCCCACATACCATTATAGAATCTGACCAAATGTGTCAGAAGTAACTATCTTTAAGCATCTCCCTGTCATCCACCAAGAGCTGGGCCAGCAGGTCTTGAGGAAGGCAAGGCAGGAATAACCCTCACAGATGATCAATCCTTCCTTTGACACCCACTGGCCAAAGCTTCTTGGCAGCATATTCCAGATGATGTAAGTAGGAAACATTTTCATTCCCAATGACTGCTGTCTCTATCCTCCTGGACTTTGTTTCCCCAGAATGTTCAGGCCAAGAGTTTTGCTTAGAGGGACCATCAGAATATCTCAGCTAAGATCTGCTGGACAAGAGTTTTGGTCAATGGGTGTTCCAAAGGATACATGGTGGTGCTTTCATTTTGTCTCCCAGAACAAAATTGGGTTAGTGATGGAGGGAAGCAGTTGACTACCCTTTCAAAGGATATTTGATGAGCAATTTTAGCCAGAAGATGGCAGGTGAAGTCTTGCCCACTCACTATCTCACCTACTCACCTGCCTCTTCTATACCCATATGCCGAAATTCTTCTAGACTGGGTTGGGTTTGGTAGATGTTGAAATGTTGTATACAATAGGCATATATCAAAACCAGTCAGCCAGCCTCAAAATAATTCAGAGAGACAGGAGAGGGAGAGATTGGTCCAAAATTAACCAGACAGTTTTCATATCTAAAACAAGGTTAGAATTCAGTGTCATGGTTTCTTGCTTGGTATCTTAATCACTAGACCAAATTGGCACTTTTTATAGTTTCTTTAATCTTTCAGTAGTATTTCATAATAGAATAGTAATTGAATAGAATTGAATAGGGATATAACTGAACAGAATATTCACACTAGGTGTTCCCAGCCTTCTAATTTGCAACACTTTTTCATATACTGTATACATATTTGATGCCTCTGAGAAGCTGTCCTGCAGCAGCAGTTCTCAACATTTATTGTCAGGGCCATAAGTGTAGTTTAAGAAAAACAACTTGCCCAGAGGCAGTTTTTCATCCAGGCACACCAACACTACCTGCTTAAAATTCCATTTATAGCATAGCTGTGAGATGCAGTTTTGGGACAGTCATTTAAAAAAAGCCATCTTGGATAGCACTGTACAGCCTGGCTTACTACCCCTTTCTTCCTTTCCCCCCTGTAAAGTGCTGCAGAATTAAAATACTTCAAGGTTTGAAAACATTGCAGATCAGGAAAGTAGACTAACTTGACTGGACTGGAGTTGATTGACTTGAACAGTAGGCTGAAGTCACCAATTAGAAGACATCTTAGAGGAAGATGGAACAAATCCCTTACGTAAACACTGAAGCCATGGGGGAACATTTAGTGGTTAATCCTGTCAAAAACTTATTCTCTTGCCTGATCCCAATTTTCTCCCAGTTATCCTTTGCCTTTTCAAAGTCAGTCCAAGGCAGATGGGCAGTTAAGAAATATGAAATGTAAATAAAATAAATAAACATATATGGGTTCAATGTACATGCATATGCCACCATTTACGTGGTAACTACATAAAGTATATAATATCCATAACATAGCTGAAGGAATGAGAAGGTCTCCATGACTCAGTTCATGTGTTCAAAGTTATTTTACTCTCTCAGACTCCATAACATCAGAGAATGGTGTTCTGGAAAGAGTTAGAGAAAGTCCATTGGTTACCCATTGCAGATTGCTTAATAAAAACAAAAGTTTGGCTGCACGTCTTAGTTTGGCAAGTTATATAATTCATGTTCACAGAATGAAGCGCTTACAGTACAGATTCTAAATTAAAACTGATGACTGAAAATTAAAAGCAGAAATAACAGACATGCTCAAAAAATATATTTCTATTGGTATCCTTTGAAACAACTAATTGTTCTGCCAGGATTGAAATCAGATTTTCCTGGGTAGGCCTTGATTGCATCACACCTTTTTTAGCCACAATGAATGAAGTGAATTAGAAAGTTACAAGATATGCTTTCTTTTCCTTCTGTGTTCCAAATAGCTATCATAAATTTGCTGAAAATCATTTGCAGGCTGCTCAAACGTTTGGCAATATAGGGTAAATAACATTTCCACCTATTTAGGGACATGCAGCCCAGTCTTAGCACTGAAATTATAATAAGTAAGAGTGTGGGAATCATGGCTGATTTGCCTCAAACAGATGTTTTGACTCACAGGGATGTGTCCATCATTTTGATGTTGCAAAGTGACTCACAGAAGGACTCAGTGCTACCTCAAGAAATTGTTGAGCTGAGGCCAATCTGCCTGGATTGCCCAAAGAGCCACATTTTATTTTATTTTTTATTTTTTTATTTATTTGATTTGTCAATCGCTTACAAGATAATAGGTATAAGTATATACATAGTTATGAATACATGAAATGGATACATATAAGAAAAATAAAAGAAACAATAGGATAGGGACAGTAGGCATGTTGGTGCACTTATGCATGCCCCCTACAGACCTCTTAGGAAAGGGGTGAGGTCAATAGTAGACAGTCTAAGGTTAAAGTTTTTGGGGTTTGGGGAAGAAACTCTGTGGGGAAGAAACCACAGAGTAAGGTAGAGTATTCCAGATATTGATCACTCTGTTGCTGAAGTCGTATTTCCTGCAATCAAGTTTGGTGTGATTGACCTTGAGTTTGTATCTATTGTGTGCTCTTGTGTTGTTATAGTTGAAGTTGAAATATTCATTGACAGGTAAGTCATTGCAATGTATGATTTTATATACCATACTTTGATCAGACTGAAGATGGCGTAATTCAAGGTTTTCTAGGTCTAGAATTTCAAGTCTGGTGGCATAAGGTATTCTACAATGAGGAGAGGAGTGGAGAACTCTTCTTGTGAAATATTTCTGGACTTTCTCAACTGTGTTAATATCAGATACGTAATGTGGGATCCAGACTGATGAGCTGTATTCAAGTATTGGTCTAGCAAATGTTTTATATTCTCTAGTTAGTAGTGTGATATTACCAGAGAAAAAGGATTAGGTTAACAACTCATGGCAATGTCTTCTACAAAGCAAGGCAAGAATCCTTATGTATTGTTTTGAAGTAAGGTTGTGCTTCACCTTGAATAGAATGTTTTTTTTAATATCCATTCTGTGAATATCTGCACAACCTTAATAATTAGAAATGTATGAACCTGGAACAATCTACCCTCTTCTGTAGGAAAATGAGTAATAAAACAACTAATATTTTCATTAGATTTTTTTTCTTCCAAAAGAGTTAAGAAGCATTGAAACCTATTCAAGTTGCTGATTTGAAATAACAAAAGCAAATATTTAATGGGGATTCCTTTATATATCTATTCATCATAAAGGATGTTATTTTCCAGGCAAGACATTGGCCATTTATTTCCCTGTGGGAGAGCGGGATACAACAGATTGTTACCTGATCAAACTACAAAATTTATACAGTCACCCACCAAATATACAACAAAATACAACATTTTCCCCCAAAATTGTGAGAGTAGGCATTTACTAAAATAAGAAAGAGTTTTCATTCAAGGCACAACTGTCAATTTCAAATTATCATATTTTGCATATAGAGTGTGAAGACCTAGGTCTCTCGAGAAGTTTATAATGCTGGAAAAAGTGGAAGGGAATAGAAGAGGACAACTATCATCAAGATGGACAAACTCAATTGCAATGGTGACAGGGCCAGATTAGACAGAGATCATGGAGAAAGTCTGTCTAGGTGGTCAGTAAAAGTCCAGACATCACCTTGATGGCACATAGTTAATCAGACAATTGTTAATGAATTAGGGCTGTTTGGAAATAATATTGGATTGCTCATTCCAGATTAAGTAGAAAGGTACTTTCCAGCTAAGGGAAAAAAAGTATAAATACGTAGCAACAATGTAGATTTTTTTTCTCTGAGAGCTTCAGTTCTTTATCTCAGTATTATTTTTTACAATTTGAGTTATACTCTCTCCTCCCATCACCAAACTTAGGCTTTCAACATTCAAGATTCAGACTTGCAATATTGAAGGATTCTTAGATCCTGATGCTCAGGTGGTAGCTATATTTAAAAATGCATTTTTTCCAGTGGAAGCTAGTTCACCAGCTGTGTCAGAATAATCTAGCCACAATAATTCATCTCCTCCTAACAAGCATATTTGATTATGTAATATACTCTGTGTATGGCAGTCTTTGAAGAGTGTCTGGAAACTTCAACTGGTTCAGAGTGAAACTGCTAGGCTATAAATTGTTCAGACCATTTTGGTCAATAATGCTACTGTCATCCACTTGGATTGTTCTGGTCCCAATTAGTAATACTGGCATGACCTTGAAAATTTATTTTGAACCTGGAACCTTTCTCTTCACATAAATTTTTATTTCATTGTTAGACGTATGTATTAAAATTTTATGAAAAGTGGTGAGATTATATTTGTGTTTGAGGAACAGGATGAGCAAACCAACACTAATCATATCACTTTCAGAGCTTAAAGGACAAATATCTGGATAGTGTCTTCTACCAAGGAAATCTGTCCACAAAAGTGAGGAGCTAGGAAAATCATTTAAAGATGATCCTGAATTAAAATGGGAGAATACTCACTTAACAACTGTCTTGCTTAGCAACAGAAGTTTTGGGGGCTACCTATACTTTCGTAAGTCATGACAATCCTAAACTGGGGCGTTGTGTGACTGGACCTGATTTTATTATCTTTATGTGGTAGTTGTTATATGAATGCTGTGACCACCCCAATTGTTAAGCAAACCGTTGTTTGTTATGGGGCATTTTTGCCAATACCCAAAAGTAAATGCTACTTTTCAGCAAAAAAAGTAATAAATTGTGATCGCAAGACTGTAGAGTGCTGAAATACGGGTCAGTTGCCAAATGTCCAAAATGCAGCCATAGATCATGGGAGGGTGGGCAGCTATTGGAACCAGGGGAGATTTGTTGTAACTTTGAATGGTCACTAAGCCACTGGTCATAAGTTGAATACTGTATTGGCATCTTGGAAATCCCATCCTTTCCCTGAAATAAAAGATTTGCCATTCTATATCTGCTGGCCTAGCTCTGACTTCATTCTTTTCAGTTTTGTTGATCTGATTCAGTAGTGGGATTCAAAATTTTTTACTACCAGTTCTATGGGAGTGGCATGGCTTGGTGAGTGTGGCTTGGCAGGTATGGCAGGGGAAGGATACTGTAAAATCTCCATTCCCACCCCACTTCACGGGGAAGGTTACCACGCAGTTCTCTGAGCTAGTCAAAATTTCCGCTACCGGTTCTCCAGAACTGGTCAGAACCTGCTGAATACCACCTCTGATCTGATTCTTTTAGAAGTTCTATTTGAGGATTGAGCTTCAAAATCATTGTTCAACCCCAGAATAATAAAGAAAGTAGAAGTAGAGGAATTCAACTACAGGAGGGATGCCTTAACCTCTTGCCTTTGGCTGCTTTAGAAGCATTCTTTTTCCTATTTTATTTTCCTTTTGCCTCTGTATAAAATCCAAACAAACAATAAGCAAACAAGCAGCCTTCATTCCACTGCTGTATAAAGTCCCTAGAAGATAAGAATCATGCCCTAGAGCTGGACATGACTGGAGGACAGGGAAACCTTTACTTTTTTAATGTGGTTGATTTTAAAATAAAGTAGTCATGAGCTTTAACTTACATGCAAATAGCTATAGTTAGTAGCCTTTGAAAATTTGGAAGCAATGCTTGGTATTATATTGGAGGGGCTGTCTGTTATAAGAATTAGAAAATGGAGACAGTATCATTTTCCTGAATGAAGGTGCATCTCCTTGAAACTGGCTAAGTAATTATTACAGTTGTTTTACAGTGATATGATCTTTCAAGCCCTTAAAATCTTGCATGGATAACCCAATGTAGCTACTTTTTGTATGCTCCAATTAGTAATTTAATAGCTCATGAGTCTGACTGCCTTGGCACCAACTTTTCCACTATCTCATAAAATGCAGCATTTTAGGTTACAGTCATTGTCACTGATGTGGTCTGCTGTGATATAAGCAGCAGCTCTTTCTCCAGATGGTTGTAAAGGTTAATGAGGAATTTATGCTGCGCTCGATACATATTAAACTGTATCTCTCAGTAGAAGCATCTACCACAGACACAAATTCATTTCTTCAGCATGTGCAGCTCTGTGGCTAGCTGCTAAGGAACACCAAGCGGTTACTCAAAACATTGTCCAGGTTTGCTATTCATATGTGTAAATGTAGTATTTAAGACTGAAGGGAAACAAAAGCAAAGTTCTCTATAGAATTAGCCTACATTCATTATCTTATAGAGAAATTTTATTGTGCCATTAAAGGCTTTGATATTGGAAAAGTCCTGTGAATTGGATCACCTGCTGGGAAGGGAGAAATAGAATATAAATCTGAGAAGAAACAGAAATTACTGATCTATTTGGTTTCTTCCTTTCCTTTCCTTTCCTTTCCTTTCCTTTCCTTTCCTTTCCTTTCCTTTCCTTTCCTTTCCTTTCCTTTCCTTTCCCTTTTTCCTTCCCTTCCATTCATTTCCCTGTTGGGTTGTGTCCTGTCCTGTCCGACAATCAATCCCATTGCAAACAAAGGAAAGAATTTATCAATTTACCAAAGATTCCTTTCCTCACTTGCATTGGGACTGCAACAGAGGACTAATAGCTTTGGATCCTGTGGGTTGAAGATCCCTTCCAACCTCTTCTCTGCACCCTTTGGTCAGATATTTTGGACTTGTTTGTCCTTGAAAGAGAATGGTACTTTTTTTTTTTTAATTACATTTATATGCCGCCCTTCTCCGGAGACTCAGGGCGGCTTACAGTCTATGGAGCACCATGCTAGGTGCTCGGCAATAGCCTTCATTCCATTGTATATGCCTGATTATTATTAGGGCTTTTTGGCCCCCCCAAGCGGCATTTTTACAAAGTCAGCTTATTGCCCCCAACAATCTTTGGGTCCTCAATTTACCTACCCCGAGAGGATGGAAGGCTGAGTCAATCTTGAGTCAACTTCTCAAATATGTGTCAATACATGATATGTGTCACCTAATTGCACCCAGACGCTTATTGTTTTACAAGATAATCTCTGAATTAATTAAAGTGAAATATAGCTGAACCAGCTTAAGTCTTTCTTGACCCTGTTACGGCACTACATGCCATGCTTCCTTTCAATAAGGGAAATGGGAATTTTCTCCATTAGATTTAGGCAGCTTGTTTCAGTAACATTTCACTGATGCTCATCTTTTGATACTGCACCAGGGTATTTTGCTCAATAAAATACATGAAACTGTCTTAATTTAACCCTTTATATGAATGTGGAAACAGGATCCAGGACTCTCATCAAGAAATAAAGATATCTTTGGTTTTACAACAATGTCCCTTATGTAGTTAGAGGATTTTTGCTTTCTGTCAGAGTATTTGTTAATGTTGTGCTAAATTTCATCCTGCTACTGTATTTTGTCTTCCATGCCCTATGCTTCTTAATTCTTTGGACAGTTTTCTTCTTATTTCAGATTGTTGATTGAATCAGCTATCAGCTTACTTATAGTCAACCTATTTTCCAAAGCACCTGAAGGCAGAACAAGATGCAAACTAATCAAGGAGAAAGCCAACCTAGAAGTAAGGAGAAATTTCCTAACAGAAGAATTAATCAGTGGAATGACTTACTTCCAGAAGTTGTGGATGCTTCGTCACTGGAGATTTTTAAGAAGACACTGGAAGCCAAATTGCATTGGGTTTCCTGCTTGAATAACTCTGTTATTCTTTTACTTTATATATATTCTTTTGATCTGAGTTTACTTAGTACTTACAGTACTTAATAGATCTATTTTCTAATGTAGTATTATTTTGCAAGAAACATTAAGCCAAATATGCTAGAGTTATAGTGTTAAATTCATCAGAAATATTTTTTTCTTATAGAAAAGTTCTGGAATCATTCAAATACTACTTTGGATTAATTCATTTAAATATAAACCTAAATTTAGAGCTTCTCAAAACCAAAAGAGGGAAATTAACTATATAGAGATACAATCAGTCTGAGATATTCAGATTTTAACACTTAGGACAAAAGATTAAAGGAAAAGCAATAATTTTAAAAATTTAAACAATTAGTTAAAATAATGTTCCAAAATCAAAAGCATCTATATAACCATATGCAAGTCTAGTGTTCCTTATCTGGAAACTTGCTCCTTTTCCAAAAGAAACACTGAACCAATGACACAAATAACATGTACACAGTATTATATTAATTATAATAATTCTATAAAATATTAATATTTTAATATAATTAAAATTATACAGTATAATTTTTATGAAATTAATACAATAAAGACTGGTGAAGAAACACAATATTTTATTTGTAGTTATAATAATAATTTATTAAATGTGTATGCCATTTGACTCTCAGAAACTCTGGCTGGGTCAAAACAATCAAATCAATTACATTTAAATCAATTTCTAAAAAATAAAAGATGGCAAATGTGATGAAATGTGTCTCATTTTCTTTTAGTAGTTACTTTTATAGTTTATTTTATGCATGTATACACATACACACACACACACACACACACACACTTTTAGTAGCATTTCCCAGATGGCTGCTAGCATCTATTTGAATGGAATTGCTGATCAATTATCTTCCAGATTAGAATCTGTGGGATCAACACTAAATAGAAAGGACAATAGGTTTTTGAAGCATATTTCATGTTGTGGTTAGATGCCTTTGTAAACTATGAAGATCTCTAAAAGGCTGTATGTTTTCTTAAGTCAATTCATGTCTAATGAATAATTGTCTCTAGATACTCAAACATGACACTTATCCACAGCCATAACTGAGATCTCTAGAGCTGTCAAGTCTCAGACTGACACATTCATTACAGTTTCTGAAACATTTATTTATATTGTATACTGAAGTTTTAGTATTTCTACATCCTCTGTATCAGAGGATGTCAGAGCTATAATATCAGAGCTGATACTTACTGGGCCAAACAATATTCTTCCTTCAGCACTAAAGAAATTATAATAAATTCCAAATGGAGCTGCTGAGTTGTTCATACTACCTTAGCTCTTAAAATGCTATAATGTAATAAAATAAATAACCTATTATTTGACTTTTTTTACCTATTTTGGGAATTAGATAACTACATTGGTAAGGCTTTACTTCATGTCATAAACTTTATGCATTAAGGGGACTACACACACCAAATGCATAATGAAAATTTTATTCTGCTGGAAGAATTTGCCTCTGAAGACTAACTCCCAGATAAATACAAATTATATACACCTGTATAAGGCAAAAAGGTTAGACATTTTCTGTTATACAAGGGTTCAAATTGTTCTGAAATAATTAATGGGTAGCTATATATTTTGCAAAAGATGAATAATCCAAATAAAACCATTAGGACAGATTGTAAATATTTTCTAAAGTGGCTGGCAGATCTATGGTACATATCAAAAACTTTTGGAAGCTCCTCAGGATAAATAATTTTTTAAAAATTGGACACTACAACCCAAGCAAACAGTGATGGTGTTCCTGACTTGGCAGCCACAAAATATTTTCTTAATCTACTATCTGAAGTACATACGTACATAGCAACAGCACTTAGACACCACTTCATAGTGCTTTATAGCCCTCTTTAAATGGTTTACAGAATCAGCATATTTTCCTCACAATCTGGGTTCTCATTTTACTGACCTTGTAAGGACAGAAGGCTGAGTGAACAGGTCAGGATCAAACTCCTGGCTGTGGGAAGAGTTAGTCTGCAGTACTGCATTCTAACCACTGTGCCACACAGCTCTTATATACTGTATAATAATATCCATTGATCCACAGAAGTTTCTCACTGCACTTGAAAGGTGACGTAAATCTGGGGAATCCTAGGAGTTGAAGTCCATAGATATTAAAGTTGCCAAGTCTGAGAATCACTGCTTTAGAGTAGTCTGGCCCTATTAGCTTTTTATGAGCTACTCTTCTCTAAGGCAAAAGCTTTATATTCTGCTTTATTGAAACAATTACAATTGGGAATTTTGGAAAACACCTATAATGACCCCTAACTCTCTTTGAAATTTAAAACTAAAAAGGCAATTTGTCTTCTCAGAATGTTTCTTTTTTTCAGATTTTATTCTTGCTTGGTTCTGACTCTACATCTGCTATGTGAAGTAAGTAGAAGTATTTAATATTTACTTTGACTTTATTTTTCTTGCTCACTAAAAAAACAAAAATCAGCAGCAGCTTAATGGATGTTTGCTTTAAGACACAGACATGCCCCTGAGCTAGTGATAAGAAGAGGGGAATGTTTTATGAATATCTACTCCCTTCTCTTTCATTCTCTCTCTTTCTCTCTCTCACACACAGAGAGATCTGTCAGTGATCTCAAGTCTACCTAGATGGACCACTTTCCTCTAGGGATCTGTCTATTGCATCCGCCACAGGCTTTTCCAGAAGAGAGAGTGCTAATTGGGAAAAATTATGTTGAGATATGTGTGGTGATTTTGTGATGCAGGCTGTTGTCTGTAGGGAACTCAGTTGAGGCAAACATACATAAGGCTGAGCATATTTGATAACTTTATATGCTGGAAAGATGCTTGTGTGCTCTGGGTATAAAGGCCTGATTTTAAGGTTACTAAAATCTCTTCTCTCTTAATATTTTTCAGAAATGGTTAGTATTACACCCCAGTAACAGAAATACAGCCTTTTTGAAAATTATCCTATAAATTATATTGTAACAAGAGGATAAACAAGAGAGATGAGGCTTTAAACTAAACCAGTGATTTTATCCTCTAGGAGGAAATGCTACTTTAACAGAACATCCGGTTAAGAAATCCAAGTTACATCAGCAAATTTCTACTCATTCAACAGGAATTTATCAGTCTGCAGACTTCATTCCTGAAAATCTGCATTGAAGATCTTCCCTAATCTATGGGGGAGGGGCTTGGGGAACAAGAGGAATTTAACTTGCCAATGTTTCCTTGATGGAAGAAATGATTGAGTTGAGTTTCCCCCCCCCCACCCCAAAAAAATCCCCACAGTATTTGAAATGTAAATCTGAAAAATGGAGAAAAAGGTGAAAACATCTAATTACCTGCACTTGGTAGACAATAAAAATGACTATAGCACCTTCAGGAAATTGGTTGCCCAATCAGTTTGTGACTGTCTGGATGTAGAGAATATAGTCAGATGTTTCTTGCATTTCAAAATTGGCATAGAATCAATAGTTTCTTCAGAGGTGTATTCCAAACTTTATTCAGCGGGCTTACATCAACAGTTGCCAATCTCACCTCTAAGGTATGAGAGTCTGCGAGAGAGTAAAACAGCCATGGCTATCACATAATTGGTGTTCAGCAGCAGTTTGGATCTAAGCTTCCAGGAACCGATCTGACACTTGTTCCTTCTTCAGAATTTGCAAGTAAATCTTAAATCTCCCATACTACCACCTCTTACAATAGTAGACAACACAGTATCAACAGTAGAGACCTTCACATTTCTAGGTTCTATCATATCACAAGACCTGAAATGGATACCTAACGTCAAAAATGTCATAAAAAAAAACACAAAAAGGATGTCAAAGCTCAAACTGCCCAAGGAGCTGCTGATACGATTCTACAGAGGAATTATTGAGTCTGTCATCTGCACCTCTATAACTGTCTGGTTTGGTTCTGCAACCCAACAGAACAAACACAGACTTCAGAGGATAATTAGGACTGCCGAAAAAACAATTACTATCAACCTGCCTTCAACCGAGGATCTGTATACTGCATGAATCAAAAAGAAGGTTGTGAAAATATTTATAGACCCCTCATATCCAAGACATAAACTGTTTCAATTCCTTCCCTCAAAATGATGCTATAGAGCACTGTGCACCAGAACAACTAGACACAAGGACAGTTTTTCTCAAATGCCACCACTCTGCTAAACAAATAATTCCCTCAACACTATCCAACTATTTACAAATTAATCTTACTTAATTTTACTATTAATCTTCTCCTCACTCCTTATCACCCATCCCCTCCTACTTGTGACTGTGTGACTAATTTTGTCGCCTGTATCCTTACAATCTATATTGACTGTTTCCTTGTATGATTTGATTGCTTATTGTACTCTATGACTATTAAATGTTGTACCTTGACTCTTGATGAATTTATCTTTTCTTTTATGCACACTGAGAGCATTTGCACCAAGACAAATTCCTCACGTGTCCAATCACAGTTGGCCAATAAAGAATTCTATCTATCTATCTATCTATCTATCTATCTATCTATCTATCTATCTATCTATCTATCTATCTATCTATCTATCTAAGTTAATGCAATACATGCCTAGTAGAAACCATAACATTTCATAGTTCCTTGTGAACAGAGAAAAATTCAACCCAGGTTCATAAAAAATGTGCCTTCTAAAGATATGAATGATTATTTAACCTGTTCTGTCTCGTGTGCTGCTTTGGTTGTATGACAGAGGTGGTATTCAGCAGGTTCGACCAGTTCTGGAGAACTGGTAGTGGAAATTTTGAATAGTTCAGAGAACTGGCAAATACCACCTCTGACTGGAGATTTTACAGTATCCTTCCCCTGCCACGCCCACCAAGCCACACCCACAGAACCGGTAGTAAAAAAAATAGAATCCCACCACTGTTGTATAACCCTATTTATTTCACCCTTTCTTATATAGTCTGTTTTATTCTGCCAGGTAATGCTAGAAAAATTAATGCAGGATAGAAAACTTGCATGGTTTGACTTTTCATTGTTTACTATTTGTAAAAATAAGCAATATGAATAAAAAATTCATGATTTATAGATCTGGGAGCAACTGATGCTCTTGCACTTGGTGGCAAATATTAGCAATGATTTTATGTAAACCTCTTCTGAATGGTTATTTCCCCACCCCAGTTTTTTGTTTGTGAATCTGTGTATGTCTTAATGTTCGGAAGCAATGTGCAAGGCAGATGGATGATCCTTCAATACAACCAATTCTAAATATTTCAGACCAATAGCTTGCAAAACAATTCATTTATTGCATTTATTGTTCATTTTTTTTCTTTTTGAGAGAGAGGCAGAGGGAGACCCAGAGAAAGCATCTACTTTCATTTGAATTTGAAATAAATTCCAACAGAACGTTTGGAAGGAAAATCCCAGAAATGTACAATCTTGAAATAATTAAATGGGATGAAAGGACCCTTGACGGCAGATCAAGAAAATGTATGTATGTATGTATGTATGTATGTATGTATGTATGTATGTATGTATGTACATATGCACACACACACACACACACACACACACACACACACAGAGGCCAGCAGAGAAATTGCAAGATGAAGCAGGCGAGCAACACAACCAGGTAACTGCCTGACCACATGACTCGGCTTGTTTCTGGTATACGAGTTTAAATGTTATATTTCAGTCAATATAAAAATAATCAGATTATTTATAGGACCTGTCAAATATTAGCCAGTTTATATCCAGTTTACTTCACATCTTTCAGTGTTTCTAATGCAAACCATACAAAATCTTTCTCACTTTATAGGATTTTGAAAAGGCTACTTTGTAGGGTTTTAAAATATTGCATGTTTATGTAAATATAATGATGTGGGGCATTTTATGCTGGGTAACTCAGTAATTAATTCATTTGTAAATCTCATCCCTCCACTGCCCTGGGGGAAAAAAGAAAGAAGAGAAAAGAAAGAAAAATTAATTTGCTGGAAAAAAACAAGTTTAAGTTTATCCTTTAGTCAGGGGACCAAATTATTTTAGCATGTGGGCTGTGGTTTTAATGAGTTTGGATTTTAAAATGCTTTTTGCCCAGTGAGAATTACTAATGCAAAGAATTGGGGGGAACACTTTTTTTGATAATGACTCATTAAAATTATTACAGTGATCAAAGAAAGCCAGTGAAAGGTTAAAGGAAATTTGAAGGTGAAATGATTTGAGTGATTAAATTGATAGAAACCTTGCATTCTGCAGGAAGATTAAATAGCATGTATTTTACAACAAGGAAATGAAAATTTCAAAATCTATCATTTGAATATATAAATTCTCAATTTATTTTTTCACCAAACTAATCATTATTACAGCATGTACAATACTAAAAAGTTATACCATTACATTAGTTATCATTTACACAGAACTGAAGTGAATTTTGTAATAATCAAAAACTAGGCAAAATATCCATTTTTATTTTTCCTAGAAAAATCCTGAAATTTACAGGTCAAAATTGATTTTAAATTGGCATTAATTTTAGTCTTCATTTTCAAAATCACTTGACTGAAAAATTCTAAAGAAATCTATACGTTATATCTTGATTCCTGCATGCATTTATTTGAACTATATGAAGTTTTTAATGCCTTTTTAAAATTGCCTTCAACTGCTTGAATAATGTGTTTTCAAAGGTAGGGATATCTCCTTATTTATCTCTTTGTTTATTACATTTATATATTGTTCATCTCTTAACAACTCTTTAAAAGCCCTGCATTGTAGCCTGTGGTGGTTTTGCCTTAAGGCAGGGGTGTCAAACTCATGTCATCATGGTGGTATCACATGACATATCGGGACTTTTTTCTCCTTCGGTAAACTGGGTGTGGGCATGGCCAGTGCATGATGCATCTGGCTCATGGGCCAGAACTTTGACAGCCCTGCCTTAATAGAAAGTGCTTCTTTTAAGAGAAGTGACAGTTTTCTGTCAAGTTTACCCTCAATTCATAGAAGCCTCTACCAATCCTTGTCACCCCATCCCCCAAAAAGCAGTTGTGGAAGACAGGATGAATCTGAGGGAGAATAGGGATGACTGTGGAAAGGTGTAAGGGTACAGCAATAACTACAATATAGAAGTTCCAACTTACATAAGCAGAACCATGCCAACAATTCCATTAATACAGATTTTTTTTTCTTCTGTTTGCAGTTACATTGACCCCATAGAATAGTGGACTTTGTCATATAATTTCGATATGGATAAGTGAATATTTGATTTTTAAATTATGACATTAATCCAAAATATTGTAGAAGTCAGGGCAAAAAACTGCAAAGGGAAAGTAGGAAAAAATTATTCAAAACACAAAAAATCCCCTCTTCCTCCTTTAAGATAAAATTCTATTCATAAGATCTTTAGATCCAATTCTTGCAATTATTTGTCATGATGACTGTTTATGTTGCATCATCAGTGTATTTCATAAATTACATGTATCAACGCTACTTAAAGCTATAATTACATTTTCGGATGGCCACTGTAACTAGTTTGTATTACCGCAACACATGGCAATGTGTAATGTTTTATGGCAACCAAACCTCAGATACATTTCTTCATCCCTAAAGTTTCCTAAAATTGCATAAAAAAAATCAGTAGCAAAATAACCATTTTTAGTAGCATGGTTTTCAGCTTTGGGTTGACTGTATTTCTTACAACTTTCTGCAAATTGTAATTTAAAATAAGTAAAATATTTGGCTTAATATGCCTATTTTATGTGAATATATTCACTCCCAGAAAAAACATGCCAGTCATACCTACTATGGTAGATCAGGTCATTGCTATAGTCCCAAAGGGCTTGGGAATTTTTTTAAAAAATACAACTATTTAGAAAAAAATAATTACTTATCTGAGGTGCAAAGCATAAGATTCAAATAGGTTGTAGAGCTTGCTTTCATAGAATGTTCTTTATTCATTATTGTAATTAGTTACTGCTTTATAACTTCAGTCTCATATCTCTAAAATGGAAGGAGACAAAATTGGAATTATCTAAATTAAAACCAGTGGAAATTTTTCTAGATATGGGAAATGTATGAATAAACTAAACAGAGATAAATCAGTTTGTAATCTGGCTTAACTGGTTGTGGATCACAGCATGCATTATCAAACCAACTCTACCAACTCTACTAATACACTGAAAGTCATACTAAAATTTCCCTGTTCTTTAAAATGACCAGAGAAAAAATAAGGAAATATTTAAACTGTCTAAAAATACAAGTAGACTAAATAAGTGAGACTCTAGTACTTTAGTACTGTGAAGTACAATTTTCTCAGGAAGATTGGAGTTCAGAATTACTGGACATTATTGGCCAGAAGTGGGTCTCAACATGGACTGAATGTTTTCTCTGGCAGTTTCCTTGAACTGTGAAGAAAAACTTCTCATTGGGAGCAATACATGTTAAAAATAAGCTTGCCATTGATTTGTTTGTTACATAGTTGGGGGGTGGAGTGTTGGGTTTTCTTTTGAGAGGGGAGAACTTGGCTTCAGTCCTAGGGGAAAAAGAGACAATAGAATCATGTAACTACTAGCACACATTTCTGCTAATTAATATCAGAAGATGAAAAGCATTTAGTTCTTTCCCTTACAAATGGTAGGGATGGGGGTCAGACATTTGTGGAAATGACTCCTACGGGAGCTCTGGACAACCCACTTTCTAATGGGTTTGCAATTATATTTCACTTCATGAGCATCTTCCTGCTCAAAAGTGATGTGTTCCAACTTTAGTCTTTAAGCCATAGGAAATGAGACCATGCCTCTTTTTCAGCCAAAAATTATCTTGGCTCATCTAAGTTTACTATCAAGTTAAAGTACGTAGGATTGTATCTTTATTACATGAGTGGATATGTGAACTATACTTTTAGGATTGTGTTCTATTGTTTTAGACTGTTTTCTATTGTTTTAAACTAAAGAAATCCTTCTCCGGATCAGTATTAGACTTTATTATCTACTCCACACCTTAATTGGGGTTTCTAATCAATTTTCTTAAAGGGGGTTGTTGATGTCAATTTTGTAGACACATCTTTAATTCTATTGCTGTTATTTTTAAACAATGGTCTACCTTTGCTGTAAGCCATAAACACATCATCAGACCCAAACCTCATATTGATTTCCCTAATTTTATAAACATTTAATAGTACTTATTAAATACATCAGCCAGCATGGTTTAATAACACAATCAGTCTAGAGTTTGAGAAAATTGAAAACAGGATTTGAATGTAATACAGCCACAATTACCGGAGATTATAGGCAATCATTTCCATATGTCTGCAAGGGAGAGCTGCTAATCTCTGTTTGTGTGGAGGTGATTTCCCCTGGAACACTTCCCAGTCTTCAACAGCACTAGTGCTGAACAAATTAGATTGGAAAGTCCCCCATGTTATGGCTAAGGTAATATACTCAGTGTGTTAGAGAAACAATGAGTATGTATTATAACTGGGCTCCAAAAGCTGGAAAGAGGTCTTCTCCCATTTAGTTTGGCTATATCATATTATGATATTTTTCCTAGGATTAAGGTACTTTTAGGAGGTACAGTCAAAGATTAAAAAATAAATAAATCTTCTCCACCTATAAGGGCCTAAAATATGGTGACATTATGATTTGGAATGCCAAGCAATTAGCTGTAGTCAGAGCTCAAGGCATGAGACAGATTTTATTTTATGGTCCTCCTTGTGCCCTGTTTTCCTGACTCGTGAGGCTATAAAAAGTGTTTCTCAATTGGGAGAGTTCAGAATGGGAAAAAGAGGTCTTTTATATTACCTCGACTGGGCTTTTTGTAGCTTAGTTAAAACCTATGTTTGAGAAAAAGCTATTTCATGAAACTGATATATCCACTAAGCTGTGTAACAGTCTCTGTTAATGGGATATGGGCAATTCTGATTCAGAAACAAGAATTCATTCTACATGGTGGCTATATGACCACAAGTTATCCTATTATCAGCATTAAATAAATTGAGGAGAACCCAAAGTTAAATAACAGAATAACAGAGTTGGAAGGGACCTTGGAGATCTTCTAGTCCAAACCAGGAGACCTTATACCATTCCAGACAGTCTCTGTATCTTCTTAATAGCCCCCAGTGAGGAGCACTCACTTCTGAAGGCAAGCCATTCCACTGGCTTATTGTTTTACTATTAGGATATTTCTCCTTAGTTCTAGGTTGCTTCTCTCCTGGATTAGTTCCATCCATTCTTTCTTGCCTTGCTTTTTGGTTCTTTGGAAAATAGCACTAACCTTAATTCTAACCCTAACCCTCAAATATTGGAGCACTGCTATCATGTCATCTCTAGTCCTTCTTTTCAATAGACTACACAAACCCTATTCCTGCAACTGTTCTTTATATGCTTTAGTTCCAGGCCCCCTATTCATTTTTGTTGCTCTTTTCTGCACTCTTTCCAGTCTCTACATCTTTTTTATAATATGGTTACAAAAACTAGATGCAATATTCTAAGTCTTACTAAGGCTTTATAAAGTAGTACTAATTAAAACCAGGTACCAATTAACAGCATCATGATCTGTTTGACTTTCTCATTTTGGTATGTAGGAGTGTGAGCATGTGTATATATGTTTGAGAGTGTGTGCATTTACCCATTTGTAATATTTTAATGTATTATTTCAATTTTCTCTATGTATGATTGTTTCTTCTTTTTTATGCTTTTAATGTTTCTTTTCCTGTTTTTAACATCTGACAAAAACTGTCGATAATGAAAGACTTTTTTTAAAAAGTGGGGGCAGGCAGCACCAGGCAAATCATGGGTCAGTTACCTGTTTATCAACAATGTTCAAATTGTTAGGTGCACTCTTTCCACCTGAGCAGAAATGAAATTGCCCAGACAGCAGAAGAACCAAATAATAATAATAATAATCAGCTCCTAACGGACAAGAGGATTTTGGAAAACTGCAAGAGAAAGTACACCAACTTGAATGTAGCTTGGATTGATTACAAGAAGGCATTTAGCTCCTTGTCACATGTTTAGATAAATGCAATCTCTGCAAAGAAGCTGAAGAAACAACACCTAGTTAGCTGGTGCAAGAAGATCACATAGACTGACTACAAAAATTGCATGACAAAGTAGCAACAATGGTGCATTGGAATATTTGCAAGAGATATTATTTCCTTCCAAGCAAGAACTGGTGGGACACAAATAATCAAAGTAGTAGAAAGTAAAGAAGCTAAAGTACTCTGGGACAAGCAGCTGTTACATAACAGTCAGACTTAATCACTGTCTATAAGAAACCCCAAGTGTCTGGATAGTGAGTATGGCAGTACCTGAAGACAGCTAAATAGAAGATAAAATAACAAATTACAAAGACATGCAAATAGAAGTAGAATGATTGGCAAAAGTAAAAAACCAAAAATAGTACCAACAGTAATAGGCATCTTGGATGCAATTCCAAAACATCTGGAGTATCAATTGAATGTCATGGGCATTTACACATTCACCATCAGTCAATTGTAAAAGGCAGCTTCCCTTGGAACAGTTTACATCTTGCAACAAGGCCTTTCATATTATTAAACAAGATATTCCTATCCCAGATCCTTGGGAAGGTTTTGGTAGGACAAATAGGCCAAAGCCAGTCTGAACATCTGGCTTACTGGACAATCAACCATAATATATTAAACTTGCATGCCCCACTTTTGGCATAAGATGGAGGAGAAAAAAAACTCTGGTTGTGTTTTAACATTCTGTTATTCTACCCCACAGCAATAAAAAGTATTCCTGGAATTTCATCTGTATCTGTCTCTTGACCTTGCCTACCTCAAAGGGATAATATTTGTGTTTTGGGAAGTAATAGTATATTCCTTGCAAGAAGTTAAGTTCCTTTTATTCAATGTTGATTTCAAGTGTTCTTAAGAAATATAGTTAAGTCACCTCTTGTGTGTCACTGCATTTGTTTTGAGTTTGTCTGAGGAGCTTTCCACAGATGTTTACAAAATGAGCTGGACTGGTTATCAAGTTTCCATAGTAACAAGATATGAGTGTCTTGTGAAGTTCTGTTTTACTGCGCATGTCTGCAGGGGAGGAATTTTACTTCCTCTTCATTTTTTCTTTATAATCTTTTTTTGCTTGCTTAGTAGAATGGTACTGCTGTTTCTTTGTTTCTTAGTTATTTTGTAAATAAAGTATGCTGGCAACAGAAAAACACGATCCATTTTCTCTAATTTACAAAACTGAATGTTTTCGTTTTGACATTGTGTGATTATCTCCTCTAAAGAGACAATACACTATTAAATAATGTTATAGTGTACTGTACAGTACAACTTCTGTTATTATCTCATACTCTGAAAATTGCTTTGGGAAATTTGGTCATTGTTTTTGTAATTATTGTGCAATTACATTTGAGTATAATCTGAGAAAAATCCAGAAATATTGTGCAACCACAAGGTGGGAAACATGTTCATCATTGAAGTCAAAGCAGACACACATAAAGAGTCAGCATAGAGGACTGCCATTCATTGCAACAATTTTATTATGACTAATTAACAGTATACGCATGTCATTGTCATGAACACAGCAGATGTCACATTGCAGCTGGCAAAAAGATTGCACTTTAATTTAGACTGTTCTAATTCAGAATCTGCTATCCTGACATGTAAAAAAAAACTAATCAATCTGGTTTATATTAAAGATAGTGAGAAGAACTGTGTTATGTAGAATTCTGAAACAAAGACTTACTTATGTCCTTATTGGGATTAGGGACTTAAAAAGTTTTAAAATTAAGTTGATTTTAAAGTCAAAACTTAATTTTGACTTTAAAATCAAACCCAGAATATTTCCAGGAAATTCAGAATGCACATTAGTGTGTGTGTGTGTGTGTGCGCGCGCATGCAGATGCTAAACTTTCAGAAATAAGACTTATGACTTATTCTGTCATTAGGAAAGGTGGTCAGGAAAAAACTGAGAGAAGCAACAGATCCTATCCAGTCACTGCCCTATCACCTCCGGTTTCTCCAAATGCTTATCTGCCAACATTGTAGTAAGTGACAGCACATAGCCTGTTCCTCAAACTCTGCTGAAATTAACTTGAAAAATATCAAACAGAAATCCTTCATATCATGCAAAGTATTGAATTCTGGGTACACAGTGATGCAGTGACTTCATGATGCTGGAACTGCTGACCAGAAATGGTTTGTACTCTGGCGGTTCAAGCCCAGCTCTGTGAGTCGGAATAAATTCCCATTGATTGTTCCCTAGTTCATGCCTATGCAGCAGTTTGAAAGCATGCAATTTTTCAAGTAGATAAATGAGTACCACTTCAGTGGAAGAAACCTAGCTGTGTTTGTGTATGTGGAGAAGACAACTGTTGTGCTGGACTGTTCAGAAGTGAGGCATCACAACATGAGGAGAAGCAAGGAAAGACTGATGGAGGAGCCAGGAAGAGTTACCGCTACTAGTTACTTGTGTAAAGCTAGTTTGCTCCCCATGGTGCATCTAGATGTGCAAACACCAAACAGAATGAACTAGCAATTTAGGCTATCAGGACTGCATTGTGTCTAGCATTTATAGATTTTCCTGACATTGTATACCATACGCTAAGTAAATAAATACATATTGAATTTGCTGCTACAATATGTAGTTGCAATAGAGGAAGGATTATAGGGGTGGGATTCTACCAGTTTGCACCTATTCGCTAGAACCGGTTGTTAACATCCTGAGCAGTTCGGAGAACCGGTTGTTAGAAGAAATTACTGGCCTAATCCTGTAAGGAAGGCAGGAAGGAAATATTCTGGGGTTGCTTACAGAAACTGCCTCTCCGTTAACCCTTATTACATTTTTGGCAGGACTAGACTTCCTGTCTCAGGAACTTCTCTGGAGTTTTTTTCCCCTCCTTTGCTGGTACTTTGCTTGTGTGGAGTGACCGTTCAAAGTTACAATGGCACTGAAAAAAGTGACTTATGACCATTTTTCACACTTAAAGACTGTTGCAGCATCCCCACAGTCATGAGAGGCCAGGTGAGGAGATGTGTGCCTTGATGTGAGTGATATTGAGTTGGCCACGCCCAGTCAATAAAATGACTGCCAAGCCACGCCCACCAACTTAGCCATGCCCACAAAACTGGTTGTTAAAAAATCTGAATCCCACCCCTGAAGGACTAGATACAAAACTACAATGGCTACTTACCCCCAATCAGGGATGGGCTTCAAAAAATTTAGCAATCAGTTCTCTGCCCGGTTGCTGGGTAGGCATGGTCATGTTGGGTGTGGCCTAGTCATCCTCCTTCACCACAGTGGGGAGTATGTTTTTGCCCTCCCTGGGCTTCAGAGTATTTTCTTAAGCTTCTGGGAAGGTGAAAACAGCCTCCCCAGGCTCTAGAGGCTCTCTGGAGGCCAGAAACAGGCCTGTTTCTAGCCTTCCTGAACTTCTGTGAGGCTTGTTTTCACCCACCCTGAGCCTCCGCATGGCCCTGCACATACCTGCGATCCAAAACAGGCCACATGGGGACTCTGGAAGGGGAGGGGCGGGGTGGGCAGGGCCAGCCAGCTGTGGGATTTCCCGATTCGCTGAACTATCCAAAAATTTAACCAAAGGTGAACCAGGGTGAACCAATAGCAGCCCACCCCTGCCCCCAATCTCATGTAATGAAGATGGATGTACCCTTCATTGCTTAGGATGGAAGAAAAGAAAGGATGTTATTCCATTCATATTCTGCTTCCTAATAGCATCTAAAAGGAAATGAAAGTGATGTAGATGGTCCTTTGGTCTATTCTGCTCAGGTTCTTTGTATGCCACTATATTGTCACACTATTAAAAAAAAAAAAACATGTATAGAGCTTGTGGGAGATGTCATGGTTGGAAACATTGACTGACTTCTACTTGATGTGAATAATCTGGCTGGGCTGCCAAAATAGGTAGAGCAAGAAAATGCTGGAGAGAAAAGGTAATTCCTGGATAAAGATCATAGGAACCGGCATATGTTGCTCTTTAGTTTTGCAAAATTGAATATTTCAATTAATGTTTTAAAGCAAGCTTTAAAACCAAACCCCAAAGCAAGCTTTAAAAATGCAATTTTGAAACTTGCTTTAGGGTTTCATTTTAAACCTTGCTTTTCTTCCTTTTTAAATATATGAATATATGAATAATTTTTTAAAGATATGATATAGTTATGGTGGGATGAAACCCATGATTGGAACATACTGGTAGAAAGATACAAACTATTAAAAAAAAACAGACCCCATAAAAGAGGAGGTGGAGTTAAACTGTATGTAAATGACCAGTATATTGCTACAGAAATGCATGAAACCAAAGATGAAAACCTCCTAGAATGCATATGTGTCAATATAAAAGAAAAAAAGAATGACGTGGCCATAGGTGTATATTATAGACCACCCAATCAAGCAGAAAAAATAGGTGTCCTTTTTGCCAACCAACTACCAAACATATGCAGGAAACACACAACAATAGTAATGGGAGACTTCAATTATCCTGATATCAATTGGAAAATTAATTCAGCACCAAGTGAGATATCAAATAATTTCCTAACCAACCTAGCTGACAACTTTGTTGTCCAAAAGGTAGAGGATAAAACTTGAAGGACAGCCATGCTGGATTTTTACAAATAGAGAAGAAGCGATAGAGGGAATTGAAACTGCAGGAACCTTGGGTGCGAGTGACCATGTCATACTAGAGTTCAGCATAACACAATTTATTTATTATTTATTTATTTTATTTATTAATTACATTTATATACCGCCCTTCTCCCAAGGGACTCAGGGCGGTGAACAGCTCGTCTAAAAACCCCACAAATACAAAAGTTAAAAAGTAATTAAATATTAGAATCAGCTGTAAACTAAAATTAGAAAACCCCTCCCCACCCTTAAAACCCAATTTAAAATTAAAAATGGAGATCAAATTTAAAATCATTATCTCAGCCCAGGCCGGCCTGCTCAAAGAGCCAGGTCTTTAACGCGCGCCTGAAGGCCCTCAGGTCCGTGCCGGTACGAAGTTCCGGTGGCAGAGTATTCCAGAGGGCGGGGGCACCCACAGAGAAGGCCCTACCCCTTGGCGCCGCCAGACGACACATAGCGGCCGACGGCACCCGGAGCAGACCCTCCCTGTGGGAACGCACCGGCCTGTTGGAGAACGTTGGTAGAATGCGGTCCTGAAGGTAACCTGGTCCCATGCCATGGGTCGCCCTAAAGGTCAAAACTAGAACCTTAAAGCGAACCCGGAGAGCCATCGGCAACCAATGCAGCTCGCGCAGGAGAGGCGTCACATGGGCGCTACGCGACGCCCCCATAATCACCCTCGCGGCTGCATTTTGCACCAACTGGAGTCTCCGGATGCTCCCCGCAGGGAGCCCCATGTAGAGGGCATTACAATAGTCCAGGCGAGAGGTGACAAGGGCCTGAGTGACCGTGCGCAAGGCGTCCCGATCCAGGAAGGGCCGCAACCGGTAGATCCGACGGATCTGATGAAACGCCCCCCTGGAGACGGCCGCGATGTGATGTTCAAGCGACAGCCGTACATCCAGGAGGACTCCCAGGTTGCGAGCCCTCTCTGTGGGGGGCAGAACCTCCCCCCCAATAGCCAGCGAAGGTGTCAGCTGGCTATATCGGGGCGCCGGAAACCACAGCCACTCGGTCTTGGATGGGTTGAGCCGAAGCCTGTTCCCGCCCATCCAGTCCCGCACGGCCTCCAGGCACCTAGACATAGTCCCCACAGCATCGTTGGGGTGGTCCGGAGTGGAGATGTACAGCTGGGTGTCATCTGCATACAGATGACACCTCACTCCAAGACCACGGATGATCTCGCCCAGCGGCTTCATGTAAATGTTGAACAGGAGGGGAGAAAGGACCGACCCCTGAGGCACCCCACAAACCAGGGGCCTAGAGGCGGACCTCTCCCCCCCCGCCAACACGAATTGCGAACGGTCAGAGAGGAAGGAGGAGAACCATCGGAGGACGGTTCCACCAATCCCCAACCCCTCCAACCGTCGCAATAAGATACTATGGTCGATAGTATCAAAAGCCGCCGAGAGATCTAATAGGACCAGGACAGAGGAGAACCCTCTGTCACGAGCCCTCCAGAGATCATCAACCAACGCGACCAATGCCGTCTCAGTGCTATGTCCAGGCCTGAAGCCCGATTGGAACGGATCGAGGTAAGTTGCTTCCTCCAGGTACTGGGGGAGCTGACGTGCCACCACACTCTCAACAACCTTCGCCACGAAGGGAAGGTTGGAGACTGGACGATAGTTGTTTAAAATAGCTGGGTCCAGGGAAGGCTTCTTGAGGAGGGGGCGCACCACCACCGCCTTCAGGGCGGTAGGGAGCACCCCCTCTCTCAAAGAAGCGTTGACAATCCCCTGGAGCCAGCCTCGTGTCGTCTCCCTGGCGGCCGAAACCAACCAGGAAGGACACGGGTCCAATAAACAGGTGGTGGCATTCAGACCCCCCAGCAACCTGTCCACACCCTCAGCGGTCACAGGATCGAACTCCCCCCAGATAACACTCTCAAGACCTGCCCCGGACACCTCCCCCGGGACCACCCAATTGGAGTCGAGCCCCTCCCGAATCTGAGCGATTTTATCATGCAGAAATCGGGAAAACTCCTCCGCTCTACCCTGCAAGAGGTCATCCCACGCTCTCGGTTCAAGTAGAGAGCGGGTCACTCTAAACAGGGCGGCAGGCCGATTTTCTGCTGATGCAATAAGGGCGGAGAAATACGAAGATTTCGCCGCCCCTATCGCCACAAGGTAAGTCTTAATATGAGATCTCACCTGTGTTCGGTCAGACTCGGAACGGCTCGCCCTCCAAATGCCCTCAAGACGTCTTTTTCACAAACACAAACCACAAGCGATAGAACATAATGTCACCAGAGTCTTGGATTTTAAAAGAGCTGATTTTAATAAACTCAGAGAGAACTTGGGAAAGATTCCATGGATGAAAATCCTAAAAGGAAAAACAATTCAAGAATCTTGGGAAAATTCTGAAAAGTATGATCATAGAAGCCCAGACCAGCACAATACCACTGAGAAAGAAAAACAAGAAATCCAAGATGAAACCAGCATGGCTGCACAAAGATCTCTCTGGCAAATTGAAAGAAAAAAAGGACAAGTACAAAAAAATGGAAAGAAGGACATACGACTAAGACAGATTAGTAGCAGATAGCCAGAATCTGCAAAGACGAAGTCAGGATAGCAAAGGCCCAGAACGAACAAATACTTGAAACAAAAGTCAAAGATAATAAAAAAAAGTTTCCTCCAACATATAAATAACAAGAAAAAAATCAAGGAAACAGTCGGTCCACTAAAGAGAGGAGATGGCAAGGAAGTAACAGGCAACAGAGAGAAAGCAGAACTGCTTAAGTCATTCTTTGCATCGGTCTTCACACAAAAAGAAACTATAGCTCAACCCACCAAAAACATAACTATAAAAGACAGACCAGAAATAAAAGTTAAAATAAACAAAAAAAAATAGTAAGAGAAAACCTGTCTGATCTTGCTGAACACAAATCACCAGGGCCTGATGGATTACATCCCAGAGTTTTAAAGGAGCTGTCAGAGGTCATCTCAGAACTATTGCACCATATCTTTCAAAAATCCTGGAGCACCAGAGAACTACTAGAGGACTGAAAAAGAGCTGATATGATTCCCATCTTCAAAAAAGGAAAAAAAACAGACCCAGAAAACTATAGACCAATCAGCCTAACATCAATACCCGGGAAGATACTGGAAAAGATAATAAAAAAACAGAACTGCCAACATCTAGAAACAAGTAAAGTAATAACTAGCAGTCAGCACGGTTTTGTTAAGAACAGATCATGCCAGACAAATCTTATTTCATTCTTCACATAGTATCTAAATTAGTAGACCAGCAAAATACTGTGGACATAATATATTTAGATTTCAGCAAGGCATTCGACAAAGTAGACAACAACCTACTTCTTAGTAAGGTAGAAAAAAATGGAATAGATAGCACCACCACTAGATGGACTCACAATTGGCTGAAAACCCATTCTCTACAAGTAGTCCTTAATTGGTCTAAGTCTACATGGAGGAAAGTAAGCAATGGGGTGCTACAAGGTTCCGTCTTAGGCCCAATACTCTTCAATATCTTCATTAATGACTTAGATGAGGGAATAGAAGGGGAACTTACCAAATTTGCAAATGATACTAAGCTGGCAGGAATAGCTAACACCCAAGAAGATAGGCTCAAGATCCAGATGGATCTTGACAGAGTTTCCCTGAAACTCTGGCTCATAACTCGGCCGAAGACTTGGTGGCTACCAGGGATAGGTTGGCCGCTGAGGCTCTGGTCCGAGTTGTTCCTCTGTGACCTCTGGCTCGGCACAGATCCCGTTTAGCTCCGTGGTTTACAGAGAAGCTGAGGGAGATGAAGTGCCAGAAAAGTTGTCTGGAGGGCGTCTGGAGGATCAGTCGCGCCGAGTCTGACCGGACACAGGTGAGGTCCTATATTAGGACCTACCTAGTGGCGATAGAGGCGGCAAAATGCTCACACTTCTCCGCCCTTATTGCATCGGCAGAAAATCGGCCTGCCACTCTGTTTAGAGTGACCTGCTCTCTGCTTGAACCGAGAGCGCAGGAGGACCTCTTGCAGGGTAGGGCAGAAGAATTTTCCCGATTCCTGCACGATAAAATTGCTCATATTCGGGGTGGGTTGGACTCCAGTTGGGTGGTCCCGGGAAAGGTGTCCGGGGCAAGTCTTGAGATGGTTATCTGGGAGGAGTTCGATCCTGTGACCGCTGAGGGTGTGGACAGATTGCTGGGGAGGGTGAATGCCACCACATATTTACTGGACCTGTGCCCCTCCTGGCTGGTTTCTACCTCCAGTGAGGTGACACAAGGCTGGCTCCAGGAGATTGTCAATGCTTCGTTGGCGGAGGGGGCACTCCCTACCGCCCTGAAAATGGCGGTGGTGCGACCCCTCCTCAAGAAGCCTTCCCTGGACCTCTTCCCTCTTTTAAATGACTATCATCCTGTCTCCAACCTCCCCTTTATGGCGAAGGTTGTTGAGAGTGTGGTGGCGCGTCAACTCCCTCAGTACCTGGAGGAAGCAATCTACCTAGATCCATTCCAATCAGGCTTCAGGCCCGGGTACAGCACCGAAACAGCATTGGTTGCGTTGGTTGATGATCTCTGGCCCGTGACAGAGGTTATTCCTCTGTCCTGGTCCTATTAGATCTATCAGCGGCTTTTGCTACTATCGATCATAGTATCCTATTGCGGCGGTTGGAGGGGTTGGGAATTGGAGGCACCGTTTTGCGGTGGTTCTCCTCCTTCCTCTCGGACCACTCACAATTTGTGTTGATGGGGGGGGAGAGGTCCACCCCTAGGCCCCTCGTTTGTGTGGTCCCTCAGGGGTCGGTCCTTTTCCCTCTTCTGTTCAACATTTATGTGAAGCCGCTGGGAGAGATCATCCGTGGTTTTGGGGTGAAATGTCATCTTTATGCTGATGACACTCAGCTTTACATCTCCACTCCAAACCACCCCAACGATGCTGTGGAGGTTATGTCCCGTTGCCTGGAGGCTGTGCGGAACTGGATGGACGGGAACAGGTTTCGACTCAACCCTTCCAAGACTGAGTGGCTGTGGTTTCCGGTGGTCCGATATAGTCAGCTGACTCCGTCACTGGCTATTGGGGATGAGATCCTGACCCCCACAGAAAGGGCCCGCAATCTTGGTGTCCTCCTGGATGTACGGCTGTCTTTGGAAGATCATATCACGGCCATCTCCAGGGGGGCTTTTTATCAGGTTCGCCTGATATGCCAGTTGCGGCCCTTTCTTGATCGGGACTCCTTACGCACAGTCACCCACGCCCTGTTCACCTCCCGTCTGGACTACTGTAACACCCTCTACATGGGGCTCCCTGCGAGGAGCACCCGGAGGCTCCAACTGGTGCAAAATGCGGCTGCACGGGTGGTTATGGGGGCGTCGAGATACTCCCATGTGACGCCTCTCCTGCACGAGCTGCATTGGTTGCCGGTAGCCTTCCGGGTTCGCTTTAAAGTATTGGTTTTGGCCTTAAAGCGCTCCATGGCATCGGACCAGGATATTTACAAGACCGCATTCTGCCAGTAGTCTCCCACCGACCAGTGCGCTCCCACAGAGAGGGTCTCCTTCGGGTCCCGATGGCATCTATGTGCCGCCTGGTGACCCCAAGGAATAGGGCCTTCTCCGTGGGGGCGCCCACTCTTTGGAATGGGCTCCCCTCGGGGATACGGACAACCACTGACCTGAGGGTGTTCAGACGTGATCTGAAAACCTGGGTCTCTGACCAGGCCGGCCTGGGCTGACTTCAAATGGGATTTTAAATGAGGGATTTTAGAACTGATTTTGGCTGGGGTATGGTAATTTTAGCTCATTCTTAATCGGGAGTTTTAACTTTTTTAACGGCAGCCTTATAATTTAATCTGTTTTAATCTTGTAATCTGTAATTTATAATATATTTTAGTTGGTTGTTCACCGCTCTGAGTCCTTCAGGAGAAGGGCGGTATACAAAACTATTTAATAAATAAATAAATAATAAATAAATAAATAAATAAATAAAACACTGGGCCATATCTAACAAAATGAAATTCAATGTAGAGAAAAGTCCTACACTTAGGCAAGAAAAACCAAAAGTACACATATAGATTGGGTGAAACCAGGCTCAATAGCAGTAACTGTGAGAAGGATCTTGGAGTCTTAGTGGACAACCAGCTAAATATGAGCCAACAGTGTGCAGCAGCAGCCAAAAAAAGCTAATGCAATCCTAAATTGTATTAACAGAGGGATACAATCAAGATCAAGGGAGGTACTAATACCACTCTATAAAGCGTTAGTAAGACCACACCTAGAGTACTGCATCCAGTTTTGTTCACCACATTACAAAAAAGATGTTGAGACTCTAGAAAAAGTATAGAGAAGAGCAACCAGGATGATTAGGGGACTGGAGACTAAAACATATGAAGAATAGTTACAGGAACTGGGTTTGGCTAGTCTAATAAAGAGAAGGACCAGGGGAGATACAATAGTGGTCTTCCAATATTTGAGGGGCTGCCACAGAGAGGAAGGGGTCAAGCTACTTTCTAAAGTGCCTGTAAGCCAGACAAGGAATAATGGATGGAAACTGAACAAGGAGAGATTTAACCTGGAAATAAGGAGAAACTTTCTGACAGCGAGAACAATCAACCAATGGAACAGCTTGCCCTCAGAAGTTGTGGAAGCGCCATCACTTGAGACTTTCAAGAAGAGATTGAACTGTCATCTGTCAGAAATGGTGAAGGATCTCCCGCTTGGGTGGAGGGTTGGACTAGATGACTTACAATGTGCCTTCCAACTCTGATTATCTGTTATTTGTTATCTGCTAAGAAAACCAAATATTAGGAATGAATTCCAGATAGTCAGAAGAATAAATTTCAGAAGACTTGGGCAATCCATATGGTTGCAAAAATAAAATACACGTGCCAGATATGTTAAAATTGTGACACGTGACTTTAAGGAATTTGTAGCAAGAGTAATTCCAAACTGACATTTGAAAAGCAAACGTCAAAAGCAAAAAGCACCTTTTATTAGAATTTATACATATGCACATTATGCTGGTTTGTTCTGTGGCATTCAGAGAGGGGCTATATTTGCATCACTGTTTCTTGTTTTCTGTTCCATGTTTAACATCAATCTTGATATTAATTTAGTTTTTAAAAGGCAACTTGTTCATCCAGGCATATTGTAAATATTCTTGGCAATTGCAGTTATAACAATCCACTTCAACACCCACTCAGGGCAATTTTAAAATCTGAGAAATTAAAAATGCAAAAGATGGATGTCTATGACTCAGGCATAATAGATTAGTGCTATGCAAATTAGCAGGACAAGTAATACTTGTCTCAATAAATGAACACATCTATTTATTCAATGCTCTCTCCTTTCTGGCCTGGCAAACACTTAAGGTGGCCAACATTTTAAAAACAAAAACAATATAAAAATTAAAATCATATCAGTATCAACATGAATATTCTCTTTCAAAAGTTTGGTGGAAGAAAACTGTCTTAAATGCTGAGAAAATAGGGAAAAATCTCAACTCCTTCATAGTTTAGGAGTAAAGCAGAAGAAGAGTTTCTTCCACATGCTATGAAGACAAGTCTCTGACAGCAGGGACTTGTTCTGAACCTCTTAACAGCCACATCTTTTAATTCCTGCTTCTTATTTGAAGCATCCTGAAAAATGCAGACATGGTGATATCTGAAGACTTCTCATTCTCAACTAAGATTCCACTCTTCTCCTTTTCAACTTCTTTTTATGTGTCTCAGAGTCGGCTACATCCAGGCAGTGCTGGACATGTTAACTCCCAATAAATCCTTTCAAGTTTTGGAAGTTTGGCTTGAGACATGATTTAATTGGGGTAACTGCCAGAATCCAGACAGCTGGGTTAGAAACACCTTGTAATAACTTTTTATCAAGCAATTGACTTATGCAAGTTGTAGACTCTGTTAGAGGGAATTGTTCCTGTATGTTCTGCCATGGTCAAACTACATCTAGAATATTGCTCCTGGGTACTGCACTGTAGGCAGGACATTAACAAACAGGAGTATACCCAGCAGAAAGCTTCCAAGATGATAAGGAGCTTGGGAAAAAAAAAAAAAGAAATAGCTAGAGGCATTGGGGTTGTTTGGCCTGGAGAAAAGAATATTGCAGGGAGATATGACAGCTCTCTACAAGTAACTGAAGGGCTGTCATGCAGAAGCCAGCGCAAAATTTTTCAAAGATGTTCCAGAAGAAAGGACAAGAAACGACAGGTTTAAAATTACAACATAGTCAAATTTGGTTGGATCTCAAGAAAAAAAAATCTAACGGTATGAGCTGTGCAACAATGGAACAGAGTGCCTTGGAGATCATAGATTCTCCTTTACTTAGGGTGTCTAAATGGAAGCTGATTTACAGTCTATTGGGGATTCTGTAGCAGTAAATTCCTGCACTAGCCGGAGAATTGAACTAAATGATCTTCAATTTCCCTTCCCAGCCATTATACAATTTTATGATTCAATAAACTGAGATTAGTCTTTATTCTAAAGTCCCTTCTAATCTTATATTCTAATATTAACAATTTTTTTCTGATTATCATCAGGAGCAACAACAGATAAGCACTGTCTAAGCTTTTGATATTCACTGATGCTGTGCAATTTAATTCCGAGTTATGCCAGAAGTTATGCCGAGTTATGAAACTTTGCTTCCCACACCAGAAATCTTCCTAAAATGTGAAATAGAACCTTGGAAACAGCTTGTATCACTGCTGTATTTGTCCTAGGATCCATTGGCAATGGATGCCATATGCTCTGGTAGAAGTCAGTCAACAATCAGTATGGTTGTACCATCTTTTGATTTTCCGTAATGATGTGCTACCAATAGTTGCTGAATAATGCTAAAAACTTCCAAGTTGACTCCTGATGGCATTGTATCTGTGTTGTTTCTTGACAGAGAATCAATACCAAAATCTAAAATCTCAATATTCTTCCTATCGGGCTTCTCCGAAGTCCAACTTTCACATTTATAGAGCATCATACGGAATACCATAGCTTGCACTAGGCATCTGTTAAAATTTGCTTCCTTGCCAGCCACACCCTATGTTGAAGAGCTTGATTGTGGATTTTTCTTGCTGGCTGATGAAGACTGGTGGGAGGGAAGGGAAACAAAGCCATGAGAATCCATTAATACTTGTCTCTGATAATCCTTTATGCAGTAAATAAAGACAGTGCCATTTGCTAGCCTCCTTATGATTCTATATGACCAAACTCTATATTTAAATTTTAATTGTACTGATATATGTAATGATATTTAAGTCTTTTAATAGTGGATTCCCAGATCTATTTCTGCTAATTTTGTTTTTAGTTTTTCACACACACATATATATTAAATGTTAAAGTTTTTCCTTTTATGTTATAGATAATGTATAAATGTACTCCATGTAAGGTTAATTGTAATACAAAAATAAAAATAAGTTATTGAGATCTCCAGTAGAGGCAGCAAAATTTAAACTGATATACTATCCTGCCAGCTCAAGGACTAGTGGATAGCACTTTAACTCAGCCATCAGGAAAAGCCCTTTGATTAAAATTGTTTTGTTGACATACCTTTCCAATCAAGGATGACAAGCAAGGAAATGTGTGCTTAACAGCACACTCCTGGGCTCATTTGATCTAAAGCTAATCCTTCTACATTAAATAGAGTTTACATACAATTCAAGGGGAAATCATTTATGAAATTATTCTCCATACATACACAATTTGTTCCCAGTTTTGCCTTATCATCTCATTCTGTTGAACCATCACAACAGTGAATAATAAGGAAAAAAACAGGAATAGGAGGAATCAAAGGATCAACCTTAAGGGATGGTTGAGCTGTATCAGTTTGAAGCCACGAGAAAGGTTATACACACTGACAGCTGTTTTCTCTTTTTCTTTCACTCTCTATTGCTTCTCAAATCCAGTTTTCTTAGTGTAAACTCCCATCTTTCTCCCATGGCTTATGCCTAACGGAATCTACAAAGGACATCTGTTGCCAGTTTAAAATTCAAATGCAGCACTTAACACTACATCCTAAGCAACTTCTCTACCTCTTGATTTTTATTTTGCCTTTCAAAGCCAGCATGACAAAAAGTTCTGTATAACTCAGAAGCTTGTATGATCACACTGTGTATTTACTTTGTGTCTGAGCAAAGATTTTATTTTGAGCCACATATGTCCAAACAAAGATACAAGTAGTCAGGATAATAGTACAATAACAGAGTGGGGATGGACCTTGAAAGTCTTCTAGTCCAGGGGTCGCCAACCTTTTGGACGTCAGGGACCACCAAACTCATAATTTTAAATCCCATGGAACACTAATATGAATTTTGACTGACGGTGGCTTGCTGATGGTGGTGGGAAAGCCGGTCCCATATCCCGAAGCTGCTCCAGGATGACCAAACGGCCAGTCCTGTGACTATGCAGCTCTGGAATATGGGACTGATTTTCCCACCAATGTCAGCAAGCCACCCCAGGACAGATTTCCCACCCCCATCATTGGCAGGGTCTTATTTTCTTTTGACACCCCCAAAAAGAAGCCAAAAACAAAAACAGCAGAGATCTGGGTTTCCCAGGGTCTCTGCTGCAGGAAAAGTCTGCAGAAAAATTCCCCACCCCATTTTTCTACCAATTGATCGTTCTTTATTTGGGATTGAAGGATACCATCTCCAGCTCTGTTCTCAGGGGGAGAGAGAGAGAGAGAGAGACTTTTGGCTTCATGCAAGGAAAGCAGCAGAAGCAGCAGAAGTCTTTCTTTCTCTCCCCCAAACTCCGCCAGAAACAAGTCTTTGTGAGACTTGTTACGCCAGCAGCCTCTTGGAGCAGGATGCCTTGCAGGGTCCCAAAGACTGATTTCTGGTGGAGTTTGGGGGAGAGAAAGAAAGACCTTTGCTCCTTTCCTTGCATACCGCCAAAAGCAGCAAAAGAAAGAAGTGGAAAGAAGCAGCCTGGTGGCCAGGCGTGGGGTCAGTGGGTCAAGTTTCCCCCCTCCACCATTTCCCCCCTCCCCCCACTACCTCGTGTTGTTCACAATGCAAGTGACGCAAGCTTTGTGTTCCCGCAGGCCATGTGGGTGGTACAGCCTTGTGTTCCCACGCAGCCTGGATTAATTGCTTTGGGGAGTGGTTTGGGAGTGACATTTCTCTGCACACCACCAAAATTTTCTCACGGACCATCAGTGGTCCGCAGCCCAATGGTTGGCGACCACTGTTCTACTCCAACCCTCTGCTCAAGCAAGAGGCCCTATACTATTTCAAACAAGTGGCTGTCCAGTGTCTTCTTAAAAGCCTCTAGTGATGCAGCCACCAAAACTTCTGAAGGCAAGCTGTTCCACTGGTTAATTGTTCTCACTGTCAGAAAGTTTCTCCTTAGTTTTAGGTTGCTTCTCTCCTAATTAGTTTCTATCCATTGTTTCTTATCTTGCCTTCTGGTACTTTTGACAATAGTTGGATCCCATTTTGTTTGTGGCAGCCCCTCAATTTATGAGCACAGTTGAGCCAAAAGTATTCATTGTTAATCAAGGCAGTTATTAAGTGAGTTATGCCCCATTTTATGACCTTTTTGCAATAACTGCTAAGCAAATCACTGCAGTTGTCAAGTAAATCATTGCAGACATTAAAACTTCCCCCTTGACCAGCTGGAAAGATTACAAATAGTAATCACTTGACCCAAGGACAGTGTAACCCTCATAAATACATGCCAGCTGCCAAACACCAAATTTTGATCATGTGACCATGGGGTGATACAACGGTCCCAAGTATGAAAAAAAGGTCATAGATCACTTTTTATAGTGTCATTGTAACTTTGAATAGTCACTAAATGAATGGTTGTAAGTCAAGGATTATATTAGTAGAGCTGGGATAGGCGCATATAGAAGTTGGGGGAGTTTGCTACCTATTTTTAACAATTAAAAGTTTATTTGAACTAGATTATATATTTGTTTTCTCATGTATTTGGCTGACCTAGAATTTATATTAAGTGAAGTGGAATATCTGATGCTTGAGCTAAGTAACAGAAGATTTTTTTATTTAGTTTCTGGTAGAGATTCCTATTTTTTTTTCTGTGAAATTTCTTGCTTCTGCAGGATTTCTACAATATTAATTCCAAAAGCCAGTTATGTGCCATTGGTTTAATGGCCTCTGACAGGAAACATGATTTTTTTTTCCAAATGAAATACTTACTCATAAAGTATCCAACAAGGTCAATGTCTGTGCATGTAAATCATGACATGAAGAATGCAGGTGTTAATGAATTTGTTCAAATACTGTTTCCTGGCTTTGCAGATATTGTACATTTAGATGCACATGGCATTCTTGCACCTACGATCATTCTTCTCAAAATAAAAGAAAATGGGAAGCATTGTGAACGTTTTATTTTACTGTCAGCTTTAATAAAAATAAAATGATTTACCAAAAGGAACAAAATATCCAAGCTATTTTCCCTCCCTCTTCATTTCTCTCTCTCTCTTTTTCTTCATTTCTTGTCAGCCTGTAAAACCATCTCAGAACCCTGTAAGCAAATCAACAACAGCAACAAGCAAATGAGATTTTTATGCATATCTTATTAGTTCATTTCCTTTGATTCTGTAAGTGATGTCATGGAACCCAGCTGGTGTGTTCTTGCAAATGATTTCCCCTTACTCATGTTTCACCAAGTCATTTTGAACTTTAATGGAATTACTGGCTCTTTGAAAAGAGAGGAGCTCCATCCCACCCAATTCTCCTATCAGCTGGAAAAGAAATATGCCTCTTATCGAAACAGCAAGAAATACATTAAAGCCAATCCTATGAAGGACAAGCTTTTGTTTCACATCAGATGATGTTTCCTCACAAGCTTCCCCTCATTTGCCTTCACTCTTTTATACCTTTTGTGTTCGATTCCCAGCTATTTAATATGTTTGCATTCAATGGAATGCTCAATAAAAAGAATTCAGAGTGCAAAGGCTGGACAGCTTCTATTTCCATTTTTTTAAAATCTAGTTGCTCCTTTTCTCCCAAGGAGGTCAGGGTATCTTTTTAAATGTGTGTTTGTTTTCACTACATCTCTGAGAAGCATCTAAACAAGAACAGCCCAATATCATCTAATACATACAGTAGTTGAGAGCTTAGAACATAAGCCTTTTTCCAATATCTATATATTTCTGTATATAAGACTGGTTGTTTTTTTAGAGGGATATATGTAACTTTGGAGGGATATATTTATGATGCCCACCTGTTGTTTTTGTAAAGTATACATTTTCTGATCTGTTTCTGCATCTACGCTGACCTTTCTTACAGGCTAGAAATGGCTCACTGAAAGTTTTTCACTTCTTCTTCTTAACTTACTTTGTCCCTTTATGTAAATGAAGAAACTTCTTAAAGGCCGAATATCAATAATAGCTTCTTAAAAGAAGTAATAGAAAGAAAGGCCCAAATCAGATTAAAAGTACAGTATTAAAAGATTAAGTACCTCTATTTCTCCTCTGGATTGGATCCGGTGCCTATTTCAAGACTGAAAGGGAAGAAAGCATTGTTCCTATGAACATAACTATAAAATTTAGATTCAGGATATAATTCTATTATATAGCAGGGTGCCTTTAAGTCAATATTGAACTTCTTGATATAATGGAAGGAGAATATGCATTTAGAGATTGTCTAAGGCAGAGGTCTCCAATCTTGGCAACTTTAAGACTTGTGGACTTCAGCATAGCTGGCTGGAGAATTCTGGGAGCTGAAGTCCACAAGTCTTAAAGTTGCCAAGGTTGGAGACCTCTGGTCTAAGGGGAGAAAAGTGTGGGGAGAGAATGATGGGAATGTGTTTTACACTTAAACATTAGAGTTGGCCATCGATGACAATTTTTCTCTAAAAGGTGAAAAGTCCCTTCAGGGAATAGTCTGGCATCCTACTTCCCAGGGAGAGATGACAAACATTTTCTATCCTCTTCAAAATTGATATGTGGGTAGGAGATTACACCGTTGGATAATTGCCTAAGGCATTTTAGGAGAAAGATCTTGGCCTGATCAGCTTCTGGCAGTGTCACATCCTTTTTCCACAGTACATAGTGAATTTCAATTTCCTGTATATGTTGAATTAGCTAGCTGGAATCCTTTTCCTCTTCCTCCACTCCCTCCTAGACAAGGGCAGTATCAGCTTTGAATACATGCAGTGACTTCCAACATGCGGTTCAAAAACAAATTGTAGAGCCCAGCAAAATTTGTTAATACATCCAAGCTGTTGATGGATTGTCTGTCATTGTTTATACAGTAGGTCCAAGCCTAATTTTCAGGTATTAGCTGATTAACACATGAGTCATAGTGTGTGTCCTGTGTCCAACAAAGTGGAACATCAGATGTGTGAAAGAGATTAATTGTGTGCACAGATGTTAGTCACAGGATCAATTTGTCTGGGGGCTTGAGGGGGTGGTACCCTCAGATCAATAGCAAAGGAGAGAATTAGAGTAATGCCTTGAAAAGAATCACCATTGAGTCTCTGAGGCTCATTTATCTGATTCTGTTGGCAAGGTTCTTGCAGTGAATTTCAACAACAGTGACAAAAGACTCAATTCAGGCCAGCATCTTGCTATATGATTCAGACTTGGCTTTCTAAAATTATGAACAGAGAACTTCTATATAGAAAAATTCAGAAGAAGTAGAGAGAAAATCCTTTCTATTTGTTATTATGATTATTATTACTTTGTTGTTTTGCATGTACATTGACAGCTTATGCAATGGAGATAAATTCCTTGGGCGTCTAATCACATTTGGCCAATAAAACTATTCAATTCAATTCAATTCAAGTCAATTCAGATCAGGTCTGGTCTGGTCTATTCTATTCTATTCTATTCTATTCTATTCTATTCTATTCTATATAGCACAATAAAGCCCACTAAACTGTTCAAGTGTAATATATTATGAAGAACATTATATAGCAAATAAACAGGACCTGCATACATGTGACATTGAGTACCCTAGATCACTTAAGTTCTAGCTGGCCAATGTGCCTTCTTTCTGCACATTTTCTTTTTTCACTTCGCATTCTCTTATTTTCTATTTCATTCTTTTTCCAGCAATCTATGGTCAATCATCCAACTCTGTTCCTACTTGTCCACCAGCTGTTTCTGCTGTTTTTGTTAACATTATTGTGTTAAAGATGTATTGGTGAGCAAAGCTCTATCTGTACCAGCTCTATCTTGTGGCTGTCTCTATATCTAGATGACTTTGGTGTAGCAATATATGGATACAGATCTGACAGAAAGTTTATTAATCATATGAATACCATGTTTCTCATATAATAAGACCGGGTGTTATTTTTTTTTTTTGAGCCCCGAAAAAATGGCCAGGATGTCTTTTGGGCGGTGAATTAATTTCTTCCCTATGCCGCACACCCTTGCCTAGGGTACCCCGCGGGCAGCCACACCTCACCACCAGCAACTCCTAACGGCCGATCATAGTGGAGCGTGGAGGACTCACTACCCCTGCCAAGTGCCTTTGTTGCAGACCTGGGTCAGTGGGCGGGCGGCAGTGGCGGTGTGGATGTCCGTCGGCAGTGTTTCAGCTGCTTCTCAGGCCTCTTTAGCTTCCATGGTTCCCGCTGGTTCTGGCGCCTCTCTTGCCAGCGCTGTCTCCAATAACAGCATCTGAGTTGCTCCCACTTTCCCCCGTCCCCTTCCCTGCAATAACAGGAAAAAAAAACATTTTGAGGTACCTGGGAGTGCTGCGTGCTATGCGCTGCACGCTGCATTTTGGTTTAATCCTGAGCGGCTGGTTGGGTGTGAGAAGAGCCGAGTGAATGTCTCTGTTGCTGCTACCCGTGGTGCTCCAGCCTCAGGCTCTGCAAGTTTCCAAAAGTCCTGGTGCATGGCCCATTCCTGCATTCCAAGTGCACCCAGGCCGAGCTGCAGCTGTCCATCTCTCGTCAGCGCTGTCTCCAACAACAGCAGCAGCAGTGGGAACTGTGGAAGTTACGGAGGTGGCTCCCCCACCCGAGAAGCAGCTGAAATGCTTCCATGGTTCCCGCCACTGCTGCCACTGTTGTTGGAGACGGTGCTGGCGAGAGAGGGACAACTGCAGTTTGGCCTGGGCACTCTTGAAATGCAGGAATGGGCCGTGCATCGGGACTTTTGGAAATTGCAGAGCCCAAGACTGGAGCACCAAGGGTAGCAGCAGCAGAAACACTCACTTGGCTTTTCTCATGCCCAACCAGCTGCTTGGGATTAAACCAAAATGCAGCGCACGGCACTCCCAGGTATCTCATAATGTTTTTTTTCCTGTTGTTATGGGGATGGGGGAAAAGCGGGAGCAACTCAGATGCTGTTGTTGGAGACCATGCTGATGAGAGAGGCGGCAGAACCAGCGGGAACCGTGGAAGCTACAGAGGCCTGAGAAGCGGCTGAAATGCTGCTGGCAGACATCCACGCCGACGCTGCCCGGCTGCTGACCCAGGTCTGCAGCAAAGGTGCTTGATGGGGATAGGGAGCCCTCTGTGCTCCGCCATGATCAGCCATTAGGAGCGGCTGATGGCAAGGCATCGCTGCCTGTGGGGCACGCCTAAAGGCAAGTTCTCCCCCTGCCCTCCCTTCCCAATTTCGCATGTTTTAAAATAGGCCTAAATTTGGGAGGAGGGGCTTAATTTCATTTTATGCCTAGAAAACATGCTGGGTCTTCCTATAGGGGGTGTATTGTTGGAGAAACATGGTACTATTACAAGGTTTTTGATTTCATACAACCTACCCTGAAAATGTTTCCACGAGAAACTTCTGCTCCTATTATACCTCCCTTATAGAAAACCATAAGAAAAAATACATCTGATTATATTCCATAACCTTGTGGTCTTTACTGTGTGGCTTTACTTTATATTTCTAAGTACTTATCCACAAGATATATATTGTATCCAAGACAGAAATGTTTTCTAGAAGCTAGGTTCCAGATTTGGAGAGAATGCCTGTAACTGATCATTGATAGCAGGGGTGGGATTCATATTCCTTAACAAACGGTTCTGTGCACGTGGCCTAATTTGTGGGTGTGGCTTGGTGGTCATGTGACTTGGGAGGGAGTGGCTTGTTGACTGGGAGTGGCTAGGTGGTCATGTGACAGGGTGGGCATGACTAGTTCATGTGACTGAGGTGGGCATGGGCAAGTGACCATGTGACTGGCAAACCAAATGCAAGTGGTCCTCGCTTAATGACCAGGTCCTCGCTTAATGGCCAGTTGCTTAGCAAGTGTTTTTTGCCAGTTTCCAAGGCCTGGGGAGCCCTGGAGAGGGCAAGGCAAGGCCCAGGCAGCTATGAGGAGCTACATGGAGGGCTGCAGAGGGCTGGGCATAGCCAACTCGACATCACTTATGTCACTCCTCGTCTGACCTCTCATGGCAGTGGGGATGCTGCAACCATCATAAGTGTGAAATTCATAAGTCACTTTTTTCAGTGCCATTGTACCTTTGAATGGTCACTGTTGTAAGTCAAGGATTACCTGTACAAAAATACAAAAATCTTCTTTGCTTGTAAAAAGCTGCCCTAAATACTAATCATTAGATTAAAAATACCTGCAAGCCTTACAAATCAGGCAGGGTACCAGAGCACCTTGAGGAATGAAAATATTTAAAATGCAGTGATAACTATCAAACAGCCAACTCTTGCTCATAAAGTGAAACTACTTAGAAAGTTAACAAGGGGTTCTATAGAACCAGACAGAATCAGTAGAATCCCATCCCTGATTGATAGTATCTCACAATATCTATTGGGTTGGCTGATGGTTCCAACCAGCAAGACATAAAATGTAAATTCCAATGAAAGTTTCTTTAAAGTGTAATTATTATTACTATTATTTAACATATGATGACAATGTAACAGAACATAAGTAAACATATATACACAGTCCATGTATTTATAGCTAAAACTTCTATGGGAGTATGGCAATGGCCTCATAACTGGATGTCCAATTCAACTATCCAGGCAATCATCTCCATCTGGTGTCACTTCATGCAGATCTTCTAGGGAGCCAGAGAACTCACATCATGGGCAATCTTGCATAATATGTTTAATAGTTTACATATTAACATCAAATTTGCAAAAAGGAGGATCTTTTTAATCTCCACTGATACAGGTCTGAGGCACTTCTTCCAATATCACACCTAATTCGTTTCAGTTTTGACCAGACAAAGCAAGGCAGGTCAAAACCAGATGGTTTGGTAGAGTGATCACTAATGGTAAGGGCACAAGAATGTACCTTGGACCATTTCTCTCCCCAGGCATTGTCAGGGTTTAACTGGGTAGATGTTAAGTGAATAGCTGTTTTCCATGCTTGCTTGTGGGATTTCAATCCCATGATGGACTGTGCATTGTCTTGGTAAATAGGAAGCGTCTTCTTGTTCAGCATCATTGTCCATAGCCAAATGAAAGCTTATTATCTTCTAATGTGGGGCAATATGATATTACTAAGTATTGTTAATTAGTACACAGGAGTGGGATGCAATGTGCCAGAGATGGTATGCATTGCCTGACAGAGTTGGACATCAACCATTTGGGTGTAGGAACTGTTAAACCATATGCTGGCATCATATTCAGCTGTAGAATAAACCAAAGCCAAGGCTGTTGTTCATAGGGAGTTAATATCAACATCCCAGGATGTTCCACAGTCTGTTCAGGAATTTGTTGCAGCTTTTCAATTTTTGCAGCTGTTTTTTTCCATGTGTTGTCAGAAAGTTAGTGTTCTGTCCAGTGTTACCCACAGGTACTTCAGCGAGTTATTACATTGTGAAATACAGTTCCAGAACTTCACTGAAAGCTGGAATTGGAATTATGGTGGATGATGGAAGCCTGAGAACAGGAAATAAACAGATACAGGAAAAAGAAACCTCTTCATATTAAGTAGCAACATTATTCTGATTAACTCTGGGGACAAAAACAAAAAAAGGATGACCATACAATTATCTCATATAAATAACCTTGCTTATTTCATTTAATAGTTACAATTGAATTCAGCCTATTGAAATATTTAGATTTTTGCTGTCAATCTTCCTCATTCTGATGCTATCAGGATGTATTGTAATTCAGAATTGCAATTATGGATGCTAAAGGAGGGAAGTTCAGCTTATATTTTTGCTCTGACTTAAGAAGCAATTTATCACTCCCTGTTAGGTTTGTGTGATGAATTTATCTGAGATTCAAACTGTACACATGCAGGTGTGCAACTCCAGTCAAGAACACCTTGGCTGCACATTTTCCTGAGATCACAAAGCTGATCTCATAGCTGCCCATGCATGCTTGAAATCATGATGTCTGCACAGCCTTTCTCCATACCACTTTAGTGTAGGAACACCATATTGACCATGTTTCAGTTTGTGTCAACAAACATTGCTTGAAATATTGAGTTGTTTCATGGCAACGGCAGTAAATTTTCCCCTGAAAGTAGGCTAGTCGGGTTAAACAAGACAGAATTATAGCTGAATTGTTAGTTTTTTCTACTATGCCTTTATGAGGAGGTTTATTGAATTTCTCATAATAAGAGCAATTGCTTTTGTACATTAAAGGAGACACTGTGTGATGCATTATTTGTTGAGAGCTGTATTTAAATTAGTTATATGCAGTCATGGAGAACAGGTTCCTACTTAACCTAACCTTCATCCACATCAAATCAGCTCTAAAAATCTTGGGTGTAACTGTGATAAGCACTTCCCCTGTGATTAATTTCAAAAACATAGTTAAGCACATACTTAAATTATTCAGTTTAGGTCAATTCAGCTCCATAGAATCCAGGAAAATATTTCATTTTTCCTGGTTTGTGCCCTTCATATTTTTCATTTAATATTCTAAAATGGGAAAACTCCCCTCAAATCTATGTTTCCTGTTGAAAGCCACAAAAGTTTTCAATGAACCTTAGAAAAAAGTATCATCTTATTCTGAGATCTTTCTTTAAATTTATTTTAGATTTTTTATTTTTAATCATTCAAGTTGGCAAACATAACTAGTACTCCTAATACTAATATTATGGCAAACATACTAATACTTCATCCTCCTACTTTCTTCACAACAATAAAGTGAGAGAAAATGACTAAGCCCAAAGTCACTCAGCCAGCATTCATGCCTACGGTGGGACTAGAACTCAGTTTCCTGGCTTGTAGCCTGGTGCCTTAACTACCAGGCCAAACTGGCTCAGAATCATGGCAGTAAGATTCACCAAATAGGGCTACCAAATCTGATCTGATTGATCACAAGATGACAAACATTAGACTTTTCTCTATATTGTTGCTGCCATTTGTGAGTCATCTGGAGATTTTGCTACCCATGTCAGGTCACACCACTATTGGGCCTTTGGAACTTAAGAATACAATCGTATGAATTTCTTGAAACACAGTGTTTACTTCTAATGAGTAGATTAAAGTTGTAAAATATAAGTTCTCAGAGATAATACAAGCAAGCTAACTAAGAATAATTGAATTCTGAGTTCTCCTGGGAGTTTTGCTTATACTATAAGACACTTCATGGAGTATGACATTTACTAATTACTATAATCTTTTAACAAAAATGTCTCGGGATAATATACATATTAAAATACAATAAGGTGTAATAATATCTGCCCACAATTAAAATTAGCCTAAATTCTGTTAGTGCACGGTCATACACTTCTCTATAAGCAACCATATCTGGTGAAAGATGGATTTTGTCTACATTAGAATTCAATTGTATTTGTACATGTCTGATTGATATTTGCAGCTTTAAGTGACAATATGAACAGATGAATCAAAGTTTAATACAAAAATTGAAATTTATTTTTCCCAGTATTGTGTATTCTCATATTTAACTTCTAGTCGTCAAATACAGGTTAAACCTTTTGTCCATCTATGTTAATGTTAGCATCTAGTCTATGCTATATATCTTTCAACTTATTACATAATATTTTCCGCTGGAGATGCAATGCAAATGAACCCAATTGAACTTTTTGCATGCAAAATATCAACCTCCAATGATGGAGTCCCCATGATTTCTGAAGGCAAGCTGTTGCACTGGTTAATTATCCTCATTGTTAAAAAGTTTCTCCTTAATTCCACGTTGCTTCACTCTTTGATTAGTTTCTAACCATTGTTACTTGTCCTGCCCTCTGGTGCATTTAGAGAATAATTTGACCCCCTCTTCTTTGTGGCACTGTGTATGTTGGTTCATTTTTTCTTGAAATAAAATGGCTTAAACAAACCAGGAAAACCAAGAAATGTGCAGCATTCTAAGTTAATGATTATAATTTCTTAGGCATAATTCAGTATTGCTTTGCTCTTTTTGTATTTCAAAAGCCTAGTATCAGCCCGCACAATTACTTTGTACTTAAAGGGTTTAGAATTTGTTTCAACAAGTTTATTTGAGACTTATCTGAGACAGACTACGTATTATAGCAGGTTTTTTTTAATAACAAAGAGTGGAGAGAGGGCTAAGTAAAGCATATTCCCAAACTAGAGCACACAACTATATCAGCATCATTCAGAATGTGCCAGACTCATTTAATAAGATTTGAAGCTCGGGGGTGGGAGGATGGCACACATCTCTTGAAAAGCCTCTGTATACAGTCTATTACCCACTTACTTCAAATGAACAGCTATATGAACATTTGAAGAGGTCTAGAGTTCTTATCAATTCATTACAGATTTAGAGTAAAGTTATCTATGGAATGACTGACTTGCTTATCTGATACTATACCTCTATGATAGTACACACAGAAGCTGAGTCTGGATCAGAAGTGGGTGACAGAAGGAAGTGAAATCTAATCAAAGGAGAGATCCACAGAAATATTTAACATCACAGATTCATAGAATCATAGGGCTAGAAGGTACCTTGGAGATCATCTAGTCCAACCCTCTTATATCATCCCAGACAAATTGATGCTCAATCTTTTCTTTAAAACCTCCATGACGGTGCACACAATTCTGGCTGTGTGCACTATGATTCCATTGATTAATTCTCACTGCCAGGAAGTTCTCCTTAATTTCAGATAGAATCTCTCTTTAATGAGCTTTCATCTAGAGCATAAAGGGGCATGGTGGCTCATGATGTTAGAATACTGGGCTGACAATTGGAGCCAACTGGCTGACAATTGCTGCCATGGAGTGGAGTGAGCACACTCCATCTCCCATCAACCCAGTGATTCATAAGTGAGCGACTGCAAGTAGATAAATGGGTACCGCTTCAGTGAGCAACTTCAAAGGGATGGGAAATGATCCCTCAACAGGATGTTCTCCTAGGCAACAGTGATGTCACCAATAAATCTTTTCACCACAGAAGCACTTTAGTATACTGATAACAAGCTGTGTATAGCAGTATTTAAGGGTGGTTCTAATTTGTATCCTGCTGTCCACTGAGTTCAATATGACAAAGGTGAGTGTTTTATCCTGCTTTATCTTCACAATACCTCTGTGAGGCATCCAAGTTGGACTCTCAATGACCCAATCTCATATAGGCCACATGACACCCAAACTGAGCACAAATACTCTCTGGCAAACTCTTTTTTTTCTGCTATCTTTTCAGTTCATTACCCTGAAATAGGCATAACCTGTGCTTAATTGCAGTAGAGTTAAAACAGTATTTTCTTTCTTATTCTAGCACTATCAGCCATCAATAGACACATAGAAATAAACTATATTTTCACACCATTCAAAAGAGACAATAAAAAGCTATGAAAGAAGAAAAAACCAGAACACATTCTTTCTAGCAGCCAAAATCCAGATAAGCAGGAATTAATACTAGACAAGTAACCAAGGAGAAAACAGTACCCTAATCAAGGAACTACCAAGGAGAAACACCAACAGCCCCACCAACACTGGCAGGGCAAATTACTGCATATAAATAGACTAATGATAGTATCCAGCTGAATGTTACTTAGTTGTAATGAAATGTCTGCAAGCAAACAACCAAGCTCAGAGAACACCAAGGACTCCACTCTAAAATCTGGGTAGATTTGCATGTGCCTTACTTTTGTTTGAACCTTTTCCTACTTGCACAATGCCACAGAGTTTAGTGTTTTGGATCTGGACCACAGACAGCAGAGGCCAAGTCCAATTCACTATCAAATTGGCAAATAGCAATAGCATTTAGGCTTTTATACCACCCCATCATACTTATAACACTGAGAGATTTATAAATATCAGCATATAATTTCCAGTGATCGGGGTCTTTATTTTACCATCCTTGGAAAGATGGAAAGCTGAGTCAACCTTGAGCCGGTCAGGATCAAATTCCTGGTTGTAGACAGAGTCAGCTTTCAACACTGCATTTTAACCACTATGCCATCATGACTGTACAAATGACTGCTCCAATCACCATTTCTCAGCCTAAACTTTTCACAAGAAGAGTTCTCCACTCCTCTACTCGTTGCAGAATACCTTAGGCAACCAGATTCGAAATTCTAGACCTAGAAAACCTAGAACTATGCCGTCTTCCATCCGATCTAAATATAGTATATAAAATCATACATTGCAATGTCCTACCTGTCAATGAATACTTCAGCTTCAACCATAACAACACTAGAGCAAACAATAGATACAAACTCAAAGTTAATCGCACTAAATTTGATTGCAGGAAATACGACTTCAGCAACAGAGTGGTCAATGTCTGGAATACTCTACCTGACTCTGTGGTTTTTTTTCCCCAAACCCCTAAAACTTTTACCTTAGACTGTCTACTATTGACCTCACCCCTTTCCTAAGAGATCTATAGGGGGCATGCATAAGCGCACCAACGTGCCTACTGTCCCTATCCTAATGTTAACTATGTTTTTACTTTTACCTATTATCTTGTAAGCAATTGACAAATAAATAAATAAATAAATAAATAAATGGGTTTATTTTGAGGATAAAAAGAAAAAAAAAGAATAAAGTGTTATGTTTTATTCTATTTTACTGATAGAATAAAAAATGAAACAGTATATAGAAGGATTTTGCTATCATGGAGGCATCCTTACAACTAGTTCTTAATTTGAGATTGAGAGCTAGTTTGGTCCATCAGTTAAGACACCAGATCAGAAACTGTGAGACAGTTCTATTTCTGCCAAAGGCACAAGATTAGCTTTCTCTTAACTATAGAAAGCAGGCAATGGCAAAGCACTTTTGAACTCTTGCCAGGGAAACTGCAGGGACTTGTACCAGCAGCCTCCCAGAAATGGACATGATTAAATAGTTAGATTACAACTAGCTATTTAATCTTCTGTTTCAAGCAGAATTCTTACAATGCATAATCCAAATAACTTCATGCAAATCTAGTGAAAATTTACTAGATTTTTGGAATTGTGCAGAATTTTATAGAAACACCATACTGTCATATAATCTGAATGCATGCCTATCAGCTAATTATGTTTGATGGCTTATTATATGCACTAACTAATTGGTCAGTAGAATTAGGAGATAGTACTCAGTCCACTCCCATTTTCCATCTTTGATAATTGAATGTCTAAATGGGGCTTAATGGCCATGCAGGTCCCTCTAATAGAGGCTAGGAAAATCACATACAGTTGCACAGACCCTCACCTAGATGAATAAAAGCATTTAAATAGAAAGTGCTTTATTGATTCCCTGGAAAATTGTATATTAACTATCCCAATGCAGGGATATGGTTTGGTAGGTGAGAAGTACAGGACTCCTGGTTCTTTGCATCAGGAGATGAAAGTGTCTTTATTTGTGCTGCTTCCATAAAATAAAAATAGCATGTCAATCAATTGGTGTACAATTTCACATATGAAACTTGCTTAAATCATAGCCCATTGTGACCATGAGAATAAAATAGAGTTCACCTGGGCTTCTGGTGCTAGTTGAGGATGGGCATCGTTGCGTGATAGAAAAAGATCGTATTTTAAAAAAACCTAAAAATAATAAAATTCTGTCACCATATACATGACTGGCAATCTAATACAGTGGTACCTCTACTTACGAAAGCCTCTACTTACGAAAGTTTCAGGTTACGAAACGCATCTTCGAGAAAATATCGACTCTACCTACGAATATGTTTCAAGATACGAAAGGCTTTCTTGGAAAATGGCGCGTCCGAGCTGCGCTGCCATTGGTTATCTTCCTGGCATCCCATTGGCTAGGAGGGATCTGTGCGCACGCACCACGCCGCGTTCTCAGTCTCGCGCTAGCAATCCAGCAAAGCAGGAAGTAATAACGAAGAATTACAGTCTGGATTTCGGGGGCTTGGAACGGATTAGGACATTTACAGGTAAAATGTGCCTCTACTTATGAAATTTTCAGGTTACGAAATGGCTTCCGGAACGAATTAATTTCGTAAGTAGAGGTACCACTGTATGGCTATAAAATGTTTTCTTAAAATATAAAAAGAAGAAATGAAGGTGGTGGAAAGTTTTCCTGAAAGGCCTTGTTTGACTCAAGTATTCAAATACCTGGATAATCTTATCAATAGTCACATTTAATGTTCAATCATGTGGCCCCAAAAATAAAAATGAGAGCTTTACGTTTGTTTGTTTTTTAGTGTTTTGGCCCTCACAATAGTCTTGAGAGGTACCCTATCATCAGGGCCACAAAAAGAACCTAATTTGCCATTGATTCCCTCTGCGTTGAACCTGCATCGCTCAGTTCCAACCTGAAATCTCTACTCCAGATCCCCCTGGCTAGCTTATCCCCCTTTTTGACATTTTAATTCAATCTGGGCATGGGAAGGGGGTGTTCTACCAAGGAACAGCTGTAGCCCTGCAATGAATTACATATGCAAAAGTCTGGCTGAGAAGAATGCATGTTTAAACTGGGTGCCAAAACTCTGCACTGTGTCAGAAAGCACTAAGCTGTTCTTAAATCCTTCTGAGGCGAATGAGATTTATCTGTGCATAACCTGGTGATGAATTGTAAGGTGGCAGTTCTGGTGGACAGGGCATGGCTGGGCCTTAGTGAATGGGCTGCCTAAAATGCAAGCAAGCAGCAGTGCAAGCAAGGAAGGATGAACAACAACAACAACAACAAATCCCCAGAAGAACTTCTCCTTTTCTTCAGAAGGTTTAAAAAAACAAAACAAAAACGTAACAGCTTGGTAACTTCAGCGTGGTTTGTGACCAGCCCAGCTGCCTAACCTTATTTGCAAGATGTGAATTAACTATGCGGCATATTTTATTCCTTCCTGTACAGTTGTTCACCACAATGTAAGAAAAAAAATCCTACAATTTTCTGAGGTTATTTTTTGCTAGACCTCTTCCTTTTCCTCCAAGTTAAGGGAGGAACTATACATTTTCCCCTTCTTTCTCTTTGTCCCATTAAATGAAAATGGAAGTGTGTGTGTGTGTGTGTGTGTGTGTGTGTGTGTGTGTGTGTGTATGTGTGTGAGTGATCTGAATGTATTAAAAAAAGCCTTTTTTCTTTAGTTTTTTTCCTCAAATTTCTTATTTCTTTTCTTAAATAACCTAACTATGAATAAAAAAAAAAACTCAAAGAGTTTTCTCTGTGCTCATTTTAGTAATACTTTCTTTTTTTGGTGGAGCCTTAATAGCTTTGAAGTTATGCAGCAAAGATCAATAAAGCTATATATGTCAACAGGAATAAATGCAAACTACCTGGTGTATATTTAGTTATTCACCCCAATCTCTTGCACGTAAATTGCCTTGCTCAATTAGCAGCTGCGCACGCATCTGCTGGATTGTGTACACACCAGTTGGATCCATATAAATCAACATGCTCTACTAGGCATCCTCCAGTTGTGTTGAATTAGTATAATCATTGCCATAGAGGTCATCTAGTCAAACCTTCTGCTCAGTGTAGGATTCACAATAGCATCCCTGACAGATGATCATCCAGATACTATTTGAAGACTTCAAGTAAAGAAGAACTCACTATATCATGTGGCAAATTGTTTCACCAGCTGACACCTTGTATAATCTGAAGGTTCTTCTTCATGTTTAGTTGAACCTCTGTCCTTTAATTTTAGTCCATTGATTGTGCTCTGCCCTTTAGGGAAATAGAGAATAACTTCATTTCTTCTTCTGTTACAATTCTTGATGTATTGAAATTTATTTCATTATTTATCAAACAATTTTATATAGACATGCCTGTTATCTCATATAACTCTTGGTGATGAACAAAAAGCAGTCAGGACCCCTTTAAAATTTTATCTAGTAGAATAAAACAAACACAAGCAGGGCAGGCTCCATTGCCATCCCTATGCCTGGGGCAGAACTGAAGTGGAGAAAGTAGGACTTCAAGGAAAGTCAACAAGGCCAAGGTAATTTGAATCCTGTTCTGTTTAGACTCTTTTCATTTCTTCCTTGATATTGTTGTAAGCTATTCTAAGGATGGAGATTGTTGTTTAAGGAAGGACTCACAACAGAAATGGTATATTAATGAGGGTTTGGAGTGAGAGGTGCTAAAACCCACATCGTCTCTGGCTTGTTGAATTGAAGCCTTCCCCATCAAGATCTGCATAGCCACCAGAACTGAATAGCATCACTTGGACAATCTGAAGCAGAGATATACAAGTGAGTATCATCAACATATAGATTATAGCAAAACCTGTGTCAGTGGATGATTTCATCAGAAGTTTCAGCTAGATGCAGTAAGAAGGGTGAGCCTTGTGGTGTTCTGCAAGGGGAAGTTAGGGCTAGATCTCTCCACCCTCTCATCAACATCAACTAAAACTGATCTTGAAGGAAGGAGAACTGTTGTATAACCATGCCTTCTGTTCCTATCCCCTTCAGCTGGCTCAAAAGAATACTGTGCTTAATGGTACTGAAAACCACTGAAAGATCAAGAAGGACTATAGCAATGTAATGTACCAAAGGGCATTCACAAGCATAATCACTGCTATCTCAATACTATGACCCAGCCTGAAACCTGGCTGGAATGGGTTAATCTGTTTCTTCCAGAGCTTTTTAGAGCAGTACATCTACCACCATCCTCCAAAAAAACCAGACTAGAATATGGATGAAATCTGTCCAGAACTGCTGGATTTAGCAATGGCTTGATGAGAGATAGACCACTGCCTCCTTTAAGGCAGGCTGAACTGTCTTATCCCACAAGGAAGTGTGCACCACAATTTAGATTTCAGTTATTTATCACCTCCCAGGAGTACTTAACTGACCAGAGCAAACATGGATTTAACACAGAATTAAATGCCTCAAGAACATTGTCAACGTCCTTAGAACTAAAGATTCAATTCTCTTCAGATAGCAAAACGAGACTGAATCTCAATCAATTCCATATTATTTGCATACCCAGAATTCAGTTCCAAGTGAATCCAAACAACTTAACCCAAAATATTCCTGGAATAATCCTCACTGTAACCCAGGGGTGTCAAGCTCACGTCATTACAGTGGCATCACATAATGTATCAGAACTTTATTCCCTTTCACTAAACTAGCTGGAGATGTGGCCAGTGTGTGATGCATCCAGCCCATGGGCCACAAGTTTGACAGCCCTGTTCTAACCTAAAAAAGATCAAGTCACTTAAAAGATAGCCAACTGACAGCTCTCAACAAGTGCATTACATTTTGCTGCCCTTATTAACACAGTTAATCCTCAATAAAGCCATGCTCACTTTTTGTGTTCTTGCAGTAGTGTTGTAGGTGTTAGTCAGTGGTGGAATTAAAAATATTTTACTACCAGTTCTGTAGGCACGTACTTTGCATGGGTGTGGAACATTCTAAAAAGGAGAATTTTAAGCATGAAAACTTACCTTACTTTCAGCGCTGGTGAGTTTGGTTTTAGGAAAAAACTATCATGTAATCTGCAACTCTTACATTGCAATAATATATGGACTACACAACTCGATCAGGGCAAAGCAATAGACGCAATCTACATAGACTTCTGCAAAGCCTTTGATTCAACGGTACATGACAAACTACTCCTAAAACTAAAATCTTGTGGTATCTCTGGACACCTGCATAACTGGATAGAAGCATTCCTGTCAAACAGACAACAAATGGTCAAAATTGGGAGAGTCCTATCCAATTCTATACCTGTCAACAGTGGTGTCCTCCAAGGCAGTGTTCTAGGACCAACTCTTTTCATACTCTACATAAATGACCTCTGTGATCATATTAAGAGCAACTGCGTTCTCTTCGCTAATGATGTAAAGCTATTCAACACCACAGAAAATACTGCTACCCTTCAAAAAGACCTTGACTATGTATCAGAATGGTCAATGGTCAAACAAATGGCAACTTCAGATCTCAACAAATAAATGCTCTGTCCTACATATTGGCAAAAAAAATCAGAAAATATAATACAGGCTGAATAGTCAAGACCTTGTTGATGACCCAAACTCTGTAAAGGATCTTGGAGTATTCATCTCAAATGACCTAAGTGCTAGAGCCCACTGTAACTACATAGCCAAAAAGGCGCTAAGAGTTGTTAACCTAATCTTACGTAGCTTTTTCTCTGGTAATATTACACTAATAACTAGAGCATACAAAACATTTGCTAGACCAATACTCGAATACAGCTCATCAGTCTGGAACCCACATTATGGATCTGATATTAACACAGTTGAGAAAGTCCAGAAATATTTTACAAGAAGAGTTCTTTACTCCTCTACTCGTTGCAGAATACCTTATGCCACCAGACTCGAAATTCTAGACCTAGAAAACCTTGAACTACGCCGCCTTCGGTTCGATCTAAGTATAGTATATAAAATCATACATTGCAATGTCCTACCTGTCAATTAGTACTTCAGCTTCAACCATAACAACACAAGAGCAAACAATAGATACAAACTCAAGGTTAATCGCACCAAACTTGATTGTAGGAAATACGACTTCAGCAACAGAGTGGTCAATGTCTGGAATACTCTACCTGATTCTGTGGTTTCTTCCCAAGACCCAAAAACTTTAACCTTAGACTGTCTACTATTGACCTCACCCCTTTCCTAAGAGGTCTGTATGGGGCGTGCATAAGCGCACCAACATGCCTACCATCCCTGTCCTATTATTTCTTTTATATTTTATTTTTCTTATATGTATCCATGTATTCATAACTATGTTATACTTATACCTATTATCTTGTAAGCAATTGACAAATAAAATAAATAAATAAATAAATGAGTAAAACAGATGAGGTGTGGCAATCTGCTCTGCCGAGCCTATCAGCTGAGCTACCAACAAAGAAAATATAGGACAGGAAAGGGTAGGGGCAGGTGGGCAGAGCCAACTGCTGACTGGCACTACCGGATCGCTAAAACCAGTGCGAACCTCTGGTGTTAGTGTATTGTACAACAAATGTTGCAGTAAAGATTGAGCTTAAGCAAAATGAAACATCAGGACTTTGCTTTCTTAGGAGGGATGACGTCACCATGATGACCTCCCTGCCTCTCTATAGACTTCTTTGTGCTCTTTAAGCTGCAATCTTCAAAATTGCTACATAGGGCAAAATGAATTTTTCCGATAACAGTATATGGTGAGCTGTCTCTTCTTCATCAGAAAGCATCTGGGATTTGGACTTGAATAGTCAATTAAGGCCCATTAGCTGTACTAAAGACATGCTCTTGATGAAGGTGTATAATATTACTATAGATGGAGGAATTGTGATCCAGGATATACTGTGTATAGCCCTGAACTCACTGGAACCTCTTTTGGCATTTGATCATGCATAGCATGAGCTGAATGCAATGCTTTGAACATAAAAGCATGCATTACATGCAAAGAACAGCAGCTCAGCTCATCCACTTGTCAAATATATATTGCAAAGGTATTGGGAAGCTGGACTTCAGAGGTGGAAGACAAAAATATTACAGCAAATCTTGATTTGCATATATGTCTATACATATCTTAAATGGATTGAAACATGGCGGGTGAAAGCAAGCCACAAGATAGGATGTTATCAAAATGGTTGTGACCAAAAAGATCCTGTGTGATTTATGCGATGAACCTAGAAAGGCATCTGATGTGAAGTCAACAACTGAAGGGCAATGAATAATTCAGCACCTAAATCCATCACATCATCTCCCTGACCATGTTATTACTATTTTTTTTAACGTAATTGCAAAGTGAAATATAAATTGATGTCATAAATAAAAACCATGTCATTTGTCTTGAAATGTGCTTTTAAGAATTATGGGCCTATTCCTCCTTTTTTCTTTTGGAGAACAATGTGATCTTACTGTATGCAAATGGATGAGAGAAGATGGGGTGGGGGGACAAGACAAGAAAAGAGGTGCCTGATGTTTGATTAGTATCCTTGATAGGAAAGGAGAGATCTGGGCTGTGTAGGGATTGTGACATCCTTGATTGAAAGTGGGACAGAGAAAGAAATGGAGCTGAAATGCTGCTTTAGAGCACTTTATCCAGTTGTCTTCACTTCTGTAATTCACCAGTGTAAATGTGCACTGCATAGTAGTATAGGAAGATCATATCTGACAAAATGGTCCTTTTGATATCCAGATCCAAAGCCGTACAGGCCTTAAAGCTACTGACACTTTAAACAATGCCCAAAAGCAGATGGAAAGCCAATGCAATTGATAAATGAGCATCAAACAACTGTCGAAACATGAGCATCACACACAGGTCAGTTCTAGTTTGTGTTACATGTCTGACCAATTAAAACTTCCAACAGTGTTGGTTCCCCAGTTTGCTACTTTTCTAGTTGTGGGCTGATCCGTGCAAATAGCAGATGAGAACGTAATTTTATTACTTTTTAGAAAAGGAAGCTGTAACTCTGATCCATGTTATTTTCACAGGTGTTATTACAATCCTTCTGATTTTAAATCCACTCTCCCACTCCTAGATCTGGAAAAAGTCCAAATTTGTTGTTGTATGTTATGACACACTTGAGCTCTTTTCCAAAAGGAGATAAATATCAAGTTCTATTGAAAATCAAGGTTTGCTGTTGAGAGTTTCAAAAGTGCAAAGTTAGGGCTTCTGGGTAACAACATATGATCTAATGCCAGAGGTTGGCCTTTTTTGCTCATACTTTTGAACTGAAACCTGCTTTTATAGCTCCCCATAACAGCTTGTTTAGAGATACATTATTCTTTTATTTATTCTCTACCGGATTAAAGTGCATGTGAAATCCATTGTTTAATCTAAAATCCGTAACTATTAAAATGTGGGTATTTTTTTCACTTTGTTGTTGCTGTGTTTCTTCTTTTTCCAGTGGGCTCCAACAATCACTTATCTGTTCTTCACTTTGTCCTTCAGCCCCTGAACACATGCACGTGTGTGCAAATGCCATTTCTTTTCAGAATTCTGACTCAACAATGCAAGCTTTGGAGGTAAAAAAAAATAAATGCAATCTGTGAATTGAATTGGCAGTGCCACCAGATTAGACGAAATGCTCAACAATGCCTGGGATGGGCCATTTTAATATCTAAAGATGATTGCTTTTAGGAAGGAGACAATGGCTTTAGCACAGAGGTGACAAAAGATATTCTTTCCCCTTTCCCTCTTGGTAAACAAACTTCTTTCATAAATGAAATGAAACTGTATCAGTGAAGAGTGATCAGAAAGAATAGAGATGATCCTATCATCTTCCTGCTGCTAGGGTAAAAAACATTTGCAGCCAGAAAAGAGATGTTGCCAGAACCTACTTTTTATTTATTTTATTTTATTTATTTGACTTGTTAATCACTTACAAGATAATAGGTACAAGTATAAACATGAGTAAGAATACATGAAATAGGTACGAATAAATGGTAACAATAGGACAGGGATGGTGCACTTATGCATGCCCCTTACTTTCGTCTGTGGATAAATTATTTCCAAATTCCAAGGTGGTTGACCAAGGTTGGAGAGTGCAGAATTACTATGTTTTAAAAAGATAAGTTGTTGGATTATAATTGGGTTGTTAAATTTTGGACAGCATGGTAACTCAGCTTTTCCATAGTCAATGGCCACCACACTCAAAAGTGGCAAGACCAGGAAAGGTGTTTCAGGAATTTTAAAAGTAAAAAGGGTGTCTTAAGAGTCTGAGATGAAACATGCATGCTGAAGATAAGAATTGCCTTGGTTGAGGCTTATCTTAGTCCAGAATTTTGTTTACCACATTGGCCAATCAGATTATTCTGTTCAGGCACTAGGTGGACATAAAATTATTTGCTTTTATTCTTTCCATGCAACTTTATATAAAGAATGGCAGCAATGACACTGAATCTTCAAGATCAAATGTCATCAATAAATCATCTGAGTTGCTTCTTAAAGCTTTCATAATCCTGTCTACAGTTCAAAAAGAGTCTACTTTTGGGTTGTAGTAACTATGGAGATCCAAGTTACAAAACAGTTTGCACCAAAGTTTCAGGGAAGAAAAAGAAAAATGGTTCCGATTGCCACTAGACAATTTAACGGGTGTTCATATTAAATTAGAATTAAAATGATAGCCATTTAGTTTACCCACATGACACAATTGCTTTGAGAGCTATAGTGATTAACTGTTTACTTTTGGGTGCAATTCAGAGTTGGTTTTTATATATATGTAGAAAATCTGTGTGTATATATATGTCAGATCTGTATACCACTTAGAATAAATTTATGCAGACTTCTTGTCTGTCTCTTACTTGTTGATACAATCTTGATTTTTTCCTGAGCAATAGACCAGCTTTTGCATGATATTTGGTTGCTTCAATAGGAGATTTCTTCTCTTTTCAGTCATCAAAATGGTGACATCAGCATATCCTAGGCAATATATTAACCATGATGCTTTGGATCATCTAAATTTATTAATTTTTTTTCAGTAGCAGGACTATTTAGAGTATGTTGCATTTCTCCAAGTGTGTAATAAGGTATTGTCTTTGTGAAGAAATATTGATAGTTCTGCAGCAGGGGTGGGATTCAAATTTTTAACAACTGGTTCTGTGGGCATGGCTTAGGTGGTGGGCGTGGCTTGGTGGTCATGTGACTGGGTGGACATGGCTTGGTGGTCATGTTATTGGCTGGGTGTGGCCAACTCAATATCACTCACATTGAGGCATGCATCTCCTCGCCTGGCCTCTCATGACTGTGGGGATGCTACAACAGTCGTAAGTGTGAAAAATGGTTATGTCACTTTTTTCAGTCCCATTGTAACTTTGAATGGTCATTCCACACAAGCAAAGTATCAGCAAAGGAGGGCAAAAAAACTCCAGAGATGTTCCTGAGACAGGAAGTCTAGTCCTGACAAGAATGTAATAAGGGTTAACAGAGAGGCAGTTTCTGTAAGCAACACCAGAATGTTTCCTTCCTGCCTTCCTTACAGGATTAGGCCAGTAATTTCTTCTAACAACCGGTTCTCCAAACTGAACAACCGGTTCTAGTGAAAAGGTGCGAACTGGTAGAATCCCACCCCTGTTCTGCAGGATCACTCTTGACCAACCCCCAAACCCGATTTTAGAGATTTGGTGTAGAACCTGAACAGCAAAGCCGAATCTTAGAATATAATCCTATCCAAACATGCAGACTTATTATTTTCCAATCTTCATTTCAATATCATAGAACATGATATTTTTCCTCTCTTTTCTAACCAATATAATACTGCATTTCTGACAAACATTCCCTATTTATCGATCTTCTTTTATGTTCACAGTTTCTTACATATCGTTCCTTTTGTCCTTCATCTTCATGGTAATTTTATAAAGTCACTTTGACTTTAACATCCAAGAGAAATTATCTATTCATGAAAAGATTTCTCTTAATCCAGAAAACCATACACAATTTTATTTTTTCTCACCATATTGGCCCAATTAGTTCCTATTGCGGCTTTTGTGTCATGATGTCCAAAGAGATCATTGATTCTCAAGGATCTCTTTATTTAGTAAGGGATATGTAGTTAAGGGAATAAGTATGTGTGCATGTAAACACACAGAGAGAAAGATAGCTGCACAGAGTACATTTGCTCATATATCTAACCACATGCAAATTTTCCCATGGATATTGACCAACCCTTCATTCAATTTTCATTTCTTATTTTCAACCAATTTAGCCTCAAATATACCATCTTTTATACCTCACAATGGAGAGATCAATTTCTTGAGAAAGTTGAATCACAACCCCTTTCCCACGGGGGAGAAAAGAAGAGATAATTTCAGTGATATAAAAATGAGGTTTCCTTAAGTTCTCTATGAAAAAAAATGCATTAAGAAATTAATAATAAGGCAAATAACTACTAAAGCTGTTGGATTACTACTGTGCCAAGTAGATGGGACAATTTATAAACTCAAACAGAACATAATTATTTAGTGTCAAATAAAATGGGAGCTCTTAAATATTTCATATCAGTATTTAAAATGATGGCATAAACAGATGTATAAATGAGTAAAAGTGAAAGTGAAACTGAAAACAATGAGAAATTATGAGAAAACATAAATACTGTATTGGATTATGCCTGCTTTTATTTGCCTCACATTGTGTTGACTTAAACAAGTTTTATTTATTTGTTTATTTATTTGTCAAGCGATTATAAGATAACAGGTATAAACATAGTTATATATAAACATATAAGTATAAACATAGTTATGAATACATGAAATGGATACATATAAGAAATAATAAAAAGAAACAATAGGACAGGGACGGTAGGCACATTGGTGCGCTTATGCATGCCACCTACAGACCTCTTAGGAAAGGTGTGATGTCAATAGTAGACAGTCTAAGGTTAAAGTTTTTGGGGTTTGGGGAAGAAACCACAGAGTCAGGTAGAATATTTTAGACATTTACCACTCTGGTGTTGAAGTCGTATTTTCTGCAATCAAGTTTTGTGCGGTTTACCTTGAGTTTGTATCTATTGTGTGCTCTTTTATTGTTATGGTTGAAGCTGAAGTACTCATTGACAGGTAGGACATTGCAATGTATGATTTTATATACTATACTTAGATCGGACCAAAGGCGGCATATTTCTAGGTTTTCTAGGTCTAGAATTTCAAGTCTGGTGGCATAAGGTATTCTGCAATGAGTAAAGGAGTGGAGAACTCTTCTTGTGAAATATTCCTGGACTTTCTCAACTATGTTAATATCAGATACATAATGCGGGTTCCAGACTGATGAACTGTATTCAAGTATTGGTCTAGCAAATGTTTTATATGCTCTAGTTAGTAGTGTGATATTACCAGAGAAAAAGCTATGTAGGATTAGGTTAACAACTCTTAATGCCTTTTTGGCTATGTAATTACAGTGGGCTCTAGCACTTAGATCATTAGAGATGAGTACTCCAAGGTCCTTGACAGAGTTTGGATCATCAACAAGGTCTTGACTATTCAGCTTGTATTTTATTTTCTGATTTTTTTTGCCAATATGTAAGACAGAGCATTTATTTGTTGAGATTTGAAGTTGCCATTTGTTTGACCATTCTGATGCATAGTCGAGGTCTTTTTGAAGGGTAGCAGTATTGTCTGTGGTGTTGAATAGCTTTACATCACCAGTGAAGAGAACACAGTTGCTCTTAATATGATCACAGAGGTTATTTATGTAGAGTATGAAGAGAGTTGGTCCTAGAACAATGCCTTGGGGGACACCACTGTTGACAGGTACAGAATTTGATAGGACGCTCCCAATTTTGACCATTTGTTGTCTGTTTGACAGGAATGCTTCTCTCCAGTTATGCAGGTGTCCAGAGATACTGTAAGATTTTAGTTTTAGGAGTAGTTTGTTGTGTACCATTGAATCAAAGGCTTTACAGAACTCTATGTAGATTAGGTCTTTTGCTTTGCCCTGATCAAGTTGTGTAGTCTATAAGTTTTTGCAGTGTAAGAGTTGCAGATAACAGGATAGTTTTTTTTCTGAAACCAAATTGTTTATCAGAGACTAGGCTGTTTGTCTCTAAGTGGAGGATAATGGATTGGTTAATAATTGATTCCATGACTTTACAGGTGATGCAACATAAAGAGATTGGTCTGTAATTTTCAACTAAGCTGGGGTCTCCCTTTTTGAAGATGGGGATGACCATGGCTTGTGACTTGATTTTATATCTTCTATTGAAATGGACTATTAGTTCTTTAAATGTTGCTTTATGAACAGCTTCAGATTACCAATTTCTTTATCATTGCTCCAGCTATAAAATTTGGCCTCAAACAAGCCAGAATGGTCATATTTGCATGATGGGAACAATGGTCAATTATATCTAACCCTAAAATCAGCACCAATCCAATGTAACTCTGTTTCATTAAAATGCAGATGAAAATCTAATGTATTGTTGATGATTCCCTATGTTTTCTTGCACCAAAGCCAGACTTAAGGGGAGACTCAATATCATTTTGGGGGTGGGTCTTTATTCTATAATGTTATGCTTGAGAAAGATGCCATCTGCTAAATTCAAATCACTGTACTTTGCTGTAAGAAACCTGCATATGTTTATGATTTTCCTCTATTTCTAATATTCATATGTATCTTTTTCTGTGTGTGTTTTAATTGATTCATAAAATTTCCCAAATAATCAGTGTATAATATAATTTTATGTGTTTCTAGTTAAATGTAGCAAATTTGCCTTCAGTAAGTAACTAAGATATTACAAAAAAAAAACAAGTGGCAGCTCAAAAACTTGATTCTATTATTGTATAGGTGGCTGTATGTATTTCATTTTCTTGCCTTGTCTTGACGAACATATACCAGCCAATTTTCATGCCATTTTCAGGACTAGAACTCACAGTCTCCCAATTTCTAGCCTGTTTCCTTAACAGCTTGATTAAATTGCTTTTCAAATACATTTGTTTAGTGACCATTCAAAGTTTATAACAGAACTGAAAAAGTGTCTTATGATCGTTTTTCCACAATTACAATCCAATTATGGATTTTCCCCAGGGCCAAAATTGGGATTCTTGGCAATAGGCATTTATTTATGACGGTTGCAGTGTCCCAGGGTTATGGGATCAGCTTTTGTAACCCTATGACAAGCAAAGTCAATTGGGGAAGGCAGATTCACTTAATAATCATGTTACTAACTTAACACTTGCAGCAATACCTTTAATAATTGTGGCAAGAAGGGTTGTAAAATGGGACAAAACTTACTTAACAACTGCAATTTTGGGTTCAATTGTGGTTGTAAGTTGAGGACTACCTATATGCCATATGCTTATATGCTTATTACATATTTCTGGAAGAGAAAAGTTTTGTTTCTTGGATCATATCACTTATCCAGTAACAGTTACAATTGTTTTAAGTCAGGAGTGTCAAACTCCCAGCAGGTCAGATGCATCACATGCTGGCCCTGCCTCTGCCCAGTTTAGTGAAGGGGAGGAAAGTCCTAATACGTCACATGACGATGTGAATTTGACACCCCGGTTCACCCCTGTGAATCAACACATGGTTTCTGATTATTGTTAACTTGAAAGTTAGACATCAAATATGTGGCCGGAAAGTAAGGATAAGGAGTTACCAAATGAATTATGGAATATTTTAAATATAAAATTTAAATTGTTAATATGATTTTCCGCAGCTTAACCTGATGGGATATGTCTTAATTTTCTATAATTTTCTATATGTGATTTCTAAACTCTATTATATTGAAAAAAATGTAGCATGTGAAGCAGGAATTGTTATTTAAAATGTTTATTTCATTAAAAATAGTTATAAAAGCTGAAGAAAATCACAATATTTTTTATGGCTATCTGTATTCACCTTTATGTTTCACTGGAATAAATTTTAAGGACTTAATAGTCTCCTTGAAATGAGTATATACTGCTAAACTTAAAAGCATGGGATTTAAAAATTGCTTAGTGTATTATTACTAAGGATTTTATGTACCAGTTTCCACTATTTCTCAGAATCTAGATTTTTCCCTCTAACTCATTCTGATTTCTATTTCTTCTTAAAAAATATTTGATTGTGTGCCATCATGTTGTTGTTGTTGACTCTTAGAGACAACATGGATAGATATTCTAAAAAGAATTATTACTAAAGGATAAAGTGTTTGCTTTCTAAGGCAAAATAAAATTGTAAAAGGATAAAGACAATTATGTCTTCAATTTATAGGAATAGTGTTCCTGTAAATGCATGCATTTTTTAGCCTCATTCTCATCTGATTGTTAGTCAGCTTAATAAATTTGGAGCAAACAGGCATGTCATCTAAGTCTTATTTCAAGTCATGTCGTATTTTTAAACAGTTAAGAATGGTATAACTCAATATAAAAGGTAGGTGGGAATGGGCTAATTCAAACCAGGAATTGCTCCTATATTTTTTCCCTGATGTTTAATTTTATACAGACTTTCTAGAGGAAATGACATTTTGGTTTGCCTGATATCTATTGTATAATATGGCCATTTTTATAAGCTCTGATTTACGTCCCCTTCTCTCTGCCCCAATGCAGCACAGTGGACAAAATTGGTCATTCAGTATTAATTATAAATCTGGCTTGCTAATCATTAACAAATATCAGTGCTTTTCAACTTGGGGGGAAAAGATTCATTGTGAAATTGTAAGCAGATTAAGAAAACACAACTTGATGCTTGTGAGTTGTTGTATCATGCTGTGTGGTTGTCTGTATTATTTTTTAATATCACCCAGTGTCTTTGGAGTGAGGTGGTTTGCAAATCAAATTGCATGCTTTGCTAATGTCAAATGTCTACTCTAATCTTTCTGATCTGATTATGTCTTCAAGGGGAAAAATGAATATAAAGTTCATAATGCCAAGAAAAACAATCGACTCTTACCACCTGTTCAGTCAGGGAATGAATGAGTGAAATGTAATGGGACAAAGAATTGTTTTATTTAGCAGAACTTCCGGCCTCTGAAGACAATATTAAAGTATGTTGGTTAGTTTAGCAGCTCATACCCACTATCTTACCTTCTCACCCAACACACTTTCATTGTTTTTTTATTGATTTTTGCCTAGCCAAGTTACATGTTCTGCTGCTTGGATTATAATCACTTTTGAGAGAGTTATCAGTATAAACGTTGCTTTTTCCTCAAGCACAAAGGATGCACTAATTAAAAATGTTCCAGAGCCACTGGAATCATCTACTCATCATCTTCGAATACAAACAGTCATACAAATGTTTGTACAAAGGACAGTTGAAAAAGAAACAGATCCATATCTTACTTGATAATATGAGAGCAATAAAAAGTTGCAGTTCAGCAAAGCATATTTTCCTATTTCAACGAAGCAAATGTGTTTAACTGTATAATTCAACTTTCTCTTTCCAAGAGATTAGGGGCAGAGGGAGGAGTATATTTAAAAAAGCTTTCAATCTTTAGGATAACACACAAAATCTACTTTATTTGCTCGTTTCATACATTGCTGCAGTCTATATGTTGAGGTATTTCTGAAATTCACTGAATCTTGGCGTGCCAATTTAGAATCTGGGCCCATGACTTGATTGAATTTTTAATTTTGTAGATCCCCACACTATATTAAGATTGGCATTACCTGAATTTATAATATAACTTTCAAACTAGTTATATTATTTTTAATAAATGATATAATAAGTAAACCTTCACTTTCTTCAAGTAGATTAGAATGTGATGTAAGTAATAGCTTAAACTGAATAAAACCAACATCCATCTCATTGTCCTGAAGGTGCTTTTTTGAGAGGAAACTGGACTTTCTGTTTTTTTCTCTGAAGACATTTTGCTTCTCATCCAAGAAGCTTCTCCATAGACAACCATCTCACTGGATACTTTCAATTCAGGCTGCTAAAAGGTTGCCAAGCTCCTTGAGCTCCTTTGAGTATAAAGAAGTAATTTCAAAATACTCATAAAAGCACAGGAAAGACAAGAAAAAGAAACTCTATATTAAATGACACAACTTCTGAAATCCACATATATTTCAGACGAGCTGAAATCTCCCAATTTTCTTTAGCACCCCATTTTTGGAAAAGGAAGTGCCCTTGGCCTTGAGGTGGCATGCCAGCAACCTTCTTGCCACACATAGGTGAGGCCACAACAAAGATCTCCTGGATTAAATCCACATTAATTAAATCTATTTGCGATGATTATTCGCCATGTATTTAATTCTTGCCCCTAATACAAATTATAAATCATTAGCAACATTACTGTTAAGCACCAAGGAAACCTGGAGGTCCAGGAATTTCAAATGGGTATAAATATTTATTGATTCCCTCTACAAGAATCTGAACTACTAAGGCCCAAGCAAATTGGCGGTAGATAAGAGACACAGGAAGTCAAGGTGGACTGGACTTAGATCTCTTATGAATGCAAAGGGACTTATGACGAATGATGCATTTGACCCCTCCCTTGAGCTCAGTCTAGACATCTCCTACAGTTATAGGACCTTTATTCTGCTAGAGAGAGATTGACCAAGCCAGAGAGAGAAGTCAAGTGGGATATTAGTCTGAAGTCTTTACATAGGCACACGAGTTCAAGCTCTGACTCCACCCTATCCCCTTGAATGCCATTGAACTTTATCTAGTCTGGCTCAGGTGCAAACTTCCAGTCTGGGAAGACTACTATAAAACAGGCATTGAACAATAAAGTAGATAATTTGGACTCTTCACATGTGGGCCTGGTTGTTCACACCTGATAATGCAATACATTATTTCTGGTTTTTTTTCTTCCTAAAAATGATTGATCAATAAATATGGTTATTCTTTTTGTGTTAATATTCTTGCCTTCCCCTATATATGAGCCTCCTTGATTTCACTTTCCCTTCTGATTTGTTTTTAGAACTTCTAATAATCTTAACATTATACATTCATGAAACATGAGCATGGATGAAAATTTAGCTTTGCCTATTTTTTATATAAAATTCATTATTTATACATAACTTGCTAAATATTGGACAGGAGTTAAATAATGGGGAAACTTGAATCATGAACTTGTTATTTTCTTGAATATATTTTTTTGCTTGATGCCTTATGAAAATTGCATTCGAAATAGATGGGAGTTTCAAAAGCAATCTGCAATGTGACAAGCCCTGTAAAGGGAAAAGCTGAAAAAATAAACTGCTAAAAAAGTAAGTAAATATAAGAGTTAAGACTACTATCAGTACCACCGGGACTGAATTAACAAGAGCTAAAAATGCTGGGAAAATAAAAAGACATTGCCCGGGGCTAAAAAGAAAGCAGTGTATATGTCAAGTGAGGTTTATTATGGAGATCATTCCAATAATCAAGGAGGGTGAACAGGCTCTCTTTCTCATACTCTCTCCCACAGGCCTCACATAAAGGTTAAGACTTTACTGATGACTTTTAAGGAAAGTGGTATATAAAGGATAAATTATTGGTTTTATTTTTGAAATTAGAAATAAATTGGAAGCCTGTTTCAGTAAGTTGTGTTAATAATTCATTGTCTGTTGAACACTCAGGGAAGCACATCTAGAACATTCATCTGTACTAGCTATCAAAAAATGAACTTGTGGCTGGCTGGGCATGGCTAGGTGGTCATGTGACTGGGTGGGTCAACGTCACTTCTTTGCCCTAGTTACCTAAAAAAAAGATATATACCAAAAAGTTGTTTATTATTTCATGCATTTAATACTTAAATAAAGGACTGGGTGAAACCACGCTTAATAGCAGTGACTCTGAGAGGGATCTTGGAGTCTTAGTGGAGTTTCTGGTGAGTTATGTGATTCTCATAATAATAATAATACTTTATTTGCAGTCACAGACCAAAACACAAGTACAACAAAAGAAGAACATGGGAAAATTAATCATGAACCAAAAACTTGACTAAGGGGAATTACAGCGTTCTCCTCTAATGGTTACAGCTCTTAAAAAGAATTTGGAAACCTGAGAAGTGATGTATGAGGAGGGATCTTGGAATCTTAGGGGAGTTTCTGGTGAATTATGTGATTCTTATTATTTGGGAATTAATCCCCTCGGAGGCTAGTGGCTATGTTATCTGATTTTCTCAATAGCTGTCCTTCGCAAGTGCTGAGTAGATTGTTTATCTAGCTTGCAATACTTTTATGAGGTGTGAAATGCTCTTGGCTGAACACCCAGAAGTTCAATTAAGCCTATTAACAGCTTTCCCTTGCTGCTTGTGTTTCTAAGGTTATTGGAGGTTCTCCGAGCCCCACAAGTCTTAGCTAGGGGCTCTCTCGAACCCCTGCGAGCCCCCAGCAGCCACTCCTGTCTATTTCTATCATCTCTATCTCATCTCTATCTTATCTTTATTTCCATATTTATCTCTATTATCTTTATCATCTCTATCTACATCTCTATCTGTACATCTATATCTTTCTGATGCAGCAGTTGTAGAAAGGTGAATAAATTATTTTAAAGAATTAATCGCTTTTAAAAAGAGTTTAATGTTACCCACAAGCTCTTTCAAAGAGTTTAAATAGATATGTGATCTTAGTCTCCGTCAATTAATATGCAATAATGGAAAATTTTTCCAAGTCCTTTAGTAGGATTTATCTTACTGATTCATTCCCCAACTTATCAGAAAGACCTTCATGAAAGTGGGTTTCTGCAATTGGAAATCAGCTATGTACATGTGAACTTGACAATATTCTTGCTTTATCTTATGAATCTCCTGATTTGTAGTTGCTGCTCTGATTGAATCATCAAAAGCATGAATTTCTAGAAATTATCTAATCATGTAATATTGCTGTCAATGAGTAGGATAATCCATTTAACTGCCCTTCTTTCATTAGACTAAGAACAAAGACAACCGTAGTTCAATTTGTAGGAAATGTTGCTGGTTGGCTCACCATAAACTATTCACATAGCAATTCTGATGCTGACAACAAAATTGATACAATGAGTCAAGACAAACACAAACCTCTGTGATAGACTTCCAGGACAACAAATAATACTGGTTGTGCAGCAACCTTGTCCCACATGCTGGGATGGCTATAAGGGGTGGCATTTTGCAGACTTGTTAGCTATGAATTTAACTGCTTTTGATACTTCAATAATACTTGGTACACATTCCATTGTGCCTTTAGGATCAGTAGCCATATTATAGATTTTGAAGACAAAATATGATGTCTCTCTGGTGAAAGTGTTGGATGCTTTCCAGAATGATGTCAGTTTTTTTGTTGTCAAAGTTGAAAATCAGGCATGGCAGGGAATCCAGGAGTACTCTTGATTGTTGTGGGTTGAAATATCAGACTCTTGAAAGCTTTTCAGAGTTTCTCTCTACCCCATCTTATACCAAACAAAATCAAGGCAGGATTATTCTGAGTTTCTTTCTCACGCTCTCCACTTTCTCAAGACTGAGTTACTTTTTCTCTACCCTTAATGGCTCATTGCTCTCTCCAAAGTCAAATCTACATTCTGAAACAAAGTCTGAAAAAAAACCCTGTTTAATTGAAAAGCAGTTCATTAGATGACTAGATAATGTGCCACTTAATGGTCAGCTATTGCAGAATTCCAACTAATATATTTTGTATTATTGGAGCATCTTTATTTGAACCAGATCAAGGAGGATGTAACACACACACAAAATTGCACTGAAAATAAAAGTCCAGGATTCTGGGATTGAATTAAGACAAACCCCAGCAATCCCTGAAAAAAACCACAGCTGTCACAAAAGAGGGAGTTAGGGAAACAGTGCTATCCCTCAGGGGCACGGGAGCTGCTGTTGTGCCAAATGCCAGTTGTCTTCAAACCTAGGCTGAAGACATAAAATATGATATATAATGATACTCACCCATGTGGAGCTGTCAACCAATGAAACAAACAATAACTGGCAGCTGGTATTTAGGTGCTAGGAGATACAGAAATTGTTATTTTCAATTTGTGAAGAATTTTTTTTTTTATCTTTTTCTTGTTAGGTGAATTTCATGGACCCTCTGCTCTTCCAAATACAATCGATTTATGAGAGAAGCTGATACCAAATCCTTGGCACAGTACTGAAGCAATGCAAACATAAGTACACAATCTATCTATTGACTAGATTTTACATTTCTATTCCCTACTAATTGAAATAATTAAATGTTATCTCGCAACTTTCCCACTAAATATAGCATTTCATGATAGGAATGGGAGTTTTAAAGGAAATTAGGCAATCTGTGGCCTATTGGATGATCATTTCAGAAATATTTCCTTACCTAAGCTGAGAAACAGAATGACCCTGGGTGGGCAAAAAAGCAGTGGGAATAGGAATGATTAGGAGTAGGTGTAGCAGGATCAAAGTCCAGGGCAGGAGCACCAGACAAAATCTCTCACTAGAACCAGCATGTACACAAGCCACATATCCCTAAGCCCCACCAAGGACTAATTACCCTATAAAAAGTCTTTGCACCCCATTTTGTCTGCAGCCTACCCTCAAGAACAGACATCTTTAATACATCTCCTTTCCTCACAGTATATCTAGATTTCATTTTGATTTGTTCTTGCATAACCCCAGCTTGACTTGGAGCCCCAAATTATCCTTATAACAGGAGCTAGCAAGGAGTGTTGGAAAGAAAGATCATGTGACTGCAGAGGTGCATCTGAAGTGGCTGCATCTTGGTTGCCATATCATTGAGATATATTGTTTCAAAAAAATGTTGCCTTATTATGTATTTCAATGACTCTCAGAAAGAATGCTAATGATCAGATGACTGCAAGGAATATACAGTAAATCCTTCCATTCTCCACCATTCAGTCTGAACTGAAGAAGTTTCTTAAATGAGACATGAAGCGTCTTTAAGGGAAAAACAAAGCAAGTCCAGCTGCCTCTTGAAAAAGCACCTTTGGAACAACCATGACCTGGATGACTGAGAACCTTCATAGATACCTATCATTTACTGTTTTGTCCAATTGAAACAAACAGTCACAAGCATCTTAGTAGTATAGATATCAAACTGTGTGAAGTCTGAACAGATTGGTTACCCTTAAGAATTTATGTATTAAAAAAAACCCACTAAGCATAACATTTGATACAGTACCATTGTGTTTTTTCAAACCTGTCACCAAAAACAAAATAATCCAGTTTGGGGTGTTCATTGGTTTATTTTCTTTCTTTCTTCTCAGCAATAAATGAACAGCTTATGAATCCCTCAGCACTTTCTGCTGGCATGAGTGAAAGAAAATATTTGTTCTTTTTTATGAATCTCAGCCTCTTGATATTCATAGCAAACAGCACCAATGGCCCTTCAGTCTCCTGACAGTCCTGGTAAACAGACAAGTCTTTCAGTAAATGAGGATCATCCTAGCAGAAAGCATCAGGTTACAAATATTCAAGGGCACAGAGCTAAGCTGTTGCATTGAAAGGACTGAAGTGCTCTCTCACACACACATAGAAAGCCTTAATTCTAGAGTGACAGTATTAATCTGGTAGGGTATAAATGGTCAGCAGGCACAGTATTTAACCCACAACCCCTAGTTAAGGGGACTAATAATCTGAAATGACTTTTAACAAAGTACATTTCTTGCTCTGTCAATTATCATCTGAATATATATTATTGCATACAGGAATTCCCAATACCATAAAATAAGGATACAGTGATTAGAAAGCTAAGACCCTGCTTTCATTAAAGTCGAGAACCAACCTCTCTCTCTTTTTTCTATTCTAACAACTTTATTTATAATTATTGCAATGGCCTTATTTCATTCTAGAACAATTTTTGTAATGTATTTATTGATATTATTTATTCATTAGATTTCTTTCTGTTTTTTTCACAGCCATAATTGAAATATATGCATAAATTGGCACCTTACGTATGGGTTGAAAAATAATTCCACCATGAATCCATGGAAATGAATTCTGCATGTTTGCTTTAGTGGTGAATCAATAATAGGATAAATACAAGGCACAATGAAATCTGGCTTTTTGCCCTAGGAATTCCACTTCTTCCTAAATTTTCGACATGGTGAAGCTAAACAAAATCCAGCTTCACTTACAGAAGTGCTAGGTACCTTTGGGGATGTTTAATTGTACAGCAGCATCTACCTTTTAAATTTCATTGTAAGCATTTTTATGATATATTTTTATGATGGTTATTTTGATCCTAAACATTTGAATATTAGGGTAAAAAAGAAGTGAAGTTTTAAATTTTATCCTGGCAATCAAGCCTGATCTTTGCCTATAACAGTATTGGTTTCTTTGATTTTGATTACTTTATCTTTCTACAATTTTTATCTAAAACTATTGTTTTGAGAGCAGTTCCTTTCATAGGCTCAAATTCTCTGTATTCTCCTTTGCCGTTTTGAGTTTTCTAAATTCCTTATACAGTTTTTGTAATAATCAAAATGGAGATAACCAGATCAAATTTCATTTGTTTGTTCTGCAAATAATCTACGTATGACTGCTGTCACCAAAATCCCTGTTTGAATCTATTGGTCTTTCTAGCTAACATTTAAAAATGGTGACATTGAACTTGTATATTCCAACCCAATTCTATTCTTCTGATGCATGCAGGGGGAAATTATTCAAATTGATTGATTATTTACATTTTAATGTAAATTAATGTCAATTTTTGAATTCTAAACAGGAGTAAATTCTCAGAATAACTTGCGAAAAACAATCCATTTTAATAACTAGCTGCCCAGATTCATTTGGCTGAGTAGGATGGCTATAGAAATTAAATAAACAAACAAACTATGGTTTGGAATTGTTCTACTTTAATACATTTCATTTCAGTAGATCCTTTTCTGTGGTAATAATATCATTCAATATTTGTTAATGCTTGTGTGCTGCAAGTTACCTGACCACAGAACATGTTGGACAATCTAGATCGCAGCTTAGAGTGTCCTACATTTTATTACTAAACCATGATTAAACATTGCTCCAAAACATAGCTATTATTCCATAAGAATAGATAAATTATTTACACAATTAAAGATTTATTTGCCAAGTGGTGGGATTTTCATCATTTGCAGTGTGCTGCTGCAAGTAAGTAATGTACAAAATAACTTCAAATTAAAATCAGTTGTACAAATATGGCTTAAAGCTAGAATGCTAAGTGCACACTGAAAAGAATGTAGAATTGTGGCTAAATTGTTGAAGTTAGGACTAGGGAATTCCAGGTTCAACTCAACTCTTAGGCCAAACTCCACTGGGTGAGTTTGGCCAATGACTCACTATCTCCTCAATGTCCTCCAAGAGTAGTTCTGGGAAGCATTGGAAGAGGGCATTTCATCTACATTATTTTGATTTTATGGAGGAAGGTCTGATTGGAAATTTAATGAAGCAATAAAAATATTATTGAAGCAGTTCACTGCATGGAAGGAACAAAAACAGTATTCATCCACACCCATACTATGGCTCAGGAATACCTTCCCCAAAGCCTTCCATACAGTAACTCCTACAGTGAATCTACTCTGGCATCAAGTCTAGAATCTATGACACTCATAATCTCATGAAGACTTATGTTCCCATCAAAACTAAGCGAGTGTAAACTTCATCACTGCCTGCATGGAAAGAGTATGAGTCATTCCATGCAGGGAAGCATGGGCAGAATAGACTGTATGATAAGCAGAAGGATAATAGAAAGAATGGGTGCCCAAAGAAAGGGGCAAAGACAGAGATGGTATTCAGCAGGTTCTGACCAGTTCTGGAGAAGTGGTAGCGGAAATTTTGAGTAGTTCGAAGAACCAGAAAATACCACCTCTGACTGGAGATTTTATAGTATCCTTCCCCTGCCACGCCCACCAAGCCACGCCCACAGAACCGGTAGTAAAATATTTTTGAATCCCACCATGGGAAGAGCTTCCAATGGTGCATGGGAGTGAGAATAGTTGCACATCAGTAAGGGTGGCAAAGAAATATTCCATTTTTGTGCATTTATTATAGTGTAGATGAAGACACGCTTATTTACTTATTTAGACAATTTATATCCGGCTCTTCAAGAGTTAGCCATTCAGAGTGGCTAATATAAATTTAAGGCAATAAACCAGTGATAAACCAGTGACTGTGACAATGCTTTTCATTGACCCAGTTACAAAGAAGCATTGCTAATGTTGCTTTGGAATCCCCAATATTTCTTTTAAAATTACCTGAAATATTCTCATTTATGCAACAACAGCACACTGTCTATTATTATTTCCCGAAAAAATTGAAAGAAAGAAAGAAGAGACTGCACCTATGGTTTGCCATCTTTAACAACAAAACATTTTTGTTGAGAGGCTACTGTGTGCTTTATTTCCAGATACAGAGGTGTTTACTTCCATCTGGTCCCCCTATTTATTAGCTTCTCCAAGTGTGGGAGGATATAATTTACTAATCCATATAAATAATTCCACTCATATGTACCATATACTCCTACACAAGAACATCTGGTTACTCCCTCTGGAGAACAAACTGGGGAGGTCAAGATGATTATTTACTTCTTCTGTTTGTGACTGCTTTCCAAACGTCTCAAAGACTCTTCTCAGTCTGATTGCCTGGGGACTTAACTCAGGATATGAATGAAGTCAGAGCTAGCCAAATGGGAAATGCAGTCTGGAACAGTATCCCAAGACAAGGCTATTTGCCCGAAATGTAAGCAGTACTGGAGGAGATGTGATAGAAGTGTATGCAACCATGCACCAAGCAGCAAAAGTGCCTAGTGAGCATTTTTTTTTCCTGCTTGTTATTGTTGTTGGGTGGAGTTTTTGGACTTCAAAACTATTGAATAGTGGGAGATTCAGGACACACAATAGGTATTTCTTCCCAGAGTTAAACCACATTGATTATTATGGGTAGCCTCAGTTTGGACACTTTTAAAGACAGAAGGGACAAATGGAAGATTGACCACAAATATTGGTATTTATATATTTACGCTGTGTATATACTTTGGAAAAGATTTGGAAAAAGTGTCAGATCTAATGTTCTTCACTGGAGAGCCTGTGTTTTTTTTTTCAGGTTTCCAGGTGAAGCTGACAAAAAAGATGCTGCTGCTTTGAAAAATATCCACGGGGCAATTTCTTGAAGCAACACTTTTTGTGTGTGAAAAGTCTGAAACATTGCTCCTACACTATCCTCTCAGGATCAGGTAGTCCCGCAGATAATTTGGTTTTATGACATGCAGAGGTTTACAGGTGATACCCAGGACTTTGGAAATCTATTGGGAGTTCATGGAGTTAATGTCAGCTGAAACCAATGCCACATATACTGTACATCTAAAATTACTTTTATTTGATCAGCTATAGCAGGGGTGTCAAACTCGTGGCCCGGGACCAGATGCATCACATGCTGGCTCCACCCCCACCCGGTTTAGCAAAGGGGAAATAAGTCCCAATATGTCACATGACACCCCTTGATGATGTGAGTTTGACACCCCTGAGCTATAGTAACAGAATCCTGAATGTGTTTCCCTCTTCCCTGAGATGATCATCCTGTAAAGTTCTTCCTGTAAAGGGAGGAGGGATTTTAGATGTTTTCTCTAATTAGTTTCTTGGAATGGATTTAAGCCACACTTGTCTGATTGTTGCCTTGGAAATGGATCTTCTCGTTGTCTTGCAAGATCATTTTTATGCCCTCTGATAGGAAGTGATATGTGGGCATAAGGAGAAATGCCCATAAATATCATGTATTCTGGACCAACTGATCTTCCGAATGATTTTCATAGATAACCCACATAGAGCATGTTGCAATACAAAAAGTCAGGAGATGACTACTGTATGTGAGCACCCTCCTCCCATCTTCCCAATTCAGGACTGCTACAACTATCCAAGATGGGGAATGCAAGGGACCTTGGCCACATCTACCATCCGAGCTGTGAAACTAGGACCACCCTCAGGTTATTGCTCCATCCAGATATTATTCATGATTCAGTATCTTTAGTATTGATTAAACTGTTGACAGTTTTACAAGATGGAGAGTGGGATGCACAAATGTATCCTTTAGCCTGCAAAGGTTATATTCTTTTTTTACATGGAAGCAAATTTTTCCTTCCAAAATTTCTGCCAGCTCAAAGCTCCCCGCAGCTGCTCTTTCACATGCCTAAGGGTCTGCACTGAACTGTTGTGATTCTTCCCATCTGAAAACACAAACATCAGCTGGGACCAATTCAGACTAAGCAGATGGATAATAATTTTATGCATCCAAATTGTTACCAGTTGTTCCACATTTTTTTACTTTTACAAAAAAAGAAAAGAAAAAAAGAAAAGAAAAAGGAAATATTGCCTAATTGGTGATAAAAGGGGGCTCTTCTTCCCTTCATATCTTTGGTCTCATGCTCTGCTTCTGAGTCTGGCTTGGCCTTGTTGGCCATTTCCTTGTCATCAACACAATTAATGATGGATTCCTTATTTGTGGTATTAGAAGGGGTTGCAGCAAGTGCCAAAATCCTTTGGAAGATGATCATTCTGCATCAGTCTAATAGCATAACAAGATGTGTAACAGCTGTAACACCGATACTTTGGCAAATCAGGCTATAATTCTGGAAGACAGCAAAATTTCTGCTTGCACATTATGGACAACTTATGCCTAAACATGGGCAATCTTTCAAGCCCTGTGGGTCATCTTGCTTGCTCAACTGAATGCCAAGAACTCCGTACAAGCACATACACATGCACACATTCAGCTGCATTCTCTCAGACACAAATATTATATATATATGTGTGTGTGTGGGTGTGTGTGTGTTAGGATTTGAGCTGATAAATAATTAAATAAGGGAGTTACATACACACACACACACACACGCACGCACACATATATATGTGTAAGGTTTTTGAGCTGATAATTTTTAAATAATAAATAAGGGAGACTAGTATAGATCTATTTCGAGCTAGTTAGCTCTCTTCAGCTAGCCTTACTGGGATTCGAACCAGGGAAGTATTACATGTGAGGCAGTTGTAATTGCCACTACACCGCCTGGGTCTATCCTTATCAGCAGAGGCAGGGATATATATATATATATATATATATATATATATATATATATATATATATATATATATATCTGCAGATGGGCTGCTGGCAAATTCACATGATCCTGATGCAAATCTCCTTCCGATATCATGGGCAATATCACTGATCTCACCCTATGAAAGGTAGCAGGAATCAATCGTTCTAATTTTGAGGAAGAAGCAAGCAATTACTTGTCCCCAGTTATCTCCTCCATAGTATCTCAACTACGATGAGATAGTAACACCATTTAGAATATTTTCTGATCCTCCCCTCCCCAGTTTGTTGGGCACCCCTATTGAGAAATCTTATAGTGTTTATTACTGAGAAAAGTATTTTTTTTCTAAGGGCTGATTTGAACATTACTACTTTATTCCAGTGATCCCAGGAAGAAATCCAAGGAAAGGTTGTCAAAAGTCAGTGAAATGGTTAATCTGTCAAGCAGAATGGATGGCTAAAGCAAAACTGCTTTAGATCTCCACATTTCTTTAGGAAAATTCTTATTTTCCACCTCACTTGATACAAGCAAACACTTGTAGGCTGGAGACATTGTGGTCCATGTAGAAAGGAATGTTGGATTTCTGCCATCTGTTTGCAGATCTTCACTTTGAAATGTGGGCACAATACCATCGGCTGTCAAGTTGTGTTAAAAACTTAAGCAAAGACAAAAACATAGGATAATATTTCCCAGATGACACTTGTATGTAATCCTTTTGGAATTTTGGGAGTAACCAACTTTCATGGATTTTGAAATAAGCCATGTATCTTTTTCTTTTCACCCATTTTCTCTTATTCGAAGGGAAAGAAAACAATATATTAATAAAAAAAATTAAGCATTTTATATGGCTGAATAATGAACTCAAGATAGCCTGCAGAAGCATCAGATATATAGATTTTTTTAAAATTTCTTGGCCATATAAAAGTATTTTTTCTTTTTTAAAAAAAATATAGGCAATATGTTTCATTCAACTCAGCAATATATTAATATAACTGGGATGGATACTATTTTTTAAATAACAAATTGGCAAATACAGTGTATTATTTCATGTGTAATATATTCATTTTAATACTAACTTTTGATGAGTTTATTAATTTTTTTGAAGAGGAAAATATGTGGCATTCTTGTAAGAATTCTCTTTAATAGCAACACATATTGGAAATGAAAACAGGACAAGCCCCAAATAAGGCCTGATTTCTATATATTAGGAACACTCTTTGAGTATATAGGGTTTTAAAAAAAATACATGCAAAGAAAATGAAATTAAAGATATTTAGAGAAGCTCCCCTGAGCACTCACTTTCTGTGAATTTGCAGGCACAGTTCTAGGTTACTAGGAAGAGAGGAAAAAGGTTGGTTCCATGGTGAATGTGCACTGATGCTACCCAATCATTGCTCTGAGGGAATCCTGTGCAGCTTCATCTTTGCTTGGGGATGAACAAAGCATGGCAGCTAGGCTATTGAATGCTGCAGTTATCTCAAATGTAGAGAAGAGAGAAATGGAGGGATAGTATCTTGAATGCTGACATCAAGGCCTGGTCGGGGCAAGCCAATCTGATCGCCTTTTCTCTAACTATATAAAAACCTAAGACTTTTAGCACTATAGAGCAGGGGTCTTCAAATTTGACAGCTTTAAGAATTGTAGACTTCAACTCCTAGAATTTCTTCTCCAGTCATGTTAGCTGAAAGGATGAAAAGGTAAGTCATTGTAGTCAATTGTTGGATTCTATGAGGTATGATGTATGGCCAGGCTTGAATACATGAATACATGCATACATGTGTAAATAGACAGAAATATGCCTTCAATCTCTTGTAACTGTATAAACAGTTATCACTGTAACACTGTTCCCACTATTTGATCCCATCTATCCAGTTTATCAGGTATTCTTCTATTCCTTGAGCCTCATACGTCTTTTTGCCTTCCTTATTCAGATCACATATCCTAAATGATTTTCAGCTTCTGACCCTTGCTTCAAGGGATTAGTCGATTTTAATTTGGTCCAAGACCAATTGATTGGTCCCACTTACAGCACTCTTAGTAACCATTTTCAAAATCTATAATTCAAAAGCATCTCCTAAGCTGCTGAGTTAATCTTGCCCAGGTTTATAATCCTCCCTGGAATTACCCACTTCTTTACTTCTCCAGCATATGATTCTCTTTCATTTTTAGCTCCAGAAAGTAAAATTGTCCACCTCCTTCATAGTGAATCTCACTGTGTATTCAATACACATGCAGATGGACATTGTTGTTACCTTATTAACTTGTAAATTCAGATTTTTCACTTTTATTTTTGTTTTCTTAATGAACTTTTAAAGTCTTACCTTTAGTTTACCAAGTGATACATATTCTGTTTGGTGTAGAGTATGTATGGTGGTTTGCTGGCAGCCTATGCAGACGGCAATAGAATTGGACAATGAGGAAAACTGGGGACCAATCCAGGAGTCTGGAGAGGACTTGGACGAGGGTCCTGCATCCAATGCAGAGATGGGCCAGGACCATCTGGGAGTGGGGTACTGACTCCAGAGCCTCTGGAGTCTGGCAGCAGCAAGGCAGAGGAACAAGGGGAGCCTGTTCCCAGTGTATGTGTGCACAGAGCTGCTAGAAGGCAAGAGCAGCTGAAACAAAAGGGACGACTAGGGAGTAAGGCTTGGAGGTGATTGCTCCTCCCATAAGGTATAAAGGACAGGCAAAGGTGAAGAAACCTTTGTAGGAAGCAAAGTCGTTTGTTCTGTTCAGATTAATTCTTGAAGCTCTTTGTGGACTTCATACTTTGGCTGGTTTTTTATTATTCATTTGGCACTTTAGTTGTTGGCAGCAATTCAAAGGAAAGAAAGGTAGGTGCTTTTCTTGAAGGGACTGTTTGGGACTCATTACCAGTCGGGAATGAACATAATTTCCAGCATTGAAATAAAACAAGAGTTGTTTTAACTAAGCGTATGCTTAATTATGGTCTTGGAAGCCTTGGTAAGAACAGTATATCACATCCTTTTCTTTTGACTTCCAATTTTGATCCCAACAATCATTATTTTCAATTCTGCCATTCTTACATTATATTCACTATATAAGTGAAACAAATATCATAGCTAGTTGGGCAAGGAAATTTATTTATTTAATCTATATGCCACCCTTCTGACTGCAACGTGACTTTGAGCAGCTTACAATTAAAATCATAAATATAAAAATATTGACAACATTAGGTATAGAAATAAGGCAAGATTGGTACAGTGATGACATCTTCTTTTTTAGTTCATCAGCCACCTCTGGCTCATAGTTGGGGACACGTCTGTCAAGAATTCCATGCAATGAATGACCATTCGTACTGTACCTGCAAGAGGACATCTCCACTCAAACTAAATTGTCAAGCAATTTGGCTCAGTGATTTATTTAACCTATTGGTTTCCCCAAGTTTCCATTTTGCTCTGTTGCCATCACATTTTTAGTAATGCTGGTCAGAGGAAGCCTGAAGTTTTGTTTGTAACATCAACAGTTATGAGTCTTTGTACCTAATGGCAAGTCAATAAGCATTTGTCAAATAGTCTCCACCTCATCCTCCAGGAAAAGTGAAATCATGATGAAATTGATTTATCCTTAAATTCCTTGTTTCTGATGCTAAATATACTAATGGGACTTTGGAAGTTGCCTGCATTATATTTGATAGATTAAGAAGAAAAAATGCCAATTGGACATATTTAATGGTAACATTATGCTTATATAACCATTATTGTATGTATTATTGCTTTATTTTATGCATTATTTCAATTTGTATCCTGCTAGAATGGCTAATAATATAAAATATAATATAATTAAGCCTATATAAACATTAAGTATGCTTTTTATAATTGAAAAGGCTTCTCTTAAGAGGAAAGTCTTAATTTCTTTTCCAAAAATGAAACGAGTGAGAACTACATCCAGTGCCTCAAGAAGTATGTTCCGTAATTGGGGAAAATGAAAAATTCAGGAAGGAACTGAAGGGGGAAATAGTCCTTATTCTGGGCTTTCAATGCAGGGAATTCTGACTGGCCCTAATTTGTAATGCCAAACTTGGGGAGAAGGTGGTAAGAATTATTTTGGACAAAATGTGGGGAGATTTTGGGGATTCTACTACATAATTCATGTAGATATCAAATGTCCCAAATGATTGACAATGTAGAAAACACAATGTTTTGTTTTATAAAGCAGATAAAGCACAGTGTATGTGCATTTTAGAAATGGGCCAGATAGGGCTGTAGTTGATTGAGAGAGAGATAGGTTTGCAAAAGATCTAGGTTTGACCCTTCTTTGCAGGACTGGATCTCTGGAGATCTGGCATCAATCAGCAAATGACCAAGAATCTTATTACAATGCATTTTTTTTAATGTACCTAATGATGCCAGTAGCTATTTGATCCATTAGGCAATTTGTCTAAAGTCACACATGCAAAAAGAGTTAAATCCCCCATAGGGTCTTAATTTTTTTTAAAAATGTCTTTATTTAATTTTGCTTTCTCAATTTGTCATTCATGCAGCTAATTCTGTATATCCATCAGAGGATGCAGGAGCTCTGGAATTATGACATTCCTCTATGCCTTTCAGTGAACTCAACTGCATTGAAGTTGGCAGCTCCTTTGTGTTCCTTCCTTTGCTAGCCCTTTTTCCCCAGGTACTGATAATGTGATTCTTTTCTTGTCCTCAATTTATTGCCATGCAACCTCAACAGTTTGAGCAAAGTTGCAGGACGATGGCACCTGTGTAAGGAAATGTCAGCACAGCAGGAATAAAAGGCTGTTTCATCTCAGCAATTGTTCTGTGCTGAGCATAAAACTAACACGGTGCACAGCTGGTGGTCGTAATCTATATCCATCAGATTTGGATAATAATACCATAGGCAAGTTTCAATTGTTGATTGCGATAACAGCCATCTTGAGAATCACCAGAAGCTGAACTCTGAAATTCCAAAGCTAGCAAAGCTGAAGATGGGCCACCTGAGCCTCCAAAACTTCACGTTACTCTTGATATAGTAAGGACAGTTATACACAGCTGACAGGAGAAATGAGCTACTAGGCAGAACAAATACATTGACAGGGAATGGAAAGTTCAATGGCTATTAATCTCTCCATTTCAGAAATGTATCTTTGCACCTACTGGGTTATTTTAAATGGAGTCACTGAAATAGCACAAGCAGTAGAATTCCCACAGTCAGGCTTCCTCTGGAGGTGTTGAACTGAACATTTTGAGTCTGCTTGTGCAAGAATTTGCTCAAGGACCAAACAAGCATTTTTGCAATTAATGATAGACTCATCGTTTTCATTATGACTTGGGCTAGTTGGATGGGAGCCTTAGCAATAGCCATAACACTTAGACTTATGTACCACCCCATAATGCTTTACAGTTTACAATATCAGCATACTGTCCCCAAAAAACCTGTGTCCTCATTCTATTGATCTTGGAAGTATGGAAGGATGAGTTGACCTTGAGCCCATCAGAATTGAATTCCAGACTGTGGGCAGAGTTAGCCTGCAATACTGCATTCTAATCACTGCACCACCAGGGCTTATTTCCTATATATCAGCTGGTGGAGTAACAGTTTTCCCCAGCAATTCCCATTTAATAAACATGGAAAAACAGTGTTTTCAGTCAGGGTTATTGGGAATCCTTTTTTCCAGGCTGTAAGGCATATGATTTCTTCCACATTGGGCCAAATAAAATTCTGCACTTATCAAAGCCCAAGAAAGAAACCTTTCAAGTGCCAGGATCAGGCTGCTCATCCAAGTAATCCAACAGTTTATCTCCAGAAGTTGTGAATGCTCCAACACTGGAAGTTTTTAAGAGATTGGAAAACCATTTGTCTGAAATGGTATAGAGTTTCCTGCCTAAGCAGGGAGTTGGACTGGAAGACCTCTAAGGTCCCTTCCAAATCTGTTATTTTATATTCTAAATATAATTCCACACTTCACAGCATTGCCTTTTTATTTAATGTAGTCTTTGTTCAAGATTCTAATGCCATTCAAGACCTATTTGGTGCGTCTCAGGTTGCTCATCCCTGTGCTAATGTTTACACAGCCCAGCAGATCTTGCAACCACGAGTAGAAGAATGGTGTCTCTTATATTTTTATTAATTTGGAACCAACGTGAGAAACTGTAGACAAATTGAGCTTTTTATAATTGCCTTTTGTTTCTATACATACTGTATCATCTTAATTCACACTTCTTAGTTTTATGATTAATTGAATAGAGTTTATATTTTATTTTTAAATATTATATATAAAATTAAAAATAAAATACAACCTAGAACTAAGGAGAAATTTCCTAATGGTGAGAAAAAAAATCAACCAGTAGAACAGTTTGCCTTCAGACATTGTGAATGCTCCATTGATGGGAGCTTTTAAGAAGAGACTGGACAGCCACTTATCTAGAATGGTATAGGGTTGGTCTTGCTTGAACAGGGGGTTAGACTAGAACATCTCTTCCAACTCCATTATTCTATGTTCTATATATGACACCATGGCTTTTATCAATGACTTCAATTTGATCTTTTTTAATGATAATCTCTTTTTAACTTTTTAACAATTAAGTAGGAAGGTGAGAGATACCTAAATTAATAATATACAGTGCAGTTTACACTGAAACATGTGTGTCTAATTTAAACTGTATCTGAATCTCATTTACAATGGTATCTCATGAAATCAAAAGGATGCTGCTGTCGGAAGATGTGCAAAAGTCATAGGAATAAACTGTTTGCTTTTTCCTCCAAAGATAAATGGATGAAAAGAGTGGAAATCCTCAGAACATTTAAGCATTTCTTCAGAAGAGAATTGTAAGTAAACCCTAGTAATGCAGTTGTATTTGAAGGGAGGGGTTGTTGCTTTTTCCTGCCCTTTTGTCTCCTGAAATCTTAAGCCAATTTTGGCAGGTATGTTGTATTAAGTGGTCAGTCTCACCTACTGATCACACACTGTTTTATTGGCATCCTGACAACAGTGATAGAAGAGATAAAATTAACCCTTTGGCACTAAAGACTAAGAGGGATTCTGTTGCTGATGGTTATGAATGCATGAAGAATTTCAAGCTCATATTCTCCAGGGTTTAATAGCAATCTGTTGCTGATTTCCCTGGACACTCAGAGTAGCAAACAGTGGTCTTTTTAATGAGCCCCCGAGGACAAAGCTTGAATACAAAGCTGCAAAACTCTGGACAAACATAAAAAGAAGAAGGAATGTTTAATTTCCTAACTCATCATTGCAAACAAAATTTTCATTTAATAAACCATGTAATGATTCACAGAGATTCTTTGTATTATTATAAGCACAGCCAAGTAACATAACAGTTGCTTTCCTCTTCCTTTATTACTTAGTCTAATGTTTTCATCCAAACAAAGCTATATTTATTTGCTTTCAACGTATTTATCCTTTTACATCTTCTGCCTTCAGCTTCCATAACTGTTCTGCTTTCTTGGATCATGTAATGGGTCCTTTGAGGTCAAGAGAATACTGGATGATAGGAGTGGTAAAATAAGTGATTGTGCCTGTGTTGCGAATGTTTGTGTTATTTCTAGTGAACTCTTCATTAAATCTGTCCACTGACATTTAGGCTGACAAAAAGTAGATTTACAGAGTATGCTAGCAGTAGTTTATTCAAAAAGGGAATTAAAGTGTCTATCATTGTGGTAATCAAGGAATGAAAAAATACATCTGAAAATTCATAATTATTTTTATACTGTATGTTCAATGTATGCTTTTTGTTATGAGCATAGCCTTCCATTAATACCCCCGGAAATATGAAAAATTGGATTTGAGAATTGCATTCAAAAATTTCAAAAAGCATGGAATCCAAAAGATAGCCATGTTCACATCCATCCAGTGCTTTGAGGAAAGCAATTTTGGTTTGTTCATCTCATGCTGAGAACACACACACACACACACACACACACACACAAGCATCTAGATGTTCAGCTCATAATGCTGTAAACAAAGTTGCACGCTAGCTAATGTTATGCTTCACTAGTTACTGGATGCATTAAGAGTGGATAAATAGTTTGTGGAAAAAAATTGCATTTTCAAGAAAAAAAATCAGCTGCCAAAGAATATACAGGAGGAGATTTGACAGTGGTCAAAAAAGATCTACTTTTTTGTGCCTTTTCTGCATTTGAGGAGGTTTGGGGATGGGAAGGTAGGAAAATAAATATTAAACCTAATCAGGGATGAAAACGTTCAATGGTATCCAGGGATGGGATTCAGCCAGTTTGCACTGGTTCAGGTGAACTGGTTGTTAAATTAGCCACCCTTTCCTATCAAAGTGGATCTTGGGTGCTGTGCTGCAATGGAGAAATGGGCAATGAAGTGGCTGGCATAAGGGAAGGAGAAGGCCACTTTCCCTCTTCTCCCTGCTCTTCCTCCTTCCCTTGTGCCAGCTGTTCCATTGCCCGTTTCTCCATTGCAGTGCAGCAGCCAGGATCCACTTTGATAAGGGGAGGGGTAATTTAACAACCAGTTTGCCCATGGTCAAGTTGGCTGTTGCTAGAAACTCATCCCACATTTGTGGCAGAGCTGGAGGGTGAGGATGCACCATGCCCCCACGATAGCCAACCTAACTCTGAGCGAACCAGTTGTTAAATTATTTGAATTCCACCACTGGCAGTATTCACAAGTTGTAGTCAAAAAGTCAAGACAGTGGCAATGCACATAAAAATAGAGTTTTGGTTGCAGTGTCATCACCTGTTGATTATACTCTGTGGATACATCTAAAGTGCATCTTAAAAAAACAGATAGTCATGTTGTAATTCATGTATGATCTAGCGCAGGAGTTCCCAACCCCTGCTCTGTGATCTGGTACTGGGCAAGTGGTGGGTGAGCCTGGGAGAACACAAAACTCCATTTGAGCAAGTGGTGGCCACCTGCATGAAGCCATCACCTCTCTCCCCCTCCCATCTCCACCACCGATCCACAGAGCCAGAAAGGTTGTAGACTGCAGAGCTATCAAACTCTTTGCCTGCAGGCCAGATGCGTCACATGCTGGCCACAGCCATGCCCAGTTTAGCAAAAAGGAAAAAAGTCCTGATACATCAAATGGTGCCACCATGATGACTTGATTTTGACATAACTGTTGAGCTCTATAGTGAGTACAAAAAACAAATAGGAAAATGAATTTCCATCAGTATTTATATTAAATCACGATGGACCCATAGATTTGTTGCAAAATGAAATCAATCCACATTTAGTAGTTCATTGTTAATTCAGATATTCACAATGCAGATGTTATTGCCTTAAGAATCCATGCATGGATCTTCCTACTGGGCTAGAAAATGTATCTAAACTGAGTAAGACACTAATGATGATACAACATTGGCACTTTTCAAATGCCTATACTTACATGTATTTCCAAATGGGGCCTTGAAAACTTTCTGGCTGACTATGTTCACCTTTAATTTAATTTTTTAAATGTATAGGAAGCACAATTGTAGAACTTCTCATTAACTGTGGAATCTTATAGTCATAATTTTGATACACAACATTACTTACCAATTAGCTTGTCTTGTTCATTTAAATTCCTTCGCTCATATTTTAATGGGAGCTAATGATGCCTTTGTTGACTTATTTAATGTTATGTAAATGTGGCTATAAACTGTGAAGGGTTTAAGGAACAGCCTTATTTTTGCTTACTCAACAGTTTTGGAAGTGCATGCTTGATATTCTCACAAGCTGCTATAACCATCACATTGATGAAGACATGGAATGAAAAAGATAATCTTCACAATACTAATCATGCTGGGTGGAAAGCAACAACAGAACTTTATAAGCATTCAATATTAAAATTTTCAAAAAAAACATAACTATGGGGGAAATGATGGAAATGCTGTTGGCTTTAATTATATAATTTGGGAATAGTTTAAGGTCAGTTAATGTTTAATTTACAACTGCAGGAGCCTCACCAGTATATTTTTCAGTTCTGAATTTTTATACCGACATGGATTACAAACACGTGCCACTTGTATGTGAGTGTAGGACCCAATTCATCAAATTCCAAACAATTCTCCAAGCAATAAAAAATATTTTGCTTAGCTTGGTATTGTATCAGAAGTTGGGCAGATATGGGACTACACTATCGCAATATATTTATTTTATTAAATAACTCTAACAAAGGTAGATAATTTTAAGTGTTTGTGACCACCTACATAAACATTTAATTAAAAAACTTTTTTTTTTTAAAAATGGCCACTTTTAGGATGACACTTTAGCATATACAGTAATTAATTATAGCTTGTTGGATGTACATTCTTGTGTGGATTTGAGATGTTCTGAGAGCAAAGTATCAATTGAAACTTTTTAAGTTTTTAATTTTTGAAATGAAAAGTAGTTTTATTTTATTAAAGACTAAAAGGAGAAAGAAAAAAATCCCTTCTCCTAAAAATCCTAATACGTTACTGGTCAGGGTATCATAGATCATGACTCATACTGATTATTGGTTTAATTTCTTCAAACATCATGTTTTGAAAATATATTTCAGGTGCAGCTTTCTGAAAGTACTACTGCAGTTCATTCTAATAATTGAAGATCTGCAATACTCTACAGAAAGTGTATAAGCATACAGTGGTACAAAGATATACTAGGAATAGAATAGAATAGAATAGAATAGAATAGAATAGAATAGAATAGAATAGAATAGAATAGAATGGCGGAGTTTGATGTAACCTTGGAAGTCTTCTAGTCTCTACTCTGTTCAAGCAAGAGACCCTATATCATATGGCTGTTCAATCTCTTCTTAGAAACTTCCAGTGTTGGAGCATCCACAACTTCTAGAGGAAACTGTTTCAGTGATTGTTTTCACTGTCAAGGAATTTCTCCTTAGTTCTAGGTTCTCCTTGATAAGTTTCCATCTGTTATATCTTGTCCTACCATCAGGTGCTTTGGAGAATAAGTTGACCCCTTTTTTCTCTGTGACAGCCCCTCAAATACCGGAAGATTGCTATATATTATCCTTAATCTTTCTCTTCATTAGACTAGACATACCCAGGTTCTGCAACCATTTCTAATATGATTTAGCCTCCAGCTAACTAATCATTTTTGTTGCTTTTCTCTGCACTCTTTCTAGAGTTTCAACATCTTTTTTGAATTGTGGTGACCAAAACTGGAGGCAATATTCCAAGTAATATCCAACTGTACATCTCCATCCCGGATGACGTAAATAATGGATATTTTCTTGGGATGCCTGGAGGCTGTGGGGGTATAGATGGAGCACAACAGGTTTCATTTGAACCCTGATAAGATGGAGTAGCTGTAGATGAAGAGTTTACTATCTCTCTATCTGAGAGTTGACTATATCTATTTTTGAATTGCACTGCCCCAGATGGACCTGTAATATGGAGGTCCTCCTGTACTCCTGACTCCTGCTCAGGAACCAAGTGGAAGTCAAGGCTACTTGAATAAGGCTTTGCTTAACTTTCTTTAGGCACAGTTGGACTCTTTCCTTGATCAGGAAGCTCTCCCCTCAATCACCAGTTACTCGTGCCCTGGTCATTTCCTGTATGGATTATTGTAATGCACTCTACATAGGAATATCCTTTTTTAAAAATCAATTTTTATTTGTTTTATTATATAAAAAACAAATAGGGGAAGGCATTGACTTCTGATTCTTCTTAGCAAGATAGAAACACTCCATCCTCAACATTTTGCTTTTACATATTAATATATAACTAACCATTTCTATAATAACAAAACTTTCTGATCAACAAAACCAAAGTCAGATTCATTTTTTTTCATGTTTATGATTTCTTTTACTTGCTCACTGCTCAGAGTCACTTAGATGGTGATAATCTACATTTTGTAGATTAATAAATAAATAAAGGAGAAGTATTCAGAAGTCCGATACTTTAACAGCAAAAGGCAAATATATTTGTAAGAAAATTAAAGAATAATATCATTGAGGTCTTTTTAGTAATTGAATAATATTGTAAAGGGTTTTCAAGTCAGTTAGATGGCCTTACAATCTTGTTTAACTGTTATTTTTTTCTGTCATCATTCTTTCTAAATCTTTCTGCAACAATCTTTTTCAGAATATTAAAAAATCTGTTTCCTGATTGCTAGCTTTGTTTTATTTCCTCTTTTTAAAGAAAATGAAAAAATGGGGCCTAGATTACAACAGCTTGTTCCTTGTTGAATGAGTTGTGGTCCATAAGTAAGCAAATGGCATTTATCTAAATAAATGAAATATTCTTCTGGGCTTAACCAAAGTGCTTGATGGGCTGAGACTAATTGCTAGAGAAATGAATGGTGTTTGTTAGTTTGGAGGCAGACAATCCTTCACATTACAGTTTTCCAACGAGCACCAATGCAAATGAATAAAGGCAAAATTACATCACTTGTGGATTTTATCAGACGATGAGTGGAAGGCAGTAAAATAATTAAAATTAATCTTGACTTAAGGGGGTCCAGATACCTGGGAAAATGTCAGGTCTTCCCCAGTTTTCTAAAATTAAATATATCGCAAACCTATCATATATTGCTGTTGTGGGGAGAGAGATTGATGCAAAGCAGTATGTAGGGATTTAAAGGTGATAACCAGCCTCTTGAATCACCCTGGTAAGTTTGTACAGCTCATAAGGTAGTGACATCACATAGGCCAGCTCTACCCATAACTACCTATGGCATTGCATTCTGGATAAACTGAAGCTTCTGGAGGCTCTTCAAGGACAGTTCTGTGGACATCACATTGCAATAAACTATTTGGGAAGTGACTACTGTTTGACCATAAAAAGGACCTCCTTGCAACTGGGATTCCCAGGTTGCGCACTGAATCTAAACAAATTCAAAATAAAAACATTTTCACACAAGAAGGATTCTTTATAATTAATTCCAACATTTTATTTCAAATTTATCTGGATCTTTGTTCATTTCTAAAATCAAAGCTTTATTTTGCTGCTTATTCCAAATTTATTCCAAATTTTTAAGTTGTTAAAATTTTCTTTTGCATAGAATTGAGGGAAACTCTGTTGCTGCTAAACAACCTGAAGTTCCTAATAGCTAAAAAGTAGTTAACAAGCTATTTCTGAAAATGATTAAAAAAGGAAGCATGAGAAATAATTCCTAAAAAAGGAAGCAGTGTCCTTTCAAAATCACTGTCCATGGTTTGAGCAAGATTCCTTGTCTTCTAGAGCTCTAAACCCACTAAAGACCACTGTCTTGCTGTCCATGAGACAGCCCATATGGATAATTACAAATTCTCTCCTTGGCCAGAGAGAAAATGCAAAGAGCTCTTCATTAGAATTTCCCATTAGAATTCTTTATTTATTGGCCAAGTGTGATTGGACACAAAAGGAATTTGTCTTGGTGCAATTCCACTATGGTTATAAGCTCCAGTTTACATGGAGCCATGTTCTGTCTACCATTTCTTCTCCAGAAATCAAAAGGAGAAAAATATTTTGAACAAGGTTTGTAGGTAAAAATGGGAAGACATGAGCTACAAGGGGGCCCTTTTGTAGAATATAGTTTATCTGGTTAATATTTATTTATTTATTTTTATGTTACCTTTATTATTTTTATAAATAACTCGAGGTTGTGATCATACCTAGTACTCCTTCTTCCTCCTATTTTCCTCACAACAATCACCCTGTGAGCTGGGTGCGTGAGATTGAGTGACTGACTCCAAGGCAATTAGCATGGACTTAAATATACAATTTAGAGAATCAGAGACTTTCAAACAAAGGAGCATATTTTCTGAGAACATTTCACACAATTTAATCTCTTGTTTTGCCATTTGCTGCTGACTGTCACATTCCACATGTTAAGAAACAAGTTTCTTCTTTGTTTGTTTGTCAGTCGTATATATTCTCTGGAGGAAAATTATATCAGTGTATCAGTGAAACAGCTTTAATTTCTTTGTGACTTGTTGTCTATAGAACCCATCTATCTATTTCTCTCTTGTTACCGCTCAGTCAAAGGTTTTCCCTCATGTTAACATTTTAACAGGGGTTTAGAGATGGGGGTTGGAATTGCACATGATTTTTTTGAACTTTACCAATGTTTGTCCAGCCTTCTAGATATTTATTTTTCTCTGATGATGAGAAAGGGTGAGGTGGGGGGAATGAGGTTGGAGGCTGATATAATTACCAACAGTTCAGACAGCTTGTAACCACATAAAAGAAGTAATTTCAAATAACAAATGTCTACTTTTAAAAATAATATGTCATCAGACAACCGATTAGAAAATGTTTAATAGTATCCCAATGTTCTTTCAAAACTTATGATTTGAGGAATTTATTTTCCTGACTCTCTTTTTCTTGCATCCCCATGCTTTAGCTTTAGTTCATTCAACTAATCTGGGGAAATTAAACATGAGTTGATTGGATGGTTTTTTTCTAGTTTACTGAATGAGAGATAATGTCTAGAGGCTGCAATATGTTCAGCGTAGCCTAGGGACCTTCATCTACTTTCCTAGTATGTGTCTATAAGGTAACCAAATCATAACTAATTCTTAGATCCTAGCTTTGCTAAATATTCTTTATTACTTACTCCAGGATCTATGTTTTATCATTCCTCCTTGTTCACTATAAGCTTATACCGGCTACTGCCTAGCCTTGTTAGAAATAATGTTTGAATCAATTGGCCAATGATGTAATCCATCATATGAATAGTCAGGTTCTCCCATTCTGAATAAAGTTCATTGGTCAATATTATAATGAGGAGAAAATGAATAAAGGTAGTCCTCGACTTACAATAGTTGTTTAGTGACTGTTTAAGTTATACTTTGGGACCATTGCAGCATCTCTGTGATCATGTGATCAAAATTTGGATGCTTGGCAACTGACTCAAATCACAGATAACAGTTAATCAGAGTTGGAAGGGAGCTTAAAGGTCATCTAGTCCAACCCGCCACCCAAGTGGGAGACCCTACACCATTTCTGACAATTAGCAGTCCAATCTCTTCTTGAAGGTCTCAAGTGATGGCACTCCCACAACTTCCGAGAGCAAGCTATTCCATTGGTTGATTGTTCTCACTGTCAGAAAGTTTTTCCTTATTTCCAGGTTGAATCTCTCCTTGTTCAGTTTCCATCCATTATTCCTTGTCTGGCCTACAGGCGCTTTAGAAAATAGCTTGAACCCTTCCTCTCTGTGGCAGCTCCTCAAATATTGGAAGACCGCTATCATGTCTCCTCTGGTCCTTCTCTTTACTAGACTAGCCAAGCCCAGTTCCTGAATCCATTCTTCGTATGTTTTAGTCTCTAGTCCCCTAATCATCCTGGTTGCTCTTCTCTGTACTTTTTCTAGAGACTCAACATCTTTTTTATATTGTGGTGACCAAAACTGGATGCAGTACTCTAGGTGTGGTCTTACTAAGGCTTTATAGAGTGGTATTAGTACCTCACTTGATCTTGATTTCATCCCTCTTATGACAGTTGCCATGTCTCCGGGTCATGTGTTCACCTTTTGGACCTTCCCCAAACTCAATGGGGAAACCAGACTCACTTAACAACAGTGTTACTAACTTAACAAATGATTCACTTAACAAATGTGGCAAGAAAGGTTGTAAAATGGGGCAAATGTCTCACTTAGCAATTTGGGGCTCAATGTGGTACTAAGTTGAGGATTATCTGTAATTTCCAACTCACTGATATTCTTTAATGGATGCTGTCAAATATACTAAAAACAACTAGAAAAATAAAAATAAAAACTCAAATATGCTAAATATATTTTCATACGTAATAAATATATTTCATTTTATATTTTATTTAACTCCGTGAATTTGGATGTTTCTCCCCGCTCTTTGAGATTTAAATCATCCAGTTACTTTTTTATATATTATTTAACATTCATCGTGTTCATCCTGATTGCTTTCAATACAGAAGGATGCAAAACAGTTGAGCAGAAACATTTCAGATAAGAATGAATTTGCAAATAACACAAACAAGAGTTGTAATAATTGTGAAAGAGCTGCTTACAATGACGTTTTTGTGTGTGACAGAAATAATCCAGATAGTCATAATAAAATAACTGATAGTGAATTAGAATACCCCTCTGAAAACTATTCCTCCTTGATTTTTAAATTGATAGCATGTTCTGTCCCAAATGTATCTCCTAGTCTGATATAATCTTAAAATTAATCAGTTGCATCTATATATTTTCATGGGTCAATGTTTCCTTTTGCCATTTACTGCCCTCTCCCGAGTTGTGTATCTTCTGTAGCATCAATGATCACTGAATTTACATTCTCATGTGCTGTTAATGAGTATATTGATTAATGCTGGCTGCAGTATCAATTCTAGAGGGAAAACAATTGATACTTTCCTTCGTTTATTCTGACATAAAGCCATTGATGATTACTCACTGGCTTCTAGTTATTGAATAGATTTCTATCTTCTGTATTTGATTATTAACCGAGCAATACCATTCTATTATTCCTATTGAATATTCAGAATATACATTATGCTTCCAGAAATAAAGATTTAAAAATATAGCTGAATGCAGGGCATTGGAGAGGAAATTCTACTCCAATTTATGTTTCACCTGTTTGCTATAATTCACAATGAATTAAATATTACTGTTTTGTAATACTTTTACATGATTTGGGTTGCAAGATTTAGGTTTGGCTAGTCTAGAGAACAGAAGAACTAGGGGGGACGTGATAGCAGTATTCCAGTATATGAAAGGCTGCCACAAAGAAGAGGGGGTCAACTTATTTTCCAAAGCACCAGAGGTCAGGACAGGAAACAATGGATGGAAATTAATCAAGGAGAGAAGCAATCTGGAATTAAGGAGAAACTTCTTACTGTGAGGACAATTAACCAGTGGAAAAGGTTGCCATCATAAGTTGTGGGTGTTTCATTGTTGGATGTTTTTAATAAGAGACTGGACAGTCACTTGTCTGAAATGGTATAGGGTCTCCTGCTTGAGCAAGGGATTAGACTCCAAGGTACCTTCTGGCTCTATTTTGATTGATTGTATATTATGATGATATTGTGGTTAATACTAGGAATATTCTGGTACTTGCAAAGTTCCTGCATGACTCCAGCTTATAAGAGTTTGTCTAATTTTGTGATCCACACACAGTTTTGTAGTTTTTGATACAACAAGTGGTAATGGCCACAATACAGCATGTCATATTATAACAGAGTACTATATGCCCATTGTATAAGAAGAACTATGCTAATCTATGGTAGCCACAAATCAAGAGGAATGAAATAGTACTTTTTCAGACTATATATAAACTTTTTTGAATAGTAATTCCACAAATACCCCCATGTGGAGTAGCTAAACTGCTGCAGGTTTTAAATTGGGATGACACCTCTGGAAAAGGATAGGAGAAGACAGGGTGGTTATGCAGGTACAAAATACTTGTGAAACAAGTACTTTATCAATTAACAGTTGTAGTGCATTTACTCATTGTATTTGTTAAGTCCTTTTTCAATAGCCTGAAATTTATATATATATATAAATGTCATGTGAGTTCAATACTTTTTCACAGTTGTGCTAGTGAAGGCTCTTTGTTCCACAACAGCTACTCTGAGAAATGTAATAGAATGTCCTCAGGTATTAAACTACTCTATTACTTTGTCCTTATTTTGCCCCCAGATGTCAAATCTGCATGTATTATGCAAATCTGGTTTGTTTGCCCTATATACAAACCTCTTTAAACAACATCATTTTCGCACCATGGATTTTGAAGCATTAGAAAACAATATCCCCTACAAACATGGATTTCAAGTGATTAAAAACTTCAACATGGATGTCAATACAGCATGCCTTGCTATTAAAAGATGTGATTTTGTATTCAATTAAAACTACTTTGTCCTTGGCAACAACATATACCTGCAAATCAATACTACACTAATGGCACAGTTGTGGCTTCATAATATCCAATGACCTAGAACAACACTTTCTCAACTATTACCCCTCCCCCACCCCACTCTCATACTCCTCTTTACTTTAGATTCATGGATGAAATGTTCATCCTCTGGACCTATGGAAGAGAATCTCATATTAGATTCCATCAAAACCCCAATAACTTCTACCTGACATCAACCTCAGCCTCAATCTATCTACCAAACACCACCTTCTGTAGGAAATATTCAGATCACTTGGCAACCTTCCAGCCTCCACCCAGTACACAACACCAAATCCTTTAGACAAACTTTAGAGGGAATCCTCAACTTATGACCATTCAACCAGCAGACATTCAAAATTATTACAGTATTGGACAAAAGGCCTTATGACTATCACAGTGCCCCCATGATTATAATGGGTGATCAAAATTTGGCACCGTTATGATCAACTCTGTTCATATGCTTATCTCCCCACCACCACCACCATTTATGTACTTTGGGGCACCTTTTACAGTGATATTCATCAGTGTCAGCAGTAAGTTGGGGATGACGTAAAGATCTGGTGGCCTTTAGCAATCAGCTCTTGGTCTCCATGCATCTATTCTGGTCCCAGCAGTCCCTGCTTCCACTGAAAAATGCCACTTCAAGTTTCACATAGCACCATAAAGCCCTAGTTGTAAAACCCTAGTTGCCTCCCACTGTCCTGAGTTACATAGACTGTAGCATGGTCAGCTGACTTTCACCTTTTTCCTTCTACTGCTGCTGAGGCACGCCTGGCCTCATCCTACTCTATACAAAGCATCAGGCTTTCTTCCTGAGGACATTTTCCAAATTATGTATGACATTAATCCTCCAAACCATATGTGCTATTAACTCTCCATAATTGCACCATCCATCCTTTGCTGCTTTGGAAAGCTTGCAGAAAACTTCTGAGATCTTCTGAAGCACTGAAAGAATGGGACATCTGCCATTCTCCACGTGGTGTACCCTTTCTCATAAGAGCTGGGAAGACCTCAAAAGCTTTCTGAAGGCTTTCCAAAGCACTGTGAAAACAGGGTACACAATTTGTAGAATGAATGATACATGCAGTTTAGTGAACAGCGTGCGTGTCCTTGGGAAGGAGGACTGACATAGCTAGTAGATGCCTTGCATATGAGGGACAACTGTGGCTTCATTCTGTACTGTGGCTCAGGAGCTTCTTGCAGCCCTACTACCACAATGTGCCAAAGAGCCCTTGAGCTGCAGCTTACTTTTCTGTGCATTGAAGATACCACCTATCCAGGTAATAAAATGTCTGCAAGCAAACCACCAAGCTCAGAAAGCACTTCCACAGTTCAACCCTATATATTCTCTTCTACTGGTCAAATAACTTTTTATTCCCACATTTACACCAATAGCAGCATTACTTTTGAGCCTCGGTGGCGCAGTGGTTAGAGTGCTGTACTGCAGACCACTTCTGCTGACTATTGGCTGCCTGCAATTCGGCAGTTCAACTCGCATCAGACTCAAGGGTGACTCAGCCTTCCATGCCTCCGAGATGGGTAAAATGAGGACCCAGATTGTTGGCGGCAATATGCTGATTCTGTAAAACCTCTTAGAGAGAGCTGTAAAGCACTATAAAGTGTTTCATAAGTCGAAGTGCTATTGCTATTACAGATCTCAACAACTTTTCATATGAGAGAACGCTAAACTCACATTCATCCAAAGGTCTCAGGCTGCCTCAGAGGCCTAGGCAAACATGAAGAGGTTTTAACTCATTACAGTTGCTAATTGATAAGGTTAATCTGATTCACAGGTAACCTGTCTTCCCTTCTCTCTCTCCCCCTCCCCCCCCAAATCTTATGTTAATTTAGGCACTCTGTGCAGCTGATGAAGAGATCTGTGGTTCATAAAAGTTTGTCAATTGGAATCAAATTTGTTAGTCTGGAAAATGTGCCACCAGACTCCTTCTGATTTGGGGCTACATTAGAGGTGTGTTCAGATTTTTGTAGACTTCTCTTGCTTATCCCCATTCCCCACCCCATCATCATTTCAGAAAGACACAGATATTTTTATCATGTTGTTTCTTTCACATCTTCTGAGTGACAAACTATCCAAAGGGGAGTTGCTGTCAGAAATGACTTGACAGTAGACAGAGCTGATTAGTTCTAAATGAAGTTCTGAACTGCTAGGAGATGAAATAGACCTTTTCCCTCTCTCTCTCTCTTTCTCTCTCCCCCTCCCTTCATCCCCCTTCCCTCCTATGGAATAGTAATTCCGTTTTGCCCCCTCCCTCTCCCAGTCTGAATCGCAGCCACCATTGCCAACTCTGCCCCAATCTTCCCCTCAGAAGTGCTTCTTTGAATGTTTACAGAAGATTAAAGCCCCTCCTCTGCCTTTTTCATACTGTCACCGCTAATTTCCACACACTCAAAGCTGCTGCTAATTTATTTACTGAACGCTGGTTTCCTGATAAGCAGAAACTGCCATTGAGACTCCTTTGGAGCCTTTGGCTTTGGTATATTGTTAGCCTGATTTCCCAGTAGATCTTTCTTTCTTTCTTTCTTTCTTTCTTTCTTTCTTTCTTTCTTTCTTTCTTTCTTTCTTTCTTTCTTTCTTTCTTTCTTTCTTTCTTTCTTCCTTCCTTCCTTCATCCCTCTTTATTCTCTCTCTCTCTGTTTCTGTCTCTGTCTCTCTTTCTTTCTCCCACCAACTGTCTCCCCAATGGGTCCTCTAGGCATTTCTCATCTTTGTATTCTCTCTCTCCACCTGCATTTTTGCTCTCCTTTTTTCTTCCTTTTTCCACTGTAGGAAATTTAGAGCTTGAATATCAGCCTCTCTGCAGTTAGCTGTTGTCTATACTTCCTCGGTCCCCTGAGGCACTAATTTTTGTTTCAAGGGCAAGATTCAAAAGGGTTTGCTACACACAGGTGGCAGGGTATACCTTCAGAAGTCCCTTCAAATAGACACTTGGTATTTGAATATATCCGTTCCTGCACATCCATTTTAAATTGTAGTGAAGATATTTTAAATATTAGGAGGAGGGCAACAATTCTCTTTCTTTCCTGTTTAAAGATATAGTTTATATAAGTTTACATTTTTGTTTTTCCCAATCCCTTTGCTGGAATGGAAATTAGGAGGACTTGGGTTCTTACATATCAAGACAAAAAAGCTTTTAGGATAAAAATGATTCAGTATGTGGTTAGAAGGTTTAGTGATTGCACACAAACTCATTTAAATGTACAAAAGGCAGGCCTAAAGGGACATCCTGAATAAGAAATGTTGCATATTACCTGTTTGGAGACTTTGTGCAGATATTGCCTGGTTGAATGTCAGACATTACATGTATAGTACTCATATTCTAGACCATTATTTGATTATCAAAATTAACTTGCAGACTCTCAATTATTTTAATTTTTGCACATTCTTCAAATCTTTATGTGAAGTGATGATGATAATACATAGCATAAGCATTTTAACTCTATGGTTCATTGTTTTAAAAAATCCTTAAGTGGCTGCATCTCAAATGTACATGCTTACAACACAATTCATCATGCACTGTTGTCATGCATGAACATATCTAGTGTTCATCAGGGGTGGGATTCTACCAGTTCAAACCGGTTCTATAGAACCGGTTGTTATGATTCTGCACAGTTCAGAGAACCTGCAAATAGTGCCTCACCCCTCCCTGCCCGCCCCGCCCCTCTCCGCCCAGTCAGTCCTTATCATGCATTGGCAACATTGCACACATGCCCAACATAGCTGACTGTGTTCTTCTCCACCAAGTCACTCCTTAAGGTATTTCTTTTTTTCCCCTCCCGATGATCAGCTGTTCCTATGATCATCTGTGCCGGGATTCCCCTTGTTACTTTATTTTTTTTTTATTTTTATTTTTTATTTCAACATTTATATGCCGCCCTTCTCCGGAGACTCAGGGCGGCTTACAGTCTATGGAGCACCATGCTAAGTGCTCGGCAATAGCCTTCATTCCATTGTATATGCCTGCTTATTACTAGGGCTTTTGGCCCCCCCAAACGGCATTTTTACAAAGTCAGCTTATTGCCCCCAACAATCTTGGGTCCTCAATTACCTACCCCGAGAGGATGGAAGGCTGAGTCAACCTTGAGCCTAGTGGGATTCGAGCCTGCACTAATTGCAGGCAGCTTGCACTAAGTGCTAGATGATTAACAGCCTGCACCACCAAGGCTCCTACTTATTGCTTCACCCAGGAGACTTCCCTGAGGTCCAGAAGGCCCCAAAACAGAGCATGGGGGGGTTCTGGGTGCCTCCTCCAGGTTCTGTTTTTTTCTTCCTGAGCCCCAGAGAAGCCTTCTGGGAGCAAAAACACCTCCCCAAGAGGTTTCTCTGAGGCCCAGAAGGCCCAAAAAGCGGGGAGGGTTGCTGCCAAAAAGAAAAAAGAAAAGGAAGACAAGCCCACCCAGTCACATGACCATGCCCATCTAGCCACACCCACCCAGACAAATGACCATGCCCACCTAGCCACGCCCACTTAGCCATGCCCACCTAGCCACGCCCAGTTGTTACAAAATTTGAATCCCACCCCGGTGGACATACATAGTTAAGTTGCCATATCAGGGTTGCAGCCACTCAGATTTAGCTGGGGAAACAGATACAGAACTGTTTTACTCTTTGTTTCCTTCTTATGGATGTCTGTGTTTTTGCAGCTCATAGTATTGCTTATTTTATTTATTTAGATATCACCTTTATTATTTTTACCAATAACTCAAGGTGGCAAACGTATCCAACATACCTTCCTTTTCCTTCCCCCCCACCCCAACTACTCTGTGAGGTGAATTGGACTGAGAGAGGGTAACTAGCCCAAGGTTACCCACTTGACTTTCATGGCTAAGGTGGGACTTGAGCTTATGTTCTTTTGCTTTCTAGCCCGGAGCCTTAACCACTACACCAAATTGATTCTCACTTTAAACTTAATAGCTAAAGTGGACCATAATCTATCAATTTAAAGAAAGTTCTGCATACAAATGTAATCATCAAGAAGACATTCTATTTTGCCCAACATATATAATGTATATCCAAGGATTTGATCCCATGTAACCGCTATGTTTATAGAATATATCCACCATATATCAAAGTTTTTCAGGACAGATAGATATCATTCTTGGTTTAAGCAGACCATCACTGTCTGGGTTTAGAAGGTCAGTTTCTTAATTGCATTATGTGGTTTTGCTTTTTGTGTTGAGACTCTTTCCCTCCCCCTGTTTTCATCTCCAGTGGGAAAGAATACTAAAGAGTGGGTCAAGTCATCCTCTTTTCTCTCCTATCCTGAAAAACACACAGATGCAAATCGGAAGTTCAGAGTATATAATGCAGGTTTTATTAATGGACTGATTTGGAGCAAATCTGACTTATACACAGCTAATAAAGCAGATAACCATAGATTATATATAACTAAACTGAAAAACTTTGCTGTGTTTCTTCCTGATTGATATTTCAGTTTATAGTCAATATGTTTTCCCATAGGCACCAAAACAAGTAATAAGGTAAAGGTTTCCCTGTCCAACACTAGGGAACAGTGCTCATCTACATTTCCTAGCCATGGGAGCCAGAATTGCCCAAAAACATGCCAGTGGTCATGTGACCAGCCTGACTACATGCCAAGGCACATGGAATGCTGTTACCTTCCCACTGAAGTGGTACCTATTTATCTACTTATATTTGCATGCTTTCAAACTGCTAGATTGGCAGGAGCTGGGGCAAGAAAAAGGAGCTTACCCTGTCATGGAATGCAGATAATATAGCAATAGAACTTAGACTTATATACAGCTTCACAGTGTTTTCCAGCCCTCTCTAAGCAGTTTAGAGTGACCATATTACCCCCAACAATCTGGGCCCTCATTTTACCCACCTCAGACTGAATCGACCTTGAGCCTGGTGAGTTTTGAACAGCCAAATTGCAGGCAGCCGGCAGTCAGCAGAAGTAGCCTGCAGTACTGCACTCTAACCACTGTGCCACCACTATAATATTTAATAACTAAAATATAAACATTTTTTTTAAAAAATAAACATGAGCAATGTAAGTTGTAGTTAGGTATAGTGGCAGGCCCACGGTCTATTACTAGAAATGCCTACAAACTGCCACTGTTGTTATTAAGAGCGAAATATGCATTGGCAGTCATGATCAGACTCTGGGTTTTCTCAGAGGGGAAACCATGGCAATCATTATTGCTTTTCACTGTCAGGCTTCATCCCATGGACAGGAATGAATGACTTATGCACAGTCACAAGAAATCCACAAACTACAGATAAGTAATATTTATTGAAGAAAAGAGAAATCAAACAATTTCAGCAACCGCTTTGATTTAAGAACAACCTTCTATATACAAATGGTCAAACCCAGTTGAGCTTTGTAAAAGGATCCCTGACTTCCTCTTGAAGTGGGCTACTCTGTCTCTATCTCCTCTCTGTTTCTGTAATGGTCATATTTGTTGCTGTTGATATTATTATAATTATTTATCAATTTTAGAAAACCCCACTATTATCAACATTCAACGCACCTTTTCTTCGCTGATACCTCAATGCAGGGATTGACACTCATAGATACCTTCATTGTTTTATTTTTGGAATAAATAGAAAGTAAGCATGCAGATCCACAGCCCCATCTGTATTATATTAATAATTAATATATAATAATTATCTATTAATAATTACTAATTGTTACAATTATAAGTTTTGTGGATACTTTATAGAATCCAGGGCCATTGGGTAAGATAATAGGGAAGAGGCTGGCTGCATTTCATAGCTGCCAGTATGTGAAAATGCCCCACAAGCTCTCATGACATGAATAGTATACATTAGCTCAGTTTGTTTACCCCCAGTTCAGAAATATTCAGAAGCATCCATGGGGCAGAGGGGATCAACCAACCAACAGGAACTCTATCACAAATGAAGGTGAATTATATGTGCTCCAGGTTAATGTTGCAGGATCCAATCTGGATCGGTCATTGGGACCAGAGATTAAGTCTTCTGAGCTTTTGGACTCATGCTGGAGCCCATCTCCAGGGAACTTCTCTCTAGCAGAGTGTGTGGAGCCCAGAGGTGGGATTCAGCAGGTTCTGACCAGTTCTAGAGAACCGGTAGCGGAAATTTTGAGTAGTTCAGAGAACCAGCAAATACCACCTCTGACTGGAGATTTTACAGTATCTTTCCCCTGCCACGCCCACCAGGCCATGCCCACAGAACCGGTAGTAAAAAAATTTGAATCCCACCACTGTGGAGCCCTATCCTGGGGGCAGGGGGAGAGAAAGAGAAAGAGAGAGAGAGAGAGAGAGTACAGGGCTTCAGATATGATTAGCATAAACACTTCTGTTAGCATCAGAGGGCTACAGAGGAGGTAGATACAGTAGATAAACAATTTCCTGAAATTGTTGATAATGATTAACTTTATATTTCTTCAATAGTTTGTAACTGCCAACTTATCTTTTTTGATTCTGCCTTTATACGTATTCCCAGTAAGTTTCCTATTGAAGAAGCATATGAAAGTGATGCAGTTTCCATATTCTTTAAAGTTGCTGTTCATCTTATTTAAAAAAATTCTCTGTGAGAAAAAAATGCATCACCATTTGCAAATGGAAATCTGCTGTTTTACCATTAGTGTTTCACAAAAAATTGTTATACTGACACTTTTTTTGTTGGTGATGATATTATACTTAACTTTTCTTACTGAAGAAATATAAAGTTAATTATCACTAAGGAGCTTGCTTTACCTATCTACCAGTTCTGTAACCCTCTAATGCTGGCAGAAGTGTTATGCTAATTAGTTGTTTAATTTGCATAAATTACTGGGGGAACGATTTTTTCCCTCTCTGCATGAAAGCAGATCTGCTGGTAAAAGCTCTTCAGAAGCAAATGAATAAGGTTAAAATAAAAGATTTACAGTATCAACAGAATAAAAACATTAAAAAATTTAAAAGTTGCTCAGTATTGCATAAATCTTATAGATCATAATTACAAGGGTTACAAGGACTAGTGGAGGATTACCACAATATTACTACTACTTGTAGTTGTTGTTGCTTGTTTAAGAATATTTGCCCCATCCTCAGAGTAACTATTTCAATTAAGGATCAATTGATAGTCATAACCTGATCTTCTACAGTAATTGCATCTTTAATTAGAATTAGAAACAATACATTGCAATCAAACACACTAACTGCTTACCCTTTCCCAGTGTGGTGGTATGGGACAAAGGTTTTCAGAATCACCCATATTTGTGACCTGGTTCTAAAAGGCTGCTGAATATCCTCCATCACTATTGCCATCCCCTCATCTGAAATAATGCCAAAAGAAGATACAACTCTATGATTTAGAACCAGGTATTCTGCTGACAGTTGGGAACAAAGCTACTGCCTTGAATGCTACTTCCCTTCAAATGATTCTAATTGTTTGAGCTTAGATATCACATAGAGAATGCAGGATCAAGGCAGTAGGTCAAACAAACTTCTGAAAGACTGCAATTTATAACATAGATGGAGTTGAATGCTTTTCTTCTGCTTTCTCATACACTGGCTTTATAATCAGAGGACATTTTTAACAAGGCATTTCATTCACACACAGACAGGCAGGCAGACAGAAAAATAGAAAGATAGATATAGATATAGATAGGTAGATAGATGGTAGATAGATGATAAATAGATAGATAGATTCTCCTGAAACAATTGTATTTGTGCTTCAAAACTCTGAGCAGCACTAAATGGCAAGAAATAAGGGTTTCTGCATCTCTTTACTGTTATATAGTGGCATTCTGGATTGCTCCAGCCTAGAAATGGTAAGTTAATCACACAAAAGGCTTTTATGTTCTTCTATTAATTATTTTTCTTAATGGTATTTCATCACAATACGGGAAAAAAATCCCCTAAGGATGGTCTTTGAAGTTTCTTGTTTTGGTATAAATATATATATATATACAACTACAGTTATTTCAACAGTTACATAATTTAGAATTTTACTTCTATGTTCTTTTAAATAACCGAGTTCTAGGTTTTTTTTACTGCTTTTCAATCTATATGCTTTGCATTTTTTTCCAGGTTAGCATCAAAATTTCCCAACAAGTTTGCAGAAGTATGTCTTATGAAATGCACCACATTAATATCACATGAATAGACATATTAGAAAAAGATTATCTATGATATAACCAAAGATGGACTAAGAGGCTATGAAAAATGCAGATCATTAATGCATAGATTAATGGATTAATTCATGAATAAATAATGTAAACAGAGGTTTGAATGAAATAGGAGGGACAAAGGGAAAGACATTCTGACATGGAATTATGGAAACTGCAGTTATAGAACAGTCTTAATATCCTTGATTTGAAGACAAACCAAAACATATTTGCTAATAATGGACATGATACTGATGGAGTATTGTATTGCAACTACTAAGAAACATAAGTCTTTAGAAAGATTAGTCATGGCATCTGGAGACATCTGACTGTGTGTCTTATTGCATTAGTACATTATTCTTAATAAGCTAGAAAAACCTCTTAGGACAATCTTAATGATATAACTGTGGCATTAGATAAACCAACAAAAAGATAAAGAGACAAACAGACAGACACATTTCTACTTGTCCAACATAATGCACACAATTTTCAGTTCGTTTCTCATAGAATACAAATTTATGCCAGGATTGCAAAAATAATTTTCCTCTGTGGCAATTCACTATTTCAGCACAAAAGCAGAGGGTCTTACTTTGGACTTTCAATACAAATATTTCTCAATAACATGACTTTTGCAAATATTCTAATTTGAAAATGTGAGAAATTATTAGAATATAAAATTTGCAGTAATGTATAAGTTTTAGAGATCAATGATATTGAATATTAACTTTTGCACAATTAACATCTTGGTGATTTTAGTGTGAGAAAGTTCTTCAGAATATATTTCTTAGACCAACTTTATTTTTTACCTGTTTTATAACCTAAGGTAGCTATGAATATTAGCTACACAAATCTATGTACTTGAGTTTATGATGAAAATTGATTAATATATCACATTCTGAATACTTTTATATGATGCCTTTTTATATTATTTTACATGTACGCAACATGATAGATTGTTATAGAGCAGGGATATCAAACTGGGCCAGAGATAGACCCAAAGATAGATCCAAAGACAGATCCAGAGATAGATCCAAAGATAGATCCCAGGATTGAGAAGATGCCAAAATCCAAAGCCACTCAAACAGTTGAACCTGTTTTTCCTTTTCTCATAGCTTCCAGTAATAAGAGAAGACATCAACAGCATTGCTTAGCTTACCAGGAGCAGTGATGTATAACTGGATATCATCAGCGTACTGATGGTTTCTCATCCCATGATAACAGATAATCTCAACCAGTGGTTTCATGTAAATGTTAAATAGAAATGATGTTAAATAGGATTATCAAGTCAGCTGCATAAGCCTAGTCCAATTACATGAGCTCTGTTTTGTTGAGAAAAACAATTAAGAAGTCAAGGCAAAAGTCAATCACAGCATTCTAGATTGTTTCATAAATGATCTGTGACTCTCCTTAGGAGTCGCTTATTGTATATCTTGGACACAGAGGATGAGTTTGCACATTGTGCTAAATCATAAATTTGTGTAACTATGGTTTGTTAAGCAAAATGCCATTGGCTAGCAATTATCATTTGCTAAACCATAAACTATGGTTTACAAATCCCAGCATCGTATTTCCAATTACATTAGGTTGGGGATGAAATGAGTCACATAAGGAAACCTTGCTGTGAATATTTAATTTTTTAACCAGGGAAGAAATGAGCTTTATGTTGTGTGCTTCTCTTAGTTTCAACATGTCTTGCTTCTGTGCAGAAGGGCTGCCTTCCACAATTGGTTTTGTTCCGTGGACTCCCTTCTGTTCTGCTCATCAAGGAAGGCTAATAGCATTGGCTCTGTCGTGGAGGTCAAGAGCTTTGCAGAATTCACAGGTACAGTTTTTGTAGACAATAAATATGAGAAAGAGTTCCCAGGCTGAATGATTATATAATGACAACCATATTCATTCATCTATTTATCGAAAGAACTACATTTCAAAGTTCAGGCTTACTTCCCATGGGTCTGGTGAAATGTGGAAAGGAAGATAGCTTGTTCGCTTATACCCTTTTCTCCCCCTCCTCTTCTTCCCAACAGCGGGCTAAGTGCAGGGAGGTTAAACAGAAGTCCCTTTTGCTTCATAACCCATTAGCTAATGGCAGCACAAGACTGTCTCTAAGTTCTGTTTATTCCTTAACACTATTAAAGAACACCTGCTGGGGTGAAGAACTCACCTGACAAATAAGAGTGATAGTTGAAATAAAATATATATTAAGAGCTGTTAGAAGGTTATTCTGTATTGTTTAGCACTCAAAGGGCAGAACTCGGATGTAAAGAGGAGTTAAGTGTTACACACATTGACATAGAGAAGACTGAGCATGCAAAATTAGTATTGGAGAGTCAGATTATTTGCAAATGCATACATCTTAATGTGTACATCTGTGGATGTACTGATGCCAGTCTTCTTAAACCTTAAACCTTTTCAGGGCAACAAAATACATAAATACTTACATGTTCTAAGCTTCTGAACTGTAGGAAGGGAGACAATTTTGAAAAGAATGGGTACAGCTCAGAAGTTTTTTTTCCTTTTGTCACAGTTAGTATATGCTGACCTATTCCACACTGAGTAAACACTGTTGGTTTATTTCACTGAGGTAGCAATCATTCAGACCACTTAGAAGAATGTATTTGTTCAGAGTAAATTAAATTATACATACGAGGAAATCCACTGGGAGGAAATGAGCATAAATATAAGAGCATTGCCAAATATGCCCTAAATCAGGGGTGTCAAACTTGATTTCATTGAGGGCCGCATCAGGATTGTGTTTAAACTTGGAGGGTTGGGATGGGTGGCCAGAGTGGGCATGGCTAGACAGAACATGTGGTGGCCCAAGCACTCTGCCAGCGGGCTTCCAGGTACTCTTTTTGGCTGTAATGAAGCACGACCCTTCTGAGCTCTGTTTTCACCGGCAGAGGCACCATGGCACAGTCCTTCGCTGTTTCCAGGATGGTCTCTAGGTCCAAATCTAAGCACCCCATGGGCTGGATCCGGCCCATGGGCCTTGAATTTGACAACCCTGCCCTAAATAAAAGTAAATGCCATGGAGAGAGTAGAATAGAAAATTTGCTGAGTTGTAATAGTCCTCCCCTAAAGAACACTTCTTCTTTCTTTCCCTGTGTAGCTACGTCTAACACACATGCCCGCCAAACATATGCTTTGTGCATGCATGCTCAGGGCTCAGAGGCTGCCATCTGGATCAACGCTGGTGAGCTGTGCTGTTTTTTAGCTCAGCTGAGACAATCCACTCTGCCACACGAATCAGCTGAGCTAATTAACAACAGAATATAAGAGAGATAAGAGTGGGGGCGGGTGGGCAGGGCCAGCCAGAGGTGGTATTTGCTGGTTCTCCGTACCAGTCAAAATTTTCGCTACCATTTTTCCAGAAGCTGTCTGAACTGATTGAATACTACCTCTGTTCAACTTATATATTAAAGATACTTTGCTTCCTTTTTAGGAATGTGTTTTCAGTAAGTTTATATTATGAAGATTCCCTGTGTCTGCCTTTGTAGTTATCCTTCACAGTTTTGAAGCAATTCTTTTTGTGTTCAGAATCTTTGGCAACTCAGACTCTCTTTGATCAAGATTCTATATAAGATCCACTTAACCTTATAAGTCTTGCTTTTGGCAAGAGACCAGTGAACTTGCTATAACTTGCTAGCTTTGGAACTAATGAAGCAATTATTTGGATTCTCTTCTATTGTTAGTAATTTGGGGGTAGGTTTTCCACCAAAGGCCTGGCAAAGTTTATAGGATAAGAGGCAGCTGGTATTGGGGAAAGAGACAAACCCTGTCCCACTGGAAATGGGAACTCTTGAGATACCTACAGTATTAGATTCTGGATCCTTTTTATACTTTCCAAATGGAGACTTTAGTTTGTTTGTTTTTTGTTAAAAATGCACGTAGCTGGGTCACTGAAGAAAATGTCCTGAAGCAAAATTTGTGGCCCTCAAGACAACCTATCTTTCCTCTCTTTACTACTGCAACATCCCCCTCTATTATTACAAAGTTAATGCAAAATCTTGACCTACAAAACCTTTAGCTTAAATCTTTTCACTCCTTAGACACTATATCCCACACAAAATGTGTGTGTGTTCTATTTTCTTTTTGGTTGATACTGGAGATGATGGTTCTTATCACTTTCCAAGATTACCCTTCACTGATGTCTGATATTTTGCAGTAGGAATTTTGGAAATTTCCACCATTCACTAGAAACCAGAGAACTTTGGTCTTCTAATTGTATCTTGTGCCTTTGTAGTGGTAAGAGAACTGAATGTCAACCTGTTAGGGTTTGACTTGCTTTGATAAAGGGGTTGCACCCTGCACTGTATGCCCAATGGGATTTCCCCAACTTTCATCAGTGAACAGAAGTTAATCATTAAATACATCCATATAATTCTGAAACCAGAAAGATGCCAGGAAAAAAATTAATATCCTCCATTCCTTTTATTTTATTTTTCTTTGATCAGCAGCCCCATGATATGATAGATTTACCTCTTGAACTGAACAGTTAGGAAAGTCACATCTACAGGAAAAGAGATCTGTGCATCTTGATTTTAATTTTTCTTTAATTGAATTGCATTCCATATCCACCACTGCTGAATCAAATTGAATCGGATCAAACTTCAAGATTCTTTTTTTGTAGATTATATTATAGGCACGTGTTTGATAAAAATATGGTTGAAAAAAGAAATAAGACAAGACTTTATTTTTTTTAACAACATTAATGAAATGTGAATATGCAAAGGGAATTAGAAGTAACAAGGTATATTTTGTTCTTGCATTCTGACATACAGCTTTAGAAAGAATCTGGAGTACTTTTTACTCCATTGATATACAAATAATTTTTGTATGACAAGCAAATCTATCATATCATTTCATTCTTTTCTATAATTTGATTAAAGATCCTAATCATGATTGCTAAGGATGTATTCAATTTTGTGTCAAGGCCACACATTATATCATGATTTCCAAAAATTCCATGGTCATTACAGTTTAAGTACTACTTTTAGAGAAAGCAGTGATTAGAATGCAGTATTGCAGACTAATTCTGCCGATTGCCAGGAGTTCGATTCTGACCAGCTGTAAAGACTATGAAGCAGTATATAAATCATTGCTATTTCCAGTGGCGATTTTCACAAATGTGCCCATCACAGCATTTTTTATTACTTCACTTAACAATTGGTAGTTGAGTGTTGAAAATTGATGATTTTCAAACAATAGTTCTCAATCTGAACATTTAGTATATTCTGCACATGTTTATGTAAACTGTTCCTAGGTTACTAACATCTGGGATATCTACTAGTGAAGCTGAGAAAAAGACCAGTCCAAGATGTATTGCCACTTGAATTAGAAAACCACAGTCGATTGAGGATGCAGGTACATTAAAAGCTCTATGTAGACATCAGTGACTAACATCATGATCTGCCCCCTATTTCTGCCACCTGAATTAACTGCTTGAAGTTCAACATGCTCCACTTTTCAAGTGAGAAGTTACTTATCTGATTAAGGCTAGAATAAGCACAAATATGTCTGAATTTGAAATTCCTGAAATTTGAGGCTCAGATATAATATCCAGGATTAAGACTAAAGTTACATATGCATGTGTGTGCACACACATTCACACAAAGATTATTAGCATAAAATTCAATAAACTAAAATTATAGGTATAACATTCACCATGAAATTGTATACTACAGATAGTACTTGACTTATGACCACAACTGAGTCCAAAATTTCTGTTGTTAAGTGAGCCATTTGTTAAGTGAGTTTTACTCCATTTTAGGATCTTTCTTGCCACAGTTGTTAAATGAATCACTGCAGTTGATAAGTTAGTATCCTGGTTGTTAAGTGAATCTAGCTTTCTCATTGAGTTTGCTAGACAGAAGGACGTAAAATGTGATCACATGACTTTGGGTCACAGCAACAATCAATCATAAATATGAACCAGTTGCAAGCATCTGAATTTTGAACACATGGTTAGGGGGATACTGCAAAGGTTGTAACTGTGAAAAACAGTCATAGGTTTTCCTTCAGTTCTGTTGCAACTTGAATGGTCATTAAATGAACTATTGCAAGTCAAGGACTACCAGTATTCAATGCAGGCAGTGCTGGGTTGTATCCTAATAAAAAGAATAACACTGCATATAATTTATTTCCAAGACCTTAGAAGAAATAGAGATATATCAGAGTAAAAATACACTATTTGCTCTGAATAATGTGCTTTGGTTGTACAAGAACCCGAGAACAGGATCAAATCCTACTGAAGACAGATAGATACTCATGTCTGAACTGACTTTTTCAGGAGGAAAATAGATAGGAAAAGAAGTTATAGGCCTTATATAAATTAATCCTCCCAAGCCTTATTTATCTGATATGAGTAATTACATACCAATTAGTTTAACATCTGTAACTGCTGAGTTGTTAGCAAGAATTATTAAGAAAAAAATTCATCAATTATAAAGGCATAGAAAAGAAGTCTGCATGTGTTTTATGAGGATAAGTCTTTTCCTTCTAACTTATCTTTAAAATGTATCAACAAAATAGATAAATGTAATAGAGGATGGAATACTTAAAAAAAAAAAAAACCTCTGACAAAGTCAATCACCAAAGTTTCCTGAGCAAATTCAGGTTATTTTATGGTTTGGTAATGACACTAAGTAGTGCATAGAGATATAATGGATAATGCTCAGACGTTTGCTAACAAATTTCCCTCAGTACAAAACATAACATAAAAAGTGAATAGCAAGAATTGGTGCTTCTGGAATTGGTGCACTTTCACTTATTTATAAAGATGCCAAATGATTTGAGAGGACAGTGGGTAATCAAAAGAGATTTTGTATGGTGGCTAATTCAAGAAAAATGGCATTCCTTGTGTGGTGGATGCGAAGGAGGAAGAGGAGAATTCCATGCCAGGAAATATTAGAAGTGGAATGGAAATTATAAATACAGCAATGCCATTTTATAAATCTATAGTTGAATGCACCTTAATATTGCATAAAATTTTCACTACATCCACAGTTGTAAGCTGGAGAAAGAGGTGGAAAAGGGCAGCCAAAATGGATTTGAGCAGTTATTTAAACACAGACCAACTTTGGGATAAGGGGGCATTTAAGAAGAGTGATGGAGGGAAAGGGGAGAGATTGTACATAATCAGAGGAGTATGTACAATATGAAACGTCATTTCTCACCTTCTTAGTATTAGAACATGGAAGTCTCCAAGGACAGTGACAGACTAAGCACTTCAAATCTGCTAAAAGGAAGCAATTCTTTGTAATACACAATTAAATTACATGATCAGTCCTGATGCCACTAATTTAGATGGTTTTAAAGGAAGACTGGAGAAATTCATGATGGACAAGAGTATTAGTAGCTTTGGCTTGAATCATAGGCAGCATCCTTTCAATATCAGCCCAAAAAGCAACAGCTGAGGAGGATGACCACTATCATCTCTTGAAAGTAATTGGTGGTTCCTCATTTGCAACACCAAATGCTGAAGAAAACATGCTTTGGCTTAATCAGCCCAACAGTGCTTTAAAATACAGGTAGTCCTAGACTTACAACCACAATTGAGCTCTACATTTATGTTGCTAGGTGAGAAATTTGTTTGTCCCATGTTACTTTTCTTGCCACTGTTGTTAAGTGAATCACTGCGGTTGTCAAATGAGTAACTTGTTGTTAAATGAGTAATTGTTGTTAAGAGAACCTGCCTTCCCCATTGACTTTGCTTGTCAGAAGGTCACAAAAGGGGATCCCATGACCCCAGGACACGGCAATGATTCTAAGTATGAACCCGTTGTCGAGCATCTGAATTTTGATCACATGATGAGGGGATGCTGCAAAGGTCATAACTGTGAAAAACAATCATAACAATCACTTTTTTCAGTGCTGTTATAACTTTAAATGGTTGCTAAATGAACTGTTGTAAGTTGAGGACTACCTGTAAAGTTACTGTATGTCCTTCAATAGAGAGAGAAGTATATACAAATAATTCCTTAAACACCAGGACAGCTATATTGGTCCTTATGCTTGGCAACATGAATATAAGAAGATACTTTAGAAAAGTCTCTCTCTCTCAATCTATCTGAAAGGCAAGTCAAAACCCATGTGCCCCTTCCCTTATTTTAGCTGCTTCATATTTTGCAGTAGAAGCCTACAAGGGGCAAATCAACTGGTGCTCATCTGTTGGCTTAGCAAAGCCAAAGGAATAAAATACTCAGCCAGGAGCTGCACTCACAGACAGGAAGTAACTTTAATTAAATAGTGTGAAAGTTGAAAAGTTTTTACAGCTTGAATTTCTGCAAAATAATTATAACAATCTCTACAGTAGTTAGTTTTTTTCTTCTCTAACAATAGAACTGTACAGCGTTTGTGTCTATTCCAAAAGGTTCAGTAAGAAGTGAAAGGAGAATCAGTTCAGAGATGACTTCATTTTTAAGATGCAGTTGGCTATGAAGGAGAGGAAACAGACATCATTCTCACAGCCCAGCCAAGGTGAGAAATCACATTTTAAGTCTGAAACATGATCATTCCCACTTAAAGCGATATTCTGTAAAGAGCGGCATCTTTAAGAATGGACTTGGAACTCATAGGAATCTATTCAGGGCAGGGAGATAATTTAAAATATAACTTTTCTTTATCACACACTATAAATACCTGGAGAAAGAAAGAAAGAAAGTCTGTGTACTCTCACATGATCTTTGGAGGTCAAGGAAAAAGGCTATACACATTCATGTAACTTTCTAAATAAAAATAATATGTCTGACTGGGATTCCACGGAGGGCATCACTGGACAAAATATGGCTTTAATTTGATTACATTTGTGTGCCACTGTTACTTTAAGAATTAGAATAAGTGTTCAGATTATAATGAAACAATACACTGATAATTCCTTATATTTTCTAATTTCTTTATGTGTGATTATGTTGTTTTTCTGTGGGGAAATAATACGTTATGGATTTTTTCCCTTTCGTTCTCTCTCTCTCTCTTTCCCACACCCACCCTTTTCCCTTTCCTGAAAGATCACACAGTGAAATCTGAGTGAAATCCCTTGCAAAATTCATACAGGAAGCATGCACAGTTGCAGCATTGTTGCTTGTCTAGAAAAAAGTCACATTTTCTTAAGGTAACAAAACAGTTCTTTTGTGCTTTTCAAATCCTTTTTTTTTTCAGAATGTTAGTGATGATTGACAGTTTTGATGCTCAGTACAATGTACAAGTGAAATGAATATGCTTTGCATTGTTAAGGCATCCAATCTGCTGGTTTATATTTATGTGAAAGACAGAGAAATATACAAGCAGACAAGAAAGAAAGTATTTTCATTAATTTCTATGAAGTTTCTCCCCATATTTAATGCACAAAAATGCGTCACTTCAAAGGGGAGAGATTCCATGCATATTAATAGAGTAAAACAGCTTTAGATTTTTTTTAATAAGCCTCAAAAGCAAAGAATACTTTTTAAATCTACGTAACTAAATGCTATAAGAATAATATGCTACTTTTTGCCATATAGTGGGGGAAAAATTCTTAACTTAGAAATAATACAAAAATAGACAATGGCTTTGGTGAACTTAAAACAAAAATGGAAGCTTGGTTTAAAACAATTACTAAAAAAGTATAAATGAATTGCATTAAATCACACTTAAACAGCTAACACACTTGTGAATGAACAAACAAATTAGCACTTTTCACATAGCAAAATTACACAATAAAATAAACTGGGATGCTGCAGAGAAAAAGCAATGTACAAAGTTCAAAGTTAAATACATTATTTATATGGGCATTTTACAAAATTCTTCATTAAAAAAGCTTTATTTCTTTAATTCATTTTGCAAGCATGTGCAATCATAAAGGTAGTGAGCTCATTTTGCAAAATATGCAGTAATTCTTGTAGATTTGTGTGTTGTGTTGAAAATCTGTCTTAAGACATTAAATTGTATAAATAGAACAATAATTTGGCCAAAAAAAAACCTACAATATTTATTTATAACTACATACAAAATGCCACAGCAAAGGAAAAAAAAACCAAACAGATCATTTAATGAATGCATTTGTAAAGATTTGTTGCATCTTTAACTAAGAACACTTTCCAAGTGACAAGAGATAAATTCTTGTAAATTGGGTGGTTTATTTTGAAACTGTCATATAACTTATTGTGTTTTTCACCCTTTTTCTCCTATTCATATTCTCAAAAATACAACCATTGTTGCTTAAGAGATTATGTTGCGAACTGAAATGGTTGCCTGATATAAAAACAACTGCAGCTCAAAACAGATATGTCCTTTTTCCTATGTGTGTGCTTCTGGACCCTCCTCTGGAATGGCAGGATGAATCCTGTGTCTTGTCCCTCCCTCCCTTCCCCTCCCTCGCCCTGGCCCATTCCGAAATGAAAGATACAGGTATCAGGAAAGAAGCTTCTGATAAAAAATATGCTCCAAAATGCACTGAACGGCTCACTTTTGTGCCTTTGTCTGGTCCTATCAAATTTCAGTGAGATTTACAGAGAAAGACAGTTTAAGACTGTATTTGGATTTAAGTTGGTTAAAAGCAAAAGACAGAGAGCCATGCTAATCGAATTTGCAGTTTTTAGCATTATATCCAGAGGCACTGGGTTTCCAAAGTAAAGATGGAAAATGCATGTCCATAGCTACACATATGCTTTTTCCCCCTGCCTTGCAGTATTTATGCGATCTTCTAAGTACAATGTTGTCAGAAAGAAGTGTTAAGGGGTGGGGGGGGGAATCCTAGCTTCCAAAATGAAATCTTTTTTGTGTATGCGTATATGGTGTATCTTTGTATCTATGTTTACATGGACATCCATTGATGCTTCCCCAGACTGCAAATCCCAGATGTATGTGCTATTGTTGGTTAAGTAAAACATATGAAAACAACCCTTTACTGGCACAGCCATTAATTTTTGAAGGAAAGAAAAACAGCAGTAATTCCTAACTGGCACTTCTATTTCTGTTCCATAGAAACTCATGTGTTGCCACTTTATTTCCCTTTAAGAGAGTTTTAAAAAACTACAACAAAAGAAAAGTTCTCAAGTTGGCTTTTCATCTTTGTGCCTCTCCCTCCTGTTGTGATTTGTAAAAGACAAAAGATGACCCATAAAAACTGAAAAGACCAAAGCGTATTTTCTTCAGGACACAAATTCCTCTCCCAAGAACTTGGATGGACAACTCAAATTAAGATCTTGCCCTTGCAGGCTCGGAGTAGATTTCAGGAATATTTTGCAAGGATGGCAATTTTTTTTTTATTTTTTTTTTAAACTTTGCAGTTACTGTGAGAGTCTTCCTTTTTCCTTGAAGAAAGGCCTGAGTTAAAAGTTCCTCTCTGGGATTTGGTTCAGACTTTGTTCTGGAGCAGAATCCAAATCCTTCATTAGTCAATTCTTCAAGGCAATTCATTCACATGGGAGGAACTATCATGCCAGTTATAGCTGTAAAGGTAAGAAGGAAGAAGACACAAAAATAAATCAGTTATGCCATTTGGGGCAAGAAAACATTTGCTTCAAGTATTCAGTAGTAGATCATTCATCTGTGCTTCAAGTGGGATTTATACATTATAATGGGAAAAAGCTTAGAAAGGAAGAATAATAGCTGATGTTAGGCAGTTAGTCCATTACTCTAGAACCACCTATTTCAGTTGTAAAACTCTAAAACATTAAGTAAGAGCTTGCAAGGAAACTGCAATCTATCTGGAAAGAAGTTGCATGCAGGCAAGTTGAAATTCTTAATGAAGCTCAGACTATAATCCTTGATCCGAAGTTATTTAGTAGTTTGACTGTCAGAAATAACCCAATAACCCAATCCTTAAACTGATTGCAATATAAATTCTGATGAAGGAAAATTTAATGAAGTTATCACTTGGAAAAACTTTACTTTTTAATCTTTTTTAAAACAAGTTTTATTCAGTTTTTCACATGAATTACAAAACAAAAACTTTACTTTTTAATCTTGTGGTTCCTACTTCAATTTGCCAAATAGAGTTCTAAAATCAAGAGAAGGACATTGACCAGCTGCATGTATAACATATAATTAGGATTTTATGAAAAAGAAATTTTTGGAGATACCATGTAGAAAACTAAAAATTGTTTTGCATCTATAAATAACAATTTGTCTATAAAAAGTTGCCAGTTTGAAAACTGGTTTTAAAAAAAGATTTTCATCTATAACTGCTACTTAAATAAAAAAAAAAACCCTCAAAGAAAAAGGTATAGCTAATCCAGCATCTTTCCAACTTCATACAGCAACCAGATGGACTATGGTTAGGGTATGAAGATTGTCCCTTTTCTATTACTATTATTTTTTCTTGTATTTGATTTATTTTATTATTATATCTTTTATTCATGTAAAGATAATATTCCTGCTCAATGCAATTGCATCATAATGTTTTACATATTTAAGAAACCGACGTTATTTGAAACAAATAATCATAAAGAGTTAACATTTTATTTCTCTACAGACAAACACAGGTACAATCTTTCAAAAGAAAGCCGTTTGAAAGAATGCTGATTTCAACAGGATTAGCTCATATTAAATTATTTCATCTGCAAAGAAACAGGTCTGTACATTAGGAGAAATCTGCAGAGATAATCTAGACTCACCTATTCCATGCAATATGAAAAATGACCTACTGCAAGCAAATATGTCATTGCCACTGGAATTCACATCTAGCTTGTGGTGATGGCTGTGACAAAACCGTCTTTAAAAGGAACATGACAAATTCTGGACTTTAGATGATGTCTTTCAAAGGTACGCAGTTAGAGCCACCATCTTAAAATCTCGGCAAATGATTTCAAACCCACGACTGCTTCTAATTCTTGTACTTTAATTACATCTACAATAATTTAATAAGAAGCAAGACCAAACGAAAGGGAATGATTTTTCCCCACAGCCATCACCGTAGGTGCATGAATTGCAAGACTAATCAACAACAAAAAGGCAATTTATGTGAATGGCAACAGATAAATAAAATATGAGGAAACAAAAGAGAAAAAATATATCTAAACTTTTGGAGTCCAAGCATACTAAAGGTGTGACCTATGCTGGGTATAGGGTAAACATTCCCTTTGAAAATAGAGTCTCCCTTCTTCAGGGGCATTCTTCAAAGATTTGGCGTGATCTTTATAGCAGAAGACTTTCTTTAACTTTTCCTGATTTTGTGATCAGATTAATGACTCTTGGGTGAAGAAAAATATATCTGATGACAGTTCCCAGGCTGCATTTTGAACTATTTATATTTATATTGCTATTTAAATGCTAAATCTTTAAATTGTTTTCATAATAGTAAGTACCGGTTGCTAAATGCTAAACATTTAGTATGTAAATGTTGTTTTGTTACTTAGTGGTTGGAAGGGTTTTTTTTTTATTAAAGGTTGTGGATAGATATATTCTGTGATCAAATTAATACTTCTAATAGATATGATTAATAACTGCAAGAGTTTGAGATTTTACGTCATACTGATGATACTTGGTTAATGACTACTCACTCAGTAATTCTTCAATAGTGCTAAACAAGACTGATCCTCAAATTTCTGGCCACCATAGTGTCACAGGATCATATGATTGCAATTTGTGACCTTCCTCATCCAACATGTAAATGGGGAAGCCAGCAGGAATTCAAAAATCTCATATGGTCCTTATTTCACAATCCACATTGTCCTTGCTTAACAATTGTAACCAGGGACTTCTGGAATTGTTATTGCTGAATGACATTATCATATGATATCATGTTTGCAACTGCACTGCTTAGTTATCCTTTTTCAGACATTATCAATTTTCATTAAAATGAATTTTAATTTCATTTTTTCATTTTCATTTTTTTCTTTTGAAGGACTACAAAAATTTCAGCAAAATAGATTATGATGATGCAGGTTTCTGGAATTTACTTTAGTTTTAAGTAAGACTGTCTTGGTTTCCATTCATCTCTCCAGCAGTTTTGAATTTCTTTGGTTTTCTGTAGTTCAATAAAACAATATTCTGGTTCCCATTCAAATGCTTAGTTCTATCACATTTAATTGGTAATAACAGCATATATAAGGTATGCTCCTTTAGATTTCCAATTACATGAGATTCAACTGCAGCTTATCATTCACGCTCTTTCATTGAGTGTGTTTTATAGCACACAGAAGTCTAGACAGGTGAGACCAGGGGCAGCAGCAGCTTCACTGCAAGGCGTAAGGTAACATTGTCTAATTTAGTGTGTCCATAATCCAAGCAGATTCACTTGACCAAATATATGGCTTGTGTTGACCATGTTTCACAATTAGTCCACCACTATAATTATATATTTGGATTATTATTCTTTTTTGTCATTGTAAAACAGCTTTCAGCTTTAAAATAAGTTACCATTTCAAGAGCGATGCACATTCTTCTTTCTATTATTTTCCATGCTTTTTTTTTTTTTTAGTAGAAGGCAGTTCTGGCCCTTACATCAGATACTTTCCAATTTAAACTCTGTATCCTAAAGACTAGTGAATAAGTTGCAGTTCAATTCCTGTGCATACTTACGGGACCGCCTGCTGCCATCAACAGCCTCCCGCCGCCCAGTGCGCTCCCACAGGGTTGCCCTCCTCGGGGTTCCACCGCCTGATCATTGCCGGCTGGCGACCCCGAGGGTGCGGGCCTTCTCTGTGGGGGCCCCCTCCCTGTGGAATGATCGGCCCCCGGAGATACGGGCCATTACCGACACCCAGACCTTCCGGCGTGCAGTAAAGACCCTGTTTTTCCAGCAGGCCGGCCTGGCCCAGTAAACGGTTCTTGGGGTTTTAAATTAATTAGGTTTTAAATTTTAAAATTTTTAATATAATCCTTGAATTTTAAATTTTGGTAATATTTTGTATTTGATGGGATTTCGGCCGGATCAATTCTATTTAATTTGTTTTTAATTGTACATATTGTTCGTTTTTTAGTAGGCTGTACACCGCCCCGAGTCCCTTTTTGGGAGAGGGGACGGTATAAAAATTTAAATAAATAAATAAATAAATAAATAAATAAATAAATAAATAAATATTCCATTTACCAAAGTGAATTGTACATTGGGTTTGTTCTCCATACTTTCTATTCTTGAAGGAAAAACCATCCAATGACTGGGTTTTTACCTTTAGGGTCTATCTGTGTCTAATGCAGTAGATGTTGTATTTGTCTCTAAGCATAGTAAGTCCTTTCTGTTTAGAGTATGAATGAGCATGTGTCAGTAACCCTCTACCCCCAGAGCTGTTTGAGGCATCTGGGGATTGTGAGACCCTTCTTGACTAAGTGAGCATGAAATGTCTCTCTACTCAAAGCTTTAGAATGTGGTAATGTGATAATTATGAGGGGGTTAAGCACAGTAGGGCAGCCCTCCAACAAGCCAAACGAAACAGTGAATCAGGAAATTGCTTTTATGATATATATGGTCCATATGTTAAATAGATAATTTTCACTTTTCTGACTTGTGGTCCAATGCACATATGACAAATAACTTTACTGCAGATTGCACATGGAACCCAACACTCTTTTTAATCAAATCTGCCCATAAGGGTATTTGGTCATGAGAAAAAATGTATTCAGAAATTGGAAAATCGAGGATGTTAAATCAACATTACCAATGCAAACCAAACAGGAACATGAAATTGGACATAAAATGAAATTTTATAGTAATCAATGTAAAAGCAATTTTTATATCTTCAAAGATAAAAATATTATATATTTGCCTAACCTGGTTATTCTACTTTCATGTGGATTATTCTCAAAAAAGCCTCTCACATTTCAAAGTGTTACATTTAATCATCACTGCCCTGGAATTAAAAGAAATATTTACACAAACACATTCCTTTTGTTTGGAAAATGAGAGTGAGGCCAAGATTCAAAAAGGCAAGGAAATAGATCTCAAACTCCAAGGGAGCCGCTAATACATTTATGCAAAGAGCAGTATCCATATTCTACTTTACTTATTAAAATGAAGGAAATTTCAAAAACAAATGTGATCGACTTTAAAAAAACAGAAAGAAATTGCACTCTGTTAAGGTAGGTTGCTGAGGAATCTTAGTTTTAATATTCTGAATTTAAACTACTACTCTGTTATGATTTGAAGAATGTCTATAATGGATATCGTCAGACATGTTTGCTATGCCGTGATGTATTGGGTTTGATTTTTACTAAAAATAACTCATAGGAAAAAGTAGCAAGTATTTGCATTTAATAATGCCATTTTGGAATTTTGGATTGAGGGAGGGAAGGGCAATTTTCAATTTGTCTTTAGAAAGGGCAATTGGAGAATTGTCTCTTGACTATTTTTGGAAATTATTAAACCTATTTCAGCAATGTAGAAATTTTGTGCAAAACAGTAGGAAGCAGTTTGAGATTTCTAGTAGCTCTATTAATGCATATATTGATTGCATTATTATTTTTAAAAGCATAGATATTAACATGATAATCATTATAAAATGTTATCACATATAACCCTAATATATCCTGAACTTAAAAGAATTATCTATTTCTCACATACCAACCCTACGTAAAAATATTTACTGATGGCCTGATCACTTGAATGAAAGATTGAATGATTACTGGAATCCATCACAGTGGAAATTTCACATTATCTCAGCCTGTCTTTATTTAAATGTAGTTATAAAGTTCATATATATCTGAATATTGATGAATGGAGAAGTTGTTTGCTTTAAAAGTTCCCAATCCTAAATGTTATTTTAATGACAGTGATCCTTATTTTACTTGTTACTCTGCCCAGCTATTAATGCTGGGGTTCCATGAAAGGTAAAAATGTTCTACAAATGGAACAAGAATAGTGGAAATCGTGGTATAAACAATGTTTCCACTTTGATTAATCATGTTAAGAATTTCCTGAATCTGACACAGACATAAATATGTTTCAAATCCATGTTTGCATGAATTACAATAGTATGATGGGAGGAAGGCATCAGGCTACAATCTGTTAGATGGGATACACATGAAAACAGCTAAATAGATTTTCAAGATGGCAGGTAGGGTTTGCAAGTGGAAGTGGTTTATTTGTATTGCATTAATCATGGGAAAATAAGAAGACTGGTAACTTTACATAACACATAATGTGCCACTTATACTTAGTGATATGCTATCACATGCAATTTGATATCTGTGATACCATCATAAACAGTGATGCTCTTAGTACAGGTGGTGGACATGTCAAAGGAAAAAAAAATCAAAATTAAAAGAAAGGAAGGGAAGTTTGACTAACGTACTTCAGGAGAAGGCCAGACCCTGGAGAGACCCTGCAGTGGAGTACTTGCTAGAGTCCACAAAAGACTGGTCTGATAAAAGACAACAACAAGGAATAAGAAAGGAAAGAAAGAGAAAGGCTGGTATTAGTAAACTGCAATACACTCATTTTAAGCAAACACTCAGGCCGTGCTTTTAAGACACAGAATTTCAGTTCAAGGGTGAACTGAAGGGGAACCAAGGGTGAATAACAACTATGCAATGGAATCTCCCCACCACATAACTGAAAGTTCATTACCCTTTTCTTATTCATCTCCACCCTGCCAATGCCGACAAAAGCAGCATGCCCAGACTGGCCTACCTTGCAGGCTATTCCCATTGGTGCTGGTACAGGTGGGGGGAGGGGATGTCTGTGGTCTGACAACAGGAGCAAAAGCACTTTTCTGTTTCACTGCTGAGACCATATTGGCTGGTGAGAAGGAGAAGATCCCAGAGGAGCTGCTACAATTAGAAGGGAGACTAGTAGAGGATGCCATGGTTGGACTGGATGGCACAACTAGAAGAAAACAAGAAGAGAGAAGAATTATTCTTTTCAAGACCATAAATGGAGTATTTTATTGCTCTATTTGCCAGGTATTTGCAAAGACATGAGTTCTAGTTCCACCTTAGACATGAAAGCAGACCTTGGTTCAGACATTCTCTGTCAGCCTAGTTCACTTTATTGTGAGGAAAATAAGAGGAGAAAAGTGTGCTGGACATGTTTGCCACCTTGATTTATTTGTAAAAATAATAAAGATGATGATAATAGATGATTGATTGATGAATGAAAGAAAGATTAGATAGATAGATGATAGGCATGCAGGCAGGCACACAGGCAATTAGAGATAGAGGATTATCCTTTGCTTTCCCATTAATAATCCTGGATGAGAATCTGTTTCTTACAGAGACACGACATGGCAAGTTACAATTTTTTATCCTACATCATTCCCTCCTCTGGGTATTCTTCAGGATTAGTACTGCAAGTAAGCGAAGTGATTTTGAGCATGACAAAAGAAAATTATTTTTCTTTAATTGTTATTATTACATTTATATTTCCAGAGACAAGAAAAGATACTTGTAGGATTCACTGCCCCATGAGCCAAATAGCTTATTTTGAATATTATACATTATAACTTGGGAGTATATGTGTAGATACGTGCGTGCACTATTTGTTGTTTTGTCCAGATTAATAACATGCTGTAGACTATTCTTGTTGACCATATAGTTCAGGAAAAAAATGATGCCAAGAATTCTTGAAGTGCCATCAAGGACATTGGGGAACAGTTTTTAGATTATCTGCGTCTATATATAATCCAATCTGTGTGCACATTTTGTACCCCCTGCAACATTATGCTTAATTACTTTTTAAAAACCCTGCTGGTGCCTTAAATAATATAGTTAATGCCTTTACTCAAAATAGGACCATATTACTTCAGTATTACTGTCTTCTATGATTCTGGGGAAAAAGAAAAAAAATCATTTACAGGCCAAATTACTCATTTTTTTTAAAAAAAAATCTTGTTTAGAGATTGTTTATGTTCAGGATATTTAATGAATAATTAAATGGTTTGGGAATGAAAATTCAAATTAGCTGAGGCATAGATGACTATTTTATTTGCATGTAGACAGATAAGAATATTCCCTTTAGAAACTCTGTGTAAACATATGATACCATAGTTCTGAACCCCAATGAAATCAATTAATGGAAATTAAATGTTCAAAGTTTCAGAGTCTGACAGATAGTGGCTTAGTATAAAACAGATAGTGGCTTGGTATACACAAGCACTTGTGAAAGCAGAACAATCAAAGCACCCAAATTGAATTGCAACTATACAGCAATTAGTTTATTGATTTAATTAAGAATGCTACCTTTCTAATTCTCAGATCATGATTGAAACATTTTCTGATTAACAATATTTGTTGTTAATAGGGCAGCAGTATATATCAAGAGAACCATTCTAAGAATCATGATGATGAGACAAAAGAGGCATGATTTAATAGGAACAAAGTTGAAATGCATACATTTGGCATTACTGAAATATTTCTAATGGTGAACCAAACACAGTAATGTTGTTTAGATAAAGCATCCTGTCAAACTTCCATAATCTCATCTGTTGCCAGTAGATCATCTCTTTAAATAGACTATTATAATCATTTAAATTATAGCATCTTTTGGTCTTTTCAATCACTGGTAAAATCAGGTTAATTCTCTTCCTAGATTTATGCACAGTGGTCAACCTGTATTCATGGGGAAATAAATCCCTACGATCATTTTTTTTAAAAAAATGTGGTCTCCAGTTCAGAGATTCCTTGTATCAAATTGTTTGATTTAAATTGATTGCTGGCTTTGCAAGTTTGAACATTGATTGGATAATAGGCCTAGCTTTAACCAACTCTTTCCATACAGATTAAGGGTTATTCACACCCAGTATCTCTTCAAGAACACAGGTATGATTTAAACGTGCATTTTTCATGTTTCAAGCAACAGCAGCAACAGTACAGATCTCACTCTGCAACTTTCAACTTATTTATGTAGAATTAAGTAAACCAATATCTATGTGAAATGTTTTCAATCATTACAAAAGTTTAGGGTACTCAGATCACTACTCAATATATGTTGTGTAACATATATGATAATACATACTGGCGTAGGGAGAGTTGGCAGCAGATCCATTCAGGAAGGTTGGAGAGCCACCTAAATTGGACATTCCAGCATTTCCATACCCATTCATGCTTGTTGTGACGGAGTTGTAGTTTGTCTGCTGAGGGGTGGTGCTTGGCACATAACCATGAGGAGACACACTGCTTGAGTTGCGAGTAAAACCTTTTGCAGGAAGTAAAAAAAAGCATAACAGCTGTTTTTCAACCAAAAGTTCCACCCAATTTCAAAACATTCCAAACCATACTATGCTAAAACTGGATGAAACGTCAGTAAAAAAAATGCAATTATGTGGAAAATTTGAGGGAGTGGCTTTTTAAAATAAAGCAATTATACATTATTTATACTTCTATGCCCTATAGTCCATTTTTCTATGTGTCATAGAAAATGGATTAAAGTGTAAACATTATTTCAATATTCCAACCATAAACAATTAAAAATCTAGACCAGCAAGAAAATCCAAATTGTTACAAATATAGTATGATAAAAAAATATTATATGGATTGTTAGAACTATATAAGCTGAAACTACTGAGTTCCATAAATAACCAGGGTCTTTGAAAAAAATTGGTGCTAAAAGAACCACAGTTATGGATGGCAGACAAACTTTCATAGGGAAAGCATTCCATAGTGACAATCCACCAATAAAAATATTGAGAATATTTAAGTAAGCATGATGCACTGTAGCGGGTCATAGATAGTAGAAGATAGTGCAAGCCGCTGGGGGATACAGCCTAATGCATTATTGTATCATAATTTTCTTCAGACATTTTCAGACATGCATTCAGCAACCTGTTAACCATTTGCAACAAATTCTGAATATTAAAGAAAAGGAAAAAAATGTTTCCTGCTATCTGGAAAATGGTTAAATTAGTTCTAAAATATTAAAGCAAGGACAGTCATTTTTGCAATGTCAGAAACTTCTGAGATCTATTTATTAGAATTCCTGTGAAGACTATCAATTAAAAAAATAAAGAAAAAAAATACCATGATGCACTTTTGTGGGTTCTGTGGCCTTGGCTGCATGAAATACACATGGAGTTTCTAACAAGAAAAAGGAAAACTCATCCCTTTATAAAAAATAAAAATGGGCTGGATACAATAATAATCCCAGAAGAGCAATTAAAACTATTATCTAAATTCTGAAGGTCATGTTATCCCAACATGTAATATTGGCCTACTGAAATTTTTCCTCTGTTTCTAGTCACCCCCAAACAGAATTCCTGATTACAGGAAAATTTCCAAAGTAACATTGCTTCCTGTTTCTGACATTCTATCAACAATCGAGCCTGTTTTCAAATAAAGGAATCACACTTAGAATGTAGGCTTAATTTAGCAGATTTTCACTTTTAGGTTTATTGATTACAGCTCATTGAAATGTGTGGTTGACCATGTGTTCTAACCTTCACAAGGAGCCTGCGTTATCATGTTCTTTTTCCTGAGACGATTATGCAAATGTGTTGTACATTCCCTGGATTCTGAGCTGTTCTACAGTATATAGGACTCTAAAGGAAAAAAGCATGCTGGTTGAACCTAATGTGCATTATGCCTTTTATTCACCACATAAAGTCTCGAAAAGAGGGAGAAAAAGCCTTCTTCAGCTTACCCTGATTGGTGGCCTGTGAGGCTTCTGAGACGTTTACTGCTAATTGACCACTAAATGAATTCACACCCATCATGCCTGCATGGACTGATGTATTAGCGAGCGCAGGGAGTTGGTTATGATTACGAGGGACGCTGTAGAGTGCTTCTGCAATGTCAGCTGCTCTTTTCAGGATTATTTCCTGCCAAAACATGAGTTTAGATATGAAGGGAAGTAATTATGAAGGTAAGTAATTAGATACAGATGGGTCCTCGACTTACAAGCACAGTTGAGTCCAAATGTTATGTTGCCAAGTGAAACATTTGTTAAAATGAGTTTTGCCCCATTTGATGACATTTCTTGCCACAGCTGTTAATGTATATGATTAAGTGAATCTGGTTTCCTCATCGACTTTGCTCGTCAGGAGATTGCAAAGGGGATCATGTGACCCCAGGATGCAGCAACGGTGACAAATATGAACCAGTTGCCAAGCATCTGAATTTTGATCCCATGACTACAGGGATGCTGCAATGTTGTAAGTGTGAAAAACGGTTGTAAGTCCCTTTTTTCAGCACTGTTGTAACTTTGAACGGTCACTAAACGAACTATTGTAAGTCGAGGACTACTTGTACAAAACTTAATAAGAAATATGAGATCCGGGCTGCCAAAAACCAGGAGGCCACTAGATATCAGCAAAATGTATTTTCTGCCTTCTTCCTACCATCAAATGTTTGGGGTTTTTTTTCCAGCTATTGATCTGGAAGCTCTAAATCAATTCGTCAGTTCAAAGCCTGCCCTGGAGGTGCCAGTGACATCTACCCGACTCATTAGAGTGAGGAGTCAGGGAATGTTGTGGGTCCCACCCCTGAGGGAGATACACCTGGTGGGATCCAGAAGAAGGGCCTTTTCCGTGGTGGTTCCATTTCTCCGGAACATCATTTCCCCTGAGATTAGAATGCCCCCCTCACTAATACTCTTCCGAAAGGCACTGAAGACCTGGTTTTGCCAGTGGGCTTGGGCAACCCAGAGAGGGATGGAGCCCATCAAATGGATAGTGTGATCCGCTGTCGTCGGGGTGGGGGATGAGAGTTGGTTTTTGATTTTTTGTTTTTTTATTTTTTTTCCCAAATTTTGTTCTATTGTACTTTACTAACTTGTTGATTCTTTTTGTTAGTTTTTTATTGTTTTTATTTTTATTTTTTATTTATTTATTTTATTTATTTATTAAACTTCTATACCGCTCCCTCTCCCAAAAAGGGACTCGGGGCGGTGTACAGCCTACTAAAAACATACAATAAATACCCAATAAATAAATTTTATTTTTGTTTTAAATATGGTTTTACATTGTGTAAGCCACCTCGAGTCACCATGGACGAATAGGCAGCAATATAAATTAAATAAATTAATAAATTATAGCAATAGAAAATTGAGCTATGAATCAGATTATGATTTCATTTGTTCAATGGGAGCAATGAATGATAGTAACTGACATCATGATGAACCAATTCTTTGCTTTTACAGGTAATCCTTGACCAACAACCACAACTGGGACCAAAATTGTCTGTGCTACACAAGGTAGTTGTTAAGTGAGTCACACCTGATTTTACAACTTTTATTTCCCACAGTTGTTTAGCAGATGTTTAGCAGATGTTAAGTGAATCATGCAGTCATCAAATGAACTGGCTTCCCACATTCACTTTGCTTGTCAGAAGCTGGTGGGGAAGTTGCAAATAGCCATCATGTGACCCGGGGACATTGTAATCATTGTAAATACATGCTGGCTGCCAAATTGTAATCATGTGTCTGTGGGGATGCTGCAATGGTCGTAAGTCACTTTTTTCACTGCTGTGGTAACTTTGAACATCACTAAATGAATGGTTGTAAATCGAGGGACTACCTGTGTTCTATAAAATGGAGACAAAGGTAAAAGGTTGAAGATGTTTATATGTAAAAGATAACATGTAAAGACATGTTTATTTGTTCTTAGAAAGAACAAACAGATGTAAGTGTTGGGAAAACCTTTACTCTAGTCCCAATTTGCAGTGAATAGTTATCAATCTTCCAGAAAGCAAAAGAAGCAAAAAAAGTAGAGCTTCACAGACAAAGGGCTGTAAATGAAGAGATTAATCCCAATATTTTGATATCAGATAGCTGAGTGTGACCATCATTTACTTCAGTGCATGTATTTTTTGGAAAGGCACATAAGATTGCAGTGTTAAACATCTGTCTTCAGTTTAAAGAGCTTGTAAAAGAGTTCTATAAAATCAGGACCTGGCCTACTGAGAATTAGTTAGATCTGAACTTTTTAAATTACACTAAGATAAAGGCTCTAAATGCCTAGATTGTACATTATATTTTATACTAATATTGTTAACTACTTGGCACAAGCAAATACTAAACAGGTGGTACCATACTAGTATATTTAAATTCTATTGAAAGTATAAGATGTTAAAACTATAAAATACTAATAACACAGAATAGTGCTTTCATTTTTTTAGTGAAGCAAATCAACTAATAAAATCAAAAATTAAAATGCTACTACTATTAGAAACTTTGAGATGAGTTTGGTTCTCGTGGGAAGTTTTCCTAGATCTATCATGGCACCCTCAAGGTTGACTCAGCCTTCCATCCTTCTGAAGTGGGTAAAAAGTGAGGAAGTGAAGACCCAGATTGTTGGGGGCAATGTGCTGATTCTGTAAACTGCTTACAGAGTTTTAAATTAAAGTGGTATATAAATCTAAGTGCTTTGCTATTACTTTTCTCCAATCTGCAATTTTATTTTTATTTATCCATTGACTCTGCACAGAATTCAGAACACCAAGCAGAGAGCTACTTAACCAAGGCTGCATTTACCTGATTGTTATGTGGCATACCATAGAGTGCTTCCACCAGATCAGCTGCCCTCTTGAGTATTACTTCCTGTTAGAAAGAAAAGGAGAAATTTACCCATGTTCATATGTAGCAAACATAGTTCTATCATTGTGTGTTCAAATTTGTTTTCAGTCACAGCCTTGTTTTCAGTCTTACATATAAACCATACCTAGTCAACTCAGAATGTTGTTAAATCATGAATTCACCCAGTTCACACAAAAGTTAAAAGGTAAAACCTGCTTGAACTGCAAAATAAAAAACTGTCACTCAATTGTCTACTGACTGCACAGAAGCTGCTTCTAGGTTTATTGCCGAATAAAACCTACATTTCTTTGTTCAATTGCAATCAATGTCACCCAGAGCATATTACAGATTTCTTTCATGCTGTTTATTTGGCTTTTAATTTATATAATAGAAATGTTCCTTATCAGATCAACCATATTGTTAAGCTATCACTGGAATACTGTTGCTGATCTGATAACAATACCAAGTACTATGCTTCATCTTTTTTCCCATAGTTGGGTGCTGTTGCCTGATATTGAAAAAGGAAAGAAAGGTTTTGAAGACAAGCAGCAACAAAGAACAAGATATAAATGTTATTCTTCAGGAAATGTGGATAGATGTGGGTGGAGTGTCCAAATTTTAAGCATAACCCTAACTTTAATTTCCATGGTTGCTCACTTCTCCATCTGCTCATTTATTTATCCTTGTTGTGTTCTTAAACATATTTGTATTGCGTACATCTCTTCATTTCCCTGCTCCAGCTTATACCCTCATGGTCCTGAGACCGACATTTGCATAGCACAATGCTCTCTTTGTATTATTAGCACATAAAACTTCGAAAACAAGAGTGGAGTCAATAAAGTGTATTTGTAAATTACAAGTATCTTTCTACAGAAACAATAATATACATTTGATTTCCCCTGCATATATTAAAATCTTAGTAACTTCTACCAAAAATAATTGATCTTTGTAGGCATGACGGCATAAAAGCTGAATTGTAATAAATTTTTGCAAATACTTTCTGTAGCTAGACACATTTTTTTAAGAATTGACTTTGAGTTAAGCTGAGAAGCTTAACTAGGAATGTTTTATACACTAGTTAGATTTTATAACTAAAAGAAGTAGTAATGCTCAATTTTCATATACTATAGTCTCTTATCAGAAGAGAGAGATATAATTGCATTCATTTTGCTGTCACCATAACCTCTTCAAAATCCTTGAACAACTCTTCAGATGACAAGCTTTTAGATGCATATTAGCATTTTTCAATTTAAAATTCTCTACAATATATGCTAAAAGAGTTGGCATATTGCAGTAGGTACTTATGATATACATGATGTCCTAAATTTAAAAATGAGATTATAAGTGTGTTTTGAACCCCCATATATATTTAGCATTCCTTAGAACCACAGTACACTCTCCCTTTCATAATGCACATTTCAATTTTTTTAATGCTTGCAGCCAGCTGCATTATATAATTGATGGGTTTTGAATCAATACATTTGAAACTATTTATTTCTGAAGAGATCACTAGCTCTTGTCTTTGTCCTCTCTATGCATCCTGACCAAAGTATTGAATAATTTACAAGCGTATGAATTGAATGTGCACGATACTCATGTGGAATCAGGCCATGTTGGTTCAGCCAAGCTACTTAGAAAATCAGTGAGCTCAGCCTGCCTTGTAAAAGATTAAAAATCTAGAATAGAAGGGAAAAACAGCTTGTCACATTTGACTTTTCCAGTTCCTAGTAAATTAAAACATCTTGTCCAGACAAGATGATTTTGGAAATGTAATGCTACCCCAGGTGACATCATCAGCTGTTGCATAACATTATTATAAAATGGCAAATCTTTCTTATTGTTATGAGAAATATGTCTTATATCTTGGCCCAAATTAATAATAAAACTTGTATTTTGTTTTATGTCTGAGCATCGATATGTACAAAGGAAATAAGATATTGATTTTGCAGCAGTTTAATTCTGCCAATGGAATTTCCACATGAAAATATAGTTTCAGGACTGTCTTAATGTAACTACATAAAATCTAAATTACCATTCTTCACACAGTTTCTTAATAATCAGTAAGATCACAATAAAATAATTCTAATTGCAGACGCTTTCCTCATAGTTTCTCATTGGAATATAGCATCACGACAATTTATATATTATCAATGTTTAGGCTCCATTTCTTTTTATAACAAGAAATTGCCTATACATTTCATGTTTTCTTAACAAAATCACCACATAATAACACATTTCTTTCATGTAGCTTTGTCAGATGTTGCAAAACAATTATGGAAAAAAATATTGTCAGGGAATTTTTAAGCTTTTACATAAAAATGCTAGCTTTTCTGTTCTATTGTATGTTAACATAGAACATTTTACACAGCAAACAATGTAATTTAAAACATTTTAAGTTTCATTCCATTTATGAGCACAATCCTGACTTCAAATATAATGTGATGCGTAAAAGCTTCTAGAAAGTACTGTTCCTGCAACAGCATTGGCAAGGTGGTTGAATTGCAGTGACCAGAAATTTGTTCTCACCTCCATGTCATTACGTTCACAGTGAACCAGCCCCGAGCGTGTTTGTGTTCGGGATCTAATATATTGCCTTTCAATCAGAACTGAGAGCCACTGAACACATAGACAGAACATGACGAGCAGGTCAGGAAAGCAATAAAGATTTTACAGAGCTGTCCAAGGTGCTAAATTTACTCAATAATGGGTTTGGCACCATAGTGTTAACCTCTCATTTACTACCAGTTTGAGAGACTAAATTGAAGTAGCTGACTTCATTTACCTTGAAATGTATATTTTATGACATTATGTAAGTAGATTGAAAGGGCACTGCAGCTTTAAGAATTTAAGGGGCTAAAGCATGTTCAAGATTATGGCTGGCTATTTATCGTAGATTGTATATTGTACTTAAAACTGTATGGAATATTACAATGTACTGATTAACCTTCTGAATGTTATTGTAAGAAGATAGCTGATATAAGCCTTTAAAAACAACATTGTGCTGCTGAACATTGTGTGTCTAAAAACACCACAGAAAGATTGTCTTTAAATAGACAACTACAGCACTGTAAATACACTCATGCACCAACATTTAATATTTGTTTTTGGATTAACGACTTACAACATTCTCACAAGCATTAATATTATTAAGAATGCATATTCCTTTTCATGACCCTAGCTAGCCCATCCCCTTTCCTTCTGATAACTTATTGGACTCACATTCTAGACATACTCACTGAGTATTAAATATTAACACCGTAACTAGGCAAAGGGTTGCAATTGTTCTTTTTAGTGACTAAAACAACTCATTTAAGAATCAGAAAACTAATATTTTTAAGAGAGTATCTGGGAAAATAGAAACATTATCCCTGTATTCTATATTCATTTCTTTGATGTCATTGTCGATTGCCTAAGGTTTGTCGAGATTAAAGTGGTACACCAACTCCACAGTGGTGGGATTCAAAAATTTTTTAATACCGGATTGTGGCTGTGGCTTGGTGGGTATGGCAGGGGAAGGATACTGTAAAATCTCCAGTCAGAGGTGGGATTTGCCGGTTCTCTGAACTACTCAAAATTTCCGCTACCGGTTCTCCAGAACCTGCTGAATATCACATCTACAACTCCTGCAAAATTAGTCAAAGATGATAAATCAGATGATTGACTTAGCTTCTTTCTTTTTTTTAGCAAAGAAAATATATCTGTGTTTTATGGCTGTTAGTAGTCTGTAACCAGAAAGCTCGAAGGTCAGAAAGTATGTGCTATATGTTCACTTTAATCCCTACGATTTAGGAGAAAAAGGAATTCTGGCTGTAAGAAAAGTCTTCAGCCAATCAGCCCTCTGCAAAACAAACTTATTCTACAGAAAAAGGAAGGTCAATACTCCAGAATTTATTGACTAGAATTGTTCTTTGAGACTGATTACTAGTTTATGTTGAACCTCATAATTTAATAGGAGCTATTTCTGGTTAGGCTGGAAAAGAAAATGGGGAGTTCAAGCATTTTGTAGAAGGATTTAAAAGGGTGGAGGGGAGTGTATTAAAGTGCACTGACCTATGTTTAACTTTTAAGCATTACTGAAAGAGGAGATTTTTACACAGTTCAGAGAGATCAGCAAGGAGAACTCCACAAAAAGAAGACCTCTGGTTTGATGATTATTAACTGATATTGTGTAACTTTTATTAGAGAGTAATTCATAAGAGTTTTGTAATATCAGCAAGAAATAGTGATTGGATTAGGAGGAAAGAAAATCTATCTAATAGATCAAGACTTCTATAATTTGGATATATGGTGTATTCTGTAAACTTTCTTAGGACAGGATAGAACAATTTTTATATTACATAGGTTATTACCATCACAATAATGCTGATTGATTTATCTATGTTTGAATTTCAATTATTACAAATTCTGTTAAAGTATGCTATGTAAAAAAACTCAATAACAACTGTGTAAAGAGTTTTAATTGGAATATTTTACCTTAAGCATTTCTGAAACAATATAATTCTATTAAAGCTAGCATTTAATTTAATTTAGGAATCTGTTAATCTACAAAGACTAATATGTGTGTATACATATAAATATATGCATATGTATGTGTGTATGTATGTATGTATGCACACACACATGCGAAATGCAAAGAAATACTAAAAACGTTTCTTGCATTTAGCTTCTTATTTATTATTTCAGAATATAATTTAATGGGCTAGAAAAATAGCTGGCTCTCTTCTAAAAGGAAAGCAAAGTGAGAAAGAAATCAAGTACTAATTAGCCAAGATAATTACTGAATTGAAAGTGATCTCATTCCCCCAAATCTTCCATTGATTTTATTAAGTACTCAGATATCCAAATGCTTTAACTTTTTTCACTCAGTCAATCTTTCTATTCTGAAACAACACAAAGAATCAAATATAAAAATGAACCTGGGGTGATATTATAAGAGTTACAACTCTGAAGCAAAGTGATATGTCCATGGAAATAATATGTTTGGAAGTTGGAGTAAAATACATAGGAACTCCACATTTACTTAGGGTTTCTATCACAACGTTCAATATGGATAGTACCAATGAGTATTTATGAATGCATGTCACTTGCTTTTAACATGATTGTATAATATCTTTTATAACTGTTCAAGGCTTTCTTGGCTCAATCACTCTGCTCACAATTAAATCAATTAAGAAATGGGCAAAAAGAACATTACAGGTAATTTTTTTATAACTATGATTGATGTTAACAATGAGCCACCTTCAAATAATTGTTTGTTGCAGGCAATATATTTTCAGTCAATAAGTGTCCAAAAGATACAAAGCTTATCAATTACTTATACCCCAAGAGTGATAGGATATTTTAAAAACTTTATTAGCATTGTATTGTGACAAAGTTAACCAAGAAATCGTTCATCTTTCATAGAAGTGCTTAATGACAACAATTTCATTTATATTCTCATATGCCATTTGCAGGAATTCTGACTTCTAGTTTCTTATTTAATTGATGCTACATCAACACATCATGTTATATTCTAATACAGATTCTGATTTTGCAGAAAAGCAGGTCTTGAAAATTTCAGGTTTAAATCAGAAGATTGCAAATTGATTTGAGGAATTTCTTCCACGTGGGATTAATTTAGACAAAATATGACTAAACCATCTGTGAGGTTTTAGTTATTATAGTGACACGTACTGCTTTATATTAGAATCTTACTGCATATGCCAGGGTATTTTTCCATGTAAAACATATGCTATATTATTGAGTTCTATTAACATCTGGCACTTGCTCATCCATCTGTTCACCCAAAATTTATATAATAATCTCTTTCTTAGGTTTAAAAATTACTTTTCTGACACTCCCATCTAGATAGAATTGTTGCTGTTATTTTTGGTGTAAAAATAACCCTCATGTACAGGTAGTATGCAATAACACGGAATACTGTTAACATTAAATGATGAAGAATCAGCATATCAATCCAACATTCACTATCTATGTGTTTGCTTATTTATGTGTGCACATGCACTCTAATTTCTTAAGCACTTTTAAATGGTGATTAACAACATAAAAAGACTCACCCCCCCCTCCCCAAATGTTATGACTTTAGTTTAGAAAAAAGGAGCTTGTTCATACCCTCATACCTATTTTTCTGATCTAACTATTCAAGATGACTTACCAGGCTTACCCTTTTACCTCAGTGTCTGCACTATTTCCTTGTCCACCCTCTCAAACTCTACAGCTCCATCTAAGCTTTTAAATAAAATTTATGTCTGATGGAATATCATAGATAACGAAATTCAGGATCCTATAGTCTCCAGCAAGTAAAAGATCCCAATTTCCTTGGTGTGTCTAACTTAAAATATCATGCACTTGACGATGGTAAAGACGTCAGTTATTGCAAAACTGTTCTCAGTATAAACAATGCTAAACTAGCTTAGTCTTCCTCCAGACCAAAGATTATAGTCTATGCCTTAGTCACTAACATAAGCGCTCACTGAATGACCTTGCCACCTGCTCTACACTGAGCCAAGCTGATAAAGGAAATATGGTAAGCTTATATATAAAATAGCAATTTTTAAATAGTAAAGGGTAAGAGCTTGCAGGCATCAAGCCATTAATATATTACAAACTAATAAGAAAACAGTTCCCTGATCACAAGGGAGAAGGGGGTAAAATCTCAGCAAAGAAGGAAAAAAAAAAACAAGCAAGTCATCTAGTTGTGATTGTAAGGAAAAATACCATGCAGTCTAAATTCTTGCTTTTTCAATGTATTTCCCTATGTATAGTTTGGCATTCCTTTCTTGAAAACTGTCTATAAAGCATGAGATTGAGTAAGAACAGAGAGTTCTGCTACATATTATTCATACTTACTATGACTAAACCAACATGGAAAAGACAACTGGGCAAGTAGAGTTTTAGTTGATGGACAAAGTTTAAGATTCTTGGTCACTGAATTTGAGAGGCATTGGGTAAGGCTTATTTACATAGAAAATTTCCTTGTGGTTCCAATCAAAACAGGTCAATCAGCTTTTTAAAATATATTATCTTCAAACTTACTTGTCTGTTATTTGGATCATGGGAATTTTTCTCCAAAACATGTAATAATATGACCTAGTAGAAACTCAAGGACTTTTTATTCTTTCTACAGATCCTTTCTGTTACTTTCCCAAGCACATGTCAAAGAGATGCAAGGAGATTCTGACTACAAAGTTTATGTCGCCTGCAGTCAGATATATTACATGTGAAAAGTTATAATCAGCTGAACTTAAAGATTGTTGTATAGTACTTATCAACACTTGAAAGAGTAGAATATAGGCTATGTTGTTTTTTAAAAAAAAAATCCTTCAGAAGGAAAACAGAACTATCCAAAGAGAATAAGGTTGTTGGGAGTTATTAACTACTGGCTCTTAATGTGACTTACAATAAAAGAAAAAAGATGTTGTTTCTGATTTCTGGTAGTATTTTGTTCTATTGTTCCCAGGCTGGGTATATTATAAAAAAGCAGAGGGGAGAGGGAATGTTATATTAAAATGATAAAAATCCCTCCTCTACTATAACCCTTACAAATGAGTACACTCACTTACATTTTATCATAGGAATAATTTTTAAAAAGTCTCTGGAAGGGGCATTCTCATTACAGTAAAAGTCCACTTCAGACCCAATTGAAATGAAAAGAAAAAGCACAGCTTACATCTAGATACCAAGTGGCAATTTCTAGGGAAACATAAAATGCCAAATGTATAACAATTATGTTTTATAACTCTGTGTTCAAAGAACTTAATAGTATTTTATTGCACTGAGAGGCTTCAGTTGAAGCAGACCTATTTTACTGGAGTGCTCCCTGCCTTATGTTGTTAAAGCACTTCATCAACTTTCCTTCTTATTATCAGCAAGAGAAAGATGTGATTAATTTTTGAACATGCAGCCCTAAAAATCTGGTGGAAGCTAATTTCTCTAAGCAGATGTCTGAAACAGTTATATAAACGGATGAATTAAATTTCTTCAGGAATATCAGGAGCATAAGATATCTGATATCAAACACAACAAAGGCTAGAATTGTGATAATTGTCATTGCATTTAATCTTAATTGCATTCTCTTTCAAGCATTTGTTAAAAACCTTGGAATAATGGGGTAGAGGAAAAGACCAAAGATTAGATAGGCAGATAGGCAGGCAGAAAACAGATAAATAGAAATCATTCATTGTATCAAATTGTATTTTAATTTTATTTTACTCAAATACCTAATAGCTGTCAAGTGGAAAGATCACAAAGTTGTTGACAATATTTTCATTATTTGTTATCCTCAAATAAATAAGTGCAAACAGCTGAATAAATTACTTGGTAAGCTCTGTGAGCCAGGGCCAATTCCATCTATGTTTCAGACATGATTATTACAGTAATGGTAGAATACATGCATTTTTTGTCTTGGAAGGCAGTCTAGATTTCCATACTGTAGCCAGAGATATTACAATTTAAGGAATTAAAATATTTGGTTTTTCATTAATAAAATGTCAGGCAATTTTGTTTTAATTCTAATTAATATTGTCGAAGGGCTATTAATTCTTCTTTTGCTTTTAATTAGTTTAATAGGTATCAAGAAAAATCTTCATATTTTTTTTAGATGGGCAGCTGTACAAATCCAACAAATAAATAAAATAGCACAAGTATTTCACTGATAATTGAAATGAATTAATTAGTGAGGTATATATTGAGTGTAATTTTTCATTGTCGTGAACCACCTGTGCATTCTAACTATGAGGCCTCAATTACAATAGTGGTTATGGTATTGGCCTAGAAGTCAGGAGACTGTGAGTTCTAATCCTGATTTAGGCATGAAAGTCATTTGGGTGACTTTGGACCCATCACTATCTCTCAGCCCAACCCACCTCAAAGAGTTCTTATTGTGTGGAAAACAGAAAGAGGAAGAAATGTTAGGTATAAAAATAATAAGGTGGGATAAACATAAATAAATAAAGAATACAAGGTCTATTAGTTCAGATAGTGATTTTACAAATGAACAATAACCAAGATTATGGCATGCCATTGCCCAATGGCAATGTAATATAACGTAATACAGTCTGTTTGCTCCTTTGTTTGCTAAGAAAGAAAAAAGACAAAAATTTCCTTCATACTTTACTAAATGATATTATCATAATAAGAATAAAGAGTTTTTTACTGTCCACTTTCAGGGTTCTATAAAGTGCTCATATTTCATCTAAAAAACACACTATATATCTTTTGATTTTGACTTTAAACAGGCAACATTGGTTTCTACAGGGATGTCCTATGAAATTTCTAAAACTGAGTCCCATTTCATAAACAATGAACCACTATTAGTTTGACTAGAAACACATTCATGGTTGACTCACCTAAACCAGTTGCCTTATTGGTGAGAAATAATTAAACACACAAACAAACAATAGGCTAAGCCAGTCATAGATATTTGCCAACATTTGTGGAAAGGAAGCTAGATCAAGGATGTTGCTAGAAATTCCAAAGAGGAAATAGTTTACCTTGCATACGAGGAAGAAATAGTTATAACTATTATTATTATTATTATTATAACCTCCAATCGGGCTTCAGGCCCGGGCACAGCACGGAGACGGCGTTGGTCGCGTTGGTGGATGATCTCTGGAGGGCTCGGGACAGAGGTTGTTCCTCTGTCCTGGTCCTGTTAGATCTCTCGGCGGCTTTTGATACTGTCGACCACAGTATCTTATTGTGGCGGTTGGGGGGGTTGGGGGTTGGAGGCACCGTGTTGCGGTGGTTCTCCTCCTTCCTCTCCGACCGTTCGCAATTTGTGTTGACGGGAGGGCAGAGATCGTCCCCAAGGCCCCTGCTTTGTGGGGTGCCTCAGGGGTCGGTGCTCTCGCCCCTGCTGTTCAACATTTATGTAAAGGTGAGATCATCCGTGGCTTTGGGGTGGAGTTCCATCAGTACGCTGATGATACTCAGCTGTACATCTCCACCCCGGGCCACCCCAACGAAGCCGTCGAAGTGATGACTCGGTGCCTGGAGGCCGTGCGGAGTTGGATGGGTCGTAACAGGCTTCGTCTCAACCCGGCCAAAACCGAGTGGCTGTGGTTTCCGGCGCCCAGATACAGCCAGCTTATTCCTTCGCTGGCCGTGGGGGGAGAGGTATTGACCCCCGTGGAAAGGGTGCGCAACTTGGGTGTCCTCCTGGATGTGCGGCTGTCTTTGGAAGAACATATTGCAGCCGTCGCCAGGGGGGCTTTTTATCAGATTCGTCTGATCTACCAGTTGCGGCCCTTTCTGGATCTGGGCGCACTTCGCACAGTCACTTCCGCCCTCGTTATCTCCCGCTTGGATTATTGCAATGCTCTCTACATGGGGCTCCCCTTGAAGAGTCTCCGGAGGTTGCAGTTAGTTCAGAATGCAGCCGCGCGGGTGATCGTGGGTGCCCTCGGGGCGCGCACGTAACACCACTTCTCCACAGGCTGCACTGGCTTCCTGTGGCCTTCCGGATTCGATTCAAGGTGGTACTGATGGTATTTAAAGTGCTCCATGGCTCGGGACCTGGGTACTTACGGGACTGCCTGCTGCCACCAACAACCTCCCGCCGCCCAGTACGCTCCCACAGAGTTGCCCTACTTGGGGTGCCGCCACCTGATCGCTGGCGGCTGGCGGCCCCGAGGGTGCGTGCTTTCTCTGTGGGAGCCCCCTCCCTGTGGAATGATCTCCCCCCGGAGATACGAGCCATGACAGATATCCTGACCTTCCGGCGCGCAGTTAAGACCTTATTTTTTAAACAGGCCGGCCTGGCCCAGTAAGGGTCTATGGGGTTTTAAGTTAATAGGGGTTTTAAATTTTAATCTTATTTTTAAATTTTATATTTCCCGGTTTTAAATGAATTATTGTCGGACGGGATGCAGCCAATTTGTATTTAATTTGGTTTTAAATTCTATTTAACTTTGTATTTTATGTATTTATTAGGCTGTACACCGCCCCAAGTCCCTTTTGGGAGAGGGAGCGGTATAGAAATACGATTAAATAAATAAATAAATAAATAAAATAACTAACATTAGGTTTACTGTAAAATTAATTCAGGATAATTAAGCTTCTCACTGAATACTGGGAGAGGAAAAAAATGTAGGTTTTGTTCCTGATCATTAAATGTAGTTGCACCCAGATAGGTTGCTAAGAAAATGTGCGTTTTATCACATCTATGAGAATTGTCATTTGATTCTATGAGTCCTATACTGGTTAAAGCTACTATTATGGTGAAAAAACCAGAGCTTCGCTGAGAACGAAGTTCACTGAGGATGTCCATGAGAGTAATCGGTAAACACTGTAAAAATCAATATGCATGTAAGCCTCTTCAAAGCAGCTGGCTTTGTGTGCTTGATCTACTGAATACTCCCCAAACATGCAAAGCATCTCCTTTGACCTTCTGAACTAGAGAGAAACTTACTGAAGGAATGGCATTCCCTTTATAACACAGAGAAGCCCTGTGAACTTGACCTAGCAATTACTAATTTTAGTGGATGTTGCATCAACCCTTATCGTATTGTGGCTATAAATAAATAAATATGATTCTTCAAACACCAGGAAGTGGAAAACACAGAAAACAATGGGGCTTCTTTCTCATAACAAAGAAATCACCTCAGGAAGAAGTTCAGGCCCTTTTCAGCCTATACACTTTTTGTATATTTTTAAAGGCACAGTCAGGAGCTGAGACAGACTATGTGTGCGTGAGAGAGAAATGTTTGATTTTTTTCTTTGGGAGAAAAAAAATCATGACCCTTGAAGTCAAACAGAAACAGAAAGTGACACTACACATATAGAAACAGACCAGCCTTTTGAATATAATCTTCTAAGGCATCTTCCATCTTTGAAAACGCTTCTATCTTGTTCCTCAAATCCATAATATTCTAGCCAGGACTTTGGCTCAAAATAGTACATGGCATATGTCTCATTTAATGTTGCTCAGGTATTACTGATGTTGTGACAACTATCAGGTAGTAAGGAGGGATGCTTACGGTCTGTAAAAGTTTCAAAATCAAAATATTTTACATTTGAAATGCCATATTTTGAACACCCAAAAAGTTTGTATCCCTCCTGATCTTAAGAAAAATGTTCCAGTGCTGTTCTGACTACTTTGTGTTTCAAATTTGATATAACTGTTTAAAGTTCTAAAATTTTAAAAGGGGCTATTTTGAGTTCACAATATTTCCAGAATCATCAGGCCAGCTATTTCAGACTTAAAATATGGGGTATTCTGAACTTTAAAACAATACATTTTGTGGTCAAAACATTTTGAATTTGAAGCATTTTGAATATCACTGACTACAGAGATGCCTTCCTGTATTCATCTGAGACAAACAGTTTTAGTGAAATTTTTTATCTGGAGACCCAGCAATGGTAAATATTTAATCTATTCCTCCATTTTCCTGCATTTTCAGTTTGGATCTGGATTTAGTTATATTGATAGTGCAGTGGATCCAGACTGCAGATGTAACAGAAAGCAGGGCAACATATGAAACATCCCTCAATGGTTTAGCATGTTATTATCTACATCTGTTTGGCTACTGGTTTCAGAATTTCAAGCAGAAAATATTCCAACTCCAGGGAGATGCTACAAACCTTGTGCGTGCAAACTTTACTTCCATTTGTGTAATGTAGAGAAATAAAAAGACTTTGCTTTTAACACGTGCAAGCTATAATTTATTAGATTCATAATGAGAAAGGCAGACCAGGCAAGCAATGTTCAAAGTGATTAAAGAGGTAACATAGTTGGATGCTCCAAGCAGCATCCAGACTCTCAAATAGTTTTTCATGTATAAACTGGTTATCAAAGGAATGCATCTTTTGCATTGAGCTGTATCTTAGATGTTCCATTTACTCTTTCATGTCATTCCTCAGCTACTGCATATTATTTATATTTGCAAAAGATTAAAGGCTACAAATGCAATATCTAAATTGCTTGTTGCGGACCCATAAAAATGCTAAAACAGTATTACTGTAATTAGAATACATTGTACAGTGCACAGTGACTCCTGCTTGTATGTGCCACTCTGTTTCCTTTAGGATAAATGACTAACTAAACCTGAATACTTTGTTAGGAGGGAAATTTTCTGTTTCATTTCTCCAATGAGAAACAGAGCTGCCATGTGACTGGAGACCAGATTTCAATGCTTGCTGGCATATAATCGTGCTGAGTAGCTCTTGGCACAAGTAAACCAGTAAATGGCTGATTTACTAAATTATGATCGGATGAGCCTTTGCAGTTCCGACAGAAAGTGTGTCTCTTCATGGGGTGTTTAAATTGTTTGGTGTTTAAATATTCAGCATGAGGCTAATGTGAACTGATGAAGGGAGACTGCAAACATTCAGTCTCAGTGTAGACAGGGAGGCAGAGATATGCAACATATCATGTGCCCTGTGGAGATGGAAATGATTCATATTTAAAGACGTTGCTGTCTACTTCCATTGCTTTAAGGTGCTCTTAATTAGCATAGTGCTTGAAGGAATCATTCAAAATAAGGAAACACGCACGCACAGAGAAGCATCCAAATGTGTTGCTTAAACAAGTCACAGGAGTCCAAGAAAGTCTTTTTCAACAACAGTGTGCTTTGAAAGTCTTTTTCAACACCTTGGCCAGCCTTCCAAAAAAATTCAGCAAAGACATTAACACATCTGTAAGAGAATGCTGCTTTCTAATTGTTACTTCTGAAAGTGGGGGGAGGAGGATTTCTTTACTGCCACCTGCTGGAACTGGCAATAACCCTTTGTCATACCAGAAGAGCAAGCACTCTCACTTTAGAGGACAGATACGGCAAGTATTTAAAATACTGTGATCCGAGACACTTACAATAGATTAGAATTTTTTATTGGTGCTCGGTTGCCATAACAACATAAAGGCAGCAGCAGATGACTTAAGCTAAGCTTGCTGCTCATCTGGCAGTTAAAATGAGTACAGTTCACTTCACAAGTTCCCCATATGGACCCTTAGTGTATAGTAATGAAGTAACCATATGGTGGAGGGGAAATGCACAGAAAACAATTGTGCTCCAGTGGATAAGTAAACCAGGCAGAAAGTTATGGAAGTCCACAGCAGAGAGCATGGTCTATGTGTTGACTAGCTCTGGGTTGCGCTTCCAGAAGGGAATTCCTCCAGCCTTCTCTTAAGTTACTTTTTAATGTGCATGTACAAATTACATGGTATTGAACATTTTGCAGCATCATTCATCTCCTAAGCTGTCAGTCTTGCATACAAATAGCCTGGGGTGGCCTTATCCAACAGTCATTCTTAAAAGAGAACAAGAAATGTCTGCCCACTGAACTATTTCTGAGTAGAAAAAATTACTTTGAGGTAAACCCTTTTAGAAACACTTGCATTTTTTTTCATTTACGCTTGGCTATAAATATTCTTGGTATATGCAACACTTTTCATAAGGTAAGTGGAAAAGTAGAATTTACATGATATATTTAATATTCCTTAAGAATTTCCAAAAAATAAAGAGAAATAATTAATTGGCAGTCCCCAAAACGAAACAAAACAAAACAAGCCCATAGCTCATTCTTCTGTACAAATGCCCAGTTCAGAATATGGGACTAACCAGATATTCAACTAGTAAGACAGCTTGCTAAAGGCTGCAAAGTCAATTTTGTACTACACATGCTTCATAAAAGATGAATATAAATGCATTAGTTAGACACGGTAAGCTAAATTAGAAGGTCAGGCAGGGCTGGAAGGGCTGAAAAATCACACAACCAGTGACTGTAATTACTCTTTTTTAAAGTCTATTAAGTGGTGTTGTTCTATCAAGGCTCAGGGGTATAAGACATGAAGTACAAGATAAAGTAATGTGTATTTATTACTCCCACAGGATCAATTTACTAGATATTTTCAGCTCCACAGAACAAAATACACAAATGCAGTCTTTGTTGCTTTCTTCAAAATTCTGGCATATACATTTCCAAAGGAACTACTGTGTTAAGAAGAAAATGTCTTTATGGGATTAGCATCTTTTCCTGTGTTTTATCATTTTGTTGTATGAATGTGCATATCTAAAGGTATGACATTACATTTTTTAAATAAGTAGTCAGTTCAATCAAAGTTATTCAACCACAGCTATTTCTCAGTGACAAAGATCTTTTATCCTAAGTTTCAATCCCTGCGACCAAACTACTGAAAAGACCCTGGTGAGAAACCTGAAAACCACTTTGGGACACTCTAGGCAATAAGAATCTAGACCAAGGATCTTCAAAATTGGCATGTTTAAGACTTGTGGACTTCAACTCCCAGAATTCCTGAGCTAACATGACTGGAGGAGGAATTCTGGGAGTTGAAAGTCCACAAGTCTTAAAGCTGTCAAGTTTGAAGACCCCTGATCTAGACTCTATTCCAAAGATGCTTTTTCAAGAAGTAACTGGACTTCCTGGTTTTTCTTTGAAGACATTTCACTTCTCACCCAAGAAGCTTCTTCAGCTCTCTAAATTCTAGTTAAGTGTCCCTGAATATATATATTATCTTCCTATTTTTGACTTATTATTTTTATGTTCTCCAAATCCCTTATCACACAATTTCAAACACCGTGTTGTGTCCTGTAAATCATTGTTCTAAGATGTTGTTTATGACAATTGTCCACTTTATTAGATGGACAATCTTAATTCCTTGTAGATAGAAATTGTGCTACAAGTCAAGCTGTTTTTGTATTAAGCAGTAACCAACCAACTACATATTGCACCAGTGCTCAGAATCCTTGCTCTTGCTCTTTTGCCCTAAGAGAACATAGTCCTGGAGCAAACAGATCTGTATGGTTCTTTCTATCCTTTGTGTGCTAAAGTTTTTAGCCATAGATTCTAAATTGCACAATCAGTTGTAAATACTAATGCACTAAGAAAAAGCCTTTTCTGCTGACCTTCAAGAAGAAGTCCTCCTTCCAAATCCAATATGGCTGTGTCTTTCAGCTATCAAAATGTCATCCTTTTAGAGCACGGGTGTAAAACTCGTGGCATCACATTGCCGTCACGTGACTTTTGCAATCTTTTTCCCATTTGAGGAGCTGGGGTGGGTGTAGCCTGCATGTGATGCATCCGGCCCGCAGGCTGCTAGTTTGACACCCCTGTTTAGAGTTATCCCTGACTTTGGATTTTTCACAATGCTGACATAATCTCCTCCCATGTGGTTTTAGTATAATGCCTCAAGCGGACAATTGATAGCATTTTAGTTTTTGTCATATCTCTATGAAAGTAGTACTGGTGGCCATTTTACAAAGGAAATTATTTTCAAGATCATAGAGGGGAAAAAAAGCAATATATATTGTAAGTTCCAATTATACAAGATGAATCAAGCAAATAGCAAATGAAAGTGCCGTATTAGTTCATTTTGGAGTAAAATCTTTCCAATAATTACTGTTCTCTCTCAGACTACCAAATGATAAGACATATGGCCACATAAGCTCCAGCTTCTAGAAAGAGCACAACAGACTTCTAATGACAGTCAAGTTTTTAACTGACCCCATCTAAAAGATAAACACAAATTCAACCTTCAGTTTTTGCAGAATTAACCATTCTCTGAACCCACACTGTCAAATGAAGCACTCAAACATTCTACTAAAGTATTATTCAATTTAACAAGCTAGCTGAGTAGCATCTGTTATTATTTTAAAGCTAAAATAGACCAACATTTCAAAGGAGAAGAAATTGAGAATGAGTTCTGCTTTCTAAAACGAGTCCAGAATTTCAGGTGCAATCTCCAAAGTATGTTCAGCATGGGAATGGAGTAGATATGCTTTCTTTATTTGTTTATGTATTCATTATAATGAAATAACCATGAAGATCACTTTATTATCAATTTTAACCCACTTCTGGGTACATGCTACCTGTGAGGCCCTCTTCAGCATTCCAAAAATATTTCCATTGTTACTCCCAGATTTCTATAAGACAGGCTGTAGATTCAGTTTACCTGAAAACTGCCCATTGGCAAAATCTTATCTAAATTATTGTTTTATTTTGTGTGTATACAAAAAAAATATTACACTGAGACCTAATCAGCAAATTCTTTTTAAAACCTCAGTGCCTGTGTATAGTGACGTATCTTTATGGTTTGATGTTTACCAATTTAATTTAAAAAAAAAAAATTCTTAGCATCCTTTACCAAACCATTTCTACAATCATGGTACAATTCTCACAATCCAGTTCATAAATATCCACAATGTTTCATAAAACACCATTGTGTTTCCTTCATATTTCCTTCTATATAGGAAGTCTACACCAGGAATTGGGGACTTGGTCAACAATATTCCTTCTGGATACTAAAATGTTTAATGCTAATTTTAGTATTAATTAGTATTTACTAATCTTATTATTGATATTGAATCACTGTGGTTAATTTACCATTAACATTTATGTTAAATAACTGGAGTTTATATGAGGGGTGGGGTGATTAAAAATGAGTGTGAGTATAAATGCAGCACCTTGTTTATATAATGCAAGAAGAAGCATTAAAGACTGATTTGGTAAAATGATGAACTAAGTTTGTTTATTTGCTTGGTTGAGCTTTTGATAATGCAATCGCTGGATAGAAAACCTAGAATCTCTTGACCATCCACACAGGTCAGAAGTAACTCTGTATCTTCCTGCAATTTTTAAAGCTTCTATCAGCACTGATGGTCAAATTGCTAAAAGAGCTATGAATCTGACCTTCGTATGTACATGATTTTGTGCTTTATATGTAATAATATTTTCTTGAACATGGCTCAGTAAGTAAAAGTAGCTGTTGCTTCTCTTTAAACACAGGTGTATTTAATGAGAATAGAGCTGGATGCAACAAAGCTGAACCAGATATAAACAAGCGTCATACAGAGCAGGGGTCTCCAACCTTGGCAACTTTAAGATTTGTGGACTTCAACTTCCAGAATTCCTCAGCCAGCTTGAAGTTGAAGTCCACAAATCTTAAAGTTACCAAGGTTGGAGACCCCTGATACAGAGCATGTGGCTGTAGTATTCCAAATGTAGATGTTGACTGTATATTGTGCTGAAGTGTTATTTGAAAAAAAACCTGATACATTATAGACTTAATCATAAACATAGATACATATGTATGCGCACACATACACTACATTTTGCTGACCTTTGGCAAACGCTCAGGGTCACCAGGATGCCTTGGGATGACTTTCTGTAACCTTTGGAAGCCATAGTCAATGGTTGGTTCATTCAAAGCTGGAAGAAGAAAAATAGTAATTAAGCAAAACTGAATTTTTCACTAAAAAATATTGAGTTCTAGAAGCTATCACAATTCTGGAGGATCCGAAGAAATTCATTTCCTAAAAGCTTTCTAGTCTACTTGTTTTCAACTTTTCCCGTGTTATCTTATTGAGAGGAAAAGTTGTGGAATTGAAGCAAAAGAAAACAATCACTTTTCACTTTTATGACATATATGATCTCATTTATATATACAGCCATGCATATTTTCCTTAGGATATTAACAATGTGCTTTTGAGATGGAAAATGAAGAAGTAAATTCTGCCAAAACCAATACTACTTAAAGCAAAAAAATTACATCAAGTGACACTTACAAAGAACCCAAAGAAGAGTTAAAAAGTGCATGTAACTAATTGCTCTTATGTCAGCTTCTAAAACTTGATCTTCTGTGTGAAGTAACTTTCTATTTGGTAAATAATTAGTACTATTAATATTACCGTATACTTTATAAAGACTGACCTGAAATCATGGAAAAAGAGTCAATACTGTTTTACTTATTAAATATGAACATTTATGACCAATTTTCTTTTCAGAAAAAAAACCTACAAACACCTTGACCAAATACGTAATATGCATTATGCAGCATCAGAAGATGCCAACACTTAGACCTCAAGCAACATAAAATTAAAACAAAATGAATTTTTAGGAATCTATGGACATAGAATAAAAGCATATTTGTAACATGGCAAATTAAGAGTTTTTGTCTTTGGACATGATTAAAATATTTTGATGTATAGATGAATAAAGTCTAAGTGCTATTGTTATTGCTATGAATAAAGTAAAATAACAGCACCGTATGCAGCATATTCAATTGTTTGACAGTGTTTTCTTCCAACTAGACATTTTCTATTATAACATGTTTTATTTCATGAACCTTTATCTATTACCGTGGTTGCTTATGTGTATTTCTAGATAAGAATTGTCACACACCGGCCACATCTACACCCAGATTAGTGAAGGGGGAAAAAGTCTCGATATGACATGTGATGCCACCATGATGGCGTGAGTTTGACACCCGTGGTCTAGGTGCTTATTTCTATTCAGTTACTATCCTCTATTATTGAAATATCCAATAAATTCCACTCTGAGTCAGAATTTATTCTTTGGTGTTTTAATATTAGGTGTCACAACATTTTACAAGTGTCTTGCTTTGGAAATAAGCAAATAGCCAGATCTAAAAAACAACACCTTCCTATTGTTCAAGGAACTAAATAAAATGGAATCCTCAGTGCAATTACTCTAGTGAAATTCTGGATTAACTTGTTACTTTATACATCTGAATAAATGGATTCATTTATAGATTCTTGAAAGTTTTTCCATGTTTTTAATGAGAGAGGCTACCTACTCTACCATTCTTAAAAGAGTTCCTTCATTTCCCCCAGCTCCTACTATAAATGTTTTTCCATAGATAAAAAAAATTAATGATTTTTTAAAAAAATCTTTTTTGACTGAGTAACACTTTTATTTGTGTTTGTAACATTCATCCGTACGTTAAAAACAAAGTTAATACATACTAAAAAAAATGCTTTCCCATTACCCTAAGTTTCAAAAGTACATGGAAAGTAGTGCTGATTTTAAAGAAGGTATTAAATTCAAATAGGTCCCAAGGCTAATGGAAGCAATTTGTGTACCAACCCAAACTGACTGGCCTACTTTTCAAAATACAGATATGATAATCTCATGATTTTAAAAGGACATTTAAATTGAAAGACTGTGAATATAGTATATAATTATACCAATAGCACCCTTTAACTTGTCAGCTTGTAAATCTAAATGGCTATCAATCATTTCTAAAGAGGAAATAAACCTTAAAATTCTTTGATTGACTGTGCTTACTTTTTGTGTTTTTTTTTAAAGAAATGGAAAAAATGGATTAAAGTGGCCAGAAATCCATTTACAAAAATACATTATTTTACATAGGTGAGTAAAAAGCCAGTAATTATACTTCCCAAAGACATCTAAATCAAAGAAAGTACTTTCCCTCACTTATGCATTTTAAGTTGTGTGGAAGTTCAGATAAGTTTTTTATTAAGATATTTTTCTAAACGAAATGCTTATTGAAGTAACTAATAGAATACCATTTTCATTTAAGGTAATGCAATCAATTTTGCAAATATGAGATTTAAGCCATTTTCTCCTATCTAAACAATAAACTTTCAACCTGTCTCTTGTGTGAATTAACTAAAATTATACCCAGGTGCACAAAACCTGTCTGTCTATGCTCATGCATGATTTAAGGCACAATATTTATTATTCTTTCCATTTTATGAATTACTATTTAAACCCTTGAGGAAGAACTTTCTTTGAGTGCAGTCAAGCTTAGAAATTCTTTAGGCAGTGTACTTAAAATTGTACCTTAAAAATTCCAAAACATTCCATACAATAATAAAATAAATAAAATTGTATTTTAGATGAATTTCTTTTAATATGCTTTAGAAATAACAGTATTATGTACTGTCTACAATGGAATGATCATTTTCATAATTGTGAATAGACAGAATGTATGTTCTGCTTTTTAACAGACTTCGAAGGGTTATCTTTCTTGTTTCAATACTTTGTATCAAGAAAGGTTGTTGATATACCAGTAAAGTTTTCATTGTTGATTAATTGACTGATGCACAGGAAACATCTATTTCAAGACACATTCTCAACTTGCAAATGATTGACACGTGATATCAGCAATTAAAAGAACCTGATCAAATATCATAGCTTGGGAAACTTGTTCAAATGTAATGGGAATAATTGAGTTAGACACATTTCAACATTATTATTTGAAGGAAAATAAACACACTATAGGGGAATATTTTGGAAGTATCTCAGAACATGTCCAGAAGCAAAACAATACAAGTTATTTTCCAAGCACTCCTGGTTTCTTTTCATTTTAATACCCATATTTATATTATTAAACATGCACACAACCAAGGCATCAGATTAAAAAATACAAGCAAAAGCTGTCCTTGTATGTGTACAGTAGTATAGATCAAGACAATGTTTTGAACTACTATGTAGGTAGCACGGTTGGTTGGTTGACATTGATTTATATGGCTGCCCATCTCACAACACTAACTGTTAGCAACATTCATGAAGTTAAAACACACACACATGCAATAAAAAATAATAGTGCAAGCAATTATAGACAGATATATTTCACCTTGGGTAAGTTAAGGCAGGGGTTGCCAACCTTTTGGACCTCAGGGACCACTAACTGGTTCTATGGGCGTGGCCTAATTTGTGGGTGTGGCTTAGTGGTCATGTGACTGGCTGGGCATGGTTTGTATGTAGATATTATAAATATTTATATAAATATTGAATTTTTTATAAAAAAGGAGCAACTTTTACCCAAAAGCAGACAAAACAGGCAGGCAGATTGTATTGCTCACAGAATCACAGATTCATTCAGAAATCTATCTATCTGCCATTGACTAGCTCAGTCTGTCACATAAAATTTGCTTTCAAGCAAATTCATAAAATTTGCTAGCAAACAAACTCACAAAATTAACTCAAAACACACCATGTATGTAAATATTGATTTTTTAAATAAAAAAGAGCAACTTTTATCCAAAATCAGGCAAAGCAGGCAGATTGAGTTGCTCACAGAATCATTCAGTGATCATCTATCTGCCATCGGCTAACTCAGTTTCTCAAATTTGCTTGCCATGAGTCTGCACTGAATTTGTTTGCAAGCAAACCTTCAGTCCTAAGGGAGGTTCGTCTGTGCTTAGTTAGAAAGCAAGAAATCCAACCATTTCCTGCTTCCTAGCTAATCTAAATCTCCTGGCACAGCAAAACAGATGATGGTCGGAAAAAGGAAAAATAGCAACTTAGCAGACAAGTTTGCCAAGTAAGGAGTGAGTGGGTGGGAAGGGTTCCTGCAGGCCATGTGGGCTGAGCAGCCTTGTGTTTCTGCGCAGCCTGGATTAATTGCTTTGGGGGGGGGGTGCTCTGGGAGTGAGATTTCTCTGTGGCCCACCAAAATTTTCTCACGGCCCACCAGTGGGCTGTGGCCCACCAGTTGGTGACCGCTGAGTTAAGGGATCCTTTGGATGCCCTTTCATGGTGCTTAGTGGGTCTATGATGGAGGACAAGAGGCTTCAATTGAACCTTGGTAAGATGGAATGGCTATGGATTGAAGGCACCTCAATTTGCATCCAATTCAAAGTGGTGGTTAGGAACTTTAAAGCCCTTCATGCCATGGACCTAGGTTATATGAGGAACTGTCTCATCCTAATTATATTGTTCCATTCCAACTGGTCAGGCAGGGTATTTTAGGGATTCTACTGGTTAAAAGAATTCCAATTGGCAAGATCCAGGAAGACATTTTTTTCTGCTGTTGTCCCCAGCCTTTAATCCCAGAGCAGTCTCCCATTCTTCTGACCTTCAGAAACATATCAATTTTTCAGAAAATTTTTTTGGTCTTTTAACTGTTCTTAATCTTGTATTGTTCTCTGCATTTTAATTTGGCTGTGCACCGCCCTGAGTCCTGTCAGGGAAATAGGGTGGTATATAAGTACAATAAATAAATAAATAAATAAATAAATAAATAAATAAATAAATAAATAAATAAAAAGTTATATGCAACCTTGGTAATAATTGGTATTGAGACGCTCTCCATCTTTTTAACTCTTCAACTTTCAATATTTTAACCCCAACCTTTTAAATTCTATTCTTAACTTTGTTCTTATTTATGGTTTTAATACTGTAATATCATTTTTATTGTAAATCACCCAGAGTTACTTAGGTGAGATAGGGAATGAATAAATGAATGAATGAATGAATGAATGAATGAATGAATGAATGAATGAAATCTTCTTTTGCAGCCCTGGAGTTTATCCAGAATGGATGAAAAATTGAGGATATTCATTTTAGTGTTTGGAGGTTTAAGCAGGAAGCTTAGAGTTTTAATCTTTGTTGATATTTAAGGCACTCATTTCATTCTTTAAAACTCCAAAACAGATCCTGGCTTCATCGACTTCTGAAGTGTAGTATTTAGCTAGCACAGAGAACAGTTTTGCTACCTGGGGTTTGCACAGTTGTATTCTCAACTAATGTATAAGGCTCAAACCTGAAGAAACTTGCTTCAAGTCCTCATATTAAATATGCAAAGAACGAATAAAGATCTGCTCTGATCACATCATCTTTTTTCATGTTCTCTACCATATTTAATTCAATGCATTAAATCTTAGCACCGTCACATATCTAGTCAACTCCTATAGCTTGCATAACAAATTGGGGCAAAATATAACCTGTCTATCTGGCATACAACAATCTAACAAAACATGCAATTTTTCTTTGAACTTTTACATACACATATACATATATATGCATATGTATATATATATCCTTGATATTTTTTCCTGTCCTTTTCATTTAGGAAATATCTCAAAGAAAGAAATAGCAAATCAATTCCCTTTCTAGCATTAATTGTTAGTCACTTATTAAACAAATTGATAATTGCCTCTTAAAATTAGTATACACAATTACTAACTGCACTGTTACCAACAGAATTGCATAGCTGAGAACAGTTCAGCTGCAAGAAAATTGGTTTTTAATCATTTTCAAACACAAAACAACACTGTTGTGTATGAAAGAAAGCAACCTAATACACAGCTAATATAATTCTTCTTCAACTTCTTAGCAAACATTAACCAAAAATGCAAAAAAATCATCAATATCCACTTTGCACACATATCCTGAGAATCCCCCATCTAAAGAACATTTTTACTGTTATCAAGAGGAATCTGCCCATGCAGGGCTGTTGTGCTTTGCCTCGCTTGGTAATCCTGACCCGAACAGAAAGATGCCACTACTTTAAGAATCCCCTCATGAAGGGAATGTTCATAAGACAACTTGGAAAACTAGCAGGGAACTGCTGTGTTTACACAAGATCTGAAGCATTTCTTCCAAATGGAGCACTGTTTCTATGTAACATCATTCAGAATTTTGATTTAAAAAAAAAAAAAAGCTGTTGCCATTTTGAACATTCCACAAACACAAAATTACACTTCAAACAGAACTTTTAAAATTGGAGTATATGTCACTCAGGCACTCCTCCTTCATCTTCAATGGCTTCAATCTCTTCTTTGTTATGAAAGACTAATGGCTATTGGATAATCACATAACCCAACCATCTACAATATTGTACAAGGTAGATAGGGATACTTTAATGAGAAAAGACTCCAGTCATCAGCTAGGACCGTGACAAAGTATTATTTAGCTATTCTATATAAATATGCACATATATGGCTGTTGTGCGAAATTAAGTTTAAACATACACACTTTGGTGACTGTAAAGAAGCCATATCAAGCCCATAACCCCTTGATAAATGGCCTCAAGAACTCATTTACACTCAACTGCTACTGCTTCCTTCCAAAATCTTGTACACTTTACTGATTCTAAAAGAGGAACTTCTGGACGCTGGTATATATTCAATTCGTGGAAACAACCAGTAGGAAAAAGAATGATAACATTATTACCTTGAGAGTGATTAACAGGTATATTTAAATTAATTTACATTTAAAAAAATAATAACTTGTCTTATGTTCCTAGGGGAATGGATGTGAAATTCTAGAGCTACTAGCAGCCTCTAGCACTAGCAATAATAGTCACCCTGGTAATTGTCCAGCTGATGTCCTCAACAGTTTTAACAATAACTGTTATCGGGAGGAGGAAATCATAGCAACCTGCCTGATAAACATGTTTCCTTGCCCTCACACCCTGGTGAGCACCGTGACAGTCTACTTTTATCATCCAGGGTGTGCTCAGAATGAGCTTAGAACAGCAATTGCCAGGAATAGGCAGGCGATAAACTGCATTGATTTAACACATCTTGTTTTCAATCATGCTCGGATTTTCTGAGCACGCATTTTTCCTGTACTTCAGCTTGTAGCTTTTATCTGACGAGCTGATCCCTTTTCACTGGAAAATGAAAAGGTCGCACAATAAGACACGGTTTACTGGAACTCCAACACGCATCGGAGAAAGTATTTTAGATAAATACTGGCAGACCTACTGAAGCTGAATTTCAACACCACAATTGCTTAACAACAATACTTATTACTCTCCCAGAACAAGCCTACAAGCATCTTATACCTGACAGCAGGGGAGGGCACCAAGTTAAGAGGCAGCAACTGAAAAAAAACCCTTATCTAAGTGTCTTTAAAGATGAAATGCTCCTTTGATAAACTTTTATAAATGCCCATATATCCAGGAAAAGCTAACTCTTTTTTTTTTCAACTATATTCACAAGCCCATGTACCTTTGGGCGTATATACTAGGAGAATGAAAGGGGAAAGATATTTTTTATTTCACAGAAATTGAACTGAGGTAATGATCAGCTACGAATGCTTAGGCAAAAAGTATTCTCTAAGGCAGAAATGGAAGCATGCCTTTTGGTAATTAACACTGCTGATTTATTTAGAATCAGACAGCAAGTCATGATTCAGTTTTATAGAACATTTCCTTACCAGGTCATGATATCTAACATCTGGTTAGCATCATCTATCTTGATTAGCTGAAACATTCCCATCTACAGGATATCAAGCAAAGCTCTTCCTTATCTGAGAAGAAGGGCCAAAGAATTTCTCCAATCATTTGCAAGCCAAGCTGCTCTCGTAAGCTAGCCTCAGAATTTTTCAAGAGAGACATATAGAAAAAGCAAGGCAATTCCCACAAGGACAGAAACCATGCCTTGTACTGATAGGATCAGAGAGACAGCAAAACAGGAACAAAATGGGAAAAGGTCAAGGATACATCTGCCTGGTTTTCTATATTCTGTGGTATTATTTAGACCTTCAAGGTCTAGACTCAATGATGCAGCTGCATCATTCAGAATGCAAATCAGTCTCTGATAATTTGCTTATTCAGTGATTCAATCTAACTGGATTAACCAATGGTAACCAATGAAGATTTGTTCACAAATGTCCTTGACACCATGTAATGTACTGTCCTAATATCATCAAAATCAAAATAATAAATACAACAGACCTAAATATTTCAAAATAAAAAGAAAGAAGAGTTCATTGCTACATCTTATTAAGCATAACAAAATCCTGTATTCAAAAACAGCAATCAGCTACTGTAGGTCAATAGAATTCCCATCTCTCATTTAACAGATGTAATCTAGGATAGAAAATATATTTTCAACTCTCTGGGAATCTTCTTATATGAAAGGACGGAAGTTTATTCATTCACTCATTCATCTTTGTGTCCTTGGCCAATATGCGATGGCCCAATGCATTACCCAATCTACTATCTTTGCATAAACATTATATACAACTTAACAAATAATATTGGTTACCTTTCTTGTGCTCTCTTCAAATAAGAGCTAAGACTGGATTGCAAGAGCAAAACTTTAATATATCAACATACCAGTGGTTTTAAACTACAACAAATAGGCTAAAATTGGGAAGTGCTTTGATCTTCCCATATTTTTCTATTCCATACAATCAATATTTCCATGGTCACTCTCCACTTTTTGAAAAAATGGTTTAGCAGATTGGAGATTAATGTGTGACTAAGTGGCAATGTGTTTAATCCGAAGAATAGTAATTTATTAAATTAACCTGTGTCCTTGGTTAATAGATTGATCTGGGTTACAACATTAAATAAAATACAAAGCAGCAATTCATTCTAAAAATATACACATATACTGAAGCAAAATTTTATCAGTAGAACAATAGATGCCTATTGTTTTACTTATATGAAAAGAAATACACAACATATTTTGCTTTTAAATTTCTTAGACCACTTCAGATGAGAAGTGGTTTGAGGACCACAATAAAATTGACTTCTAGTTTTAGCAATTATCCCTAACTATAAAAAGTTCATGCTTTAATTGATGTTACTATCAGAAATAGTTTGCTAAAAGCAGAAAACTGGAACAATAGTCTTATTTAAGATTCTAAGGTCCGATCCAATAAACAGAATGTAGGGAATCAGATTAACTTTCTGTGAGAAAAAAATGAAACAAGTTTTTTTTCCCACTTTAAGAAGGCAAAGTCCCTGCATTATATTATAAATCAAATAATATTCTTGAGTGCTGAAGATTTAACATCTTGGCTTCTATGGTACTATATGTCTGCAAAAATAGTAACATCACTTGGGCTTATACACCACCCACAGTGCTTTAAGCACTTTCTGGGTGCTTTGCAATGTAAGTATTATTTGTATATTGCCCTCAGCAATTTTTTTATCGATCTCAGGAGGATGGAAGGCGGAGTCAATAGTGACCCCTGACAGAACTGAATTCCAGGTTATGGGCAGAGTTTGCCTGCAATACTGCACTTTAACCACTGTGCCACCAGGGCTTATTCTTGTTGATAGTTCCTGTACAATTAATATTCAGCACAGGAAGTTATTCAATCTAACTATATAGAATGATTAATTTTTTTATAGCTTTCAGTAGGTTGGGTTTGGTAATCAGCATTTTAAGAACAGATATATTTGTACTAAAAAAGTGACTTGTGGAAAATCTCTACGAGATATTTTATATTCATTCATACATACAGGCTTCAGAGAGCAGATTTAAACTTAAAATATGATCTATGAGTACATTAACTGAGCTGTTCAGATCCAAACATAGAGCAACTTAAAATCAATAACTAGACTTAACTTGGGCTCAAGTCAATGAGAGCTATGTCATTGCATAAAGCATGAATTTAGGGAGCTTCATAATTCTGCTAGCAGCTAAACAGTAGCCTATTTCACTGGCTAATTTTAATGCATTCTAGACTCTGAACCAGAGAAATGGCTTACACAAGATATCCATCATTTATACAAGATATCCATCATCCTATGGCCACAGAATGAAAAATGACTTATGTATCAAAGGATCAGATAGACAGAACATCTGTGTTAATTCGCATCATCTCAAAAGTGTGAAAAGTGAGAGAAAATCTATGATTTGTAGATTCGTAAATTATAAAACATTCAAAGGTTGAAGGATAACTGCATTCCACCTCACTCTTATCAAATGTGAATGAACAATCTCTCCATATTTCATTTGATACTATGCAATATACTACACTACATTGCTATGTTGCCATATACTACTATATAGCAAAGTTGTACTGTGCAATAGTGTAGTTTTACACGGTTACACTTAGTTTCTACAAAACTAACAAAACTCATTGAATGAAAGGAAAAACTGCTAAAATACATAGTTCCAGCAAGCCCTTCATTTTGGCTCAGTGAGCAAATGGACATCAGAAATATACAGATAGTCCTTGACTTACCACAGTTTGTTTAGTGACTCTTCAAAGTTACAATGACATTGAAAAAAGTAATTTATGACCATTTTGGGCACTTATGACTGTTGAAGCATCCCTACAGACATCAAAATTCAGATGCTTGGCATCTTGACCCATATATATATATATATGATGGCTGCAGTGGCCATCATGTAATCATTTGACCTTTTGACAAACAAAGTCAATGGGAAGCCAGATTCACTTAACAACCATGTTACTAACTTAACAAGTGCAGTGATTCACTTAACAACTGTGGTAAGAAAGGTCGTAAAATGGGGCAAAATTCACTTAATAAATGTCTAACTTAGCAACATAAATTTTTAGCTTAATTGTGGTTGTAAGTCGAGGACTACATGTACTGTAGTGCATACATTTTGTGGTATCCAGATTTCATTTCTAGATGTGGCTGCTATAAACTCTGAATAGTAGAGAACTAGCAGTAGTAACACAAATGAATTCTAGGAGAGAAAGGAAAAGAAGACAACTTTTTCAGGAAACTAATAAAAACCATCACAAATGAACATCTGCCATAAAGGGTGATTTTGAGTAACAAAGGCTCTATAATGCTTTGTTACAGAAATTTCCAGAAGAGGCTGTTTTATCAATGTTTTTTTTTTCTGAAGAAGAAGAGAAACTGAGGTTGTGTTATTCTTTCCATCTTCATCTATGCTTATTTCTAAAGTGGCAGCTATTACCAACTCTTTCCAAAGAATGAAGTCAATTACAATAATGTCAACCCTCATAAAAACTTTGGAAGACAAGGTAAGAGTTGTCATAGAGAAGGGACAATACATATCTTAGATAAGGAAGAAATTATAGGCATAAAAATGATTGTTAATTATGCAAATAGTAATACGACTTTAAAAATCCCATGAGCTGGAATGCTGACAAACATGAGAATTTATCAGAAAATGATTGTAACATTCAATATACATGCTTACAGAAACATTGGTACCATTGTTTCTTCTGTTAATCTCTAGAGAAAATACCCAATTTGTAGTAGAGTTTTCCTGTCGCTTATATGGCAAATAAAATGTAATTTGATTAAATATAAATGAAACCAACTTATCTAAAACAATTTATGGTAAGAAATGTCTGTCACTTGACTCCAATTTTAATTCAAAAACAGAATCAAAGGATAGATTTGCCATCTAAGAAAGAATGGCATTTCTTTGTAAAAACAAGAAATAATATTCCTGAGGCAAGAATAATTTAAAGCCCTGTTTTGCCATTATTTTCAACTATATCCCACAATACTTTACAGCTAAAAATAAGATGGCACTCTTTTAAAAAAAAAGTATATCAAGCTCTCAATATTAAAATTAGCATGATGTTATCAACATGTTTTGCATTTCCCCCCCTTTTTTTAGCCATTGTGATTTGAAGTGGATGTTTATAGAACTGAACCAATGAAACAAACATTGGAGCTTCCCTGTTTTGAATGTGTCATCAGCTAAGCTGTCAAACCTCTCAGCCTCTCAGATGTGATGGTTGGTCTACAGGTGCTACCCCAGCACAAGGCAACACAGTACTGCAGTATGCAATGCAATACAGTACCTATGTGCTGAACCGTGTCCTTGTCATCGTGGTTCCTACTCACTTGCAATGGTACCCTTATTCACTCACAAACTTACAACACATCATTAGCTTCAGATTAAAGAGGTAACTTTCAGAGTTTGAGAAGCTTGCCTATAATTGTACTGATGCAATAGGAAGAATAAAGAATAAAGAACTCTATGCTTAGCTAAAAAAAAAAGTCAGCATATATTTATGGGATATGGAATCCGGTGTTGTTAGACACACCTTATTTTAGGATTGGCTCAGAAAGACTTTGATAATTTTTTACACTACGCCAGCAGTAAAATACAACAGAGGTAACAAAGAAGTCATGCTTTGGCATATATTCTTCATTTCAGTAAGAACAGAACAAAAAATAAATTTAAGAGACAAATAGCAATATGACTAGGCACCTGAGAAAAATAATACCTAGGAGAGAGGATTCAAAGGAGATTATAGGACAACCACATTGATATGATAACAGTATGAATTCTTATGTCACCTTTCTAATTGGTCAGGTTTAACAAGGAAGATAAACTAAAGACTAAAGAGAAGCATCTGTGTAGTCACAATGATAGCAGTTAACAGCAGACACTATTGATGGAAAGCCATACCATTCTGCGATAAAACTTGGAATCTATATTTTTTTCTCTCTCTCTCTTTCCCTCCCTCCCTCTCTCCCTCCCTCCCTCTCTCCCTCTGTCTCTGTCTCTCTCTCCTCTAGCTTTGCAAGATCCTTGTAATGAGGCATTGCTATCTCCAGAATAATGAGCTAAGGAATGCAGTTCCAATTTCAGGTGTGATTTCACACACTAAAGAATCAGATCAATACGACCAGTAGCAAGCCATTCAATATCTCCTGAATTATTGCTTCATTTTTCTTCTTATTATAGATGAGTTGTGTTATCATTTTCCTCAAATCAATATTTTACAACCTTTTTTATCCGTTTCTCCATAAATTTTGTGATTACTTTAAACTGGGAAATTCCGGTACACTAAATAAGATGCAGTATCTGAAAAGTAGTGAGTGTACTAGCATTCCCCCTCCCTTTTTTCTTCCCTATTTAACAACACAAACACTATGCCAGGGTGAAAGGGGAAGGTTTATAAGACTATGATTGGTAAGATTTTCATTTAACTTGAAAGCTTATTGGCTTTTGCACATGGAAGTAACTTTTGTACATTTTTTAAAAGAAAGGATGTTTTTAAAAATATTGTGCTTAAAACAGAGAACTCGGACTACACAACATGCCTCTGAAATATAATGACAAGCAAACTTTACCTTGGAATCACCACCACACATGATTTTACTTAAAGGGCCAACATAATTCACTGAAATAGTTTCTTATTAAGAAGATAATTCAGTGCACCTTGGAATGATTTAATTAGCTTCCAGCGCTGTCTCCTGCTAAGTGTTTAAAGTGTCTGCAAATCAAATAATGTTAACTCATCTGCTGCAAAACTCTTAGAACGCCTTCTTAGATGTTAATGGAAGCTACTCATTGGAGAGAGAGCAACATAAGTTAATTACTGAGTGATTTGGGTGTTGTACTAAAACCCATACCAAGGGTGTGGAGGTTATCTGTTCCTAGCCCTTTCATGAGTTGGTGAATGTAATAATCTTCTAAAGTCTATAATCCATATACTACTAATTTTTCTTGCCATTACCTTTACCTAGGTAAAACATTGTTTCATAGGGCAACAATGTAGGTAGCTAAAATTGGCTAAGTTACAAAATGCATCCAAAATCATCAGGACCCATGATGCCTGAGGAATGAAAATTGGGGAAGTTGTGGATGCTTCAGGCTGTTGCTATGGTTGGGCTGCTGCCGGGGCAATTTGCAACCTCTGCCTAATGAATGCTTCAGTTTATATAACAATGATGAACCTGTTGCATATACATTCAGGAAGAACATCAAACAACGCAACTGCCTTTTCAAATGGCATCCTTTGGTGCCAAAGAAGACCTTCCAACAAAGAATGATGGAGAACGACTGTGGTTAATGACTCATGGTGGCACAGTGGTTAGAATGCGGTATTGCAGGCTAATTTTGCTGACTGCCAGGAGTTCTATCTTCACTGGCTCAAGGTTGGTTCAGCCAGCCATCCTACCAGGATCAGTACAATGAAGACCCAGATTGTTGGGAGCAATATAGAGCTGACTCTATAAACAGCTTAGAGAGGGCTGAAAAGCATTGTGAAGCAGTTTATAAGTCTAAGTTGTTATTGTTATTGCTATTATTCAAGGACAAATCCATCATGTCATTTAACACCAAACCCCAAATAGCAAGCCAAATTTATTCAAATGTACTTCATGGAGCCTCAAGACAGCATACAATTGGGAACAGGTATACAATGATGGAATTCAACATGAGATTGTTTAAATTACTGATGAAACTTCTAGATAATGAAACCCATACACTCCATTCCTTTGACTTGTAAAAAAGAAACACATTCAAGACATGTCAGAAATATCCATTGCCAGTGATACTGACTGGAGATCAATATCAAACATGAAAGTAGATTTAATGCACACATTTTCATCATGATTATACTAAACAATACTGAAACTGAACCAACATTATGGCACATTATATTGAAATAATGAGATGGTTTGCAAATAATTTCAGAATCCCATCGCTCCCATGACAGCTTTCAATACATACTTTTCTTTCCTCTTGGAGATGATGGCTGGCATCATCAGTTTCAAGTGATGAACAAGAACTAACAGTAATGCATTACAATGCATATTGAATAATGAACCATAATAATGAGTTTAATAACCTTATAAGAGGTTCCAATAATATATTGTTGATATGATTGCTAATATTGAATGCAAGAGGCCGAGTTGCACCTAATGAATCAATCTTGATATCAACAACATACAGAACTCTGACTGATGTACAGAATGATGGTTATGATTTTAAAAACATTGGAAAGTGCATCTTCCTTTCTTCAATATTTATTGGTGGAGCAATATATGATGGAATTATGTTAAGGTTCCATGGTGTACTGTATACATGGAAGTATGACCATGTTTGTCTTTTCATTATGAAAAAACATAAACATGCAATCCATGAGAAATGGATTTGAAATCAACCCATGACAATTATGGAACCAGTTCAAGAATGCAGTGACCGAAGCTTTCTTACAAATCAACAGAATCAAGAGAAAAATTTGAAAAAAAAAACATTTGAAGAATATATCGTGCCAAACCAACAAATGGTAAATTAATAAAAATAGCGGCAATCAGGAATTATTGCATGAAATGCAATACAATAGAAACAAATATCAGGAATTTATATTACACAATGAGACCCTATTGAATAATGAGCAAAGAGCAGTATCTGATTATGTGCAAGTGGTTGAAAAGGAACATTTCTTCAGTAATTTTCATTGATGCACCATGAAGTATAGGAAAGACATTTGTTACCAACTTGATTCTTGCTAAAGTTAAGAAATGGACTTGTTGCTATTGCTGTAACATCATCTGGTATTGCAACAACATTGATGCTTGGTGTTAGGATAGCACATTCACAATTCAAGATACCCCTCGCAGTAAATGAAAATATTGTTTGTAACATTGGAAAAAGCTCCAGAACTGCAAATTTGCTTTGACATGTGAGATTATTGTCTGGGATAAGAGCTCCAATGATTAGGAAGGAGAGCTTTGAGGCCATAGATAGACTCTTTCAATATATGTGGCAAGAATGAGGCCTTTGGGGGAATTTTAACCATTTGCTGTCATGATTTCCATTATATTTTACAATTGTGAGAAGAGGAAATGATGCTGATGTGGAGAATTTATACATCAAAAAAATCATACGGAGAACCTTTGCCAAGATTCAGTTGAAGAGAAATTATGATTGAGGGAGAGAGAAGGAAGATATTCTGTGTTCTTGTAGGATGATGGATTCAATATTCAGAAAATTCAAAACGAAGAAACAGAATTACTTGAAGGTATGGTTCTGCCAGCAAGAATTATGGAAGAATGTATAGATTTCATCTATCCAACATTTAACAATGCTGCAGAACTGTTCTCAAAGAACTCTTGGTACCCCTTAATTAGATAATGAGAAAAATCAATGCCACATGCATCAGACTCTTTCCTGCAATGATGAAAGACTATAGTTCCTTCAGTGCTGTTAAGGGCGGAGTTAATGCTATTCATAATCAACATAATTCCTTGATTCAATTGAACTCTCTGGATTACCACCACATAAACTTGAATTGAAAACAGAATTTCCCATCATTTTAAGGAGGATCTTCCAAGGGTTTGCAATGGAACACGGATGATCATGGAAAAACTCTACAACAATTTCATGATAGCAAAGATAAACCACTGGTGCATTCAAAAATGTCATTGTCACGATTCCAAGAATTCTGCTCAATTTATCAGAAGGTGAAATTATCCGTCTTCAGCAGACATAGTTCCTAATGCAGTCATGCTTTGCTCTCACTGTACACAGAAAACAAGGACAAACTGGGGAGAATGTGCTGATTTATCTGGAGAAACCAGTACACCAGCATAATTAGCTGTATGTCACTTTAAGTCAAAGAAAAGGAAATAAAAATGTTAAGAGTATTCTTAAAGAATGTCAGACCAACCACAAATGTTGCCATCAGAAGTGTCTTTTGTTAAACAAAAATATATTTATTTAGCTAGTCATCTTTCTTCTTTAATAAAATGATGTTTTCTGTTTAATTTTAAAACCAAAATAAGATAATAACCAATGTCTTGAATTGGTCCTGAAAGGGTACTGCAAACTAATACAGCTTGCACAACAGAAATGCAATGTGGGTTAATTTAAGGGTGTCCAATACAGTGTGTAATGCTGCATTCTGGACCAGTTATAGTTTTCAGGTGGTTTTCAAGGCTCTGAAACCAGTTAACTGCCTTGGCTAGCTTCAACGTACCAAAATGCTCAGGGTTTAAGAAAGCAGATAAATGGTAGATAGTACCATTTAAAAGTATTTTGATTTTATTCTCAGGCCTCAGCCCTAAATGACAAGGTGATAACTGTACATGTTAGTATACACTGTACCAAAAGCGATATTCAAATTGTCCCAAAGATCAGTAATTTTATCCTGAAAGTGCCTTGTTTGTCACCCTATCCATCTTTCTGACTTCCTTAATTTTATTTACAGCCTGTTGTTTCTTAGGAACTCAACTTACATGGGAATTTTTATCCTTGTAACAACAACCTTGTTAGGTAGACTGAGCTGAGAAAGAATGACAGGCTAAAGTCACCCCATGAGATGCCATGGCTGAAGACAGACTTGTATTTGAGTCTCCCTATTCCTAGTCACACACTCCATCTACTATGATGTCCTACCTGCTTATCACAGCAGTTCCTTGGTGGAATACAACATAGGGTTTTCCAATCTAGAGGACAATAACTCTTCGATCATCTAAAGATCTCTGTCAACTCATAAAGCATTCATATGCCTGTTTTAGAGTTGTCGTAAACAAGGGGGATGCTTGAGGATCTGGCAGATATCTTAAAAGAGCTGCTGGCAAGCTCAACAACAGATAGACCAATAGTTTTTCCCATTTACACAGAGGATGGATATTTTTTAGAAACCTGTTTTTAAATCTTTGCTTCTCCTTGCTCTATAACAGGGGTGTCAAACTCGATTTCATTGAGGGCAGCACCAGGATTGTGTTTGACCTAGAGGGAGCTGTGGTAGATGTGGCCAGAGTAGGCATGGCCTGCTTAATATCACTTATGTCAGGGACACCTGTGGCAGTCCAAGTGCTCTGCCAGCAAAAACAGGCTCCCGGGCTCCGTTTCTGGCTGTAAAGGCCTCTTGCAACCCTCTGCCAGAGAAAACGGACTTTCATTTTTGCTGGCAGACCGTTGCAGGAGGCTGTCACAGCCGGAAATGGGGCTTGGGAGCCTATTTTCACTGGCAGGGGCACCACAGGCCGGTCTGTCACTATTTCCAGGGTGGCCCCGTGGGCCAGATCTAAGCACCTTGCTGGCTGGATCCAGCCCATGGGCCTTGAGTTTGATATCCCTGCTCTATAACTTTTTCATGTATACTCATATCTATTTTTCTTATATATTGCCCACATTATACATGCAAGACCATTTATAGAAGAGGCCAGAGCAGGATTTAAAAAGCTTCATTTATAGTTGTGTGCCACAAGATGATCTTTAGAAACAGCTCATTCTATTTGTTAAGCATCAAAACTATTGTTTTTTTTCTTATGCCACTGAACCAGTGTTTTGCAATTAGTTGGTGAACTGAAACCATCCATCCATCTTCAAGCAAATGTTAATTGCAATAATATAAAGAGGGCAAATGGCCTGAATATATCAGCCATGGGATTTTATCATTGTAAGATAAAAAGTAATTGCTAGCATCATCTTGGCAATTAAAAATAAAAAAAAGAACAAGTATCAAAAACATGATTTCCATTCATTCATTTTTCATTCATTCATCTTATAGTCTGCTTTTCTGTTCAGTTGTACATACAAAGGTGCTAATTCTTTTTTTAGAATACAAAAAGTTCAAAACATAGAATAGCTGCCTAGTTATATTCTTGGAATATAACATTTCTATCATGACCTAGCATTGTTCCCAAGGATATTCTGCTTCTCTAGGACTTAAAGCAGCCATGCCATCACTGGAAATAAAAGCAAAGGGAAAAAAAAACTCTTTCCAACCAATCCGTTTTTCAAATATTAATGCAAGTTTGAAATATTTTCCTATCTTTCTTCCCCCTTCTAAATTAATTCAGAGAACATTTCTCTCCCCCCCACCCCATGGTAACAAAAGGTCTTGTAAAAGTTAAGATGTATTCAATCTACGAATATTGTCAAGCTATTGTAGGCCTACTTTTTTATTATTTCTCTGTGGTATTTTTACAGGCATATTTATAGCTACTATCCAAATTCATACATGCTTATTGAGAGATCCTCTTTTCTTCATGAGGCATAATACACAAAAATATATTTGGTTACAAAGTACAAAATAGATCTGAAGTTATAAGACTGGTTTATTAATATTCCTTCAATATTAATAAAATCCAAATATTAACTGATTTTATAATATAGACCAAAATTTAAACCTATATCTATACATTTTGAATAAAGAAATGTTCAAACTATCATTTCTTTATGTTTTGCAAGGAAGACCTGAGTGGGAGGGATTCATAAAGACTTTTTAATTAAACCCAGATTTTCAGAAAGTCAGAATAAGGGTTTCCTGCTGGTAACTACTAGTACCAGGTGCAAAAGAACAAGCAGGGTAAAGTGGCAGCTCTCAGGGCCAGGAGGTTAACCACAATTTATATTCTAAATAAGAAAGTGCCACGTTATGTTGGCTGAGCAGAACGTGTGGAGAGTTGGTTGGACAACATGACATTTTCACCTTGTTAAAAGAGAAAACTACAGTAGTCCCTTTTCAGGAAAAGCCAATTTAATTTTTGAGTGCTTAATCAGTCGTCACATTAATTGAGTATATGTATCACAAGCAACTACACATTGAAACACTATATTAAAATAAAGGTTGATTTTTCTGAACATTGTATAAAGCATTGTAATAATCTATTATAATCAATAGTGAGAATCTTGTGATGGATACGTAATTTGAAAGCTCATCAAACTTTTTCATAATTGCAGTCCAGGGTGTTTTTTTAATGAAAATACAGGGAAAAAATGGGCTTTAATTAGCAGTTAATATTGCATTGCAGGTGCAGCTAGAGCATTACTCTAGGACATAAAAAAAAAAAAAACCTGGGAATTATGTAATTTAGAAAAGGTCACAATTTCTTAATCTGAAAAGCAAAACATAAACATTCCCTGAATTAAATACTACTTAGGGAGTTTCATATCCCCAAATCTGTAATCTATATTTCCACAATCAAATTTATTTATTTATTTATCACATTTATACGCCAAATTTTCAACAATTCTGAATGGTATTATGTTTATTCTCTTCTTCAATGAATGAGCCCTTATTCGTGTAAGATGGCTATATATAGAGTATAGCCCTTAAAGAAGGCAAAGAAATAAAGGGAAACATATGCAAAATAAATGTCAGTAACTGCACGTGTATATATTGTGAAAGCTGCAATGAAAAGAAATTTTACTATCTATTAAAATTGGATAACAATTACAACCATCATATATTTGCTGGAAACTTGAGGAATAAAAATTCCAAACAGCAAAAAAAAAATCTACTTTGCAACCTTTTTCATAATCTCTTAATCCTTTACTCTTAATGTTGGTGGTTTCAGGTGCTCTTTCTGGCAGTTCCTGGTAGCTACCTCTCCCTGGCATTTGCTGAGTCTCATATTTCTTGTTGGGAGAGGCAGCTGATGAAGAAATTACACCTGCTAGGTTTTACAGGGGATGCCCTGGGAGATTATGGCCTTAAGGACGCCCAATTTAGGGTAGTCCAATGACTTGTGGACATTGACTTGCAATATCTACGAGCCAGAGCTAACAAAATTTGCTCCCCTCTGATCTTCAGCCAATTTAATAATTACGGACTGAGAATGGCTGCCTATTTTTACACTCTAACCATTCCCAAGTTTAGAAGAGCTTTCTCCCTAGCCCGCTTTAATGTCTTGCCCTCAGCACTACTGGATGGGCGATTTAAGGGGCTCCCGATTAATGAGTGGCTATGCACCTGTGACAGAGCTGAGGTTGAAACTGTGGAGCATGTCCTTTTATATTGTCCTATGTATAACGCAGGCAGATCTAAGTTACTGTCTCTCCTTGGAACAGACCCTTCTAGACCCAATGTTAGCAATTTGTTCTTATATTGTCTAGGGGATGGCTCCTCATACATTACTTCTCAGGTTTTCAATTTTTTTTTAACAGCTATAACCATCAGAGGAGAATGCTGTAATTCCCCCTAGTCAAGTTTTGGTGACCAATTCTTCATGATTAATTTTCCCATGTTCTTCTTTTGTTGTACTTGTGTTTTGGTCTGTGACCGCAAATAAAGTAATAATAAATAATAATACTCTTAATGTATAGTTAAGAAATTGCATCATATGGTAAAAAGATCATGTGATAAACAGTTTATAACCTATAACAGTTTAGCTGTTTGATTATCTACTTACCAACTTTTCCAACATTATGGTGTTATCAATGGAATAAAGAATTAAGATTTCAATTACTCATTTCACAACTTTATAACTTATTTATGGTAGACCAGAAAAGTCAAGATTTTTAAGGATTGGGTATCTTTAAGAATAACAGAGTTGGAAGAGATTTTAGAAATCTTCTAGTCCAACCTAATGTTCAGGCAGGAAACTCTACACCACTTCAGACAGATGGTTATCCAATTTCTTCTTAAAAACTTCCAGTATTGGAGCATTCACAACTTCTGGAGATAAGTTGTTCCACTAATTAATTATTCTAACTATCAGGAAATTTCCTTAGTTCTAGGTTGCTTCTCTCCTTGATTAGTTTCCATCCATTACTTCTTGTCATGTCTTCTTGTCATGTCAGGCAAGAAGCTATGCAGTGTCAGTGAGACAATTGTGCTCTGCATTTATTTCATATGCAGATTCTAACCCAGCAACCCTCTTTAGAATAACCAGATCCATTTAGGAAAGGGTAGATAGATGCGTTTGTGGTATTTTTATTGGATGATGTACTTGTATGATTCTATGTGACAACATATAGAATTTGTTGATGACCAAGATTGTTTTTGAATTTGCCAAGTCTGATGAAGTAAATAGAGTAGTTTGGACACTACCACCTAGAGCCATGATGGTGAACCTATGGCACATGTGCCAGAGGTGGGACACAGAGTCCTCTCTGTGGGCACACCCACTGTCACCAGCTGCTCTCTTCCAGCTTCCATCGTGCACATGCATGCCAGCCAGCTGGTTTCTTCTGGGTTCTGGCATGTGCGCACTCCAGTTTCGGCACTGGATGCTGAAAAGGTTAACCATCACTGATCTAGAGGCTTGATCTATTATCTTCCTGGCTCATTCATGATTCCAAGCAGGATGTGGCTGGACCTGGGAGACTTTCTTTAGGTGAGGACATGCTCCAACTTGCCTTGAAACAGAGGGTGATGTGCTTTCTTCTAAAGAAGCCATGTCTGGATCCAACCACATCTGAAAACTTCTGCTCTGTTTCCATATTTTCATTTTTAAAGAAGGTTGTGGAGAAAATGGTGGATATAAAGTTTAGCCAAATGGATTATTTGAATCCTTTTCAGTCAGGATGCCAACCCAATCTTGGAACAGAAATGGCATTGATCACTGTAATAGGTGCCTTACATCTGGACTTAGATAAGGGAACGTCTTATTAGACCTTTCAGCCTTATTCATACCATCAACAGTGGCATTCTGTGCTGCTTCTGTTTAGAGTTAGTGGCATCATTATGCCATGGTTCAGAGTTAGTGGCATCAGTAGGATAAGAGCAATTATCAGTGGTTCTGATCCTACTGATGCTAATTAATACTTATACAAAATAAATATCATTACTAGACACTAATATTTCTTCATATAACATCCAGTGTACATGTACTTAGAAGAAAGTCCCATTGAGTGCTTCCAAAGAATTATGTAAGACTTAGCCTAAACATTCAAGTATTAATGGTTTTGTTTCTTCTTATAAATGGAATACACTCCAGAGTCTGTCAGGATTGTGGTATAAATATTGTTAAAGAAATAAATCTGTTTTTCTTGTAGCTAATTGCAAAAGAAATTTAAACACAGTCCTCAATTAAATTAATAATCATTTATAGTGGTTTCCATAAAAATACTTCAACATTTCTAACATTTCTCTCTACTCACAGATCTTGATTCATTAGTTAAAACTATTACAGATCAAACTTCTAAGTTGTTGGCAGTTAAAAGAAGGGGAGGAAGAATCTAAATAATGGTCACTACACATTTACTTTGAGAATTTAAACATTTAGCAATAAAGGAAAAAAGAAAAACAGTTTATAGATAAGTGACCTGAGGGGATATTTTGCTGAACACTGATTAAAAATAATTCCTTCTAAATAAGACCTAGCAACAAAAAGGAGCCATTAATAGAGACATTTTCATCAGACAGAAATGTGTTCTTAAATGTTCTTGTATCCCTCACAGGCTTGCTTGTTTTCTTGTTTTCTTTCTCTCTCTCTCTCTCTCTCCCTCCCTCCCTTCCTCCCTCTCTCTTCCCCCCTCTTCCCCTTTCTTCCTTTTCCCATTCTCCATTGCAGGATAAATAAACATCAAGTGATGTCTCACTGTTTTCAGCCAAAAACAGAGGCCAAACTCCTCTGAGAAAACATTTGGCCTCTGTGGTTTCGTAAAACGTTCCAGAACACTGAATTCACTGACAACACTGTGGAAAAACTCCGATCTACTGGAATGTGATTGTGGAATGTTACAGTATCAGTACTTCCAATTGGTCCATTTCCTGTAGACCCATAATAAGACTCACAGGGTGGAGGGGCTATGTGGGAGTTAAAATAAGTTCTCATGGGAAAAATGAATGGCAAGACATTCTAGCTTTAAAAGAAAGAGCTAATCTGCTAGTCTGATTGTTCTTCAAAATTTACAATGAACCAATAATCCTAATTAAAACCACTTGGCCTAGTTCTGTAAAGCATCATAGCTTTTTCTATGCTTCGGTTATACACACCACAGTCTATTATTTCCCTGTTTCTCCTGATCACTAACAAAGTGCTGACTTTGTCAGGGCAGCTGAGCTAATTTTGTGAGCTCAGTGTGAAACCTTAGCTAAACAAAATTGTAGTAATTTTCCTTAATTTGTAATAGTGATTGGAGTGCAAACTAAATTTTCCTCTTGGGTCAATCCTATAATTTTCAATTAACTAAAACTGATCACCAGGCTCAGTCTAATCCTGCATTTTGTTTAAAGTGCTTGGAGGCATTTCTGGAGGTGTGAAGTGAGTTTATTACATGTATGTAAGAGAAAAAGATAAAAATAGGGAGGGGTGCAGAGCAAAACCCTCTTTTTTTTTAACCATAGTAACCATACAACGTGTATTATCTAGAGCAGGGTGTTAAACTCTTGATATCACTGCAGTGTCACGTGACAGTATTGGGACTTTCCCCCTTTGCTAAACAGGGCAGGGTGGGGCCAGCACGTGACGCATCCGGCCCGTGGGCTGCGAGTTTGACACCCTAATCTAGAGCCCTCTATGCTCACTATATAAAAAAGTTTAATAGCACAGATAAGAACAAATCCTCCACATCCTTCCCACTGTGATAAGTGACTAGATGCAGAAGAAGCAGAACTACTGCTAACCAGGGTTTGAGCTGGGGATATAAATCACTGCCTGTGATAGATGCAATGGGATCCCTTTCACAATGTTGTTTCTTTACTTTAAAGGCATGTGGGATTTATTTTTATTTTTATTTTATTTGATTTGTCAATTGCTTACAAGATAATAGGTATAAGTATAAACATAGTTATGAATACATGGATACATATAAGAAAATAAAAGAAACAATAGTACAGGGACGGTAGGCACGTTGGTGCGCTTATGCACGCCCCCTACAGACCTCTTAGGAAAGGGGTGAGGTCAATAATAGATGGTCTAAGGTTAAAGTTTTTGGGATTTGGGGAATAAGGGGGTTGAATTAAACAAGACTTTAAACTGAAAGTTTAGATTTCAACCCATTTTTCATGTAAAATGCATGTCAGAGAAATGGCCTTCTGAAATAAACCCAGGTCAGATAAAAGAAGATAATGGGTACTTGTTTAATTGACCATGGAATAAAGGAAAATGCATCAAAATTCTTCAGTGCATTGGTATCAGTACAATGCTAGCTACATCCACAGTTGAGGAAGGAAAGACTACAGTACTGCACACTAGAGCAAATAAGCTTTCAAAAGGACTGTGGGAGAGGCATGTCATTATGGGATACAGAAGAAGAACAAATAAAAGTGTCTGCAGCTAAAAGGAAGGAACATTGGTGCTATTGATTCAATTTTTGCTGTATCTAGAAGTCATGGCAATCAAATAAACAAAGTGGATAATAACATACTATGTCCAGCCTATCTGATGGTACATCGGTTACCACCAGGAACTAATAATGACTTATTTTTGGCTAATAACAAAACTAAGAAGGTGACTTCATTCTAACATTTAAAGTTTGATATAGACACAGAAGAAGAAGAATGGCAATCAAGTTGGATGTTGTAAAACAAAATAATGAGAAATCATTCAAAGATTTCATCAAAACTTGTGAATTCTATAGCTTCTATTTAATTTATTATATCCAGTGGTATTGTCAATTTGCAAACATAGACTTATAGAAACAAATGACACATTATTATATTATCTGATAAGAAACTTCACTGAAGCACTTTTGAATAAATCTGAATATTGCACTGTAAATAGGAACTGGCATTGTATGATCAAGTTTTAATTTCACTATCATTCTCAAACACAAATGTGCTGAAAAATTATGGTCATATGTCTGTGATGGTTTCTGGCACATATCTTGAAGCCAGGTTATTGAAACACAATCCTTCCAAAATTCTCCTCATACTTAGCACTGTGTTATCACTCTGTATGTCTGGTGAATGCAGTTGAGATAACTCAGGAAACCTGCCAAACTTTCATTTACTGCACAGTCAAACTGGGTTTTTCAGTGTTAGCAGACTGATACAGTACTCAGAAAAAATGTTTTCATGTAGATATGTACTATATTTGTCCAATTTGGTCAGGCAGGTTGGGCATATTGCACGAATATCAGTTCCCAGGAACTAGGAGACGTGCCTTCTCTGCTGTGTAGAACCTATCCTCTGGAATATTCTCCCTTCACATATTGGGATGACCTCTCCAACCCTGTTGGACTTTTGCCAGTAAGAATGCCAGTAAGGACTGTGATGTTGATGCTATTATACATCTTGGTACAAATGATCTGTCCCAGAAGGATGTACTTTCTGTTCAGAGAGACTTCCAGAGCTTGGGGTATGAACTTAGTAATATGGGCTGTAGGCTTATCTTTTCAGAGGTTCTACCAGTATACAGGGAACAAAAAGAGAAAGGCCAGCATGTAGTGGAGTTTAATGTGTGGCTAAAGGAGTGGTGTAAAGGGAAGACTTTGGTTTTATTAGTCATGATGTCTGCAGCTGGTCCAATGAAAAACTGTACAAAAGAGATAGTTTGCATCTATCAAGGAAAGGGACTGAGTTACTTGGCATTAAATTCATAGATTTCCTGGATAAACATTTAAACTGAACAGTGGGGACAGAGAATTAATGGATACAGAACATTTCTGTCCTCAGCAACCTAAAATTAATAAGGATTTTGCTGTCAACCAAAACCAAGCATTTAATAGTGAGCTCCATACCATGTGCACTAATCAAACAGGTGGCAAGAAAGTAGGGGCAGGGAGACACAACACAGGTTATGTAGACAGCAAACACAGTGTCAGACATAAAGATCTCAAGTGCCTATATACAAATACAAAGTCTGGGGAACAAATAGGGTGAACTCGAACTACGAATACATGAAGGTAAATATGATATAGTTGGAATAACAGAAACTTGGTGGGATGAAACCCATGATTGGAACATACTGGTAGAAGGATACAAACTATTAAAAAAAAACAGACCCCATAAAAGAGGAGGTGGAGTTGAACTGTATGTAAAGGACCACTATATTGCTACAGAAATGCATGAAACCAAAGATGAAAATCTTCTAGAATGCATATGTGTCAAGATAAAAGAAAAAAAGAATGACATGGCCATAGGTGTATATTATAGGCCACCCATTAAGCAGAAAAAATAGGTGTCCTTTTTGCCAACCAACTAGCAAACATATGCAGGAAACACACAACAATAGTAATGGGAGACTTCAATTATCCTGATATCAATTGGAAAATTAATTCTGCACCAAGTGAGAAATCAAATAAGTTCCTAACCAATCTAGCTGACAACTTTGTTGTCCAAAATGTAGAGGGTGAAACTAGAGGGACAGCCATACTGGACTTAATTCTTACAAACAGAAGAAGTGATAGAGGGAGTTGAAATTGCAGGAACCTTGGATGAGAGTGACCATGTCATACTAGAATCCAACATAACACAAACACAAGCAATAGAACATAATGACACCAGAGTCTTGGATTTTAAAAGAGCTGATTTTAATAAACTCAGAGAACTTGGGAAAGATTCCATGGATAAAAATCCTAAAGGGGAAAACAACTCAAGAATCTTGGGAAACTCTGAAAAGTATGAACATAGAAGCCCAGACAAGCACAATACTACTGAGAAAGAAAAGCAAGAAATCCAAAAAGAAAAGCATGGCTGCACAAAGATCTCTCTGGCAAATTGAAAGAAAAAAAAGACAAGTACAAAAAAATGGAAAGAAGGACATACGACTAAGACAGATTAGTAGCAGATAGCCAGAATCTGCAAAGACGAAGTCAGGATAGCAAAGGCTCAGAACGAACAAATACTTGAAACAAAAGTCAAAGATAATAAAAAAAAGTTTCCTCCAACATATAAATAACAAGAAAAAAATCAAGGAAACAGTCGGTCCACTAAAGAGAGGAGATGGCAAGAAAGTAACAGGCAACAGAGAGAAAGCAGAACTGCTTAACTCATTCGTTGCATCTGTCTTCACGTAAAAAGAAACTATAGCTCAACTCACCAAAAACATAATTGTAAAAGACAGACCAGAAATAAAAGTTAAAATAAGCCAAAAAATAGTAAGACAACACCTGTCTGATTTTGATGAAAACAAATCACCGGGCCCTGATGGATTACATCCCAGAGTTTTAAAGGAGCTGGCAGACCACTGCACCATTCCGGCGCGCATTGAAGACCCACCTTTTCCAACAGGCTGGTCTGGCCTAGTATCATTGGAATGGTTTTAATTTTGTAACTTTTTTACCCTGTTTCTATAGTTATATATTTATTATCGTTATCTCAGCCACTAATTTAATCCTTTTAATTGATTTTAACTTATATTTATATTTGTAATTATATTTATAATTGTGTTGTTTTTATTTGGTCTGTATACCGCCCTGAGTCCCAATTTGGGAGGGGGCAGTATATAAGTTAAATAAATACTAAATACTAAATACCATATCTTTCAAAAATCCTGGAGCACTGGAGAACTACCAGAGGACTGGAAAAGAGCTGATGTGGTTCCCATCTTCAAAAAAGGGGAAAAAAACTGACCCAGGAAACTATAGAGCAATCAGCCTAACATCAGTATCCAGGAAGATACTGGAAAAAATAATAAAAAACAGATCTGCCAACATCTAGAAACAAGTAAAGTAATAACTAGCAATCAGCACGGGTTTGTTAAGAACAGATCATGCCAAACCAATCTTATTTCATTCTTCAACATAGTGACTAAATTAGTAGACTAGCAAAATACTGTGGACATAATATGTTTAGATTTCAGCAAGGCATTCAACGAAGTAGACCACAACCTACTTCTTAGTAAGCTAGAAAAAAGTGGAATAGATAGCACCACCAGTAAATGGACTCGCAAATGGCTGACAAACCATACTCAATGAGTAGTCCTTAATGGGTCTAAGTCTACATGGACGAAAGTAAGCAGTGGGGTGCCACAAGGTTCTGTCTTAAGCCCAGTAGTCTTCAATATCTTCATTAACGACTTAGATGTGGGAATAGAAGAGGAACTTACCAAATTTGCAGATGATACTAAACTGGCAGGAATAGCTAATATCCAAGAAGATAGGCTCAAGATCCAGATGGATCTTGACAGACTAGAACACTGGGTCGTATCTAACAAAATGAAATTCAATGTAGAGAAAAGTAAAGACCTACACTTAGGCAAGAAAAACCAAAAGTACACATATAGAGTGGGTGAAACCAGGCTCAATAGCAGTAACTGTGAGAGGGATCTTGGAGTCTTAGTGGACAACCAACTAAATATGAGCCAGCAGTGTGCAGCAGCAGCCAAAAAAGCTAATGCAATTCTAAATTGCATTAACAGAGGGATACAATCAAGGGAGGTACTAATACCACTCTATAAAACCTTAGTAAGACCACACCTAGAATACTGCATCTAGTTTTGTTCACCACATTATAAAAAAGATGTTGAGACTTTAGTAAAAGTACAGAGAAAAGCAACCAGGATGATTAGTGGACTGATGACTAAAACATATGAAGAACAGTTACAGGAACTGGGCTTGGCTAGTCTAGTGAAGAGAAGGACCAGGGAGACATGATAGCAGTCTTCCAATATTTGAGGGATTGCTACAGAGACGAAGGGGTCAAGCTATTTTCTTAAGCACCTGAATGCCAGACAAGAAATAACAGATGGAAACTGAACAAGGAGAGATTTAACCTGGAAATAAGGAGAAACTTTCTGACAGTGAGAACAATCAACCAATCTTGCCCTTGGAAGTTGTGGGAGCACCATCACTTGAGACTTTCAAGAAGAGATTGGACTGCCATTTGTCAGAAATGGTATAGGGTCTCCCGCTTGGGTGGGGAGTTGGGCTAGATGACCTATAAGGTCCCTTCCAACTCTGATTATCTGTTATCTGTTATCATAACTGGCAGGTATTTTGAAAATGGCACTGGAGAAACTTTGTTCAGTTCCTTGGTCATTAGTCTATGTAATTCAGTTTATCCATCTTGTTTTTTCCATTATTTATCATCAAAAACATAAAGTTTTCTGAGTTGTGGTGAGTTTATTATGAGGAAAGTTATCAATTCTGATTTTCTGCAGTTTGTTACTTTTCTTTTCCTCACTTGGCCTATTTTAGAAGGGAGGGAGGGAGGGAGGGAGGGAGGAAGGAAGGAAGGAAGGAAGGAAGGAAGGAAGGAAGGAAGGAAGGAAGGAAGGAAGGAAGGAAGGAAGGAAGGAAGGAAGGAAGGAAGGAAGGAAAGGTTTTGTTTGTTGTTCATTCACATTTTCTCCATTATACAAATTCTTGTATGTGGGGTTTTTGCATATATGCTGAAGAAAAGCAAATATCATCCTTGCATTGAATGAAAATTGAATGTGTTTCTCATCCATCTCTAATTACCAATAATCTCATTATTTCTAGTTCTCCATCTTTTTTCCATCAAAATCCATTAAAAGTGTTCTGAATCACTGCCTGATCTTGACAAAGTTTTAACCCTGAAGCTGTCCTGATCGGAGCCATTTTGTCCGCTTCAGTGTTGCCATACTGGAGCTGAGGGTCAGGGAGGGGGGATTTGAGATAGAGGGATTTTTGTAACCAAAACAAAATACTTTCTCTTGGGAATCAAGGACATGCTCACACCGGGTCGAAAGAAGGTGGAGTGATGCCACCCGGTTGTTGGATTGCACAATGATTGGACCATGTGACTGATTTGAGACAGTAAAAAATATTTTACTTTTAATAAGGTGAAAACTGTGGGAGTTTCAAAATAGATTTTCACCCGATATGTACCAATATGATATTTCCAATAAAAGTAATCTTTGAGGAACTCAATTGCCTCGGAGCCTTGCTTGCAATGGATTTATTACTTGGAGACCTGACACAGACAACTGAATGAAGAAAACTTACAACAACCCAGAAAAGTTAAATATGAACCTGTCAATTGAAAAATAGATCAGAGGATATAAATTCATCACTGAGAAAAGATTGTAACACTCCTTGACTTGTTTCTGCCTTTCAACCTGCTTTTTTTAATCTCTTAGTTTGTTTTTTCCCATTCTGCTAATCATGAGTATAAACTTCAATGAGGTAAGAAGACATTGACTACAGGCCAAGTCCCATTGAGGGCTGGACTATCAAATCAGTGGGAGCCATCATACTCTTACAAGCTTCAATTCAACAAGCATACTACTGTAACTGTGGTTAGAAGCCCCTCTAGTATCATTCAGCTGCTGCAACTCCCAATTTTCCACACAGCACTAAAGAAGCTGAAACTTCATTTCTACTGTTGTGTGTTTTCCTTTATTACTATGCTAAAGGATGCCTGTTACTTGACTGCAGCCTCCTTATCCATCTCTTCTGCCAGTAGGAGGAGTGACAACTGTACATCCAGGCTGCTAATATAGTACTATTGACAGGAAGTTGAGCACCTGGACTTTGTACAGTTGCCATCTGGCAGGAAAAAAATATTTCTTTTTTAAAAATAAAGACAGCATTGTGTTTTCTGTGAAAATGATTTTTGGCAGTTTTGAAATTGATTGATTGATTGGCTGATGAAATGGGAGGGATTCACTTTTTAGAAACCTCATGCTGTTATTTATACTCCTCTTTAAAACTTGTAAAATAGGAAAAACAACAACAAAAATCTGTTCCAGTGTTTCCAGAGATGTCCTCATTCATATAGAGATACCACCTGTGGTTCTAGGTATTGGGAATCAAGCTAAGGCACCAGCCCAAGGAAAGTCACCTATTTTTTGTAAACAGTAGAAAGGCTCTTAAGATATATGGGGGGAATATCTAAGTTTACTATCAAATACTTGAGAGAGGGGCGTGGACTTCGGAAAACACACAAAAACACCCCAAACAAACATAGAAAACATACTCAACATCTACAGAATACTTGGATGAAGGTTCAGAACTTCTCCTGATAATCAACAGAGAATAATAGCCTGTGTAAATTGGACAGGAACAAATGATCCATCCAGAGAATTTCTCAAGTCATTACAGGACATATATTTCTTGCTTCTAAAAGTAAGTTATCAGACTTGTAATAGACTCCATAGGTATAATTCTATTTAATTCTATGGTCACTGCTTCATGATGCCTTGCACTTTAGTTTGTGAGAAGGCAGAATACAGATATAGAAAGCAAACAGTGCTGATTCCTTTCATCTTACACTCAATCTTTCAAATTTCTAAAGAGATATGACTAACAGCCAGGTTACCAAAAAGTTTTCCTGTTACCGCGAACTTGATTATTTTGGTCGGACTGTGATATTATTTTTCCATTGAAATATAATCTGTAAAAGTTTTAATGAAGTTGGATGTTTCACAGGATACAAATTATTATTTGAATTGTTATGTGATAATATGACTATTATTAAGTGTGGTGCCTGATGATTCTTGACTCTTGACAAATGTATCTTTTCTTTTATGTACATTGAAAGTATTTGCAGCAAGATAAATTCCTTGTGTGTCCAATTACACTTGGCCAATAAAGAATTCTATTCTATTCTATAAGAAGGAAAGGTTCTTTATGTTGGAGGAATCTGCATTAATTTGGAATTTTCATTACTATAATGCATAGTCTCAAAGTGGCAACATGACCAAAAGTTAGTCAGTTATATCTTTTCCCATAAAAACTTATATTTAAATTAAAGCAACATTACCTGTGTAGATAAATCTTCCAGGTGTGCCTTTACAGAACTGCTTGGATTTATAGGACAATGTAACTTCCACAACACCAGGAATATGTCGGGGTGGTGTTTGAACTCTGATAGCATGTGGCGTAATAAGCTAGAAGCAATTGTAAGAATAGAGGAAAATGGTTAGATATAGAATAGTTATGTAATAACACATATTTTTCCAGATCATACTACAAAGCTTTGGAATATATAATTAACCTGTCAATGTTCGAATGAATTCTTGGAGTAACTAGCATAAAAGCCAATGACAACAATATTTGCAAATGTTATTTTCCAGACATAATTACATTAGCTCAGTTTACACAGCAAGATTTATTTCAGGATATGAGAATTTCTTGTGACAAACCACAAGTTTTGATTAAACCAACTTGCAACTTTTATACCAAGGAATCCCACAGGATTTCCATTTTGCTCCCCTAGCATATGCCAGATCTGATATGAGTATCCTATTAGAAAACCGTCAAGCAAAAAGTAAGGGCTTTCTACATTTCACTGAAGGCAATGGAAAAGATAAGTACATACATGTTTTCTCTCTGACAATGACATGTATGCAGACAATGACATGTACTTTAATATATTTTACACTCATTGCATTATCTGTGATGCAATAGGGCATTCCTTTGTGGTAATAGTCCACCACTATTTTTCAGAATTAGAATTCCTACTGAAATCCCAAAGTTATATTATAATATTGTTCTGTGCAGAATACTCCAAGAAACAGAGAGGAGCACAAGGCTAACATCATATACTTGTTCTGTTTCATTTGGGATATTCTAATTTTCTATGCCTTAAATATATATACTATAGCTTTTGAAGTATTAATTGCATACTGCTGTAAGACACTTTCACAAGCCTGGTCATAAAATAATAACTACAATATGTGAATGAGTGTTATGTATATATGTGTCTCTTTATATCAGGAATTAGATCCGACTTTAACAGCCTTTTTCATTTGAGATTTTTAAATAAACTATTCTACTACAACATTACTTCATCTGCTTCAAATATTTTCTCTTAACTCATTGGGGAAATGCAGTGAATTATATGTAAGGATAGGAGAAATTGTCTCTAAAATTCTGAGCATGTGGGTCTTTCTGTAACAACATGAAATGTTAATTTTTATTTGACACATTTCAGCTTGATTCTATGACCTGTAATTATTGCAGCTATTGTTGTATTTTAAATAGTTATTGTTGATTCTGTATCACTTTATCTTGACCTATGAAAGTATAACCAGCTTATCAAGATTAGATTGAGCTACTATAAGAATGTTACGATGCTCTGACTAATCTATTGGTTGACACTTAAACGTGCAATGATATGACAATGCAATCTTTATAATATAAAGAAAGACATATTAAAAACAGCATTTTTAATTTGTTAAAGACTGATTTAAAGTCTTTCTCAGTCAACCTACAAACTTAGTCATGTGCCTCATTAGAGGTGGCTAATGGCAGGGATGGGCTTCAAAAAATTTAGCAAAGGGTTCTCTACCTAGTTGCTGGGTGGGTGTGGCCATAGTGGGCATGTTCTAGTCAACTTCCTGCACCACAGCTGAGGGAGGCCTTTTTATTGTGCCCGGGATCCGGAGGCTTTCCACAAGCCTCTGGGAGGGCAAAAATGGCTCTCTGGAAGCCAGAAACAGGCCCATTTCTGGTCTTCTTGAACTTCCGGGAGGCCCGTGTTTTGCTCTCCCCGAGCCTCCATATGCGCCTTGGACCTACCTACATCCAAAACAGGTCACATGGAGACTTCTGGGAAGGGCAGGGTGCAGTAATGGAACAGATAACACACAGCCTCCTTCATGTGCACACTTTGCTCCATCCCATTCCATTGCCTTAATAAAAATTTTAAAATAAAGATTTTAAATTTAAAAATTGAATTAAAATAAAAAAATTTAAATTTAAAATCTTTATTTGTTTTAATGTTTTATATTGCACTTTATTTAGCATCTGCAAGCCACCTAGAGTCACCTCTGCTGAGATGGGCATTGTAAAAGTTTGATAAATAAATGAACCTTGTTTCACAGGCTTTCATAGTTTTATTTAACAATTGTTTAGTTCTACAAATGAGAAAGATTCAATTTTTTAACATTAAAAAAGAAATTATGAATAAAAGTAATCCATTTTTCTGAAATGACCAAGAAGTGATAAATCCAGAGAATAAAACAAAGCCTTGTGAACTATGAAGAATACATTTTAAAATAAATTATCTTATGTGTTTTTAAATTATCCTGTGTGTTTTTTATTGCACATCCCTTTGTCAAGATTCTGGCAGTTACTCCAATTAAATCATGAGCCTCGAGCCATATTCCCAAAACTCCAAAGGATTTATTAGAAATTAACATGCTGGCATTAGCCTGGGCGTAGCTGACTTTGAGATACAAAATTCACTGTCACCCTTGATCTTGCTTTTCTCCCCACCCCTCTATGTGTATCATCCAATGAAACACAACCATAGCCAAGAGTCATCAATCATGCTCTCCAATTAGATTTTTGGACAGCAGAAGCTTCAGTCATCTAATCAGTCTCTGAAGAAAATATGAGTGGAATGTACTTTCAATTCCATACTGCTGCCTGCTCTTTGAAACTCCCCCCTTCTTTCTGTTGACAACTATAAAACGTGTATATAAAATGTTTTATGAGTTGACATTTGGCTCCCCTCTCTTCTTGAAGGTGACCTGTACAACACACACAAAAAGCAAATTGATTGCAGATATGGAAGCTTATGCTCACAACCTCCCCCCCCCACCCCCCCCCGCAGGCTTGGTTGGATTTTCTGCATGGAACCTTATTACAAGGCAATCCGGCTTAGACATTCCTACTCTTTACCCATGACGCCTCTGATAAGGCTACCGCCTTTCCACTTGATTAAATATTGAAATTGTCTCCTGTGCACCTCAAATCAAGGATTCGCTTGATTCGCTCATAATGGGTTTGGCCTCCTATGCCCACAGGATCTGGGGGTTCATAAGGTAGGGACTTCAGCGTTGATCCAACCATGGGTTTTAATAGGCTACTATGGAATACCATAGTAGTTTTAATAGGCTACTATGGTGTATTTTTCCTAACAATCAGGGCAACTTCAATTGCACCGTGACTGGATTGATGATCTTTACTATGGGGAATGGTCCCATGAACCTAGGCCTGAATTTCTTGCTAGGGAGTCTCAACCTCAGATATTTGGTGGAGAGACAGACCTTCTCCCCCAACTGGAATGGTCATTGCGGGGCTCAGTGTTTGTCTGCCTGTCTCTTATAGGTCTGTGCTGCTTTTGCCAGTGCTTTTTTGACATTCTCCCAAGTTGCTTTCAGCGTTGACATCCAATCGATCAGGCTGACTGAGGAGAGGGGATCCCTTTGATACTCAGGCATTGGGATGAAGTCCATGCTGCTCACTACCTTGAAGGGGATTAGTCCCGTTGTTAATCTATCATTCAGTTCCTTTTCTAGTGTATTGCTTTTCTAGATTTTTCTGGCAATCTCAATCCTGGACACTATGCACCTTCAGAGATTACTCCAAACTTCATGATCTCAGAATCTGTGAGCTGCAGTAACATAATCACTGTTCTCTGGAAAGATTCCAAATTCAGATCACAATTTGAATAAATCATTAGTTTTGCAGATGTCCTCCCTCCTCTGGAAGCTTCCATGCCAACTGACTCATCAATAAACTGTAGAAGAATGTTTGGGCTATTTAGTTGTACCTTCCCTTCTATCACTATCTAAACCATTCATCTGCGCTTTCCATAATAGTTCATGGGGAAGGGAAAGAGTAAAGGGCTAAAGCTTTGTCTTTGTCTTTCATATTATTGCCCAATTCAATTCCCCACCCCAACCCATATATACCAGCTACTTATTTAAGTAAAATCAGCTATGGATGCCCCAACTACAAACTTCACAATTACTATGCAGGCTTGAAATACAGGAACTTTAAAGAGCCCTACTGGAAATCTCTAGTCCATTAGCTGGTTCTAAGAATAACCAACTAGGTCTTTCAATGAAAGTCAACAAAGAAGGCATAAAATAATAACCATGTCTCATTGTTTATTAGCACCTGTAATTCAGGCACAATTTGCCTTTGAACTTGGAGAAGATTTCATTTGATAATTATATGATCTATTTAAGTTAAAACAAACAAAACCACAAGCCAGCACCCATTGTCATATCACACCACAATGAATTTAATATTTTTATGAATAATACACAAGCAATACAAATATATAACCAATCAGATTCATGATGACAGATGCATGACACACAAATCCACATTAATAAAAAAAATTAAAGGTCATTTAGGGTTCTATGTCTTTAAGTACATAGGGATAATGTATGTGCAGCAATAGCCCTTTCTCATCTTAACAATTATTCTGGCTAATATCTGAATTTCAATGTAATGTGTCTATGACAGCCAGTTTGGAACACATCACTTTGAATTGCACAAAATAAAAGTGAGATATAAAGATAATGATATAAATATATTTTATTACATGATTATGGTGTTCTACTTGATTGCTTGTGTACAAAATATAGTCCAATAAAAGAAAGGTTTTTTTCTTTTTTAAATCTGATTTTTTTTAAAAAAATAATGGTTATTATGACAATTTAATTGGAGATTAATTGAAAACTCAAGTATCTTTGTTTTCATACACAATTACAAAGGAAATTATGCTCTGATTCACTCCTCCAAGTGAAAAAGGTTGCAATTATGTTATAGAACCTATACCAGTAACATATGTTTAAGTAATAAATATGTAGCCCAAAATCATTTTAAATCAGCATATTTAACATATATCTCCTATTTTCCACATGCTCAGTTAGCAGAAGATCCTATTTTCTTTAATAAAATTCATACCAGCATAGCATTTTAAGAGAAATGACCTGATAATCAGTTTCCATTTTGTGCATATGAATACTGCAATTACAAAAGTTGAATATATGGAAAATAAAGTTATAATATTTACATTGCAAATTGCAAAATAGGAAAAGTACACTATTTCAGAAATGAAATTTTGATCTGTTTCTTATTTATCAAATATATTCTTAAATACAATTGTTATACTTTATAGGGACAGGAAGGTATCAAATAAGAATATTTTAAAACTTTCTTCCATCAGTTATTTAGTTGCATTTCACTGTATTTCATTCTGGACTGCAATGAAAAGTGAATACTTCTAGGCTTTAAAAAAATTTAAATGTTATGTAACATCATTTCAGTAACCCAGACAAGTTTGAAAAAAGTATTTTTTCTAAGGTTTTAATAAAAGTTACTTGCTTACACAGACATAGTTTTGTTCTGGCCTAGCTTTGTTTTGAAAAAAGTCCCTACTATCTTAAACAAAGAATAATATCTACTATTACTGAGGTTCTTAATTATCTATGCTACAAACAGAATCTTCTCCTAAAGCAAAAACTATTATCAAGATATCAGGTATTACTTGTCAATCAAATCCTTGGACAGTTCACAATGTTGTTGTGCAGTTCACATTTTTATAAACATGTTGTTAAAATGATCCATAATATTTTAATGGAAATCAAATAACCAGACATAAATACAAAACTCGCTTGCACTTGCTTTAAATTTTCCTTTTGTAATTCTGTATTTTGCAATTTTTGTCTTGGTGTTCTGTTTCTTCAATCAAAAAAGCAATAAAAAAATACCATGGGCTTAATCCTGCAATCACAAAAATTAATATACTGTAGGATGTTTTAACTTATTTTGGATTGTGTATCTCTTAGGAAAAGTTCCTTAAAAGCACTTCTACAAATGGAGGGTGCACTTAAGTCTGCTAAAGATAAGTACGAATATTCATTGTGACAAACGCACAGCTAACAATTGTTCAGTGGTTTTGGTGTGGATATAATTCATAAATATTAAAATATTTTTAAAGAAATGGTACAGTTGTATACTGTAATATGGAATAGCACATCAAAGGCCTTAGGAAACACATAATCAGATAATATAATTTTACATAGCTGATGTAAATACAGGTACCTGATCGATTCACTGATTGTGATCATGATTTTGTAATTGTCCTATGTAAAAACAGGATATTTGAACATATGAAGTTGTGATAGGAAGTTAGGTCCATGCCCATTTAGCCTAAAATTCTAGTGTTACTATAACTGAATGTAACTCTCCAAGTAGTTCAGGTAAAATAAATGGATACTCTGGGAAACAAAGCTAAATGGATCATCTTATCCATTTCAATGGCAGCACCTAATAGCATGCCAGATTGGTTAATCTCTTGAAGCCGTAATCTAGTTTTCTTTCACAGGTTTCTGCACCATACAAATCAGCATCCATAGCTATTCATAGCATCCATAACTTCTGATGCCCGACACATGTCTCCAAATTGAACTGCCTGTATAAATGGCTAATGTCTGAAGATCTCCATATCCAGGAGCTTTGAATATGAGATTAGCACTGACAATCAGAAGGAATTTCTCTCCTTTCTGAGATCTCCGAATTTGGGGAAATAGACATAAAATGTTTGTCCATCAAAATGAACAGACAATATATACTAGCCTGCATCATGTACATTTTGAAGCATGCGTATTTGGGACGGGCTTACGCCTCATGTGTACTGCCATGTTAAAGTTGCTTTTAAAATTGCAATTGTAATTGGACTAAGTGACACGAGGGAACAACTAATAGGAGTATATATTTAAACCATTTTGTAAAATGGACATTAAGGGGTGGTATAAAAAAAGAGAGGAAAATTGCACAGATCAATTAAAGAAACAAAAATAAACAAGATATGAATATAGTGTCACATAGTGTACAAAGTCATTCTCTTATTTTAAAAAGGGGGGACTGAGGACTAAATTGTTATGATCATCTAAGAAACCATAGTTTACACTAAAGTGAATTATAGTTTTTGATGTTGGAAATAACCATTTATTTATCAGGACTGATAGATGTCTATGGAGATTCTCAGTCATCCAGGTCATGTTGTCCCAAAGGTGCTTTTTCAAATGGCAACTGGACATTGTTTTTTTCTTGAAGATGTTTTTCTTTTCATCCAGGAAGTTTCTTCAGTTCCTGAGATGAGCTTCTTGGATAAGAAGCGAAATGTCTTCAAGGAAAAACAAAGCCCAGTTGCCGTTCGAAAAAGCACCTTTTGGGGATGATCAGAACTGACAGTTACTCCTAATTAGATTACTTGTAGCACTGCAGGCATGTTCACACGTTTATTTTTTAAATTATTTATTTCATAAATAAAGACATAAATATAAACAGGGAAAATTGATATTTGCCACAAGGGCAGCCAATGCCCCGGTTGTTTAAAATGTGAAGAATTAGAAAGCATTCCCTTTGTTCCTATACTACATTTCCTAAAAGAAAGAAAACTGGCTATAAACCAGACAGTTACTGGATATAAATTTGCAGAGAACACCTACCTCACTCCAGACCAGCATGGTGCCGAATATGACCTGTAACCCATCAAAGAAATTGTCTCCTATGATGATGACAGTGGCACCTCCCGTAGTCCATCCTTCACTTGGACTGATGGCTTTGATACAGGGTGTAGCTGCTTTCCAACACACATGAAAAAGAAGGATTTGGCTGTTAGAACAGGATTTTAATGATAAAAGACCTGGGTGGGGGGGAGAGAAAACTTTGATTACCCCTCCCCTTTCTAATATGAAGATCCCTTTCTGTATCTGGCTCACACTGTCCCCCTCTTTTGTGGGAGAAAGATTTCTAGAACAGATTCTTGAAACGAGAATGATTCCCCATTAATTTTTCATTTTGTTCCTATTTTTTTCCTCTTTAAAAGATAATCTTAGTTGGCAGCCTATTGAAAGAAAAGAGCAGACTTGCTGGTTGAAGACTGATTGGCTGGACGAAAGAGTGCATTCTTCAAATTCTTAGTTCCTGCCTGTATAAAATATGACCCTGCTTTCTTCTTTTTTGGAGATTCAACATAAAGGACTTTGGTAAACCTGCTTCGTGATTATAATGTTTTTGGTAGAAAATAGCCATGATGTATCATTATGTTCAAATAATTTTGGCACTTTGCAGTCATGGAAATCTATACAAAGCACATTTGGAAACACAACAGCTCTCTGCAAAGGTTTAGAGGGGAAATGGACTATCTTTTAAAAAGTTACTATTACATATTAGAAAATGAAGCCAGAGTCCCATTTTTAACTATATTTTTGTTAGCAATAGCATACATTTTAATGAATCCAAAGATGCCAGGTTTGATTTATTGATTTATTTTTGAAAGGATGAAACTTAATTACCAATCACCTGAACAGAGCACAAAAATCTATAGTTAACACTAGAAAAATTCTCTAACCTACTTATAATGAATTTGTACAATCCTAGAGTTAACCTAAAAAGTGGCAGCATGAAGTAAATGACCAAGAACTAAGCAACTTCCATTTATACTGTATATCCTTTTTAACTTTTTTGCTTTAGGCATTATGGCATAAGGGATGCCTGTGCCATTTTTTTGGATCAAAAACTACTAGAGTTTTTCAAGGCTTCATCTTTGGATCTAATTCAGAGATGGCATAGCTTTGTTATGCCAAGGCTGAAAGATGACTCACTGTTATTCTTTCTTTTATATATCTTATTCTCTGCATGACTGCCATGTTAAGCACATCTTCATGGGCAAGTAAAAACCTGCCTGGGGAAATGAACATTCTTAAATTCTTTTACGGAAATAAGCAATGGGGTCCTTCAATGAGCAGGATAAACAAAATCAAATGCATTGCCTGGTGAATTATGGACACATCCATATAAATTTCCTAGAAATGCATACCTGTGCACACACACTTGCATGCACACACCCACACACACCCACACACTGGGTGATTGCCCTCCAAGCAAAGAGAATGACTTTGAGAAACCTTCAGGTATTTATATCTAAATACAAATAAATATGGGAAGAATGATACCATTAGGGCTCTAGTTCAATCTCATTTATTTGCACAATTATAACCATGTGCAAGTTTCTCCTTCCCAGACCAGACTCAATTCCAGTTTTAAAAAAATGAGACTACTGACCCAGGACACAGGGTTCCTCTGAAGATAAATAGGCTTGAATGGATTTTGCATATGTGGGGAAAATGGTAATAGAAAATACATGATTTGTTTTTAGACCAGGCTTTATTTAAAAGCAGCTGTTTAATATGATGTTGTTTGTTGAAAAATGTGAAATAAGTCATTTGTTCCTTTCCTTTTCATACAGTATATATAAATACATGCAGACATAAAATAAATAGAACTGTAAATAAATATTAATCAGGCAAAGAACGTACCATTAATAGAATTTTTAACCATTCACTGTTGAATGGTTGAATGGTTCTTCCTGCGTTCTACCATTGCACAAAGGATAATGTGTGTGTGTGAGAGAGAGTTTGTGTGTGTGTGTATGTGTGTGTGTGTATGAATAAAAGTTTAAGCAATTAGAATAGAACAAAAAATAACCAAACTTATTATGATCCCCCTCCTAGGAAAATGCCATCTCTGTTTCCCCCCCAAAATTACCACGCAGCCATCATGATATCCAGTGCTTCTTTAGGATATAAGAACATAAACAATTTGCAGAACAATCCCGATTTATATTTCAGAAAGATAATCTTGGAGACCTAAGGAGTTTAATAATCTCTTAAACATTCACCAAATTTAATGGCAGTAGTAAAACAAATAATGCTGAGTATTTTCATGCTTTCTGTATTAGTATCATATAATTACTGCTTCTTTGCAAATCAAGGAAGGAAGGAAGGAAAGAAAGAAAGAAAGAAAGAAAGAAAGAAAGAAAGAAAGAAAGAAAGAAAGAAAGAAAGAAAGAAAGAAAGAAAGAAAGAAAGAAAGAAAGAAAGAAAGAAAGAAAGAAAGAAAGAAAGAAAGAAAGAAAGAGGCCTATTAGATCAGCCAATCTCTAATTGATATACCCCAACTGGATTTCAGAGGGAACTTGAGTTTATTTTGGAAAGTCTTCTAGGTCCAAAGTGAGGGGTATATGGCATAAAGACAGGCCATGTCCTTGAACTGGATTAGATTGTGTCTGAGTAACCTATCGATGCCCATGATTCCCTCATTCTTTGTGGTATACAGGGGAGTTGAGGAATTTAAAGAGGCTAAGAGTTGCCTAGAGCACTGCTGGCAAATTACAGAGAGTGAAGACAATTAAACCCTACCTTGTGGTGAGGGTAGAGAGTGAAACTTTACCCTTATTTTATTTGCAGATACCCATTCAACAGCCCTATTTTGGGTAACCTGATCCTTTCTTGGAGTTCATCTATTACAGGGTCACTGTGAGGATTATGCTGTGCATCTAGGAGATAAAGTTGCTTGCATCTGCTTCACACTGGACTTCAATGGGGCAGTGCCAATGGAAGCTACAGGGGCTAAGAGTTGGAAGTTTATATGGAGGGAGTTTGATCCCTTTGCACCTAGAAAAGTGGATAGCACTCTTGCAGCTACTAGTTTGGCTATCTCTGGGTTAGATTGCTGTTGCTTCTGGCTGGTTAAGACGGCCAAAGGAGAGGATGCATAATCTGGGTAGTGGTTAATGATTCTTTGAGGGACGGGGTGATTTTACTGGCTTTCAAGGAAGCATTGGTGTACCCTGTCCTGAAAGGGCCATTTCATCCAGTCTACAAACTTCTCTTTTGGGAAAAGGTTGAGAAGAATGCGATCTTCTACACGGCAACCTCAGAGGATTTTGGATGAATTGGATTATCTGGACACTTTTCATTCAGAGTTCAGGGTGGATTATGGGAATGAAATAATGTTGATCAAACTATTAAATTACACCTGATGGGAGCAGGATGGGGACAATGAAACTATCCTCGCTCTTCTTGACTTAAAAGTTTTCAATATCATCAACGATACCCTTCTGGACTTGCTTTGGGAGTTGGGGGGGAAGCAGTACTTTGTTGTGCTCATTCTCCTCCTTCCTCCAGGATAGTTCCAGTCCTCCCCTGTTGATAGGGGAGAGAGATCCAGTCTGTGGCACTTGCCCACCCCTAGCTGAAGCTGACATTTGCATATTCAATGACCATATAATGACAATAATAGAGGTAAGCCTCTACTTCCATTTGGGGCCACTTGCATCTGTTACTTGTTTCATTGTTTATTTCAATTGCAACTGTATTCACTGCACATGTATCCTTTGCATACTGACTCTTTTGGCTCTCAAATTTATAAGTATAATTAAGAAGTTGCCATTTCTTAATGTAGCGATTGGTCGGATTTATCTGGATTTGATGTACAAGGCCTGAAGTTCTTTCAGTTCTCAAATGTATATCTGTGCATCTCCTTATTATAAAAAGTATAATTCATGACAGTATACAAGATAATCTATCGAAATGTTATCAAAACTGAAAGCATTTTAATGCATGTTTTGCTGAATCAAACTAACAGTTCATGCATGATACATGACCTTACATAATCATTCTATCATACTAAATGAAATGTACAATTTATGATCTTTATGAAATCAATGGCTTTGCATATTTAGATTGTCACTGAATTGTGCTCAAAGCAAAAGTACTTTATAATAGTGAAAGCAATAGGAAAAAAGGGGAATGGGTTTGTTTCTAGAAAACCTGGGAATGGAACAGTCCACATATAACCAAGGTGCCAGTAGATTTTCTTTCAAAGTAGCAAACATTCAGACAAAAATTCTGGTCACAAGAAATGTCTAAGCCTTTTCTAAAAGGACAGGAAATGAAGCTATTAAAATTTAGAAACATTTCTCTAAGAATCTTAAAATTTCCACAAATTGCATCTGTTACAAATCGAATAGGCACCATCCTGGCATTTTGATATGTTAAATCAAGAAAAGAAAAGCAAATGCATGAACCAGTTCTGGCCTTCAGAACCTGGCTTGATTTTTTCATTTGCATTTTTATGCACAAAGCAAATGCCACTTAAATACAAGGGCTTCCCCAAAGTTGTTGTTATTAACTACATTGCCCTTTGTTGGGTTTTCTCCCATTTTTGTAGCCACTGTGGGTAGAGAATTTCCTCCCTTCAAACAGTGACAATAAAATGATTACCTTTCCTCAGTTTAGCATAATTGTTCAGAAATGCTCATAGCATATTGCCAACTAAAAGTGGAAATTATTAGGTAGCTGTTCTTTGTTATAATAATGATCACTCCACAAATAAAAGCTCTTCTCCCAAAGGTACAGCAAGGCACAAAATGCTAATTCTGAAGATTATGTGCCTGCTTTTATTAAATATTACTATGCCCTGTTCTATTTGAGGGTTTCACTGCTCTGATTGTTTTATGAGTGCCATGTTAATGTCATTCCCATCTCGCTAGCAGCAGGCACACATTTTAGCTTTTGCAGAATTGATCAAAGGCTACGTGCTGTGGGAATTGCTGAGAAAACATGGACAAGCAGTAAAAATCTAACTGATTAATTGGTTTAAATTTCATTTCAGGGTGTTGACCTTTGGCTTGGGAGTCTAATACTACACTAAGAGTCAGGCCTAATTACGAGATTTCCAATTTGCTTCACACAAAGGTGGAGAGAGGGGGGGGGGGGAATGAATACGAAAAATAATTATAGAGAGATGGGGGGACTTCTTCTGTTTCTATATTTATTTAACTGCTAACTGTTCTCTATGTGTATGCATATGCTAACACGAATACACAAACACTTTTACTGGGGATGCCCCATCATCACCTGCTGGGCAACCAGAGTGGCTAATGATACAAATAAATTAAGAAGCTACTGGCAGTGTCAAACCTTGTGATTTGCCATATCGAAGAGACAGTGTTTCAAAGGCTGGCAGATAAAACACACCCTTCATTAGTAAGTAAACAATATACCCCCCCAACTCCCAAAAGAAAAATCTATTTCATTGATATAAAACAAGGGGAAATGGTGCTTACTTGGTAGTTTATGGGTGGCCTTGGAAATAAGGGTTAATTGAACTCAGACTTGCAGACTTACTGAGCCGAATTAGTGTCATGCAGAGCTATCAACCGAGTTCTGTCTTTGCTCTTTTTTTGGGTTCAGAAAATCTGTGTTATGATTAATGTAGAGGTTGTGCAGGTCTGAAGATTGACCCATTTCCTACCCCCTTCAGTATTTGTCATAAAAGACTGGGTTAGCTTCCATAGAGAAGGCGTTGTAGCTCTAGGTCCAAACACAGTTAGGATGGTGCGCAAATATAGCCACTGGTTACAACTGAAATGAATAACTGCAGTTTATATTCACAGGATCCAGTAAACTGGGGAGAATAGGATGCTACCAAACTGGGAAGTAAAGGAAGGGGGAAGCAACCAATTCTAATAAAAAAAGTTTATTTATACTTAAACTGGAAAGTATTTGTCCAAATATTCCCAAGTAAACTAATTAAAATATCCATAGACCATTAATAATTCATTCTTCTAATCTAATCTTCTAATCTAAGATGTCTTAGATTACATATGTACCAAATTTTACCTTCTGGTTCCTCTACCCTTTCTGCACTTAATGAAGGCTTAATGAAACAGAGTTATGTAAAGGATATTCAGAGGTAGCTAGTTACACGATGGTGCAACCAAAGGCTAAATAATGAGCTAAACAAGAAGCCTGGCTGCACAGCATAATTTATATAATAATAACAACAACAGCAACAAAATAAAAAGACCTGCAAATAGAAATGGAATGGCAATAGAAAAAGAAAGAAAAGGTAGTACAATAGTAATAGGTGCCTTGGATGCAATCCTAAAACAGCTGAACACTATTTGATAAACCATCAGCATTGATAAAATCAGTTAATTATAAAAGGCAACTTTACTTGGAACAGTTTACATCCTGTGACAATACCTTCAAACATCAACATCTTCCTATCCCAGCCAAATCCCAGTCTGAACATGTGGCTGACTATGTGATGAACTATAATAACACAACACTGCAGTATCAAATACAAGCATCAACTCACTACAAGAAACAAATGAACTAATGTACAGCCAGGTGACAGTTATAACTGAATACCTTAGATGCAAAATGAACAAACAGAAAAAAAAGTCAAATAGTGCCACAAGGGAAGCTCAGGTTGGAAAATAAGATCAGATACAAGAAAGCTAGAAAAAAATGAAAAGAAAAGAAGTCCAAACAAGATCTGATCTAGAAATATCACCCAGGAACAAGGAAGATCAAGGAAGTAAATAACAGCTATAGTCAAGAAAATCAGCAGATACAAACGTTGAATTGCATGCTACAGGCAGAATCTCTAATTTCAGTTGAATCAAAAATGTTTCTACCAAACGTAATAAACCAGTCAACACCTGACAAAGAAGTAACAGTACAGTTACAATTCTGCGCAGAGCTATCGAACAACCCAAAGAAATATAATAAGAATGCAACTTTGATAAAGATGATGGGGGAAAAAATGAAAAGATGCTGAAATGAAAGAACTTGTAATAACTGCAGAAACGGTGGAGAAAAGGGCAAGGAAGATCAATAATCGGTCACCACCAGATAAAGAAGAACTGCATGGTTTTTGATTGAAACTTCTGACTGGTCTACATTCACTCATTCCCAACAACATGCCGCAAGAAGTGAAATGGAAGATTGGTTAAAATCTGGCAAAAATCTACTGATAATGAAAGAGTCAACAAAAGGGACAGCACTAGGCAACTGCAAGCCAATTACCTGCTTACCAACAATTTTCAAATTGCTAATTGGTGTGGTAGCTGATGCAGTCCAGCAGCCTCTAGCTCTTTTCACTTGAGCAGAAATGAAACTGGCCAAACAGCATCAAGGGAATTAACACCTGAGCAATTATAGTCATTAGATAGATAGGAGGAATGGTGGGATGGACTCAAGCAGAATTAAAAACCCTGGATAGGAAGACAAGGCCCATGTAAAATACGTTGCAGTAATCAAGGTATGAAGCCCCCTCCAGCCCCAATATAGGACAGTGTAGAACTGGTACAGATGAAGCTGGGTAAAAACCTTCCTAGACACATCTGCCACCTGCTCATTGAGCAGGATCTATGAGTCCAGGAAGACCTCCAAATTGTGCACTATTCTTGAATGGTGAAGTGCAACCCCAAGCTCAGAGTTGGAATAAACCCAGATTTTGGTGATCCAAACACCCATAGCCACTTGGCCTTTGTAGTTTTGAGTTGGAGATGATTCCTCCCCTTCCAAACTCAAATATCCTATAGACACTGGGAGAGAATCTCAACAGCCTCTCTTTGGATGGGTAGGAATAGTAGTAGAAAGATATAATTAGGTAACATCAACAACTGAACTCTCGATAAGAGGATTTTGAAGATCCACTGTGAGTCTCGCATAGCATATTTGTTATGTAAAAAATTACACCTCTGTTAAATAATTTAAAGAATGGTATCATTTCATATTTTCTACCCAGCTACCTAATTCCTTGTTAAAAACTTCATTTCTATCTAATAAAATAAGGATTTCCGTAAAACAACATAGAACCAGTATTTTCTGCAATGTGCAAGAATGACTGATACACTCACTATAATCATGGTGAAGACTCAGTTACATATAGTTTGATGATTGGTCAGCTAGCTCAGGATGTTTAATGCTGACAGAAGTTTTTCAAGAATTATATTTGAGATCTTTTGCATCTAAAGCATCTGTTTTACTACTGAGCTACATATTCCAACAAAGAGGTCTCCATTCAGTGGTCTTCAGGAGTTGACCTCTCTCCACCTTATTCCATTCACTCCTGGCCTCTGGCAAAGGTGCAAGAATACAGCCTGGGGAGACTTCTTCTAAAGCTGCAGGCAAATCTGACAACATATTGAATTATACTCCCAACCTATGGACCCCTGAAGAATAAAAACGTTCTAGCTTACTTTGTTTCTCAGCTCCAGAGAGCCAGATCAGTGTTCCTTCTTGGAGTTATCAGTGGGGAGCAATATAGATTTCTTTTATTTGCACTTTCTTTTTTTAATCCAAACTTATACTGGAAAAAATATTAATATTGTGCATATTCATTTGAGGAACTAGTCTTAAACAAATCTGTTATATAGAAGTGACATGGTAGGTAAATGGCTTCATTATGACAATATAGGCTGCAAGAGCTAAGATGGTGCAGTGATTAGAATGCAGTACTCACTGCTCAATCCTGGAGTTCGATTCTGAGCAGCTCAAGGTTGACTCAGCCTTCCATCTTTCTAAGGTTGGTAAATGAGAACCCCGATTGTTGGGAACAATATGCTGACTCTGTAAACTGCTTAGACAGGGTTGTAAAGCACTGTGAAATGTTATATAAGTCTAAATACTATTGCTATTGCTATTATTATTTTTCTACAGAATGAAAATAAATTCTGTGGCTTTACTGTGACCATCCCAAATAATATTTTAGTTAAAAATAATTCTATTTGTAAACAGCACTTCAAAGCTCAGGGGAAAACACAGTTCTTTTTTATGCCTTCCCCTAGTTAAGTGCTAAAATAAATACTTATTGATTTTTTTTCTATGCCATTTTCTATGCCTGGAAGAAAGAAGAGAACATATTTTGTTACACTGCTTTTGACTTCACACTTGGAAGGCAGAGAAGATCACTCATTATATTTTCAAGTCTATTTGTCATATGCTGTTATCCCAGAAATATAACATGAAAAAAGACTTTCTACTGGTGTAAGAGAGAGGATACCCTTCTAAAAAAATAAAGAAGAGGAGCTGAAAAAACCCTGTAATTCATCTGATTCTTCAAATCATATGAAAATTGACAGCATTGCAAATATATAAAGTGTTGGCACATAGACCAACTGGCTAAGTTTGTACTTAGTGCAGGCTATGAAGACCTGTGTTAATCCATGGTGGCAGGAAAAAAAACATCAGGACTCCAGTAGCATCTTTTCTGACTAACAAGTATTATTTTAAAAATATTTTGTAAAACTGCAATGCAGTTGATCAAATGCAGTATAGCTAGGCAGATGCCAGATTTACATTGTGGTGGTGATAAAGAGGGAGAGGAAAAGAGTTTGATTATACAGGTGCATATTACCTGTGAGACATATTATAAGTATCTTATCAATCAACAATTCCAATGTGCTCAAAATCTACTATGTTGTTGAGATCTTCTGAAATTGCCTGTCCCGAACAGCATAATGTCTATACAGTATTTCAACTCTTCCAGCCTTCTGGAGAGATAGAGTATTTTTTATTAGAAGTAGTTAACAAGTTTTAGTTTTTCACCATATCTTAGCTTTGTTTATTTTATAAAAGGGAAGTTGCTACTATTCTGAATTGTCCCTAGAAATCAACTCCCAGGTCCCTCACAAGATGTTCATGATGAACAAATTTGGATTTTAATTTTGTATAAATCTTCATAGTTTTCTTTTCAGCAATTTATTTATTTATTTATTTAATCGCACTTTTATACCGCTCCCTCTCCCAAAAAGGGACTCGGGGCGGTGTACGGCCCACTAAAAGCATACAATAAATACACAATAAATACGATTAAAAATAAATTAAATAATCAAATCGGCTGTCTATTCAAAATTTAAGTTAAAAATTAAAACTAATAAAACCCCAATATAGAATTAATTAAAACCAAAAAACATAGTTACTGGGCCAGGCCGGCCTGTTCGAAAAGCAGGGTTTTTACTGCGCGCCGGAAGGTCAGAATATCCGTCATAGCCCGTATCTCCGGGGGGAGATCATTCCATAGGGAGGGAGCTCCCACAGAGAAAGCCCGGACTCTCAGGGCCACCAGCCGACAACAGTCAGGCGGCGGCACCCCAAGTAGGGCCACCCTGTGGGAGCGTACTGGGCGGCGGGAGGTTGTTGATGGCAGCAGGCGGTCCCGTAAGTACCCAGGTCCCGAGCCATGGAGCACTTTAAATACCATCAGTACCACCTTGAATCGAATCCGGTAGGCCACAGGAAGCCAGTGCAGCCTGCGGAGAAGTGGTGTTACGTGTGCGCCCCGAGGGCACCCACGATCACCCGCGCGGCTGCATTCTGAACTAACTGCAACCTCCAGAGACTCTTCAAGGGGAGCCCCATGTAGAGAGCGTTGCAATAATCCAAGCGGGAGATAACGAGGGCGGAAGTGACTGTGCGAAGTGCGCCCATATCCAGAAAGGGCCGCAACTGGTAAATCAGACGAATCTGATAAAAAGCCCCCCTGGCGACGGCTGCAATATGTTCTTCCAAAGACAGCCGTACATCCAGGAGGACACCCAAGTTGCGCGCCCTTTCCACGGGGGTCAAAACCTCTCCCCCCACGGCCAGCGAAGGAATAAGCTGGCTGTATCTGGGCGCAGGAAACCACAGCCACTCGGTTTTGGCCGGGTTGAGACGAAGCCTGTTACGACCCATCCAACCCCGCACGGCCTCCAGGCACCGGGTCATCACTTCGACGGCTTCGTTGGGGTGGCCCGGGGTGGAGATGTACAGCTGAGTATCATCAGCGTACTGATGGAACTCCACCCCAAAGCCACGGATGATCTCACCCAGCGGCTTTACATAAATGTTAAACAGCAGGGGCGAGAGCACCGACCCCTGAGGCACCCCACAAAGCAGGGGCCTTGGGGACGATCTCTGCCCCCCCGTTAACACAAATTGCGAGCGGTCGGAGAGGAAGGAGGAGAACCACCGTAATACGGTGCCTCCAACCCCCAACCCCTCCAACCGCTGCAATAAGATACTGTGGTCGACAGTATCAAAAGCCGCCGAGAGATCTAACAGGACCAGGACAGAGGAACAACCTCTGTCCCGAGCCCTCCAGAGATCATCAACCAACGCGACCAACGCCGTCTCCGTGCTATGCCCGGGCCTGAAGCCCGATTGGAGGGGGTCAAGATAACTCGCTTCATCCAGGAATCGGGGAAACTGACGGGCCACCACACTCTCTACAACCTTCACAACAAAGCGAAGGTTGGAGACGGGACGGTAATTTAATAACAATGCTGGGTCCAGGGACGGTTTCTTGAGGAGGGGCCGCACCACCGCCTCCTTCAAGGCGGTAGGTAGAAGCCCCTCTCTCAAGGAAGCGTTTATAATACCCTGGAACCAGCCTCGTGTCACCTCCCGAGTGGCCAAAACCAGCCAGGAGGGGCACGGGTCCAACAAACAGGTGGTGGCATTCAGTCCCCCCAACACCCTGTCCACGTCTTCTATAGTAACAGGGTCGAACTCAACCCAACTGGCCTCACCGATATCCACCCCCGCCCCCCCGCCCGGAGATGCCCAGTTGGAGTCCAGCTCATCCCGAATCTGAGCGATTTTATCCTGCAGAAAACTAGAAAACTCCTCAGCCCGTCCCTGTAAGGGATCCTCCCGCGCTTCCCTCTCTAGAAGGGAGCGGGTCACCCTAAACAGGGCGGCTGGGCGGTTTTCCGCGGACGCAATAAGGGTGGAGAGGTAAGTCCTCCTCGCCACCTTCATCGCCACTAAATACGTCTTAATATAAGATCGTAGAAGTGTTCGGTCAGACTCAGAACGGCTAGCCCTCCAACTGTCTCTAGGCGTCTTTTCCGGCACTTCATCTCCCTTAGCTCCTCAGAAAACCAAGGAGCCATTTGGGATCGGCACCAGGTCAGAGGCCGAAGGGCACGACCCGGTCAAGGGCCCCAGCAGCCACCCTATCCCAGGCGGCAACCAAGCCCTCAACCGAGTCGTGTGTGAGAGCTTCGGGAAATGGCCCAAGCTCCATCAGGAACCTATCAGGGTCCATCAGGCGCCTGGGGCGGTACCATTTTAATGGCCCCGCCTCCCTGCGGTCAGGGAGTGCGGAACAGAAGTCGAGCTTCAGGAGCGAGTGATCCGACCATGACAGGGGTTCTACAACTATATCCCCTATACCCAGATCACTCTGCCACTGATCAGAGATGAAAACCAAATCCAAGGTGTGACCTCCCACGTGAGTAGGGTCCCGAATTAACTGGGTCAGGCCCATGGCCGTCATGGAAGCCATGAACTCTTGGGCAATCCCCGAGGTACCGCCAGCAGATGGCAGGTTGAAATCCCCCATGACCATAAGCCTGGGGGTCCCAACCGCCATGCCAGCTATAACCTCAAGGAGCTCAAGCAGGGCCGCTGCCGCATAGCAGGGAGCCAGGTATGCGACCAGGAAGCCCACCTGAACCTTGGAACCGAACTTCACAAAAAGGAGCTCACACCCGGTCGTCTGAGACACAGTGGCTTCCCTCGGACACAGATCCTCCTTAATAACCACCGCAACCCCCCCTCCCCTCCCCTGGGCCCTCGGCCGATGAAAAACCCGAAACCCGGCTGGACACATCTCCACCAGGGGGACTCCCCCCTCCTGGCCCAGCCAGGTCTCGGTAACTCGGTAACTCCCACCAGGTCCGCACCCCCCTCACAAATCAGATCATGGACGAGGGGGGCTTTATTAACAACGGACCTGGCGTTACATAACATCAGCCGAAGGCCCAGGGCCCGATTGCTCAAACCCCCTGGGGAACGGGAGATGACAAGGGGGTCGGAGCGCGCCACAGCAAGCAAATAGCGAGGGCGCGCTCCCAACACAAAATATGGCCCCCTACAACCGGCAAATCTGCCCCTCCCGCTCACCGTCTCAATGAATTTAATTCCACCCTCCCCGATGACCCCCCCCCATCCTCAATACAGAGCCACCCGGATTCCGACTCTCCCGGCCACGCTCAAGCCCCGGCCTGGTCCCAGTCTCTGGCGAGTTGTCCCCCAACTCCCGCCCGGACCTACCTAACCCCCTTAAAAATCTAAGTAAAAATTTATTAAGAAACCCCTCCCTCCTACGCAATCCAACCTTTTACAGAAAATTCTATGGATCCAATGGTAATAATGGTAGAATCATCATTATTTTACTTATGTTGATTAAATGCAAAAATAAGGCCATGGATTGAGGGGCTAGGTCTGAGGAGAAGAAAAGCAAAGGATTCAAGGCCAAAGAAAGAGGCTCAAAATATAATACTTGGTAAAATGGTTCCATTGCAAATGTCTAAAACCAAGGAAACTAATATTCTCAGACCTGAATGTCAGAAGTTATATACAGATACACATAATGAAGCATAAAATACATATACACATATCATGGCTGAGAAAAAGAAGGCTAAACTTCCCTGCCACCATGACTATATATTTTTTTATTTGCTGCCCCCAGTCCACCTGCATTGCTTTGAAATAGCAATGTTTCTACATGTTTCTTCAGTAATCAAGAAGGATTGTCAGATTTTCTATAGTAATACCTAGTTATTTTTATAGTGTACAACCGATAATAGAGTGCAATTATTTTATTTCAGAATGTGAACATAGTGTTCCAAGCATGCTAGCCAATATATTGTGGCTACATAGTTGTATTTTTTCTACAGCTAATTGGACCACCTACTAAATCACTTTGGTCAAATTTGAAATAAAACTCTCCTTGCTAGATACACGTTAGCCATTTTGTATAACGTGTCAGGTTTGGTTATATAACACGATTTCATTGACAGTAGATAGATACTGTGCTTCCATTATGAGTAGAACTTAGTTTATAGGCTAAAACTTTCTGTGGTAGACTGCATGTAAAAAATAATAATTTAACAAACATTTGATTATACTGTTTGTATTAACCAGTTTAATTGTTTGATCATGTGGGAAACAAGCTCCACCTTGCCATCCCACATACTTAAAGGTTTTTTCTTCTGAACCCTATTTTTTTATCGATTCACTTTTTTTCTGAAGCTGCACAAACCAGCCAATCTTTTAGAAAAGGACAGGAAAACTTTAAAAATGAATGCTATATATATTGTATGTATGTATGTATTAGGAAATTATTGAGGAAGAAGGAACTGTAATTTGCTTTCCACAAATAAAAATTCAAGCTTTAAGAGCTCTATTTAGATTCTTCCTTTAAATAAAGGAACCTTTTAAAGGAAGTTTTCAGAGCTTGGAAATCATAAAGTCAAATAACTACTAGAAAATCTGGAATGTTAATATTGGCCTATGTTGTATTTTAAACAAGTGCTGAATTTATATGCATCATAATCCAGATGGCCAAAGAGGAATCACTCCGATAGGATTAAACCTTTGTATTGAACCTGCCCGTCTGTTCAAGTTTTACTTGCTGGTCAGAATATAAATTTGCTGCCTCTGTATATTCTTTAGCATGAGTAACAGCAGCATTTTACAGACAAACATAGAACAAGCACACACACACCTACATACCTTTAAACACTTATTAGTAATGTGTAATATAAGTAGCTGGAAGTTTACTGCCAATGAAGCATGTTAAATTTAATATTCATCTGAAGCACAAAGTGTATAGTCTCTAAATTTGAACAACCACAACAAGAAGATGTTTGTTGTTGTTCAGGGACTTGTTCAATTCATTAAACTCTAATACCACTATAAATTCACAGATAAAGGTATGATGGCATATGAAAGTAGGAGTCTTTGAAAACTAAGCTAGAATGTCAGATGCAATTTTAGTTCCCAAATAGGCTGTTAAATATTCTGGATTAGTTTAGAAAGGATAACAATAAAAATGTTATTTCTGCCTCACTTTCGCTGCAGGCTGGAGCAACAAGAGAAGGAGAAAAATCAAGAAAACGAATCCTGCTCTGTAGAAAAAAAAGAGAAAAAGTTCCAGCATCACTCTGTCCAGCTGGGATGACCAATGTTTATCATAGGCCAGTAAACAGGATAGTAATCATCTAAAATGCAGTTTGGGCATACTGAGCATACATCAATGGAAGGGCCCCATCGAAGAAAAAGCCTTCCATTACTAGAATAGGAAGACAGATGGTCCAGCTGTCCCTTAAGGATGAAGATGAGGGCTAAAGGTTAATAGATGGAATCCTGAAATGAATATGTTTCAATCAGGAGAAAAAGGTCAAGAAAAAAACAAAACAAAGAAGCAAAACAACCTCAACAACCACTAACCTAGCTGGGTACCTGGGGGATTAGCTTTTGGGATAGGAGTAACTTGGTTCTGCATCGACTTTGCCAGACTTTGAAAATAAAAGAGTAATCATTCTCACGTTTGCAGTGCCCAAACATACACCAATTAGAAAACTGAAAAGAAGGGTGGATAGGATTGCCTTCTTATAGCTCCCCCTGTACCAAGTGCGTTTTATGTTCTATGGATAGGATTTCGTTGGAAATGGGTAAACTTCAACTCCTGGAGAAAAAAATAGACCCATAAATTAAGATGTGAAAAGAAGAGCTTTCCTATACTCCAAGGCAAGATTCTGCAAGTTTTTAGTCAGTAAAATTGAAGTTTGAATAACATTCACTAAGATATAATTACACTGAACAGGGAGGGATATTAATTCTGAACAAACAAATTATTTTTTTCTACTACATACAAATAGATAGATAGATAGATAGATAGATAGATAGATAGATAGATAGATAGATAGATAGATAGATAGATAGACAGACAGACAGACAGACAAACAAACAACAAACAAACAAATAAATAAATCATGCTAGAGAAGTCACAACTCTTTAGGTTCTAGCAGAAGTCCACAAAAAGACTTAGGGAGCTATATTCCAGAAAAAAATATAAATATTCCCAGCAGTTGAGTCATTGTATTAGAATTTGTTCCAATGCTTAGTGACTTAGTAATTTATATTTAGAAAAGTGTGATTAATAATCTATGTATATCAACTTTATTTTTGCTTCTGCTGAAACAGCAACTTCATATATTCTTCATTTTCCTCTTAGTGGTAGTAGCCAGGATAGTAAAACCCTTGACAAAATAAACACATCGTGGTATCGTATCACCATGCCAAACACCTGCTACCAAGCACACCCTTAATCCTTTTTGTTAGACTTTGGGATTGAAATGGATAACAGAAGATTTCTAGTCTTAATTCCATTTTGAATTTTAATATTGGGAATGATCAATGATGATCACATTTAGAATAACCACATTTAACTTTAAAGAGTTGCCACAATTTGTAGAAGGCAGGGAAAAACAGGAAGAAGAAGAAAACACTGGCTTGGCCCTTAAAAAAAACACACCCAACACTATTTAAACTGCTTGTCAGTTATCAGCTTGACAAGGCCACTTGAATATATTTGGAGGTATTAGCATAAATGTTCGGCAGTGAGTTCACAATGGTTGCTAGCGCTAATGGTACATAAAGTAATTTAGTCACTTCTCTTAGGCTCCTGTCAGAATGATGAGAATCTCCTCTTTGCATTGTTGCATATTAGATCATTAGATAATAAAGTGTTAGAACATGCAAACTGACAGGGTTTCTTGCCCTGTAATTTTGAGGCTATAGCATTACGCTATGCCCTATTGTGAGCTAGGCTTTACATTCTAATAAATACAAAGCCCAAGATGGAAAATTAGCTTCAAGCAATGCTAAAACCCTATTGGATAACCTTTGCAATTGTCTGTAGGGACATCTGGCTCCATCCAAACAGCATTCTATCTAGACATAATTGCTACATTATTGATTGTAACTAAATAGGGGAAGCCTAAGATTTGCACTATTGTCACAGATAGAGAACTCTTTTTATTTCATAATAATTCAGCAGGGTTATTTGTGTTCGAGTCTTTTCCCGTGTAAGATTGAGAGTATCTTGGTGACGTTTCAACGAGGTCTCACTCGCCATCTTCAGGCTAGTGCTTTCGGCTTCATGCTTGTGTGAGCAAAATGTGATCGGAGCTGCTGTCTTTCTATAAATACTGGTGGCGGGGTGGGGTGTGCTAGCTGTGTTGTAAGCGAGCTGGTTGGCTGTTACAACAGAGCACACCACACCTCCCCACCAGTATTTATAGAGAGACGGCAGCTCCAATCATGCTTTATTCGCACAAGCACGAAACCAAAAGCACCAGCCTGAAGATGGTGAATGAGACCTCGTCGAAACGTCGCCAAGATACTCTCAATCTTAGATGGGAAAAGACCCGAACACGTCAAGATCTGCATACCTGTACCCGTGAAAATCTATGAATATATATATATATATATATATATATATATATATATATATATATATATATATCCTTCCTCCTCTTGTTTTCATGTGTGCTGTGTGAAAGATTCACACAAATGCTATTTTTTTTCAAAGAATCAACCCTGCTAGTTTTAGAAATATAGTTATATAGCTATATAAACTGTATATACTTTTATAGTCTTATTTGTTGTTTCAATTAATTTGGTTGAGAAAAAAAGACCATATAAAATGATGATTTACTTGTTTGTAAAATTTATTGGCTGCTAATTTTACCAGATGATGATGATGATGATGATGGTGAGGAGGAGGAGGAGGAGGACTATAGCCTCATTGGTTTAAAAGCTGGTTTGAAATTTTGGTGAACTCTGAACCAAATAAAGTCATCTGGATAACATCATGTTTCTTTAAATCTACACATTCTGTTTGTTATAATCTTTATTTCAGAAGAACAGTAAGAATAACTACTTCAAGTATCTTTGCAAGATTTGTTCCAGAAAAGAATTAACCTAAATTTTTCAACATGTCCACAATTATCAAATGAGTAAACCACCAAAAATATGTCTGGGAGTTGTGAATAAACCAGTCTAGAATGATATAATCAAAGTTCACACTGCATCACAGCAAATAATCATTGCAGATAAGAACTGCTTTCCTGCATAATTGTCATAATATTATCAAAAGATAACTTACAGCATCAGATTTACAACTGTCTCTACACTCACTTTCCAGAGCTACATCTTAAATATATATTTTTCGAAGATAAAAATAGCATTTGTAATAATATCCATGAGAAAATGTTTTTGGTTGTAATCCTATATTCATGTACTCATGAATAAACTTCAGTGAATTCAGTAAGAACTTCTGATTAAAAATATAGAGAGAGTATACTAAAAGACCAATTGGCCAATTTTATTAATTATATTTATATTTTTTCAGATAAAATATAACAGTAATTAGAAATGTTCAAAGGTCATGCATCAAATGAACAAAGAAACATTTAAAAAAACAACCAATTTGAATATTTAATATAACTTTCTATCGGGGCCTGGTATTTGGCATATTCTATATTCATATATCCGGTTGTATCGGTTTTTTAAGTTTTTCAGTAAAGTTGTTTGTACATTTGATGCACATGCACAGACATGCACATGAACATCCTATGTTCACTCTAATGTGCAAAAGGAAAATAAGGATGCAGTGATAAAAGGCAACCGCCAGTAGGGAGAATCATATATTATTAAGATAATTCACTACGTATGTGGAAAATGAAGAATGCCAATTGTAAATAGAACTTACAAAAAAATAGAGGCTCTTTTATATGTATGCTTTACATGAAGAGCAGCATGGGTATGATGCCCATTCATCTAGTATCCCCTAACTTCTAAAATGGCCTATAGCAAACTCCTTTTTATTTTACTATTATGATTGGCGCCTTTAAACCAGTGTTGACTACTAGCAACTGTCTGGAAAAATCTCTGAGGTTTTCTTGGCAGTGGTTTGCTATTGCGTGCTTTCTAGGGATGAGTAGGAATGACTGGCCTCAGGTCGCCCAGCTGACCATGTGCCTAAGGCAAGACTAAAGCTCACAGTCTCCTGGTTTCTAAACTGGTGCCTTAACCACTACACCAAACTGCCTTTCCAGTAAACTCAAATTCTATACTTAAATCATGGATCAGTTCTCATTTGAAATGTTCCATTTTGCCCTTACAAAAATATTTCATTAAAATATTCTATGACCCATTTAAAATGTTGGCAGCAGCATAGAAGTGACTTTTAAACACAATTTTAGAGAGAAGCAAAACATATATTCTTCATTTAACGCTCCCTTCACCCTTTTCCTTCAAATTCTTTATGAGGGTTTGTGATTTAGAGATGTTCTCTTTTAAAATTTACATCCTAGAAATCCATATTGATTGAATATATTGGTCTTCTCATCCCAATGTATATAATTTTGAAACAGAAGAAAAAACAGACTGTTTTAGTACAAATCACTGGTTTACTTTCTTTGTACCGAATAGAGCTACTTACATGAGCATCTGCCAGTTATTATTTTGAAACATAAAAACTGAGCACTGACCAATGTATTTATTAAGGCATGCCTGTAAGGAAAATTCATGGAGTACAATCTTGATTACAGTGAAATTAATGAAAATTTTCCCTTTTTAAAAGCAATATGTGATAACTAGATTGAAAAGAGAAAATTAATTCCAAACTTTAAAACAATATAGCATAGTTAAAAATTAATTTACTGTTACATTATGAAATTAACAGAAACTACTGCACAGTGCACTACATTTGTATAAAATAATCTATATAAATGATTATTCCTAGAAAAACAAAGTTGACATTACATTAATTCTTTTCTAGTCCGTAATATTTTTATTTATTTATTTATTTATTAAACAAATTTATATAGCCAACTAATATATATATAGGTGACTTTACATTATTGTAGCCCCTTTTCTACCCATAGTTATTGCATAAAGTGTACAGTAATAGATCTTCATGGGAATTTTTTGCTTCAGTAAATTTTACAAACAATCAAATAGGAAGACAACAAGAAGGAAATCTGTCTTCCCAATATTATAGCAAAGTTCCTGAATTTTGATCCTTTCAAAGTTTTGAAAAATTTTCCCTGGAACTACATGATTGCTGCTTAAATACAGGGCAACAATACCTTAGAAAGGCATAAGAAGATGCAGCCAGATTTTATGGGAACAGGATGAATTCACAGGCCTTCCATTCCAGCCCATCTAAAGATAACAAGATCATTAAAAATGTAATTTATGTGGGCCAAAAGCTCATCTACCGTGCTGTGTATGCATAAAATATGTCCAAAATTGTGGATAGGCAAAATATTTTCCTGCAGATATTTCTTCAGAAAGAAAGCTTAATTATTTTTGCATTCCTTTCTCCCTAGAAAAACTATACATAGGATTGCTGCCTTGGCTTACTCTAGCAGATTTAGAATGTGTTTCTAGTAAAACAAAAAGAAACAAAGATGTCAAATCAAAGTGACTTCATTATATACATGACTTCTTTTTATTACCAGATTTCAATCCCTACCACCATTTGCTTTCCATTGAAATCAAATAATTTTAATTTGGGGTAAAACTGGAAATGGCAACCAAGGCCAATAGGGTTCCCTCCATGCTCCCCTTACAGAACCCAGAGTAGCAGATCTGGTTATCCCCTTGGTAGAGATGGCCATGTATAACTCTTTCCTCCAATACCCAGGGCTGCTTTGCCTGGTATTTTTTTTTACTCTAAGATCAAATAAATGCTGCCTTTCTTCAACAGAGGCACCAACATGGCCCTTAGGAGCAGAGCAATGCACGTGCAATAAAGGAAGGATAGTGAACCTCAGCTGGCTAACTCTTACCTGCCCTAAGACATCAACTCATTAAAGTAAATGTACCTTATAGCAATAGTACTTAGACATATATACTGCTTCACAGTGCTTTACAGCCCTCTCTAAGTGGTTTAGAGAGGCAGCATATTGCCGCCAACAATCTAGGTCCTCATTTTACCTACCTCGGAAAGATGAAAGGCTGAGTCAATCTTGAGTCTGGTGAGATTTGAACTGCCAAATTGCAGGCAGCCAGCAGTCAGCAGAAATAACCTGCAGTACTGTATTATAATCATTGCGCCACCACGGCTCTCGATCTAGAAATGACTCTAATGATGATTGGATTTCTTGTATGTGCTTTTTCTTTTAAAAACGTTTTTAACATGACTGTGTTTCACATGGTTACTGTTTTATACTTTTTTTACCATATGCTGCCCAGATTCATTTCTTGTGAGATGGGTGGCCATAAAAGTAAAAGGTAAAGCAGTGCCTACAGATTTTACTCTGTTAGTAGTTGCTGCTATGGGGGACTATGCTAATGTCCATTTCAAGACCATTGAGCCATGTCCATTTCAAGACCATTGAGCCAGTGCTGCCCTAAGACATTTCTGTTGTCATGTGGCCAACAAGACTTCATGGGGTGCTGTTACCTTCCCACTGAATGGAAACTATTTATCTACTTGCTTTCAAACTGCTAGGTTGGAAGAAGCTAGGACAAGATGGGTGATTACCCCATCATGTGGCACTCGGGTCTCAAACCTGTGCTACTGGCTTTCCAGCCGACAAGCACAGCATCTTAACTGCTGAGCCACCATGCCATCCCAGCGTGGCCACATAAATGTGATAAATAAAAATAAATAATTTCAGAACTTTGCATAGTTCTACAAAGTAATGCTTTAATCCCAATACTAAAATATGATTGTGGAATTACAAAATTTGGTATTAACTCATGCAAGCAGAATTTTCATACCAACTGTTATTAGCTGGAATCTGATTTTCCTTTTTATCCCCATATTACTTGGAAAGGAACTATGAGCAGAATTTAGAGCAGGTAGCTTTATGCTAAAGGTGAAAGCAGAAGGTTTCCAATCTGAAGGAATTCTGGCCTATCTTTCTAATTGGCGGGTACGGCAAATCCCCAGGTTAAGAACACTCTGATTTAAACAGGGCCCATAATTAAGAATAGAGCTACTGTAGCAAGATTCAAGTTAAATTCACAGTGATTCAAGTTAAATGCACAGTGGTTCACATTCATTATACAATAGTACTTATGTAGTATTATGTAATAACACTGGTCCAGTTTACAAACAAATTTTACTTTAAGGACAGATCTTGGGAATGGAACTTGTTCTTAAACTGGGGACTACCTGTATTCACTGAGTCCTCTCGTGAAAAAAAAAACTGTATCCTATTTTTTTAACAAAAAAAAAAGAAAAGAAAGGGAAGATTTGGTTTGTATAAGAAACTTCAAGATGAATTAATAGATATTCTCTGCATACTTCGTTTCCTTCTAATTAATAAAATAACAGCTTGAACATTCCTTAGTAAATCAGCCAAAAATTATGACAGTGGTTTGTTTATTAAATTAGGTTGCTGGCAAGGATGGAAAAAATCTATAGTATGAATTATTGCATACAATGTCTAATGGTCTACATAAAAGTTAAAGCTAAATAAATACAGATGTAAACTATGTTTATATAATATGAAACACTGCTGAGCTAAGAATTTTAGGTTGGAAAGTGCAAACTTGTGGATCTGATACATTATGCATTTACCATATGACCAAATTTATTATGTAAGTAACTCCTATAACATAAAGAGAGCTGTTTTACATATATGCAAAGTAAAATGATAAGATATAATAGTAGGGCAGCCTGATAATGAGACAAGAAGTTGGGTTTTTTCCACCAATGGTTCCTACAATGATGACAGTTCATATGTTCATGCTGCATGGTTTTTCAACATGGTATTAGTTTCCTAGAATAAATTTCAGATACACTAAGTGATAAATATTGTTAGCATTAGTATAAACTATTTATACATGCATATTAATACTAATTGGAATTGTGGGAGATTAATATCCTATTTGTTGCAGTCTCAACATGCCCTAGCTGGACCTGTTCATGTGGCTTCTCTGAAACGCAATCTCTTTAGCCAAATGATGTAAACAGTAGGAGGAGTGGCCTTAAGGGACAAGAGGAAGAGCCGCCTCTAAGATAACAGCCAGATAAAAAAAGATTAAGTCTGGGATAGGGATGTAATCTAATAAAGTGACTTAGTCAAGCCCTCCCTGGTTCTCATGAATATAAAAGAGGGAAGGGAAGTACATTAAGACTTGCAAGTCTTTCTTACTTTAGTTTTACAATAAAAGCAATATGGACCTAATGCACAAGGTAAAATTCATACCCAGAAATTCTTTTGAGAATGGGTGAGGGATGCCATCAGTAGTGGTAAAAACATCACTTTTTAAACTCTGCCAGCTCAGCCAGCTACAGCATAAGCCTATTCCTCTTTTTTTCACATCTGTTTAATTTTTATTTTATCTATTCATTTTTTTTTTCATCAGTGAGAGAAACAAGCATTATGCCTGCTCCAGGACTAGTATAGCTTTTCCTTCTTACTGGGAAGGTGAAGGAGACGCTGAGGGAACAAGATGCCTTTGTATTATCTAAATCATGGGTGGGCAACCAGTACCTCAGTCTAATTTCATGCAGTCTTTGGCCTAATTTCAAAAGCCCTCTGTAAGCAATCACTTCATACTTCTGGCAAGAGAAATCTGTCCTGGTCAGTTACAGAGAAACAAAGTGTTCAAGAAAATGACAGGGGAGGAGAGTGTGAGCAAATAAGTGCCCCATACATTTGGCTCTGGGTCTACCTACTGTTCGCTTCCATTCTACCCATCAGTGACAATGCACTCTATATTTATTTAGCCTTCACCTTAACCACAAGGAACCACCCATCCTCTACTCTCAATTCTTGATCTCTTATTTGGCCCATAAAAAAAGAGGAGATGGAAGCAGTAGTCATTATACATCTACCTTGACAAAGCTTTTCACCACTATACTAGTGAAACTTTGCTTTGATAAACAGCATTTCCACAAAAGCCCCCAGTCTGCTGATGGATTTCAGGACTGCAGCTTTCACCGTCATTTTTGAAAGTAGAGTGTGCAAACAGATAATCTTCTAGTAAAGTACATTCAGCATCCTCTTTGCTTCTTTTAAAGATTATATTCAGATTCCTCTTGACTTCATTTTCCAGGGAGACCTTGAGAAAGATGTGTGCCACTAATGTACTGCTGTTGCATAGTTTCAGTTGTTAGCCACTATGTTAACATTGTGTTTGTTTTATATGTTTACCAATTTAGAGGTTCTTTTTAAAGGAGAAAGTTGAAAACCAAACAATTTAAAATAAATAAATGGGTTTTCTCTATGTTAAAGTTGCGAAAATGATTTATCAATGAATACTTTGTAAGATTGTGTTTCTAAGCCTTAAAAAATGTTCAGAAAAACAATTGCAAGAAAATATTCAAAGATTCAGATTAATTTCATTCATGTAAACATGTTGTCATTACAAGATAGCTCATTGGACCCTAACTCAGTTGCTTACTCAGCCATCAACAAGTTATTCTTGAAATTGGAATATGGTGTAGGAGTGAGGATAGTATTATTTCATAATCATCCTGTAAGCCATAAGTAAGGAACATGTGGCCATCTAAACAATGAACTCCAACACCCAGCATTCCTCCCCCTACAGGCTATGTTGATTGGGACTCCTATTCTTACAGCTTCTAGAGGGCAAAGATTCACTTTCTTACTCCAGATATGCATTATAAGATCCATAATACTTGTTAACATTACTGCTTCTTGAAATTAAAAAAAGGCAATGTAGCATGATTATTTTATAGTCACTGACCCAATGTATAAACACATTTTCAGAGACTCTCTCACTTTCTTATACTTCATCGAACTGGAAGTGTTTAGGAACATTATGCACATAACAAAAAGCAGTATTTGTGAACAATGTCCATAAAAGAATTCTCTATAGCACTGTTTCTAAACCTTGGCAACTTGACTGGGGAACTCTGGGAGATGAAGTCAGGGGTGGGATGCTACCGGTTCTGCCCGACTCTATAGAACCGGAAGCTCTGAAAAGCAGCAGACACCGAACCAGTTCTGTGTTTGCTGCTGTTTGGCTCATCTGCCAGCCTGGACTCTTACCTGTCCTTTATTTCCTGCTTTTTCAACCTCAGCTGCTTTGCACTGCATAGCTGAGGTTGAAAAAGCAGGAAAAAAGTGGCTTTTCAAATGCTGTGCACTTGTGCGCTGCACTTTTCAGCTGTCTGGGCAAAATGTAGTCACCGAACCAGTAGTAACACGGGTTGAATCCCATCCCTGGATGAAGTCCACACATCTTCAAGCTGCCAGGGTTGAGAAACACTTTTTTTTACAGAAACTGGTCTTGGCTACTTCAGATTTACAAAAAATGATCAATTGTGTGATTGTAAGAACTCTACCATAATAAGACTGAGCCCTACTTTGATGTGTAAACCTATTCAAATAGGTTGAAATTTTGGTACTGGTTTTCAGCAATATTTTCAAAATTTTGCACTAGTGTTGAGCATGGGAAGAAATTAGAGGGAAAGAAAGCCCAAGGACCCATAGTGAAAGAAGAAATGGCAACCAACAAAAAATGCCTACCATGTTCCAGATAAGAAGGCGTACCTTCCGAAGGATCAAGCCTTCGAGCCCTCCGCCCATGTTTGGAGTTATTGTGCACAAACATATTATCCGACACTGCCAAGACGTGGCCATCCACATTGACTGTTGTAGATACCACAACCTGCAAGTGGAACAGCAATATAAGGAAACACTTTAATGAAATTTAAAATCAAATAAGTACAGAGACTAATAAACCCAGAATCTTAAATAACAGCTGGGAGCAGCAGAAAATTGCACAGCTATTTCACATAATAACTAGTGCCTAGACTCTATGACTCTAACAAGAGGTGCTATTGATGAGTGGGTCTTTGGCATCACAGGCTTTTGATGTCATTTAGTCAAATTACACAGTTTGTAGCTGTATAAAGGAATATACACTGTTAACCATAATTTTAACAAGAGCAGCTTTATTAACTCCTTTTTAAAAGAGTTGGCTGCATATTACTCCACATCATCCTTCAACATGCATGTCTGAATAGATAAACTGTTGTCACGGCGAATGAAATTGATTTAAGTGCAAAAACAAAATTGGTTGCTAAAGTTGGATTAGAGTAACTGAATTCATCATACTGCTAAAGCCTGGAGTGTATGCATTTGTCCAAAATTCTCCTGAACAGGGTAGAGAGAAAGAAAGATTGTATGTATAAAGAATATTTTAGAATTTAAATGAATACTGCTTTTAAAATCTAAGCAGGCGTTTGTCTTTATCAAACAATCAAGTGTGAATCTACTGTTTTTGCAAACTTCATTATCCTAATGGGAACAACTAGAAATAGAACTATTGTTTTGCTGTAAAATATAGGACATATGGAAATTTAGACAGTGAGATAGACAGCGTATACATTTAGAAAAAGATAAATAAATAGCACAAACTCACCCAGATGATATGTTTATTAATAAAGCATAATTTTATTGTTAAATATATATATTTTTGAGCAAGTTGATAAAGGATTTCCCTTAAGTTACTTTGATAAAATTATGCATTGTTTTCTGTACACACTATGGATCAACAATAGGATCCAATAGTGATTATTATAGTTGAATCTTATTTATATTAAAAGGATCTTTTAGAGGCTGTATAAAAAGGAGTTAAGCAATAGAGTAGACAACTGAGGCCTTTAGATGATAGCATTGATGATACTGGTATTATTATTATTATTATTATTATTATTATTATTATTATTATCTTTGTTATCACCATCTCATTCTTCACTTTTATTATATTTAGTCTCATTTATATTAAGAGAATCTTACAAAATAGTTTTTTTTCTTTAAGGAGTTAAATGACCCTTAAGACAGGCCCTTAAGACAGGGGTTCCAGCCTCCAGTCCATGGCCCAGTGCTGGACCACAGCCTATTTGGAACCTGGCCATGGAAATGTGGGCAAGTATGCGTGGGCATGCACATGTGAAATTGCATTTATAAAAGTGGCATACATGTGAAACCATCCCTTCTCCTCCCACCCTCGCTGCCAGCACCACCTCCATTGGTCCACCAAGCCAGAAAAGTTGGTGACTGCTGCCTTAAGACGATCACATTTATGATGTTAACAGGCAGGATGACTCATTGCTGTCTGAATCATCCTGGATTTTTAAATCTTCAAACAACCCTTGAATTTTGTTTGTTGCAGAGAATGGGCAGTTTAGGTTTGTCAGAGGATGTGCTTGCCTTTGAACAATGGATTCCCTAGATTACTTTCACTGTGCTTGAAGTAGCCATTGTGCATATGTATATTGTTTAGAGCACAATTACACAAAAATGAAAATAAAAACAATCATTCCCTTAACAATTGGACTCAAATCTAGTGCTTGTTACAGTACTACCTACCTCCCAGTGCTGAAGGATTATATTCGTAAATCACATCCATATACTTTTATCTTAGCATTAGTCATTATGATTGTATTATACTTATCTTGCAGGTCTTGTATTGATTACCAGCAGACTTCCATATACAATTCAAAGTGCTAGTTTCAATTTAAAATTCCAAATTTGATTCATACCAAATTTGACCCATCTGAGGATCTTCTTGGAAAGTCTCCACATCCTCCATGTGAAGTGGGAAATACTGAGCCCAGAAGGACAGGTGTCCTATCTTGGAACTCATGCTCTGGAACTGCCTCCCCCAAGAAATTAGTCTGGCCCCTTGGTGATAGCCTTCCAAAATTTATCAAAGATCAAAATTTCTTGGAAGGCCTCCAGGGAATAACTATTGACCTTCAGCATTTAGATCAGGGGTGTCAGCATCATGTGACATATTGGGACTTTTCCCCCCTTTGCTAAACCAGGCATGGGTGTGGCTAGCATCCAGCCCACAGGTCACGAGCTTGACAGATTTAGATGCTTATCTAGCTACTTATATTATATGCACTGATTTATGATTAGAGATACTATAAACATGTACTGTAATTTTTATTTATGCCATTTGTTTCTTTCAGACTGGCATTGTTGCAAGTCTCCAGAATTCACTTAAAATTTAAAATAATAATAGTTATAATAATACTGATTTCGATTTCTGTAAAGAAATATAGCCTTAGCATTAAGTTAGTCTGTTACCATGGTCAAACACAACAGTACAAGTGTGGACAGCCATTTATTCCAATAAAGGATATTTGCAGCTCAGGGTTGACATGAGGGGTCCTTGGTGCTCTCTGAGTTTACTTGTTTTCTTGCAGACATTTCATTTCCCTAACCAGGTAACATTATCATAGGTGTATATTGTAGATGATGTAGGTGATAAACAACCACTCTTATTGTGAATAAATGCCTGTCCACACTAATATTAATGTACTGGTGTGCTTGATCATGGAGAGGGTAGGGGAAAGGGGGAGAAACTGATTAATAACACAATACTGTATCTGGTTAGTTATAAATTCAACAGGATATATCCCAACGGGGATGGTGAATCAACAAAACAAATCACCAACGAAAATTTTGGTGGGACATTTTCACAAAACCTGTTTTCTCTCAAGTTTTAGGGAAAGTCTGCATCTGTGTGGCTGCATCACTGTTTTTTGGTGTGTGTGTGGTTTTTTTTTACCACTGCCTAACTACGCATTCAACCTACAGGCTATGTTTCCATTCCACTACCACTCATTAAGCATCCCAAGCTAATTACAGCTTCCCTCCCATGAACCTGCCTTCCAGAACTTTTGCTAAAACAATAAGAAGAAATGACCTACACTTCTCCTTAAATTAAACAAGGAAGGGGGATTAAAAATTGAAACCCACTGAGATATGTTTATTCATGCGACCTCTTACAACCAAATATAATAATTGTCTGTTAATTGCAGTTTCAGCTCCCACCTCATGCTTCAACATGTGAAACTGCAATCAGCTGGCTCCTGTTTAATCCACCTATTATGTTGACTAATTAACTTTGCTCGACGGTTTATTTCTTCCTCCATTATCAGCCCCTGTCAGCCTCAAGCATAGCGCCGCTAAGGGAGACCTCAGCCTCTTTGATTGATCACCGATAGATTGACATGCAGATTAATTTAATTAGAATCACCTCACTTGAGAAATGAAAGACAATGGCAAAGGGGCTAATAGATCTGCTCTTATAATGAGGCTACCCTCCAGAGCCAAGGAAGAGGGTTTCTGATTTATTTTGCTGAATTCCCCAGTTGCTCCACAAGGCTTTTGCTTTAATTGTTCTTGGTATTGAGAAGCTTTAGCCTCTGAAGAGGTGAAATGCTTTACAAGGATTGGCAAACATTTCTTCAATTCTCCAAGGAAGCTGTTACCCTCTCAAAGTTGCATGAATAGAAAAGGTTGCTGGCAAGAATTTCCTTAAAGGGCTTGAAATGGGTAAAAGGGAAGAAAATGAAGCAAAGTTTTCCAAGTAACATTTCATTAACCATAGTAAATTTCTCAAAAACATGTTTTGTCATTTCTTGACCTAAAACACTGCTTAATCCAGCACTTCCAATTTTCTGTTTATTTAATGTGTCTCTCCCTCCCCTCTTCTCCTCAATTTATTAATGTTTACAAGCCTGTGAATGTTAACATGATTTGTGTCTGGATATAGTTTGTCATAGAATGCCATTAGCTCATTTCATTAGATATTTGAACAGTTTGAGAAACTAGAGTACTGAACGAGATTGAACCAGCACACTAGTTAGACCATACTGAAAAAGAACACATAAGTAAAAGTCTGAAATTAAATTAAATTTGTTTCTATAATCAAGGTTGATAGACACAATTCTCTACATGGCAGATACGTACCTGGGTAGAAATTGCACGTGCCTTAACAGATATTTAATGCAAAACACTATACAGTGAAAATCCCTCAATAAAGATTGCAATGATAGCAATAACACTCGCAATAGAATAGCAATAGCACTTAGACTTATATACAAGTCCATTAGTGACCTCAAAAGGATGGAATGTTAAGTCAATCTCGAGCCAGTCAGGATTGAACTCATGGCTGTGGACAGAATTAGCCTGCAATACTGCATTCTAGCCAGTGCACCATCAGGGCTCCTATGATCAATCACTTTCATTTGTCCAAAATTAATTTTGCTCTTTTCCAGCTACTCAGTACTATATTATATATGGAATATTGAACTGTTTCAACTGAAAAGCAAGTAAACTGTCAAACTGTTTCAACTGAAAAGATTTAACTAATAGCTCTTTTTCAAAATATTAATTATCAGAGCATAAAACTTTAACTTTTAAAGTAAAATATATGAACGCTTGCAAAACTTCTGTGCATTGAGTATAGAATATATTTACATTGATGAGCCACATGCAGTATTGGCCATTTAAATCAACTGAGAAATACAAACACCCCCAATATGTTTATAGTATTACTAAATTTTATAGATAAAGCAAAAAACCTACATGAGATATTCAGATGCTGTAACACAATGTTCATCATGGGCATCTGCACTGGTGGGAAGGAACCTGAGATGTTATTTGTGTCATGACGTCATTGTGTAACTGATGCAAATGAAATACTGTATGTTGGTCGTGACATGCATCATTATATAATTAAATAATGTAATATCACTGACATCTGTACAGGATACCTAAGACTCTTGAACATCACTGGAGTATTATGCCTTTTCTACAATGCTTAATCCACTTGCTTAAGCAAAAGGAGACACACGCAAATTTCCAGAGTGTGAGTGGAAGAGACAAATCTAGAAATTGGTAATTTATTACCGTGTTTCTCACAAAATAAGGCAGGGCCTTATTTTTTTTTGAGCCCCAAAAAAACGGCTAGGCCGTCTTTTTGGGGGTGAATTAATTTCTCTCCCCCCCCATCAGTGGGTGGGCGGCAGTGGTGTGGATGTCGGCTTTGGCAGGGCATTTTAAATTGCAAGACCTTCGACGCCTGCCACTGCGGCTTCCTCTGCAGCTCTTGCTTTTCCTTCACTTACTCCACAGTTCCCGCCGGCACTGACGCTAGAACAGCAGCAGCGCCGGCAGGTACATGGAAGCATTTCTGCTGCTGCTCAGGTGTGTGCGGAAGCCTCCTGACAGGAGGCTTCCGCGCACACCTGAGCAGCAGCAGAAACACTTCCACGTTCCCGCCGGCACTGCTGCTGTTCTCGTGCCGGCAGGAACTGTGGAAGCCATGGAGGCAGCTCCCCCACCAAGAAGCAGCAGAAATGCTTCTACACTTCCTGCTGGCGCGAGAACAGCGGCAGTGCCACGCAGGGCACTGTTAAAGGCAAGTTTCCCCCCCTGCCTTCCCCCCCAGCATGTTTTAACCCCCACCCTCCTCCTCCAGTATGTTTTAACCCCAGGCCTCCCCCCCAGCATCTTTTAAACTAGGCCTAAATTTGGAGGGAGGGGCTTAATTTCATTTCATGCCTAGAAAACATGCTGGGTCTTCCTATTGGTGGAGGCCATATTGTTGGAGAAACACAGTAATACTTTTCAAATATACTGGCATTAAGGATAGAGGCTTTTTCTCAAGGGCGGGATTCAATTTTTTTAACAACCGGTTCTGTGGGTGTGGCTTAGTTGGTGGGTGTGGCTTGGTGGTCATGTGACTGGGTGAACATGGCCAACTCAACATCAATCATGTCAAGGGGCGCTTCTCCTTGCCTGGCCTCTCATGATAGTGGGGATCCTGCAATGATCATAAGTGTGAAAAATGGTCATAAGTCATTTTTTTCATTGTAACTTTGAATGGTCAGTAAGTGAACTGTTGTAAGTCAAGGATTACTTGTACAAAAATAAAAAAAGCTTCTTTGCTTGCAAAAAACTGCCCTAAAAAGCAATCATTAGATTAAAAATACCTGCAAGCCGGAGTTACAAATCAGGCAGGATGCCAGAGCACCTTGAGGAATGAAAATAGTTAAAATGCAGTGATAACTATCAAGCAGCCATCTCTTGCTAGCAGAGACGTCATTTAAGCTCTCCAGAAAAAGTACACCCAGGAAAAGCAATCCTTAGATCCATTTGCACCACTTAAAGATACCAGAAAGTCTCACTCACCTCACAAGATATCCTAAGGAAATCACCCAGATTTAAGGAAAGGTCACATGCCCCCCCCCCAAACGGCAGTAAAAAAATCCGTGCCAAGCTTGCATCCTGCCTCTTGGAAGTATACCCCAAAAGGACAGTGACAGATAGTACTAAAGCAGTGAGGAAGACCCCCCCTCCTCAGATAGAAAAAGAAACCATGAGGCAGGAAAAAATTCAAACACAATACAAATATAATTAAATCACAACAGAAGCTGGAGCTGTTGCTGTTGCTTGTTGAAGCTGAATAGGGAAAATTATCCCATCAATAAACACAGGATTAAACGTCACCAAGCACAGAATTAACCTTCACCAAAAACCAGTTTTAGATCAAAACTCAGAAAGTATATGTAAACTCATGTTTGAATGTCAATCTTTCTAGCTAGCCAAGAAGCCTTGCTGAATGTCAGTCATCTTGGTTCCCTGTCACTAAAAACTTTGCTTCATTATTCAATTATTTCTTCAAAGTGCTGATTGTCCTAGGCCCTAGCCCCCTCATTTGTGGGGTGCCTCAGGGGTCGGTCCTCTCCCCTCTCTTGTTAAACATTTATGTGAAGCCGCTGGGGGAGATCATCCATGGTTTTGGAGTAAAGTGTCATCTTTATGCGGATGACACTCAGCTTTACATCTCTACTCCAAACCACCCCAACGATACTGTGGAGGTTATGTCCCGGTGCCTGGAGGCCGTGCGGAATTGGATGGGTGAGAACAGGCTTCGACTCAACCCTTCCAAGATTGAGTGGCTGTGGTTTCCGGTGTCCCGATATAGTCAGCTGATTCCATCGCTGGCTATTGGGGGTGAGATCTTAGCCCCCACAGAGAGGGCTCACAATCTAGGCGTCCTCCTGGATGTACGGCTGTCATTAGAAGAGCATATTACGGCCATCTCCAGGGGGGCTTTTCATCAGGTTCGCCTGATGCGCCAGTTGCGGCCCTTTCTTGATCGGGACGCCTTACGCATGGTCACTCATGCCCTGGTCACCTCCCACCTGGATTACTGTAATGCCCTCTACATGGGGCTCCCTTTGGGGAGCACCCGGAGGTTGCAGCTGATACAAAATGCGGCCATGCGGGTGGTTATGGGGGTGTCTAAAAGCTCTCATGTGACGCCTCTCCTGCGCGAGCTGCATTGGTTGCCGGTTGCCTCCCGGGTGCGCTTTAAGGTTCTGGTTTTGACCTTTAAAGCGCTCCATGGCATCGGACCAGGCTATCTGCAAGACCGCATTCTGCCAGTAGTCTCCCACCGACCTGTGCGCTCCCACAGGGAGGGCCTCCTTCGGGTCCCAACGGCCTCTATGTGCCACCTGGCAACCCCGAGGAACAGGGCCTTCTCTGTGGGGGCACCCGCTCTCTGGAATGGGCTCCCCCCTGAGTTAAGAACGACCACCGACCTGAGGGTGTTCAGGCGTGATTTGAAGACCTGGCTCTTTGAGCAGGCTGGCCTGGGCTGATCCTAAATTAATTTTAATGGGGTTTAATGTATTGAATTTTAAGGTTGGGATTTTAAATTCGGTTACAGCCCTTATTTAATTCTATTTTAATTGTTATATATATGTGGTTTTAGTAGGTTGTGCACCACCCTGAGTCCTTTGGGAGAAGGGCGGTATATAAATCTTAATAAATAAATAAATTGTCCAAGGAAGTATTTCCTCCCAACAGCAGTGTAAAAATCTTAAAACAACCCTTCCCCTTTAAGAAAGCCAAACCTCAGAAGCTCCAGAGACAGGAAGTCTAGATGTACTGGCAAAAATGTAATAAAGGTGGAAAAAAACAAAAGGAGATTGCTTCTAACCATCGGTTCTCTGAACTGCTTAGAAAGTTAACAAGGGGTTCTATAGAACCGGACAGAATCGGTAGAATCCCACCCCTGCTTTTGCTCCTATTCAATAAAAAATATATACCACTGTTATCTTAAGAAAAATGGTCGGGAACCAACACAATGTTTCCCTCCATAGACATCCTCCAAATTTATTAGGAATGCCTTATTCTGTTTTAAGGTTGATTTTGATACCAACTGTTTTGGCTGCTTGAAAATGCTATTAATATACAGATTTAAAAACCTACCAAATAGAGGGGAATAAAGGAAAAGAAAAAAAGTAACAGACTAAAGTTTTTCAAGAACATACATCCTAACAAATCCAACTGTTTAATACTATTCCATTCAAAAGAACTAAATCAGAGTTTCAAATAATGTTGTAAAGGGAGTTCTGAGCCTATAAAAGAGAATGCAATATTTTTCTCCACAGGAGAACATTGATTAATTTTTTTTTTAACCAGAGTAATCTCACTGAAATCCGTTATTTAATTCTTGCTACCCACAACATCTGCAAAATCGGGGACTTAGTCCAACCCATTCATTGCATAACATAATCTTGCTACCTAGTTTCCTTGACTAGAATATGATTTACTACAATGATGCCATACCAGGGTGGTTCTTTTATAGCCATTAGGAGAAAAAAGTACTATAAAAAGGAATCCCCTAGAGAAACTGTTTCCAGCATCAGGAAGTATGAAAAAAATAGTAGTGGTTATTTGGTGGTCTACTTTTAGAAGTGATTATTCATAGTGCACCTGTAGAACAAGAAAAAGAAACCTATTGTTTCCACACAAGCATGCATTACATTAATCGGAGGTCATATAGTTTTAAGAAAAGCATATTCAGTATATATGATATTAAACATTATAATGTTCTGTGAAATGGGGAAAACTAGTATGTTCTGAACACTCTTGTAAAGGGCACTGGCTGTTTTATGACTAAAGGCTGCTCATATGTTTATTCTGGAAACTGGAAAATCCTATAAAGGTTAGGAAAACTTCTCCAGGGAGAATGAATTTCTTAACTATGATCCAAATATCTCTTTAAAATGGCAACTCGTTTCAATTGCTGCATTAATGGACTGTATCTTGATCAAAGCATGTGCAAAATTAACTTGTAACAGAAAGAAGTTTTGTTTTAGTTTTGTTTAAAAAACAACACACAACCACAAGGTAAAAAGTATGCAAAGAAGCAACCTTTTAAAAAGTGCATACCAAATATGAAGGGGGAAAATATATATTCCTGTTTAAAAATTGATTAATGAAGTGCTGACAAATTCATGTAAACATGGGTATGGATAAGCCTGCCAAATCTCAAGCCTATCCAAATGTTGTGAAGAAAACACAGTTTTCAATTTGGGAAAAGTAAATAGGAAAAAAAAAATCTGCAGTACGATCAGCTCTTCACATATAGGTAGTCCTCTACTTACAACTATTCATTAAGTGACTGTTCAAAGTTACAATGGCATTCAAAAGAGCGACTTATAACCATTCCTCACACTTAAAACCATCACAGAATTCTTAGGAATTGCATTGATCCCTGTTTTGACTGCACACCATTAGTTTAAGTTAATCTTTGGCACATTCCTGATATTTTTGGTAATCTATACTTTATTGGAAGGAGCTTTGTGCTTGTGCAAGCAAAGCGTGATCTGAGCTGCTGTCTCCCTATATATACTGGTGGGGAGGTTGGCTGTGTTGTCATTTCTTGATTGGTTGATGGAGTTGATGTTTGCAGATTGGCTGGCTTTTCCTTAAGAAAAAGCTTGCTTGCACAAGCACAAAGCCGAAAACACCAGCCTGAAGATGGCGAGTGAGATCTCATCAAAACGTTGCCAAGATAGTCTCAATCTTACATGGAAAAAGACCCAAACACACCAAGACCTGCATATATATATATGTGAAAGAGGCTGAAATAATTTCTAGACAGATTCTGGCAGTATGGATCTATTATTATTTTGCAACTCAACTTCGAGTCCCAAGATACTAAAAGCCTGACCTAAATTTAGGTAGAAGCTTCATGATGATTAAAATATAGTCATTCGCTGCTGATTTTTAAAATTAGCCTCATGAAATGTCATTTGCATCTCTTGAATAAACTCAGCACTGAATCACCAATGAACGCTATTCAAACCCACAGCAAAATAATATTACCAAAACAGAACTGAATTTCTAATGCACTGCAACAAAGTTCACCTTGTATTCCTAGCATTGGAATTCTGCAACTTTATTTCCCACTCCTTCAAATATTTTTAAATCATTTTTTATTCCAGCTGCTTATGTAATATAACAAATGAACTGTCTTATTTGTCAACAATAATACTGATATGTGTTAAAATGATCTAATAAGATTTTTCCCATCAATGTTAAAGATTTGAGGGCAGATAGCCATGGGAATTATCAGTTGACAGACAGAATAGGAATTTGATAAATAAAGAACATACAGAATGTTTCCACGTTGCCATTTCCTTCCATGGCAGGCATAAATTTGATCAATTATTTTTCCCTGGCAATCTAGGTAATACTTTCTCCCACTTCATTATCATTTCTGCATGTGTTGAAATTGTTCACTTGCATTCATTTTTTATCCAGTCAAAAGAATATTGCAGTTCTTTCAAATAGTAATTGAAATATCATTATGGCCAAAATTAGAATATTTTGATTATGCTGCATGTATCAAAGAGATACTGTACAATCCCAGCTTTTTTTCATTTTCTGTCTGCCTTGCCACCATTATATTCTCAAATAATTTATATTATCACAACTATTCTGAGATTGTTCAGGGTTCGGTATAAAATGGGTGGCTATATAAATGTTTTAAATAAACAAATAACTATGTCATATAATTAACTCTAGGGTGAAAATTGAATATTACATATTCACACTATCTGTTCACCCTGCCTCAAACAGGTGGTGCAGTGGCACAGTGCTTAAGACCCTGGGCTTGTTAACTGGAAAGCTGACAGCTCAGGTTTGAGATCCATGTATTGTATTCTTGCTCCAGCTCCTGCCAACCTAGCAGTTCAAAAATATGCAAATGCGACTAGATAAATAGGTACTACTTCATTACAAAGATAACTGCACTTTGTGCCATTATGCTGGCCACATGAGTGCAAAAACATCTTCAGACAGTGCTGGCTCAACGGCCTCAAAACAGAGATGAGCAGCACCCCCTATAGTCGGTAATTACTAGGGGAGTAAAAATCCACAGTCAACCCTAAACAGTCAACACTGGGGAAAGTTCTAAAGAAGGTAAATCTATCAAGTGTGGAAGCTAGCCCATGAACTGAAGAATATATAACAGGTAGAGCAGGGATCTCCAAACTTGGCAACTTTAAGACTTGTGGACTTCAACTCCCAGAATTCCCAAGCCAACCTGGGAATTCTGGGAGTTAAAGTCCACAAGTCTTAAAGTTGCTAAGTCTGGAGATCCCTGAGGTAGAGTTATCTTTTTACATCACTATAGTCGTATCTGCTTTTCATAACAGAACTCAATTTCAAAATGTTTTCTCAATACTTTTTATTCAATCTAAATTCGGAGGATCAATGCTGAGATGAACACTTCATGGAGGACAGGGACATACTAAACTGAAACTATAGGAATGTGAGAGTTGTCTCACGAAAGGAGGCATCGTAGCTTGGGCAAGGAGGCTGCCCTTAATATCGTGGCTCTGAGAAGGGATCAATAGAATTAAGCTAAGGCCCTCCTATCCTCAACTGGTGCTTTCCTTGCCCAGCTACAATAAATAAATTGCACCATCAACAAGAGGCTATATTTGTTTTCTACAAATGTCCAAGCACCTGATCTGGAAGCTAGGGTAGTAGGGAGAAAAAAAATCATGACCATTGCCCATAGAAATAGATTTATTTATTTGGTCACTGAAGAAGACAGGCTGGATTTTAAAAGCATGAAGGATGATCTGCTCTGCTGAAAGTGATTAATTTCCTTAAAATGCTAAGGACACACTAATTGACATGACTTGTGTAATTAAGCAGTCTGTTTACACATGGAAAGCTTAACTGCTGTGAAGCTCAGGTTGCCTGATAGAAGGTCTTTACAAGTCAAGAGACCAACAACCTCTCTTATGTCCTACCTGGTCACGTACACAAATTTTTGATTGCTCTTCTGACAGAACACGCAAATGCATTACCATAAGAAAATCAGCTTATATCTTGGGGGAGTTCTGAACTGGCAGCAAAACAGGTAAGGTTTGAACTGATGCTTTGATAGCTTTGGCTGCTGATACTAGATTCCCTTATCTATGAAGCAGATTTAATTGGTGAATATTCTGGAAAAATAGGCTGGGCAAAACAGAAGAAAAGCTGGCAAAATATAGGTAGGAGGTCCCTGACCATTCTGCATCAAAAATTACAAACTGGGAAATATTAAATTCTGTGATCAGGAGAAACAAAATCTAAGACATTACCAACTTCCAGTTTCCATCATGGAAATTGGTAAGGGATCCAAGATTAATAGCAGGTTCAGAAATTAAGAATGACAATTTAATAGGCTCAATGCAAAAAGGAGGATTCCTGTGCCTGCCCTGAAGATAAGGAAACAACCAGTAGGGTGATCAGAGACCTTAGACTGAGTAAGACCAAAGCCGCAATCTGTCAGTCATCCAGATAGCATATGAAGAGACTGGAGCACCCAGTTGGGATGTGATAGACACCTCCTCCTGTTTCATGTAAGAGTTCAACTAATTAAAGGCTTGAAGACACTGCAAGGGACTATGAAGCATTGAGGAGAAGGCTGAGGGAGATGGGAACAAGATTGCTACCGAGATGATGGCAGCTGGAATGGATCTGATTTTTTGATAATGAAATATGAAGTAGTCCTGGCAAAAGATGAGAAGGAACTGGGCAAAATGTGTCTGAAAAGCAGTTTGCAAACCTATTCTATGGAGACTTCAAACTGAGTACTGTGGGGGAGAGACAAGAGTGCTCAAGACACCTAAAACACATAATATTAAAGTTAAATCATGCATTAAAACTGCATCAAGAGCAGCTAGAATCACTAACAATCCAACTCAAAAGGCCTCAGTGAAGAGCAAAGTCATATTCTTTCCTTCAAGTCAAAGAATGTGGGAGCCAAGAGCAACTGCCAAGGAAACTTCGTTTTAGAGAGTTGTCATGCCTTCTATGTGTGAGAAAGAACAATGCTCTGAAATTTATAGCATCTTTAAGACAGCATCCTGCTGAATTCAGTGCTTATACAGCTTCTTACAAAGTAAGTCACATTCTCAGATAATTGGACATTAAATCATTTATGGCTTTAAAGTGCAATGTAAAATAATTATATGTACTATACTTATATGCAACTTTATCAGGAAAACACAGAAACATATACACACATACATAAACACCCACATACATTTTAGTAATTTTTCAAATTATTCCCTTCCTTATCATCTATACTATGAAAATAAAAAATACAGAGCTAAGAGATTAATCCTGCACATTTTTACTCAGAAAGCCATGGGGTTTCTTCTTGGTAACAGAGTAATCCTATATATGCCTTTGACAGAGTAATCCTATGCCTCTTTGAATGGAGTAGGACTAATACCTGAAGTCTTCATTCTTAATTTATCTTCTCCCATTAAAATATTAAATAAAAACATTAAATTAATGATTAAGAAAAATATGAGTTACAAGCAGTCCTAACCCTGCCCCACAATTCTACTTTTGTTATATTTTATTATTTATAACATTTATATAGCTGTCTATCTCATATTGAGCTCGGATCAGGAGACGAGATGACTATGTTTATATATCCCAATAAGATCACAATATAATGATTATATTGTTCTATCCTATATTATAGAGATGTATGACTTTTAATTTCATTATATTTATTATTTATTTATTTATTTATTTAACCTCATCTTTATTATTTTTACCAATTACTCAAAGAGAACATATCCAACACACCTTCCTCTTACTATTTTCCCCTATGAGACAGTGACTGGCCCAAGGCCACCCAGCTGACCTTCATTGGTAAGGCATGACTTGAACTCAGGGTCTCCTGCTTTCTAGCCTGGTACTTTAACCACTAGACCAAACTGGTTCTCAATATGACAAATTATCTTTAAGCCCTCTCCCCCCCAAAAAACTATGAAAAAGTAAGTTTTAGTGACAGTTCACATTAAAGGCATAAATCTATCTTGTAATGCTACAAAAGGCAGTACTTTCAATAAATTGCAAAAGGGAGGTAAGATTAATAAAGATAAATAAGATCTGTTCCTTGAAAAAGTTCTCTTAATATGCCAGAGACCAAAAGGATCCATGATTTAACCACTGTAGCTGTTTTGGATTACATTATTTCATAGAAAGTCAGGAGTTTTTCTGCTGGAACAGTGTTATATTAAAGAAATGCAAAAACATGGAAATTAGCCAGGATTACTTAAGTGGGTAGAGGTTACCTGTTTAGTAATGCTGGGTTCATATACATCTGATTTTTTAAATATTTTGCAGTATTGTCATATCAAGTGGAAGGATTTTAGACTAATTGCACAAGGGTTCTGATTTGCCGGCAGTCCATGAATCAAACCATAAAATAAATTTGATTCCATCTCACTGCCTAGGGCAGCAAAACTGAGCATACTAGACTTAAATGTCTAGTGGAATTGGCCTAAATTATTAGATCACATCTTTATATATCTAGTCTAATCTATTTTTCAATTTTTGTAAGATCTGTATTTGTTTGATCTATATGATGCTGTTTTAAGAATCATTTGATCCTGAACAGGTAATCCTAGCTTAATAACAATAATTAAGACCGACAACTCTGTCACTAAAACCACACTGACTTACAATGGCAGCTGCATCAATTCCCATTGCAGTTAAATTAATTCTGTATAGTCATTAAGTGTTAAATCACATGATCACCATTTTATGACATCTTGCCAGCTTCTCCACTGTTGTCAGAAGCTGACTGGGAAGATCACAATTTTCATCCTGTGACTGTGGGATGTTGCAAACTATTCATCAAGCATCTGAATTGCAATTGTGTGATTGCCGGGTGGTTGTCTCAGCTGAAATTACGAAGACTAGCCATAAGGCCATTCAGCATTGTCCTAACTTCTAATAGTTGTTGACTGGTCAATAAGCGAGAGCTACTTGCACTGTCATTGATAACTCTTGGGATGAAATTCTAAAGTGTTTCCCAAAAGTTAGATAAAAACTACACAACATGCACAAATAAAATAGCTAGGTTACCTGGCTGAAATTTTTCTTAGCTCATATTTTCAAAAAGAGGTTGATCAAGTAGGTAGGAAGTGTCACTAACCTGAAATCTCCGCATGTCTCGAGGATTTCCTGCATTTTTCAAGCAGTTCTGGTTACATTTAAGAAAAAATTTCAAGAAAAACCTGTTGGAAAAGAGATAATTTGTTTAGTATATTCGCTCAATATTTGTTTTGCTTATAAAAAAAATCTATTCAGTATATGCCTCTTTAAACACATTTGAATCAGATGGCAAAGAAACAGGAGAAACAGACAATCCATCCCATAGGTGTCTCTTTGCTGGAATTATATATTGCGAACTTCTTTCCAATTTAAAGCATTTATAATTAGGTATGACAAAATAATCCATCTTCACTGCCACAAAACAACTCTAACTTTCACAATGGGCTCAGTTCAATACCAATACCAATCCAATAAAGTGGTTTGAAACTGAGCTGTGATCATTTTCTTTTCTTCAAAATTCTAAACTAAAAACACATGAGGAACAGCAAGAACCAATTAATATCCACTGACCAATAGGCTAATAGGATAGGGCCAAATAATAACATCCAATCATGTTCCTGTCTCTGAAACTTTCACCCCAATTCCATTTCTACAACCAGACATTCTTCTCAGTTTCTCCAGCCATGGCTGCATGCTTGAAGGGGGAAAAGAAATACATTATCAACCTTGCCTATGGACAAGAGCAAAATGCTGAAGTTTCAGGACAAGAATGCCTTCAAAGGGAGAAGAAATTGCCTGAAAAATCTGTAGGGCGATAGCACTAACAAACCAAAAATCAGCTTTGTTTTGGTTTCAGACAAACTGGTATCAAAATAATACAACCCAATTCTTGAGCCTGGGTAACAATGTGGGAATACTGGGGTTTAGAGCTAAGTTGGCAAAAAGAACCTTACGGATGTGCTTAAATTCTAACTTCTATGATCTGGCCAAGTAGAAGTAAGATAGGGAATGTAACTGAATTGCATTTCCCATGAAGCTGACTGGGAGGACTTCAATTTTGGGTAAATGAGTACCCATCCCATGTGTTACAAAAGCAACAAGTGCAGAGAGGGGGAAGTTGAATTGTAGATAGTATGACACACAAGATCAAGAATTCCACCACATATTGTGGCTCTTTTAAGAAAAGAAAATATGGGTCCCATTTTATAGGCTGGATATAATGGTGCAATCTATGCCCTAAGCATAACAATTAAAATAAAGAGAATAAATCAATATGTAGAAGTCACTGAGCATAGCAAGAAAAAAGATGCCAAACAAATTATGGGTATGGCAAAGAATGGGGAAATACTTTAAATATCTACAGTATATTAGAGGATTATTTTTTAAGCGTATGGCACGTGTTAGCCAGGGATCACCGAGGTGGCTGGCTGCCTCTGTGAAATGAATTTTTTCAGACGGTGTTATCTTTACCTGTGGGACGCCTGAATGCTGGTAGGCAATCAGGGGAGGCTCCCCAGCATCTTACCATGTGAACTACCCCCTCCCCAGTATAATGTCTATTCTTTCAGTGCATATTCTTTCCAAGAGCTCAGCCAAACAAAAGCTAAAAAAAAAAAAGCCAACTATCATGAAGCTCTCCCATGGCAAGTTTTCTTTTAATTAGGGCTGTCATTACATTAAAGGTTGCAGTCAATTAGTTGTGTTACTTTTAACCTATTAATCAATCAACCGACTATTTAAAAGACATACTGCAGTTTGCATTGTCTCAATAAAGAGTGTATTCTTGGGTTTGTCATTGAACCTAATAGAAATTTTGAATCTTTCTACGTGCTGAAGCTAGTATATTGTTTTTGATATGGACTACCCTATTCCACAACCTAAACGAAAATGCTTTTAAAAACTGAACTTTGGACTTACAGTCTTAATCAGTAATGTTGCTGTGCAATAGAGTTGGATAGAAACAAAGCATATACTTTAGAAGTTCCTTCCAAAAGAGAGCTTGGTTAGCAGGTTCTGTGGCTGTTTTTAAAATGACTTTAAAAACAAAGCATTGTGTTTCGCTTCTTAACAGCATTATAGAATTTACTGTGGTTAGCTGTATGATTCTATATTTTATTGCAATTGGTTTATTCTGGAATTTTTGTTTAAAGATACTTTTTTAAACTTTACTTTTGTATAAAGAATGAGTTAAATTGTTTGGTAAAAGCTGAATGTGTACTTGTGTGAGCATAGAAGTATCAATAAAAGTAATGATTTATAAATAAAATGATATTTTTCCAAAGTTGTTAAATCAAGCAGAATCAATGACCTGCATGATGAATATTTAAGAAAAACCTGCATGATGAATATTTAAGAAAATTAGCTGTGATCTTCAAAATAAAATAAGGATGTGAAAAAAAATTATACTTATCTTTGTTCTTGGAAACCACAAATGCTTAAATGAACAATACTTTTTAAGTTTTTGATTCTATAAAAATCACTGAAATCATTTTATAACCCGTATTTCTTCAGAAACAGAAGACATATTTTACCAAAGACATAAACCACAGAAAATGTCTTCCTCAGTGTTCTGCATTAATAAGCCATAAAAACAAAAACTTGAAGAAAATTGGCCTCACATTTTGGACATTATCCATAAAAGAAAAACAAACAGATATATCAAACTTCTTTTTATTTTTTTAGAAATAAGCTAAACTATATCAAAAAAAATCACCATAAGTAGGAAAGATCATGACATGTTTGGAATAATTGTTGGCTCAAACATGTACAACCAATTTACTTTAATTAATTATATTTAATTAATTGATCCATCAGGAATAACTTACGCAAGAAATAAATGCCACTGAAGTAAATATGAAGTTAGCAATATGTGTTTGGCTCTCAAACTGGTCTCGTTCATAAAAAAAAATATACCGACTATGAAGAAGCTTCTCATTTGTTTTGCCTCTTATTGTAATTCTATAGAGACAACAAAAGAATTTTAGGAAAAAAATAACATGCCACTCTAATCCTTTATATGAATATTATTCATCTTCCAGAGCAGGGGTTTCCAAACCCCATGGCCTATTCTGAACTGAGCTGTGCAATGACATGTTGTATGACATGTGCATGCAGTTCAACTTGCACAAGTCAAGATGCGGGCACATGTGCATGTGTGCCAGCCTGCCATTTGTGTTACCTAGTTTCCCTCTCTCTGACCCCCAGACAGGCCACCAAGTCACAAAAGTTGGGAACTGCTGTTCCAGAGGATAGACTGTTCAAATATTTTTTAAAATTATAATTAGAAAATGATGACATTTGATTTGGTCAAGGACTATAACCTTCTTGTTTCCCATTAAGATTCATATTCAAATTTGTGGTTGAGAATATTAGACAATTTTACCTGCAGATTATTGACTCAATGCACTTAGTACAAAGGCTCATCTAACTTTATTTAGCGATAGGATCTTCTGTACAGATGTGGGATAACCAGTTAGGAAAGGGGATCTCTGAATTAAAGCTCTTTCCCATTCAAAAAGAAGACACTTGATTGCAATTAAATCAGTTTGTTTTCAATCATGTTTGAAGTCAAAATGTATTTGCTCATCACTTTCAACATGCTTTTGATATCTATTAATCTTTTATTTTCCACCAAATCTCTTGGAAAGTAATTTCATGAGCGTTCTCTTTCAACAAGAACTGCAAGGTCTCTTTTTCATTGCACACAAGACTTTAAAAATCTCCAAATGGTTTCAGAGTGTTGTGAGAACCTTTTTCTGTAACTTTATGACTCCTGCTTTCCAAATTTCCAATGGACTTTCTTTTCCTTAGAAAAGAGGATAATAAGGAAGAAGAAATAGTCTTTTAAAGCAATACAGACAAACATTTTAAAAAAAATCTGAAAAAAGTTTAGTTGGGTTATTTAGGAGGTCACCAGGAAGAAGAAACAACATTCTTGTCATTAATTAACCTCATACTAATACTAGTAATTAACAATAATACTAATATTAATTAACTTCATATTAAATTGGCATGATGAAACTTGTATCTACAATCTGGAAATCTCGACATTCTTGAATTATGATGTTAAATATGGTGAACTGACATGAAAAACAAAATAAAACTGTAAGATGGCTCAAACACTCCATCCCATTTATTTGTTATAAGTTCTGTCTACCTCCTGAAATCAAAAGGACTCTTAGGTAGCTTGCAACTGACATATAAAACAGAGTACATACCAATATAATATGTAAAAGAATAATCAAATTTAGCTCTTAATTTAAATATTAAAATAAGGAGGTAATATTTACTGAATATGGCACTAGTTATCATTAATCCCAAAGAAGTCATGTTTTAAGCTGCTTCTGGAAGGCCATCTGGAAAAGCAGCAGCAACCCACTTCCATAGTATTGCCCAGAATAATAGAACAGGAATGTGTCTACCACATGGGTAGGAGTTGAGCTAAGGGGAATATTTTTCCCAATATACCCATTTAATAAAATTTTAATATCAGGAAATAGTTGACATTGTTCAAAGATAAATCAAGTAGCCATCTCTGACTTGATTTTTTTTTTTAAGTACAGTGACTGTACTCATGCAATCTAATCAGCTGAAAACTAAAAAAACTTTGTTTCCACTATTTTTTTAAAGGTGTAAGTTACTACTTGTCCCACCGAGCAAGAATCCTTCTATCTGTAGCCTAAAAGTATTTTAGCAGCACTTAGGATTTGCTTATACTTTCAATTAAAAACAGAACGCTTGCATATAGTCCAAACCTCCACCTGCAAATAAAACAACCAAATAAATATTTTATTTCTGATAACTCCTTCAATTAAATATAGGTATATGATTGCAATTTTATAGTATTTCCTTCTATAGGCCAGTTCTAAATGATATTAGTTTGAATTGTATAGGAAATATTTTCACATAATCCTAATCCTTGTGGTAATAGTTGTAATCTGGCATGAGTTATTATTGGGGTGGCTGTCTTTGGTGGAGGAAGAGCTTTGTCTCTTGGCCAGCTGCGAGAGGCTTGACTCTGAATATGTGGAAAGAACTGTCAGCACAAATCCTGGCATCTAAAGTCCAGACAACTGCTTGCCACCAAGCGGTGGTTTGTACTGGTGCCCAAACGGATTTGGGAAGATAAGCAAATAGGACATTAATTCTGCCAAAAAAAAATTGGAAAGGGAGAAGCACAGAGGTTTGTATGTTAAGGATAAGCACTTGATGGCTCTCCTGTCAACAGTCCATCATTTAGTTCGCCAACTATGAAGGGCATGGACATTAGATCCCTTTTGCCCTAAACTGGCCCTGCTGTGTGGAATGCAGGCAAAATCCTGAGATCCTTCTGCTGCTTGCTGACATGGAAAGCTTGACCATCTGTCAGGAGGCAAAGATGTCCCTGTCAACTGATGCCTGCCCAGAGCCTCTGACAGGCCCTTATGAGGCAAAGTCTCTCAGAAGCCCTTGTTCTTTGGGGAAAAGGCTGCTTTGCCCCAGAGATTTGCTGGAGGATTCTTCAGAGTGTTCCAAAATGTAGAAGCCAAGCAGCTGACCATTTTGGCCTGCCCTTCCCAAAAGGAATAGGTTACCAAGGAGAGGTAGGGAGATAGATGGAACAGTTATAAATAATTTTAACTCAGAGGCAAGCACATGTTTTGAAACAGCCTGTGCAAATATAGGGAAGATTTATATAAACTTGTGCTAGTGGAGCAAGAAGATAAAATCCCACTATTCTTTCATTTCTATAAGGTTCTAACTCTATTCTCCTAAACACACACACACACACACACACAGAGAGAGAGAGAGAGAGAGAGACAGACAGACAGATAGACAGACAGACAGACACACCTTTCCATGAAGTATCTTATAGCACTGAAGAGTTACCCATTTTGCAATGATCAGAATTTCAAGATAAGATTTATTAGAAAAGAAAAAGAAAAATATGAAAAGCAGGATCCAAACCAAAGATGAATGGGTGGAATCAGAATAAATTTGGAGTGAGCATTAAGTTAAAGATAGAAAAGAAAGTCTATACTCATTATATAAATTTTAATGGGATCTTTTTAATGAATTCTTTATGTAATGGATGTGAGTTTGATGTGTAGGGGTATACATTCTCCCCTCAGCTAATCAGAACTGGATAAACATTTAAGTTGTATTTAATTACCCTCTTCCAGCAGAAATGGACAGAAAAGCCACCCTTTCTCCTACATGGTCTGCTGTTTCCCTAAACCTCTGGAGCATTCTCAAGGGGTGCAAAGGATTGCAGAAATTTGGGCAGAATTACTGAGAAAGATCCTTCATTTTTTGCTTATGGAAACTTGTGCTGAATCAAAAATGAATGGAAAAATATTATTGTATGAAATTGTGTGTAAATGTCTGAGAATAGCCACTATAATTGCTGTGTTTAGGAGCATCAGTAGATTAATACCTGTTTAAAATTTAGCTATCTACTACCTTTCAGGGATCCTGAATATTCTGATATAATTCTTGGCACATCCAAACCAAATTAAAACAAAAACGTTTTGAAATGCATAGTCAGGAAATACGTTTTAGAAATCTGCTTCATTTTGCATGAAAATACATTTTTAATATAATACTGAATTTTTGGGCAGTTTTTTTAAATGCAGGGATATGATTAAAAAAGGACTTACAGATTGATACTTGGAAATGTAACATGAGCCAAAACAGGATTAATGATCTATTTTAAAATTCAAAATATTGCAAAATGGGAAATGAAATACTCCCAAATTTTAAAATATCTGACCAAACATTGTCCATCTTACTTTTTTTGTTAAATATCATCTTACTGAATTTTCAGCATCAATTTCAAGACAAACACAAGTTATGATTTCCAGAATTTTAAATAAGTCACTTTGCTACAATTACTGCAAGGTTTAGGATTATGTGAAAATAATTCCTGTGCAACTCAAAATGATATTGTTTAGAACTGGCATATAAAAGGCAATACTGTAAAGTTGCAATCATATACCTATATTTAATTGAAGAAGGAGTTGTCATAAATAAAATATTTATTTTATTGTTTTATTTGCAGGTAAAGGTTTGGACTATATGCAAGTGTTCTGTCTTTAATTGAAAGATAAATATAAGCAAATTCTAAGCGCCACTAAAATACTTTTAGGCTATAGATAGAAGGATTCCAAAGAGTTGCACTGGTTATTAAGAGACTGTTTTTGCCAAAATCAGAGACCTGGATGGGGCCAAATATAGATTAATGGTTCCATGAACCTTTGACCACAGCAACTAGTGAAAAAAATGTCTTTGATGAAAAGGAGTACCAGATACATTTGAAAATATTTGGCAGGACTTTTTTTCTTTCTTTGCCTCCTTGGGGACTGAGAAGATATTTGTGGCTTGAGCTTACACAATGCATCTGAAGAGAATCTTAAAATATCTGCTCTTTTCTAGCTTCCAATTCTAGGCTTTTCTCATCTCATTCTTTTCTCTTCCACCTCACATTTTTCAGAAATTATTATACTTATCCCACATGTATTGTCTAGTTGTGGGAAGTGAGCAAGATGGATGAAAGAAAGCTGACGAAGAATCTAATAGATTGGAAAAGATATGTCTTTTATAGCATTGTTACATTTCCATAAAATGGAGAATTAAAGAAAATTAGAAATAAGTGGCCTCAGTCATGTTTCCCCCAAAATATTTCAAAAACAGAATATTTTTGTATCATCTAAATTATTATTCATCAGACAATTTGCAAGGGCTTAATTGAATGGGCTGATTCCATTTACAAGCAAAGTTTTGAAGATACTATAGTTTTCAAATTACTTTTCATCATATCCAATACTATCACAACCAAAAGGAATTGTAATGCTTAAATACACATTGCTCAGAATAGCAATATGTGAATAAGAACTAGAAAATGACTGATATTTGCCTGCTGGTTTAAAGTTCCTGTACCTCAATGAGTTAAAGATATAAAATATCTGAAATGGCTCCTCAAAAGGCCTAGAAACAAAATACTGAGCACTGGAAAAGAGTAACTTCAGCATTAATCATTTCAACTTATTCTTTTTCACTTCAAAAGCCACTGAATTTTTCTACAAGTGACATCATGATAGGGAAATACACAAAGCAATGTTTGAAAAAAAAGGAAAAATTAGCAAGAGAAAAAGCAGAATTTTGACTCCAATTTCTAGGTCTCTAGGGCTAATAATAGATGTTCCATATACTTGGAGGAATGGTGTGATAAGTGAATAAATTAATGGGTTCTGAAATGTTTGGAACTAGTATACATAAAAGTCACTTCCTCAGCCTTTTACCCCAACAACAACATTGGATCAATTGGGTGCAAAGTCACAACTTGTTAGAGGAACCAAATTTCTCCAGCCTCCTCAGCTAGTACCAATGGATTTTGTTTGGCAACATCTGAAAAGTCTGAAGTTTTTTACCCTGGCCCACTTTTCTAAGGTACTAAGAAAATATACCTACATGATGTGAAAATAACATAATTATACTGTCAATAGATTAACAGAATGGCTAAGAGGTTATAACTATGAACATATTACTTTCTGCTGGAAGAAAAAACATTCTTTGTAATAACTCTTTTTTTTAGGAAAATATGGAATTTATCATTCTCTGCCCTGACCTGTTTTTTACTTGGTATTGCTTAGAATTTAGAACAAGTTTTTATTATTCAGTACTAATTTTTATTTTCCTCCTAATCAAATAAGTGCATTTATTCAGTAACTGTTGAAGTAACGATTCTACTGCTGCTACGACTGATACTACTTTTTATATTTGTTTCCATGACTTATTTGGATATTAAATATTTCTTTTTAGTTACTACCAGAACTCTTCATTTATAGAAATCATGGATATCGGTCATGGATATCCCAAACTTTTCATATAAATAAATCATAATATCTTTTTTTTTTTTGCCATTATGGTGTTTTTCACTGAGAAAGTTAAGTCTCTATCATGAATTCCTAGCTACCATGAATAGTGCTCAGCTGTCAGGAGTAAAATTATTCAGTGCAACTTTATGTCTGTAATCTGTTCACTTGTTCTGTGTTCACTGATCATTGCTTAATGTAATTTGATAAAATGCAAGTTCAGAGACGAATACTAGCAAGATCTGAACATACTGAAAATTGAAATCCCAGGCAGCCTCTTTTCAGCGAGTCCAGAGGTGGTATTCAACCAGTTCGCTCCAGCTTGTGCGAACTGGTAGCGGTGAATTGGCATGGGTTGCCAAACCGGTGGCGACCCATGGCTGGCCACGCCCCTGAACCAGTCACCCAGTCACCCTCTTATCCCAGTCATTCTCCAAGCTTTCCCTACCACATGGTAGCCGTGGCACAGCTCAGACGGATGTCCCAGGGCTGCTGCACATGCACACTCTGTGTACAGCCGCTATACATGCAGTACGCATGTGCAGCAGCCCTGGGACATCTGTCTACTTCCCAGAGCACATTTTCTTCCTTCTCTCGGCAGATGCGCCTCTTCCAGCCCAGTCCGGCCCAGCCCAACTTGGCCAGCCAGCAGGTGGGTGGGTGGATGTCCCAGGGCTTCTTGCCCTCCTTGTTGTGATATGCCTGCAGCAGCCCCTCAGGCTGGCTGAGTCAGGAGCTGCCGTTCCCAAGCTTCTACTCGCCTTTGCTTTGTCGACACTTTGCCTGAAGTGGCTGGTCCTGCCCCTCACCCTCCTCTCCCTCACCTGCCCTGAGAAGGTAAGGGCGATGGCAGGGGATAGTGAAGTGGCTGGGTCCCTATCTTCTCCTCTCTCTCCCCCACTCTGTGTGTATGCATCTGTCTGTCCGTCTGTCTATGTGTGTGTGTGTGTGTGTCTCCCTCAAAGCTGTGGCTGGGCTTTCCTTGGTGCTCTTCGCTACTTTCATTTCTTCTTTTTGGAATCCAGACTGACTGAACAAGGATCACCAGTTGTGGTGAAAGCATCTCTTTGTGCGACCCTTCTCCCCCTCCCCCTCCTCTCGCAACCAGCGGCCATGGTGGGTCCAGGAGGATGGCATGCACATGCGAGGAGAAGGAGTAGGAGAAGGGTTGCCCAAAGGGACTGGCTGAACAAAGATTGCCAGCCACACTGGAAGCCTCTCTTTAGGCAACCCTTCTCCCCCTCCCTCTCCTCTTGTGACCGGCGACTGTGGTGGGTCCGGGAGGATGGAGTGGACATGTGATGAGGAGGAGGAGGAGAAGGGTCACCTGAAGGGACTGGCTGAACAAGGATTGCCAGCCGTGCTGGAAGCGTCTCTTCAGGCGACCCTTCCCCCCCTCCTCCTCCTCCTCGTGTGTGCACGTCATCCTCCTGGACCCGGCACAGCTGCCAGTCATGAGAGGAGGAGAAGGGTCGCCCAAAGGGACTGGCTGAACAAGGATTGCCAGCTGCGCTGGAAGCATCTCTTCGGGAGACCCTTCTCCCCCTCCCCTCGCAACTGACAGGGCTGGGATGGTGGCATGCGCACGTGAGGAGGAAAAGGAGAAGGAGAAGGGTCACCTGAAGGGATGCTTCCAGCACAACTGGCGATCCATGTTCAGCCAGTCTTGATTCCAAAAAAAAGAAATGAAAATAGCGAAGAGTGCTTGGCCCAGCCGCAGATTTGAGAGAGAGAGAGAGACAGAGAGTAGGGGAGAGGGGAAGATAGAGAGAAATGCAGAGAGAGAGAGAGACTGAGATACAGAGGGGGGAGAGAAAGCCATAGAGAGGGGGGGAGAGAGGAAAAGAGAGAGAGAAAGAGGGAAAGAGAGAAAAAGGGAATGAGAGAGGAAGGGAGAGAGACAAGAAAGAAAGAGAAAAGAGAAAGAAAGAAAAAAGAGAAAGAAAGCGAAAGGAAGAAAAGGGATAGACAAAGAAAAGGACAGATGGAAGGAAGGGACAAAGAAAGAAAAAGAAAGAGGGACGGAGGAGAAAATGAATAAGATATATGAATGGATAGATAAATACATGAAAGGAGGGAGTGGGGGAGAGAGAAAAAAAAGAGAGGAAGGAAAGACACAAACCCTGGCTTCAGAAGACTCTTTGAAGCAGCACAGCAATCTAGTACTGGCCTGCAAGGGATCTTGGAGGTCATCTAGTCCACCCCCTCCTCCAGCAGGAGATCCTTACAGAATCATAGAATAGCAGGGTTAGAAGTGTGTGTGTGTGTGTGTGTGTATGTGTTTGTGTGTGTATGGCTGTCAAAACTCCAAAAACAGGTCAAGTAGCTCTGTGGAGATCAGTCATAAATTAGAACACTTGCTAAGCAACCAGCCATTAAGCGAGGACCACTTGTATTTGGTTTGCCAGTCACATGGTCACCTGGCCACACCCACCCAGTCACATGGCCACAAAGCCACATCCACCCAGTCATGTGACCACAAAGCCACGCCTACCCAGTCACATGACTCCCAAGCCACAGAACCGGTAGTAAAAAAAAATTGAATCCCACCACTGAGCGAGTCCCTATAATATAGATATTGTCCATAGACTGGCATATCTAGAAACATCAATTCTTATTTATAAAAGAGGAATTAAAAGACTTTATATACAAACTTATTAGCAACAGGTTGTGCCTGAATATCATACAGAGAAATGGATCAGGTTTCCATTGTACTCAGAGCTATCATAAGCATGTCTCCCTCATCTGTAATTAACATTATCCATCACCTAACAAGAAAATAATTATTGAGGGGAAAAAACCCAAGCATCTCTGTATCTACAAAATGCTCACTGGTTTTACCAGAAACAATTAAGATTTTTCTCATAGTTTGAATCCATTCATATTTACTAATTTCTGATTTATTGTTCTGATTTAACACACTATAAATCCTGGGTAATCAGAAAATAAGTTGTGCACTTTGCTTTATGCCCATGCTTATTAGCTTTAGTGTTAAGGTTCTTATGATATTAAAAGAAGAAAACTGCCCTGGTTTTTCTTTGCAATTAATCAGGAATGAGTATCCAGGTTGGTAAAAAGGATGAAATCACACTTTTCCTGTTTTTGAAGATAATGGGGAATTATAATTTATGCATCCTTGCATCTAAATTTTCAGTGGAAAAGCCAAGTTACTCTGTTGCCACAAAACTAAATAAATAAATAAAAATCTTCCAGAATTTTCAAGACTAACATATTTATTTATTAACATATTCATTTATTTATACATAAATAAATATTTTATAAATAAAAATCTTCCAGCATCTTAAGGACTAACATATTTATGTATAACTTTCTGTGTTCTGCAGTGTGATTTATTAAATGTTCTGAGTTGTATCCTTAGCAAATAACCTATAAGCATAGTTACAGTAATTAGCACTGTGTGTATTTCCTGTATTTTATTTCCCTTTATTTCCCATTTATAATTCATTTCTATCCAATCTTGTATGTATATATGTATATGTATAAGAGAGAGAGAGAGACAAAGAATATGTATAACAGAAACAGAGAATATGCACTGTTCTCTTAAAGCTCCATGCAATTGATTTAGTCCACAAAATCTTATAATGGATGAGCTGATCTTTGAGGCTTCAGGGGACTTTACATTGGCTTTATTCCATATAAGTCAACAATACTGATTTGCTATCATGCCAAGAACACAAAAATCATGGAAACTCCTTAACTCCCCAAACAGACATTCCCTCCCTTCCTGACATGTTTTTGTTCATTCACCGTATCTGTCTGTTCAGATGAACATATTTTGGTGTCTGAATATATCAAAGTGCACTGTTTTAAATGCTATGAAATGTGAAATCTCTGAAGGTCCACATGCAGATGGAAATGAAAGAAGCTAGCTACGTTACAGACAACACCTCCTGCTGTCTTTGTGGATATTTGCATTCCATCCACAAGAAATAAAGATATATTACATTGAAAGCTCAAAATATGTTTATTTCTTGGGCTAATAAACTAGCAATTTGCAGAAAAACTGTAGAGAGAAAATGCTGGGCAGTGCCCTGTGATTTGTTAACAACTGGTACATTTTCTAAAGTCACTTCCTGAACTGATGAAAACAACTTCAGAGGGACTAAAATACATGTACTCCTGAAGGCCTTTCAAGTATGCAGTGGTTCATGAACATCTTCAATGTTTGAATATAGTGGCACACACACACACACACACACACATACACACACGTGTGTGTGTGTGTTTGTCTTCTTACAATCTAATAATTAGAATCTCAAATGCCCAACATATAATATAGTCTCTTAGATGCTAAAAGACAAAGGAAATGGCATATACAGTATTATTTCATGAACTTTTTAATCAAGGCCTGAATCAACAGCTGAGGATATAAATGCAATTTATTTCAGCATTACGAATTGTTGGAAGGACCCACCTAATCACTAGAGCAGAAATTCCCTTGCCCAGCGGCAGCCTTCAACTTTTCTTAGCCTGTTTTCAACAAAGTTTCCAAGCTGTTTTTCTATAGGCTTCAGTATGTACAATGCACTGGAGCAGAGCACATCAATTTTTAATCCTACAACAGCTTCTCCGTAAAAAAAAATAAAAATCATTCTATTCCTTTCTTTCAAGAGTTACAAAACTTCACAAAACTTCAGCTCTTTCCTGAATATTTGCCAAGGTTATATTCTCAATCTACTCAGCATGCCAAATTCAATTGAGAACAGGCCACACAACTTGTTGATGCTGGACCCAAAGCCAGAATATTACAAAGGAGAGACAGGAACAATTTGATAGTGGGATTTACATCTTGTTTCCCCTAATTTAACCGTAATAATCCATGTTCTGATTTTTACCATGATTTTGCTATCAAGATGTAATGACCGATAGTGGACAGAGAGAGTAGAAGGGTTAATATGCTTCTTCCTATTTGCAATATTTATGCATTTAGTTAGGAACTGCCTTAAGCAGGAGCTCTTTGTAAGAAGCACATACAGCTGCATTAGGAAGGGAAAGGGAGAAACAAAATTTATTAATGCCACTTAAAGCTTACTGGATCAAATACAGTATTATTATTTTTATTATTGCTTTCTGAGCTCTCAGGATTAGAGCAAGAGAATCCATAAATAATATTTCCAGGTAAAATGGCATTATTTCCCACAAGGTAACCTTGAATTGGTTAATTTGCTAGTGGTGGGAGGAGGAACATCAAAATAATTGTGACCTGATGCACCTAGGAAATAAGCCATAGACCATCATGTTCAAAATCTGGACAGAGCAGTTTTGTATAGTCAGAGGAAGTTCCTGTATCTAGATTAGCTTGGAAGTAGATTCTTGTAGTTTCTACAAGGGACTTAATAATGCCATAGAAAAGCAAAAAGATTGGTTTTGCTGTCACCCTCCTGTGCAGTTAAAACAGTGAAGACTTAGTTCACTGGATCATTTTCAAGCTGTGTAGGTACTGTTCTTTAGGAAACAAGGAATTATTGCTTTAGCAGAGATGGTGACAGGCCTTTATAGAATTAGAGTATTTTATTATCACATTAGAACAAGGAAAAGTCACATAATTAGAAGGATTTATCCTCATTTATCCAGTAAAAGCACTAATATTCAATTAATCTGCCCGTGTTTAATTACTTTTCTTTACACTATTTTTTTTCTTTACCTGATCCCCTTAAATACTAGAGTACAGAAATGTATGAGAACTACTTTTTAATTTCACTTACAATACTATATATTATTCATCCAAATAATCATAATATGACACAGGGACTGATATACTTTGCAAGGTGCCACCAAGTTAGCAGCCACACCAGTCTTATACTTTTGCAAGATCCTATGTTAAGTGATGACAGATAGCAGAATTACTGTTAATTGTAATACGACACTAACGTCTAAGTGCCTGTTATTTCTGGATGAACTACTCTTACCACAGCATGAGTAGCTAAAACATCAGGAGCACTTCAGGTGGAATTTACACAAGCAGTTGAATCAACTGGCAATATAACCAAACTGTCCTGAAGATAGATAAAGAGAGAGGGGGAATGGGCGAGAGAGAGGGAGAAGGGGAGGGAGGCAGGGAGGATGAGGGAGAAGAGGAAAAGACAGCGAAGGGAGGGAGGAAGAGAGAGAGGCAGAGAGAGAAAGAACTTGCACAACAGGGAAACTATTTCTATCTGGTGGTCTAGTTTTAATTATATAAAGAAAGTATTTGACTTATAGGCTGCTTCAGTCACAACTGCATTCCTTCTTTTGAAATCAGAGTTGAATACGAGAAGAGAAGAATTACATACCAGAAAATTTCATTGCCAAAAGAGAGAACTAATTGTTTTTTTTTTTAGCCATAAAATTGAAAGAGTTAATTGGGCAAGCAAATCAAGATATGAAATCAAGAATGAACCAAAATCAGAACTGTTTTTCAGTGACTTAATGGTATGCAAATCTAGAGTGGTTGGCAGATCTTTATATGTAAATGTAAAGTAATTGGCATGCTACACAATATAAAAATATACATGCATATGTTCTATTTCCTTTTTCTATATTATTTTGAAAATGATCATCTACCCAGCAAATATATTTAAACTAAAGACTACATGACTGAACAAAGACAAAAACCCAATCCCACACACATGAGTTTCACTGAAAATATTTATTTTGACAATGCAACAAGCTTTTTAAAAATATGTGTTGAGAAGGCTGACTCAAAACAAAACATGAGAAATTTTTACCAGAATGCAATGTTGGAAGTTTGAACAACCAAACTTTCCCTTACCATGAAATGGTTATTTCAGTTACAAGTGGCTTTCATTATTTACTTTTTCTTTCCTGAGGTACATTTTTATTTTCCTGTGATAAATTAAACTATGAAACACAAAGTAAAGAGAAATAATGAGTTTTAGGAATAAAAGGAGTGAAAATTGGACATCCCCTCCCCCAGTGATCAGTATTTAATCACAAAGATGTATTGTATTATATTTTTTCATGTTATGAGAGCAGACTAGAACTACTAATTTTCTCATCCATGTGAGGGAATTAGGTGGTTGCCCGGAGTGCCAAGTTAAGTATGGCACCAAATTTTGATTAAGAAAATCAAAGATGATGGTGACAATAATATAAATTACAATGCCTGCTTAGGATACCAATTGCTGGCACATGGTCTAGGATGTCCACTATTTATTATATCTTAAACTTGGGGCATTCTTCCCCCAAGTACAGGTAGCTAAAACATCAGGAGCACTTCAGGTGGAATTTACACAAGCAGTTGAATCAACTGGCAATATAACAGTATAACTATATATAACTACATATATATATAACTATATATATACATAACTATATATATATATATGTAACTATATATATATTTTGTAACTATATATATTAGTTATAATATACACATAACATAAGTAGTTATATATACACATAACTATATATATACATAACTATATATATATACTTTGTATTACAACACCCTGTTAAGCCCCAATTAAGGGAGAAAGCATACTGCTTTCTTTTCTGTCTTTCGGCTCATCACCAGAGACCATACCGACAGAAAGCTATTTGTTTCGTTGCCTTTAGTTTACATGTGTGTAAGGTTTTTAAGCTGATAATTTTAAATAATAAATAAGGGAGACTAGTATAGATCTATTTCGAGCTAGTTAGCTCTCTTCAGCTAGCCATACCCTTACTGGGATTCGAACCAGGGAAGTATTACATGTGAGGCAGTTGTAATTGCCTCTACACCACTGGCTCTCTCCTTATCAGCTCAGGCAGGGGAATAAGTATATACTTTGTATTACAACACCCTGTTAAGCCCCAATTAAGGGAGAAAGCATACTGCTTTCTTTTCTGTCTTTCGGCTCATCACCAGAGACCATACCGACAGAAAGCTATTTGTTTCGGGCTTAACAGGGTGTTGTAATACAAAGTATATACTTATTCCCCTGCCTGAGCTGATAAGGAGAGAGCCAGTGGTGTAGAGGCAATTACAACTGCCTCACATGTAATACTTCCCTGGTTCGAATCCCAGTAAGGGTATGGCTAGCTGAAGAGAGCTAACTAGCTCGAAATAGATCTATACTAGTCTCCCTTATTTATTATTTAAAATTATCAGCTTAAAAACCTTACACACATGTAAACTAAAGGCAACGAAACAAATAGCTTTCTGTCGGTATGGTCTCTGGTGATGAGCCGAAAGACAGAAAAGAAAGCAGTATGCTTTCTCCCTTAATTGGGGCTTAACAGGGTGTTGTAATACAAAGTATATACTTATTCCCCTGCCTGAGCTGATAAGGAGAGAGCCAGTGGTGTAGAGGCAATTACAACTGCCTCACATGTAATACTTCCCTGGTTCGAATCCCAGTAAGGGTATGGCTAGCTGAAGAGAGCTAACTAGCTCGAAATAGATCTATACTAGTCTCCCTTATTTATTATTTAAAATTATCAGCTTAAAAACCTTACACACATGTAAACTAAAGGCAACGAAACAAATAGCTTTCTGTCGGTATGGTCTCTGGTGATGAGCCGAAAGACAGAAAAGAAAGCAGTATGTAGTCTCCCTTATTTATTATTTAAAATTATCAGCTTAAAAACCTTACACACAACTATATATATATATATACACATACCTATATATATATATATATATATATACTTTGTATTACAACACCCTGTTAAGCCCCAATTAAGGGAGAAAGCATACTGCTTTCTTTTCTGTCTTTCGGCTCATCACCAGAGACCATACTGACAGAAAGCTATTTGTTTCGTTGCCTTTTGTTTACATGTGTGTAAGGTTTTATATATATATATACACACACACACACACACACACACACACATGTTTTCATAGATTTTCAGGTGTACAGGTATGCAGGTCTTGGCATGTTTGAGTCTTTTCCCGTGTAAGATTGGGATTATCTTGGCCCAGGAGATTACAGCACAAGACCCAGGATGTCAAAACAATAGAACTCAGAAAGTTATCACACAGCCCATTACCCAAGTCGTTACAACACAGGAGGCTGATATACACACAGCCAATACCTCAGCCACACATGTTCTTAAGAAAAAGCCAGTCAATCTGCAAACATCAATTCCATCAACCAGTATATATAGGGAGACAGCAGCTCAGATAACTCTTTGCTCGCACAAGCACAAAGCCGAAAGCACCAGCCTGAAGATGGCGAGTGAGATCTCGTCGAAACGTTGCCCAGATAGTCTCAATCTTACACGGGAAAAGACCCGAACACATCAAGACCTGCATACACACACACACACACACACACACACAAACACACACACACACACATATACATACATACATACATACATACATACATATGAATTTAACATAACCTCAGGAACTGGGTCTTGCCACTACAACTGGAAAAACAATTGCATATTATAATCAGATGAAAAGGTGCAATTGGATGAAAAATATATCAGAAAGAGAGAAATTTGGGTCAAATAGAAGAACATTTGAAAATTGCATCACATTAATGAACAATCAAATACTTAATTCATACTTCTTTTCCTTATTTACTGACAGTTCGCAATTTTACCTTGTGAGCCATTATAGCTGTTTTACTCCCAATACGACTTTTGAATTATCCATAATATGATTTGGATAGTTATTATTAATTAATAAGTTGCTAGAAGATATTTACTGTATATTGTATTTTTTAATCTTTAAATTTATCATTTAAAAATAAATGATAAATCTATTTTTCTGCATGGTGGCGCATTGGTTAGTATGCAGTACTGCAAGCTAATTTTGCTGCCTGCCAGCTGCTTGTAGTTCAGCAGTTCAATTCTCACTGGTTCCAGGTTGACTCACCTTACCATCTCTCTGAGGTCTGTAAAATGAGGACCAAGATTGTTGGGGGCATATGCTGACTCTCTAAACTGCTTAGAGAAGGCTGTAAAACACTGCGAGGTGGTATATAAGTTTAAGTGCTATTGATATTATTTGAATAATTAATGTATTAATACAGTAGCAGAGTTGTGAATGTAATATCATTCAGTATATGACTTGCCATTTAGTATATCCTGTAGTAATTTGTGTCACTCTATTATTGTTCTTTTAAATTTGCTGGTCATTGATCAAATAAATAAATATGTGCTTAATACAGCAGTTTGAATTTAAGATGCTTTGCATGCAACAAGGGCAGCATTCACATCTAATTGCTGCTACCATTTCAGTTCAGTCTTTATCAAGGATAAACTCTCTTTGCCAGCTTCAGCATTGCTTCAGTGTGTGGTTCTTCCATGGTATGTGACGATACTCTAAGTGAGAGCCTTTCAAATTGCAACATTTGCTTCGCTGTTCATTATATTTGCCTCCACATTCTACTCACAGCACAAGTTAAAGGCCTTTGGCTTCAGCTGTTCCACTGTGTCATTATCAGAGAGAGGGTGAGATGCATTCCAGAGACTGGGGATTAACCTCCAGGATGATACCCAGTTTCAGTCTTAGCCTACTAAATCCCTACCAAAGCTATAACAGCCATGGCTGATTTGGAACCTAAACTGTAAATCTTCTCTTCACACTATCTGACTAAAAAAAGATGACTAGCCAATGGAGATACTTTACATATAGAGGCCTTACCGATGCCAATATGGTAAAAACACTGGAGACATTTTTTTTTTAAATGTAAGTGCTTCAACCAGTTAATGAAGACTGTTCACTCAAGGTTGAGCATTTTAAAAGATAGAATGAAAGAAAAGGAAGAAAAGGATCAATATAAAGGTAATTTCCTCCAATCCTACTTTCATAAGAAATGCAAATATGTTTTCTCTTTAAAATTTAAGGAGTAAATATGAAATAAAATATAAAATACAGAAGAAGTGTGCACTTTGGGGGCACATTCCAAATGATATGTACTCCAGCCATGATTTCTGTCACTTATGTAAGCACCCTTAAGAAGGAGCCTTATTTCTCTATTAGCTGTAGCAAAGAACCTCTTCACAGAGAAGGGGATTCTGGGATTGTGGAAGAACTGTGCATGTGTAAAGGCCCTTATATAAATTTGTGGCAATTGCTCGGCAGGTCTGGAACCAATATGGCTGGCCTCATGTTCACATGTCCTGAAAAGGGGATTCATCTGATTCTGTTCCTCAGTAGATAGAAATCTGCACCCTACTGAATGGAAATGAAATAATGGGTCAATGTATAGGAAGTATAGAAGAAAAGAAGTAAGAAAGTATAAAAGTCCATCTATTCAGTACTGTATTATTTTTAAAGGTTATTAGGAAAATTAAACAAAATTAGTTTAATTGTGAGTTCTTGTTCAAAGAATTATGATAATATTGAGAAGGGAATAGTCAAAGACTGTGCTTCCTACTGGTATATATAGAGGATGTGCAGCAATTTTTAGGACAACCCATTCACTTTTTATCATCATCTTTTTTTAAAAAAATATTTACTAAATTTATATGCCACCCGCTATCTAAAGCAACTGTTGTTCTGTCTCATTACTGGTATTCACTCAAAATGGAAACTATATGGAGGAAATCCATATAATCAGGAAATCATTCCCAGTTCCCAAGATAGTTAAAGTATAAATAAAATATAAATTCCTCTATATACATCAGTGGAAGAAGGATATAAATGAAAAGTAGTAATAATAATCAAACAACATCATCTGCTTAACCCAGTCCCTGGACTTCTTAGGTGGATAGGAGAATACAAATGCCAAATCCAATCTAAATATCTTGCTGATTTTGTGACCAACCATAGCAATTTTGTAAACTTAATATGGATGAAATGTATTTCAGCTGCATACTAATATCTAACCCATCTTTGGAAACTTTAATTCAGAATTAGAAAAGAAGGCCAATCTCAGAAGCCCCAAAACTGTAGGCTTAGTCTCTATTACAGATTATTAGAAATGCAGTTTCCAGGAAATTCAATCATATCAATTCTTTGTGGGCTAAAACAATGTTAGCTGAAACAAAAACACAATAGCCATATTGTTTGTTTATCTCATACCAATGTCAGAGATTGAAAGAAATTCTGTGGCAAAATTCAGATAATGAATTTCAGTCCCTGGAAGCCTTGCAAGGAGATTTTGGTAAGCATCACTCTGGGAAAGGACTCCGACATTTATTAAGATCATTAGTTGGTCCCAATAGCTGTCCCCAAATACTGGAATTGACGCCAGGCTTGTTGGAGGAATCTTCACAAGAATAAACTCTTGATTATTTCTCACCAAATAAAATAAGCTGTGAACCACTAACGGCATTTTTACAGCAGCCTCTCTTCTGTTTCATATTTTCCCCAGAGAAGCGTTCCAGTACTTTGCTGTCCTATTTCTTTTCCTGTTTGGTTCAGTGTCTGGAAACCAAAACATTGCTGCAGTGAGTTACACAAGTTACTCCGCAAAGAATCGTACACATGTCTGCACATATCTACAACTGGACGGCACACCCATTCTTTAGTTTTTTTCTCCAGATAGGAGGTACTTCTAAGAATTATCATCACTAAACCACCTAAGCATAGTAGGCATCTGTTTTATGCAAATTTCTCTTTCTTCCAAACATTCTGAGTTTTAACTCTCTAAAGAGATGCATGACAAAACTATTGAAGAGGCTCAAAGCCTCTATGCCTCCCTTTTTTCCTCTCGCTTTTCTGTTTTTTGAGCACTCTAGCTAGTGGTTTCCCTATTGTTCAAACGCACTTAAAGAATAAAACTCTCACTTCCTTTGTGGCACAGAGTTTTGGCAATGAGGATGGAACCTAGCATGTGGTCACTATTTTAAGACTGCAAGGAAGAGGTTATATGTGCAAAGGCCAAGAGCTTCATCTGAGCAGTGGATATAGCAATACTGGACCCTCAGGGAAACATGTCTTTATTCCTGTTTTTAAATGATGGCTAAGTTCCATAATTTGTTAACTGTTTTTCTTGGCAGTGTTTTTTCTTCCTTCCCCCCAAAAGGCATACAAATTAAAAAAAATAAAATAAAATTACAAGAGATCATACATAGAGTTCTTCTGGATTCAATACATATTAGATACACAGCAAGCAAATTTTGTAGTAATAAAACATTGGTGAGTTTAATTCAATGTTTTTAAAATAAGATGTGAAAGTATTCTATCTAGATTTTCTGGAATGTTGAGAAATAAAAGGATCTGTCTGCACTACTATATGGAATACATTAAACCAAATTATGGATCCTAAAAACCAAAGTTGCAGGAGGTGGCTGCAAAACTCACTTCTCGTGAGTATTCCTCCACCAAAGTCTGACCCAAGTCAAGTTACTTTGTGGTCAATGTCTTTAGCCTTGGACTGACTCCAGTAATTTACATATTGCATATTTGCTGTCTAATATTTGCACTAAGACAAACTAAAGGAATTACTGTATGACAATAGGATTTTCTTAAATATGCAGTGACTTATTGAAGAGCATTATTATATTAGGAAGTCTTGAGGTTGATTCTAGGTGTTCAAAGGCAAAGCTGGATCCAAGAATCCATTTCTTGAACAAATCTTTTGCAGGTTTATTTTATTTTATTTCCTGTCTTTATTATTTTTATAAATAATAATTTATAAATTATTTTTAATTTATAAATTATTTTTAAAAATAAAGGCAATGTTAAAGGCAATGAAAATACATAAAATTCTATTTTCTCCTCTTATTTTCCTCACAACAAGGAATCCTGTGTGAAGTGAATTAGGCTGAGAGAGGGTGACAGGCCTAAAATCACCTAGCCAGATTTTCATACCTAAGGGTGGAACTAGAACTCATGGCATCCTTAAGCACTAGCCCAAATTGGCTCGGTTGTAAGTCTTTTTCAGCAGGAAAGGCACCTTTGAATATAATTCCTATGTATAGCTACTAAACTCAAAGGAAATCAAAATAAAAAAAAAGAACTATTGATCTCAGTTATGTACTAATGAAAGCAAACCTTTTTCATTAGAACATGTAAATTAAAGCTATTTACATTTCCTCACACAGAGAGAGAGAGGTCCTATAAGCAGATGGATTCAATCACAATAGAAACTACAGGAGTGAGTTTCAAGTACAGGTGGTGTTGTACCTTAATGTTTAAGAGCCAATGTTACCTTGGAATTGATGTTGAGACAAAGTCATGCTTCCATTGCTGAACATAAAAAGAATATAAATTGCTGAAAGTTACTATTTCTCAAAAGAAGTAACCAACAGTGGCAAATGTTTGATTTAATTGGTTAAGGTGCTGCTCTAAAAACCAGGAGTCTGTGAGTTTTAGTCCTGCCTTAGGCATGAAAAACTGGCTGGATGACTTCGGGCCAGTCATTCTCTCTCAGCCCAACCCACCTCACAGGGTTGCTGTCGTGGGGAAAATAGGAGGCAGAAGGAGTAGTATGTAAGTTCACTGCTTTTACTTAAGTAATAAAGGTGAGACTCAAAATCTACTAAATACATAAATAAATAAGAATAGAGACTATGCCGAGAAATAGGTACTGAGTCCAAGCACTGTAATCAACATGTATAAAATAAGAAGCAAACTGGCAGAATGAATTATGTATTGTATTATTTTTGAATCATTGTATTATCCTTGAATTATTCTCATAATCATTAAATGGCTGATGGATGCAAATATTGTGGATTTTGGCATCAGTGACAGAACAAAAAGATTAACATTCCTACTTACTCCCAAGAGGACAAAACACAAATAATTGTTCAATTGGCTTGACATTTTTGATAAATCTAACCAGTTTCATGCTTTACTTCTGCTTAAGTCTCCTTTGATAACCAGCATACTGCCAACTAGTTGAAAGCAAGGAGGATCCACAAAAATGTATATCTGACAAAATTAATTCATTTACAATGTAAATTCAATCAGGCATCTCCACCCAAAATCTAGGAAAAAAATGGAAATAATCAACTCCACCACATGATTTCTGAAATGTCAAGAATTTTATCTTGACTGGTTTATGTTTCTTGGGAATTTGCTAATGGTAATTTATTAGTATCCCAAATTGCAGGGATAACTGCATGGAGAAAAAAGAAATGACAAGACGAATTGGTAATATTCTGAAGTTACATTCTGATATATTCAATTCAGCAATTGCCAAAAGCACAAGACATCTCAAACTTGGTACTCACTAAATTCATTTGACTACCATCATCTTCTACCCAACATAATTGTCAGGATGCTGGAAGTTGATGTGCCTATTATCTTAGTATGACTGTCTAATGTTATGGAAAGTTCCTCAAATCCTTAACAGCAGAATATAACATTAAGAAATGGGAGCTTTTTATGTTTCTTAAATGCATTCTTTCATATTTTAATCTAAGAAACTCAACTGTAAAAGAAGAATGAGCTATTTTCAAGGTGTCAGTCCTCTTCAAAATTCTTTCTTCAGTACTTTTATGCGATTAGAAGAGATGCAGAGAAAGTACACCATTCCCAATTGCTAGCTACTTTTCAAACTATCCTCTCCTTTCCACTATTGAAAGGACGTTGGTTAAGATATCACCTTAATAACAGCTATGTATCTCCCCACCAAAAAAGCACTGTCACTCTCGTGCTGTCACAAAACCTTTCAGCTAAATAACTGACAGCCTTGATCAGGTGCTGTCCAAACATTTTATTAAAACATTTAAAATGATGAATATATCCAATTATTACTATTAATGCAGCTAATACTGACTAATGAGGGGGAAACATTCTAGCTTGTGTCCTGCAATTCATTACCTCTGCCTTGTCAACAATTGAAAGCCCCAAACCTAATCATCCATACCGGGCCCTGTTATATTTCACACGTCACATTTAATAAGTCACTCAGTGCCTATAAATTAATGTAACATGTCGGCATTTATGAGTGCGGCTTTGTCGTTGCTAACAAATGATGTGCTGGCCCAGTCTGCTGCAGCCAGGCAATGACAAATGATAGAAAATGATTTCTTTCCAAAATGCAAACTATGCACTAGAGACCACCATAGTTATAGTTATACAGTTATAGATATATGTGCTCAGACATATAGATATTTACCTGTTCTCTCCCCTCCTAAGCTAACAATTACTATTAAATGTTGGGACACAAGCAACATCTTCTGGTACTTAGGTGGGTGATCAAGTGCTGTGTCAGCTCAACATTGGATTGTGCTGAACTGCACACTTGGTGTGACTGCATATTTAGTTTCTCATTTGACCTCATGGAGATCTCTCTTGTTCTCTCCATACAGTAAATGAATTAGCATCGCAGGCAAAATAGGTCAACTGACCAAACTGGTGGGGAAGACCTATGTATAATTGAATGAATAAACGGACATCACTATATTTCATTACATGCATCCTACATGTAGAATAGAATAGGATACATTATTGGCCAAGTGTGATTGGACACACAAGGAATTTGTCCTGGTGCAAATGCTTTCAGTGTACATAAAAGAAAAGATGCATTCATCAGGAATCATAAGGTACAACACATGTGAAGGGATTTTCCCCTCATTGCTCCTCTACAAAAAAACAGAACAAACACACACACCAAGTCCTAATGGCAATTGTGAAAAAAACAAAATCTCATAGACACTGGAGGAAGCCAATAAAAATTAGGTTTCCAGAGCAAAGGAAAAAAAATCTCCTCCATATTGCCACAGAGCCAGCTTGATCCTATGGTGATTAAGGCATCAGGCTAGAAACCAAGAGACTCTGAGTTCTAGTCCTGGCTTAGGCATGAAAGCCATCAGGTTAACTTTGGCCCAGTCACTCTCTCTCAGCCCAAGTCACCTCACAGGGTTATTTTGGGGGAAATAGTGAGAGGAAGGAGTATTAGATATGTTCACTGCCTGGAGTTATTTATACACATAATAAAGATGGGATATAAATAAATAATAGTGAATACAATTAATAAAGTGATAGTTGATACATTTAAAAATCTAATTATGTCAAGCTTCACTGCAAAGGAAGGTCAAATTACTAAGCAAATTAAAATGCAATTTTTAAAAAGGTGTTTCTGAAAGCTTGTGTAGTGTGCAGAAATAGCTCCTTTATTTGTAAAATGTTACAACTTCTATTGATTATACCAAACATAACTGCACATGTGAAGACTATGTTTATGTACTTTCTCCCCCTCCTTTGGCACTACTATTGATTTTTTTTTCTCCCAAGCTGTTAAATACCAACTTCTTTCCATGTTAATAATTGTGGGTAAATGTGGGCACTGCTTTTCCAACTCTCCGCATAATTGGGAAATGACAAGTGTTGAAGTGAACTCTTTTTCAGCGGCAAGCAAAGGTCAGAGTATGTGTTGCAGTAGTCGGCCCATAACAGCACAAATCAGTTGACCAATTAAGCATAAGTGATAACTTGGCTTCCTGAGCAGCCTGCTGCCACTTGAAAAGAATAGTAGACCAACTAAACAGGAGAGAAGTAGCACACCTAGAATGACTCACATATTACCTTTTCCCTTCCTTCTGCAGAAAAAGAATAGGGAGAAATGTAAAGGTCTTTAGTGTATAAAATATATGAGCAATCAATTATGCATTAATTAATGGTTTGGGGCAAAGAATGTTCCAGAGTACCGGTCATAGACTGATATGTATTTTCACCAATCCAAAATCATTGGCAAATACAGCAAGAATAAATAAATGTAGGGCAAATGTCAATTAAAATGTCTTCAAGATGGCTCACCCACTAAGTTTACGCTGACCTGAAAGATTTTCCTTATTTATGAAATGCAGCCTTGTATAATTTTTCTGTGCCTCGACTACTTTGTCTTTGCGTATGTTCTGAATATCAGTTGCATTTTTTTCTCCCAACAGATTGCACGTATTGACTATTCAAGAATAGCCAAGACCATGAATTCTGGACTCGTTTCATTTGATCAACCAGATATTAGTAAGAATTCAATCCACAGCAATACATTATGCAGTAGGCTGAACCTAATTCTTTATTACAAGAATGCGATATTACAGGGAACCTGAAGGCATAGCAGAGATGCTTAAACCACAATACTGAGTTATCTAAATCAATTCCACATGAATGGTATTAAACTTGCACAGCTCTCTTGGGAGAACAACTCTCTTCTCTCAAAAGGGCAGCCATAAACCGGAAGCAGCTGTAGAAGCTAAGACAAATATATAGTTATTTTGGTACTAATTTTTAGAGTCACAATTCTTTAGATAAACTGCAGTATCACTGATGCATTGCTTCATAAATGCTTTTGTTCCTCTCTAGGAAGCTGAGAGTTTGGGGATCAATTTGTGTGTAAACTCTTTGAAGCACAATCCATAATTTCTTTGAAGTATCTCTTTTTAAGTTATCACTACATTCTTTATTTGATTCAACAACTCACATTTATTCCACAATGGAAAGCGGTGAAGGTATTTCTGAGGAATGTTCCTGTGTGCTTAAAATGAAACATGAAACTTTCTTTCTCCTGTGAACAGTGAGCAAACTGAAACAGTGATTAAGAGAGTGGGATACTATGTCAGGAATAGTAACTACAGATCTTTCCAACTCAACCCAGAAAGCTCTATGAATTCTAGTGAGTATGCAAAGATCGTAGAACATTGGACACTGAGAAGTAGATGGTTTTCATGAAGTTGCTAGTTGCATCTGTCAAACAAAACATCCCTTTAACGAACTTAGCTATCTATGGTAATTTATAGGAAGAAATGGAGTACTCTTGTCTAGGCAGTATTGCAATAATTTTCTTTCTGAGTGGAGAATAAGAGTTGGCATGGAAAATGCAGAATTTCACATTTCACCCATAATACAAATTGTGAATATCATCCATTTTATTCTACTGGGGAAAGAGGAGAAAAGACATTCAGGCAGGGATGCATTTTAAAAGAATTTATTATACATCCAAATGTCTTGTTTTAAGAAAAATGTTTCTTTCTCTGTATTTTTCCCCATCAGTTCCCTCTGATTCTATTGCTGAGTCACTTTCATCCAGAGTCAAATTTTTCTACACAGTCATGTAATTTCTTTTTTCTCATCTATCACCTGCTGTCTTTTCTGTTTTGCTGCATAAAGATTTGGATATTTCTACTGCATTTTTCCTGTGAACACTAGAGTTCTGTTGCCACATTCTTAGCAATTTTATGCAGCATTTAAGCTGGACATTTCTCTAGAAAGTCGATGAGAAAAAGCAAAATGGTCAAATAGAGCTACTTTAAAAATCATTTCATCAGGTGTTGTGCTGGGTTGGGAATCTATTTACAAAATAAACAGACTCCTTGAAGATTTGCCATAGTTGTCCTGTGGTTTTTCTGACATCTTTGGAGGAAAGCAATCACATACCCAGAAGATATTTCACCATGGAAGCTTCTTATAGCTTGTCAAGTAGCTCCAGGATAAGTTTTGTATCCTGTGAAATGATTTCTACAGGCTTACTAGCCCTGAGTCATAGAGAGTTCAGAAAATAGTAGCAGGCCCAGTTCCATGATTAGCTGGCATTCCTTACACTGACACCCACTACTTTAAATCCTTTTTCCTAACTTCTCTTTTATTATCTCCCTTGGGCAATAGAGTTCTGTATTTCTGTATCTCACATTGCTTGTTCCATGTCTCCCAAATTAATTTGCAACTATGGGATTAAAATAATTTAACAACCGAGATTAAAATAATTTAACAACCGGTTCTCTGTCCTAGTGATTTCTTCCAACAACCAGTTCACCAAACTGCTCAGAAAGTTAACAACTGGTTCTCCCGAACTGGTGTGAACTGGCTGAATCCTACCACTGCAGCTATCCAATGCAGCTGAAGACAGTTGCTTGACAGCAATACTTAATTATAAGCCAATTCATTTCTACAAATGGAATGGAGAAGAATGCCCCATCTTGCCTTTTGCCACAGGCTACAAGCCATCTTGGTCTACCTGTGAACAACAGGTAAAACAGTCATCATTTCTAATATAATATTAGGGATGAATAGGAGATACTGGTGTAACCTACATACACATGCATACAAATTGATGTCTGGTTAGGATTAGGCTCCTCCCTATTAATACTTAAACTTATATAGCACTTATATACCACTCCATAGTGCTTTAGTTTACAGCACTCTCTGGGCAGTTTACAATGTCAGCATATTGCCTTTAACAATTTGGGTCTTCATTTTACCAACCTCATAAGGATGGAAGGCTGAGTCAGCCTTGAGCCCTATCAGGCTGTGAGGAGACTTTGTTTGCCTGCAATATTGCATTTTAAATCCTTAGCCACCAGAGCTCAGTACAAATCAGTCTGTAGCTTCTCATCACTGGATGTTTTTAACCAAAGGCTAAAGAACAATTTTGTCAGAATGCTTTAAATTGGATTTTTGCAGCAAGTAAGATATTGATTTCAGTGACTGAAATAACCCTTTCCATATCTGTTACTAAGTTTTCAATTTAAAATATCAATTATCCCTAAATACCCAAAACATTCAAGTAATTCATAATAACTATTTATGAATACACTATTTAGTGTATGTGTGTGTGTGTTTATATATATATACACACATACATACATACATACATACATACATACATATAAACACACACACACACACACACATACACTACCTATTCCAGTGAACATGTTAGATTTTCAATGCATAGAATAGGGCTATTAAATCCAGACTGCAAAACACTGGATTACCACTAGATGGCTATATAAGGATGGACTTTGCTGCTGTGCCTAGGTGGCCATCTAATCTGTGCAGAACAAACTTTCTCAACCTATTCTCTAATTTTTACATCTCTAATTTATTAAGGAATATATTCAGGGCTATACACATAGTATAAAATGAGTCTTCAAATAGCTATATGGGAACTGTGTTGGATCTGTGTGAAATGCAGTCAGTTTTGTTTCCTAGCACCTGCAAGGTTTTTACAGGCTTTTGTTTTTCAAAACCACATTCATTTTTGATGCCTGCATTGTATCTAGGTGACCTTGTCATCCTAAAACAGAGATGTCTACTCAAGGACTATATCAGACTTTCTGTAACTTCTCAGGCAGCATGTTCAAAAAGCAAGCAGGATCACATCATGTTTGGGGAAGATTTTCCAAAGTTTTAATATATGAAATAGGTGTATAAGCATCTGCAAAGCTTGAAGCTCCAATATTTCTCTCTAAATCATTCATAGCTTCCTGAAATACACACACACATAAGTCCACAATCTGGCCTCATTCACTCTAATGCTATGGAAGGGAAAATAAATTAATCAACCTTGGGGAATCATATTAGCCCAGGTTATACTTTTCACACATAGATTGAAAAATATCAACCAGGAACAGATATAAAAGATCCCAGTTACATAGAAATGCCCACTTGAGCCACTAAAAAAAAACAAACAATGCTCAAAGTCCCTGAGTAATCAGACAAAGGAGAATGACCTACAAAAATACTGAAGATAGCCAATATTTTCCCCACCAACACTGTTCCTAGACAAGTCAACCTTCAGGTTATTTGTAAAAACAGCAGCCATGAACTGCGTACTACCTCTCATTATAAAGTGATCTCTAAAAGGTACAAAGATTCATGACCATAGATCTTTTGCCAAGAGTCCTTCAACTGTAAAATTGGCCCTGAAACATCATTTTTCTGTCCAGTTTTGCAACATCAGATGTGTGGCCACCAAAACTGCAAGAATCCCCAGGTTTTATATAGGTGCTGGAAAAGGGAGGAAGTATTTTCTTTTTTTCTGACTGCGTTCTTGTGTTCTGCGATGCATGCATTTATTCTCCTGTTGATTTGTCCAATGTATGTGGCTGGGCAATTGTTGCACTCCTTGGTTTTCTAGCTGGATCTTGTCTTTGGAGTTTCTTAGGATGTTGGCTATTTTTTGGTCAGTGCCAAAGGCTGTCCTGATATTGTGTTTATGGAGAATTTTGCTGATTTTATCTGTGGTGCCTTTGATGTAGGGGAGGAGGGCAATACCGTTGTCCTGTTTTGTGTCTCGGTTTTTGGGGGGTGTCTCCTTTAGGATTAGGTTCATAATTGTGTTTCTTTGGAATTCATTGGAAATTAATACGTTAGTGAGGGTATGTAATTCTGTTCTCAGGTGGTCTTTGTCAGCTAGGCGTTTGGTTCTGGAGATGAGGGTCTTGGCTACGGAGTTGAGCTGTGCAGGGTGGTGATGGGATTGTGTGTTTAAATAGCGGTTGGTGTGTGTTTTCTTCCGGGGGATGGTATGTCCTAGGGAGCCATTGGGTTTTTTGTAAATTAGGATGTCCAGGAAGGGAAGTTAGTTGTTGGCTTCTGTTTCCATGGTGAATTGTATTTTAGTGTGTAGACTGCTGAGGTATGTGAGGAAGTTGTCCAGTTCCCATGTGGCCAAATTACGAAAGTGTCATCTACATATCTAAGCCAGAGTTTGGGTTTGTGTTCGGATTTGTCTAGAGCATTGGTTTCAAAATGTTCTATGTATAGGTTAGCGATGATGGGTGAGAGGGGTGATCCCATAGGTGCTCCTTATATCTGTTTGTATCTTTGTCCATTGTGGATGAAGTATGTGTTGGTTAGGCAGTGGTTGGTCAGATCTAGGATGTGCTTAGGGGGGTTGTATTTGTTTTGGATGGTTGTCACGGCTTCTTTAATAGGTACTTGGGTGAAGAGGGATATGACATCGAAGCTCACAAGTAGGTCGCCGGGTTATAGGTTTTGTTTATTGTTTCTATGAAGTGGAAAGAGTTTTGTACATGTGAGGTGATGGATTCTGTGTAGGGCTGGAGTTGTTTGGTGAGAAATTTGCAAGATTCTGTAGAGATGAGCCTATGGAACTGACTATGGGTCTGAGTGGTGTTCCTTCTTTGTGTATCTTGGGGAGGCCATAGAGTTTAGGGCATCTGGATTTTTCTCTGGGGATGATTCTTTGCTGGATCTCTTCACTCTTCACAGCACCTTAAAGCCACAGGACATGAGATTAATTTTGAGGGAACCAAATTAATCTCCAATACTGAACACTTCAACAAGAGAATAATCAGGCAAGCCATCGAAATAGAGAAACACCCCCATAACATGAATAAACGGGATGATACCTCCCACCTACCAGACATCTGGAAACCAGCCCTTATCAACAAACGAGTCCCAGCCATGAAAACCAACACTGGAGCCAAAACAACACATGATGCCACCACTAATGTCCCTCACCAGACTCAAACCCAAACCCTGCCATAGACGAAAGGCAACCACATCCAGAAACCAGACCATGGCTGCATCACCAGCTGCCACACATCCCGACCCCCAAACTAAGCAAACTGACACATGCCATGAACACATGAACACAGGTCTCAAACTCGGAGCCAAACCACCCGCTCAGGATATCACATCACGGAACTCAGGAGGTTACACCACAAAACTTCAGGATGTCACAACACAGCCAACAACCCAGGAGATTACAGGACAAGACCCACAGAACTCAGAAGGTCATCATACATGTATGACCCAAGTCATTACAGCACAGGAGGCTGATAGACACACAGCTAATATCTCAGCCACACATATTCTTATGAAAAAGCCAGCCAATCTGCAAACATCAACTCCATCAACCAATCAAGAAATGACAGCACAGCCAACCTCTCCACCAGTATATATAGGGAGACGGCAACTCCGATCACGCTTTGCTTGAACAAGGACGAAGCCGAAAGCACCAGCCTGAAGCTGGCAAGTGGAACCTTGTCAAAACGTTGCCAAGATACTCTCAATCTTACACGGAAAAGATCCGAATACACCAAGACCTGCATACCTGTACCCATGAAAATCTACGAAAACATACACACACACACACACACACACACACACACACACACACACATACATAAAACAAGGAGAGGGAAATCCAGCCTTTTTTTACACCTACAGTAATATAATTCCACTACTTAATGCAAAGTAACAGGCATTAGAGTGTTTGGGATCTTCTCTTCTATGGTGTTATCTGCTCTATCAGTAAATGAGACTATATGAACAGTACAACCCATTAATAATTCAAGGCCTGAGATGGCAATTATAGAGCCATGCACAACCAGCATGAATATTTTATGAGGGCTAAAACAGCCCTCAGAATGAATCATGGATAGATGAACGTACTCTCTCTCCTTCTCTCTGTCTCTGTCTCTCTCTCTCTCACACACACACACACATTCATAAACACAAGCTTATGAGTTGAGTATTCCTTTCAGATGTGCCTTACAATGGAGTCTTAGAACAGGCAACTTTAAAACCCAAACACAAAGAAGAGAAATACCATCCTTCAAAAAACAGAAGCAACCTATCTCTATGTACATTTAGCATTGAAGAAAATCAGTGCTAGAGTGAAGCCACTCTCTTTCCTCTTCCTTTATCAAACCGTCATATAACATATATTAGCGAATATTTTAAATACTTCTTTTATTGATTCAGTATAGGTCTGGTGGAATGATATTCATTCCTACACTAAAATTTCTAAATATCTTAATTAAAGAATATGGCAGACCTACCAGGGAATCTAGATGTTTTAATTAAGTTTCTCTAGAGTCCACTTAGCTTGACTATTAGCTAAGATTTTATAGAGGTAGTTCTTGACTTACAAAATTTCGTTTAGTGACTATTCAAAGTTACAGTGGCATTAAAAAAAAGCGACTTAGGACCGTTTTTCACAGTTACCACCTTTCCAGCATCCCATGATCATGTGATCAAAATTCAGATGCTTGGCAACTGGTTCATATTTATGACCGTTGCTATGTCCCATGATCATATAATCACTTTTTGCAACCTTCTGACAAGCAAAGTCAATGCGGAAGCCAGTTTCACTTAACAATCAGCTTACTAATTTATCAACTGTAGTGATTCACTTAACAACTGAGGCAAGAAAGGTCATAAAATGGGCCAAAATTCACATAACAAAAAACTCACTTAACAACATAGATTTTGAGCTCAGTTGTGGTTGTAAGTTGAAGACTACCTGTAATTATGAGCAAAACACCTGAATTCCAGTAATAGTTTTCTAAAGTGTATGCAAATTTATGGAACCCCAATTTATGAAACTTTAGAGAGAAATGCAGCCACAAAATATATTGGCTGTAACCTTCTATCTATCTGCCTGAAATCTCACCAACTCAAAAGACTTTTCATTAGCTGCATGCAGCATTGCTCTGGAAGTCTTCACCACTTAGAAACATATTAAGCAATGAATAACACAAATGTAGAGTATTGTAAATTCTTACTTATTCAAGTTCACAGAAGACTTGACAATTAGATGGTTGATGCTGATTTTGGAATCCTTCAGTATAATTTTTGAATGTGGTGGCTTGGATGAACAATTTCTTAGAGCACATTGTATCAGCAGCAGCTGGATCTGCAACTGCTTTGTATGATTCACAACTTATTAAAAGTTATTTCTGTGCTCAAGGGTCAGTGTTCACACCACCAGTTTCCAGAAGCGTAGACAACTAAGATCCATGCTGGAATCTGCAGAGGTGTCATCAGCACCATTTTAAAGATACCCCTTTGTCTTTTTTACTGTGTCAGGTACTGTACAAAAGAAGTACAAATACAGCTTGAATCTGTCCCTATTGCCACAAAATTTCAACTTAACTTTTGGCACTTGAGTTTCTGTCTTCTCCCTAAGAAGATCTAATCCATCCAACATTTAGGTCATGTTTCTCAACCTTGGCAAATTTAAGATATGTGGACTTCATCTCCTAGAATTCCCCAGTCAATATGCTGACTGGGCAATTCTGGGAGTTGAAGTCCACACATCTTATAGTTGCCAAGATTGAGAAATATCGCTTTTAGGGTATTTACTTAGAAAAACTTTAAACAACTGTGAGGAAGGGAATACACATGAGTGGCTTTTGTTCCCTGTTCCCTCGCCCTTCCCCCAAGTTTGAAGGTTTCTAGTTATCTACACAAGAAATGTGGAGATGGGTGAAAGGGAAGGAGGCTTAAGTTAGTATGTAATGGGTGAAAACATGTATTCCCTGCTGCAAGAACAGGGGGTTAAAGAGGAAAGAAAGATCACGATGGAGTGGAAATGTACATCACTTCACAGAGAATCCTGTAATTTTGTGGGTTTGGTAAACAAAACAAGCAATTGTCCAGCTAGCTTGTGGCTGCCACCATGGGAGCCATTGAGACTAAGGAATTGTGAAATAAAGGATCTGGCTAAGACAATGTCATTTGGGGGGCATGTTTGTCAAAGGGTAAGTAATGCTAGTCACTTAGGACAGATTAGCCAGTATATTTGAATTCATTTATATGAATTCTTTTAAAGTTGAAGACTGAAGGCAGAAAAAGTAATTGTTTCCCCTGTCCAGTCGTGCCTGACTCTAGTATGTGATGACCATCTCTATCTCTTAGTCATGGGAACCAGTGTTGTCCGAAAACACTTTCATGGCCAACATGACTATGTACCGAAGAGTACGGGACACTGTTACTTTTCCACCAAAGTGGTGCATATTTATCTACTCACATTTGCATGCTTTCGAACTACTAGGTTGGATGCTAATTTACCTGGACCTGGAGAAAATATTGCAAGCTCTGAACAGTTCATTTTTTGAGTAGTGAATAAGAAGAGACTAGCTTGCCACTTTTTCTTCCAACTGTTATTTTGCCACTGCCACTAGCTTTGCATGAAGAAGTGCCTTCAGATGAGGACTACATATTCCATGGTTCCCCGCCAACACAAACAATGAGATCCAGAGAAGGAATAGAAGACTTGCCCACACATAGTTTTCCATCATGTATAATTGCATTCTTGAAAGTGGGGAAGACAGAAATCTGCAGACCAAAGGAGGGTTTTAAAAAATATTATTACTCTGTGATCTTGGCAGTGCTCACTGATTTCAATGAAGCACTAAACACTCAGAAAAAATGCAAATCAGAATACTAGATAGACATGACTATTAATAATATGCTATTATGGTGTTCCAGTTTCTGTATATATCTATTGTTGGATTGCTGTTTTTGCTGAATTTATTTATTCATTTTATACTTGCCTGGCCTGGATTAGATGTGCTTAGATAAAAAATAAATCTTTTAAAGCATATATATGAAGGGAGAGGGTGGGGAAAAATCCTATAGCCAAAACACTGTTGCTTTTCAGAGGCTACTATACAATTCAGTACATCTGGAGAAAGGAATTACCATTGTAAAGTAGTCAGGATTACCCAGCTGCACTCATAAAGTGCAGCAAGAGAGAAGCTGCAAACAATCCCTCTTCAGATTTAAACTCTATGTGTAGTGAGTAGGAAGGAATGCATATCCTGAGACCACAAATAAAAAGGAAGCACTCTGCTAATTGCCTGGCTTTTTTTTAAAGTCATGATGTAAGTAAGTAAAACTAATTTGCAGATGGCATATTTTCTGTGTTTTCCAGATTTTTGTTTGGGCATACCATAAAACAGGGCTTCTAGCTGAGCTAAAGGAAGGCAAAGAGGTGACTAGCACTAATATCAAGCTCAAACATATGTTTAACTGAGCCAACTTTTTTTCTTCATTTCAATTAATGTGTAAAACCATTCTGGACACGTTAGTCTTTCAATTCTTTATTTTGATGTTCCTGTTTACCTTTCTCAAAAGCTGTCCCAGGCACAATAAAGAATAGAAAAACTAAATGCTAACACATGGAGGGCTCGCTAGCTAGCTTGTCAGAAATTTCTCTCATATTTTTTGCGAGTAACACAAGCCAAAATAAACTGAGCAAGTTTGATTTTCTTCATCATGAATTGACAGCTTATTTACCTCCACAGAGGAACATTCTAAACCCTGTAACTTTTTCACAGAACTAAGGTAGGGCCATGCTGTCTCTTCTAAAGTATGTTTTTTTTATGAAGTGCCCTGCTCAGGAACCATTTTCATGATAATAAACCTTATGGAATACTTTTCAGAATCAGACTAATAGGACTGTGCTGACAAGCGAGCACCCTCACCCCAAATTCTTCTAAATCAGACAAACTTTACAACAGATCATCCCAAAGTGAGCACAAGTTAATCAGTTTCTCAAAGTTTGATATCATAAGTAAAGAGGTCATTAAGAAGAGGTGATCTGATGCACAATATAACCTTTTTGAGATTCTGCACCCAAATCATTTGGAGTTACCTCCCAAGCAATTTATTTATGATTGATCAGAGGAAGGTCATGCAACATAGTTGAATGAGTCAGAAATTCACATAAATGGGAGCTTTATTCGCATTCAGCATGAATGAGATAAGATATGCATTATATGTGTTTATAGGAATTCTGTGGTATTATGGTAAGGAATACGATCCATCTCATTATTGTGGGATACTGCCTGAATTCTGCTACAGTAACAGGGAAAAGTCATTTCCATCTGCCATCAGTCACAATGAAAATAATAGCTTTGGATGTCTGTAAGGCAGTCTGAGATGGCATGCAAATGTAAGCAGAGAGGTACTGGGGAAAAAAAAGCATAACCTTGCTTGCACCTTTTTCTTCAATAACCAAAAAGTATTTCAAACAAACAAAGCTTTGCAATGAGCTATTGTTTGTTCTAAATCCTTAAATCAAAGCAAAAGAAAGAAAAATGTTCTACAGCGGTAAGCAACTATCTGAATGTAGAAACTATATTAATTTACAATATTTAAATAACCTACTGTTCTATAACAAGGACTATAAAGAGAGTAGCCTTTTTAAGTCCCTTTTGTTTGGTACCCTAAAAACAATTCCAAACTGTTTTTATTTATAGAACAACCTTGAAAAAAGTATATGGATTTAAACCTCATCTATTGTACGTTTATATTGTTTTAAACATTTCTTCAATGTTTCTTGTTAAGCTAGATATAAAATCTGTTATTTAAGAATATATCCTCTTCTATCTAAGGAAGAACTGATGAAGTGTGTGGCTCTTGGCTCTTTTTAAAAAAAATATCTTTACATTGGTTCTTTTACAAAATCCTTGAATTTCATGAAACGCACACAGATTCCACTGGAGGCATCAGTAACTTCACCATACAGAACAAAACTGTTAGCAAAACCATTTTCTGTTAATTTCTAATTCTTCCTCTTTCATATGGATTTGTAAAACAACACCTACAATACAAGGCAGGGGCACGATAAATTTATGCAAATGATTGTACTTTAACATTTAGTTAATATAGCAGCTTGTGTTGTATATATTCAGTATATAGAAAACTACTATATAACAACATTGTCAAAGATGGTATAGTTGCAAACATCAACACTGTCATTATTGTTAATTCTTCTTGTTCTTTTTCACGGTAGAAGAAGTTAGGACTTGTCATTGACCAAAACAGTGATTTAAAACAAAATGGTGGCAACCCTTAACACGATGATCGGGACGCCCTGCGCACGGTCACTCAGGCCCTTGTCACCTCTCGCCTGGACTATTGTAATGCCCTCTACATGGGGCTCCCTGCGGGGAGCATCCGGAGACTCCAGTTGGTGCAAAATGCAGCCGCGAGGGTGATTATGGGGGCGTCGCGTAGCGCCCATGTGACGCCTCTCCTGCGCGAGCTGCATTGGTTGCCGATGGCTCTCCGGGTTCGCTTTAAGGTTCTAGTTTTGACCTTTAGGGCGACCCATGGCATGGGACCAGGTTACCTTCAGGATTGCATTCTACCAACGTTCTCCAACAGGCCGGTGCGTTCCCACAGGGAGGGACTGCTCCGGGTGCCGTCGGCCGCTATGTGTCGTCTGGCGGCGCCAAGGGGTAGGGCCTTCTCTGTGGGTGCCCCCGCCCTCTGGAATACTCTGCCACCGGAACTTCGTACCGGCACGGACCTGAGGGCCTTCAGGCGCGCGTTAAAGACCTGGCTCTTTGAGCAGGCCGGCCTGGGCTGAAAGAATGATTTTAAATTTTGATCTCCTTTTTAATTTAAATTGGGTTTTAAGGGTGGGGGGGGGGTTTTTCTAATTGCAGCTAATTCTAATATTTAATTATTTTTTAACTTTTGTATTTGTGGGGTTTTTAGATGAGCTGTTCACCGCCCTGAGTCCCTCGGGAGAAGGGCGGTATATAAATGTAATAAATAAAAAAAAAAAAAAAAAGGATTCTACATGAGAGAATTGAACTGAGTCTGCTTTTCTCTGTCACTATACCACAACTCATGCAATATCCCACAATAATGAGGTGGATCTGAATAGTTCTGACAGCTGCCATCATCTGGAAGCCTCTGACAACTGTTGTCATCTAGAGCTCTCTAAACAAATGATCAAGTCTGTTTTGTGAATTGGATTCAATGACTGACCTTCAGATTTTCACCAGCCTTCTAAAAGTTGTGTTGGAAATACCTATTAAGACAACTGAGTCTAACCCCCAAGATTTCAGCCCAGCTTAAGAGCCAATGTAATGTAGTGGTTAAGATACTCGAGTAGGAAGTGTTCAGCCTTAGTCATGGAAGCCCACTGAATGATAGGCCAGTAAATTTCTCTCAGGTTACCCTATCTCATTGATATGTTGGGTGGGGGGGAATGAAGGGACATCCTATAATCTTTTAGCCCTTAAAATATTGGATATAAGTCAAATAAACCAATTAACAATCCCTGCTCAATGCAGAAACCTAAATTAAAGCTATCTTTCAAGAAAGGTGTTTATTCTCATGCTTTGCCTTAGCAGAACAAGGATTATATGAGTTTAAACATTTCTGATAATTAGAATTGGGAGGAGTCGATAGCTAAGAAGCCATTATGAAAGAATTCCAGTGTATTGCAAGCTCTGTTTATACCAATGTTCAATTTCTTCATGATTTCTTCTGCACACTTCACATAAACGCCTAAAAATGAGATAGTCTCCTTCTGCTGTTTCATTTGGTAGTAGTGTAAACTAGTATCAAGTTATTTACTTTGATTGTATGATAATTAACATGATTCACATCAGCCTCTGCTTAAATATGCTTAGTGAAGGAGAGACAATCACCACTGTGGGAAAGTGGTTGCACGACACTTCTAAACTGCTCTAACTGTTAGAAAGTTTCCCCTAACAGTCATTTGGAATCACCCTGAAACTTAAAATCATGTTGCCATGTCTTGCGCTCTGAAACAAATTGGAACAGATTTTGGTAGCTTTTTCTCCCATCACTATCAGTTGTGTAAATACAAGTTAGAAGCCTTTGGCATATCCATGTGATAGAAACCACTTGCATAAGTATGACATTCTAACTGTAACAACAAGAGCTATGCTCAAATATATGTTAACATGTATATCCAGTATTCCAAGAGTGTATTTTAGTGAATCATCTAAATTGTGCTAGTGACATCAGACCAGAACTGATCTTTTCATGTATTTCATAACACTTCACAAGTATTCTGGCTTCTACTTGACCTTGAATCCTGATATTGGAAGTATTTGTTTGTAGGGCTAGACTACCTATTATTGACCATCATGCTGAACTTATAATCAACCAATTGATCCTTGGCAGATGGGAGAAGCTATTCTTCACCTCTTATATGTCAAATTCTACATGCATATGTGCTATACACTGAACAGTGCTGGGTAGATTGTATGAAAACAGATTATTGGAGCTTATTGTGATGTCTTATTGTCATCTCTTCAAGGCAGTCATGTCAGGAATCAGATGCCATAAGAACTTCTGGAACTGTACTTCATTGTTTTAGGGTAGAAGAACAGAATTTTGAAAGCTTGGTAGAATTTGTCTCCCACTTGTTATACTAAAGAGAATCAACGCAAGGCAATCATGAATTTCTTCTTTGCTCCCTCTTTCTTTCTAGGCTAACCTGATGTTTTCATAATGTCTGCCACATACCTTCTTCAAGGCTATTTCCATACTCCTGTTCACCTATTGTGTGAGAAGCATAAGCATTTTCATCACTTGTTCACTTATTTTCCAAGAAAATGTTAAAAATTCAAAAGACCTGGGCATACAACACACAAAATAGTCTTATGTTTAATGATAAATTGAAAAGAACATGTTGCACCCTCTTTTTGGATCTTTCCAAATTTAACAGGAAAAATGGAACAATTGATCTAAAAGTTTTTTATGTAGCTGGAAATTCCATGTAATTTGTCAGACACTATTTCAGATTTAATTCATATCTTTCTCAAATAGACACCCCTGCCCTCATTCCATTAGAATGCGAAACACTTATGTGGCTCCTTTCCCCCATGGGAAAGTATTTCATAATATGAGACCTCATCTGTCATTTGAAGAGGTACAGTTATCTGTTCTTTATGAGAATTAGAACAAAGTTCCACTATGAATTACACAGACAAGACAATGAATCTGAATATCCCTGAGTAATATATAGTATATGTATATGTGTTTATTTCATACTATCTCAATTATTGTTTTTCTGCATAATTGCCCTCCAATGCATTCTCTTAGGGAAGATAATTATTTCCAGAGTGATCACTTTGGCAAAATGAGAAGGCAAAAGGAAAAAGGACTTCTCTTCTTACCCCCATTAATGGAGGGGAGGAAAAATTAAATTGGGAGTTTGCAGATTGTGAGCCATTTAGGAACAATAATTGATAGCTTTGTATTTGATGAAATCACAGTAACCTGCCCTAAGGCTACCAGATAGGGTAGGGTATATATAATGAATAATTCATGAATAATTAAGGAAAGTCTCAGACTGAGGACAGAGTCTAGTGAAACTGTGTGCAGCTAGGGACATTTAAAAAAAAAAGTGCATCCAACAGGTTTAATTTTTTAAGTCTTGGAGGTCTGTAATTCTGATAGGCAGGAGATATGGGGTACTTAATTCTTCGTTCTATTAGCTGTTGTTTACTTATACTTGTATCTCTGCCATATTACTTTTCCATAAATCCATGTTGCCATTTAAGACTATCATTTCAAACCAAGCAATTCCCAGACTGTCTTTCTTGATTTTGAAAGCAGGCTGAATCCCATGAGAGTCAATGGAACTTCAAGGGCTATTCTTCAGATCCCCCAGGGTTAGCAAGGTAAAGGCTCCTTCTATCTTTAGGTAAATGATTTTTTCCCTTTTGAATTAAGCCCAACTCTTAGTGATTACATAGGCATGAATATCTCATTTTCTTAGCCACTTCTTTTTTCAGGATTGTTTTCTTTTTAAATTCAGTTCAGACCACAGCTTTGGGATTTCCTGATGGCCTCCCATTCAAATAATCTGTTTTTAAATCAGTCAAGTTCAGATAAGTGTTGCCACCTGCTGTTGCTCCTTCGACTCACTCTACTATCAGAAGCAGATGGAAGTTGAACCAATTTGCTCAATTCTTACCTATCTAGAAAGTTACTCTGCATATCATATTCTTGTATGAGATAAGGTGAAATAAGCAGCAGAGATGCATGTTAATTTCCATCTTCAAATTTTCAGCTCTTCGCTTTGAGTATCATAACCTTTGAAACAAGGGCCAGGACAGTGGAGAGATAGTAATGCTAATACATTTATTTGTGGGTCAAAATTGTAGGTGGAGTTTGAAACCCTTGCATACCTTAAATTGTTGTCTCGTTTGCTTTAAACAGGAGGTTTTTTTACACAGCAAAACAACCATAGAGAGAAATGTTGGGGAGAAGGGGAGGAGCAATTCAATCTCAGAAATGGACCTAAATATATACTTTGAAATTATTACTTTGAAATATTTTTAAAATGTACTTTTCTAACTAAAAACCACTGGAAGAAACCTTTGTTTCACCTTCTTTATGTTCTTCCATCAATAAGAATGGGTTCAATAGATAGATAGACCTTTGAAGGGGAGTCCCATCTATATTTGGAAGGCAGTTCTCATTTACCGTCATCTTGACAGTTTTCAAAGGTTGAAACAGAGCTGCAACTGACTAGACTGAGGCCCAGAAAATGTAACACAGGTTACTTAGAAGAGGAGGAGGAGGAAACATTTTTCAGGACCATAAGCTTTTGAATTTGTAGCCAAAAAGATCCCTGCAGTGATCAGAAACATAGTTTGAGAATAAACTTTTAAGTAGATGGGAGGCCAATGCTTTATGTAAAAGCTTCAGAAGTCTCAGAAAAGGAGGTATTTGACCAAGAAATGTTCCTTTGTAAAACCTAGAAAAGAACAAATAATTCCCACCATTGCCCCATAGCACTCAAAGAGGCCTCTCCTTCTATCGTTTTGGATGTGCCATTCATTCAGACTTTCAGGTATCTGCTGCAACAACAGTTTTGAACATGAACAAATACACAACAAATACACAAACAAATATGGGGACAGTTTGAAAGCAATTAATTTGGCTCTTGGAACCACATTTCTGCCAGTCCTAGGACTGTACAGAGAGTCTATAACTTTCCATATAAATTCCCTGAGGTGAAACTTATTCTGCAATATCTCAAATAGTTATTAAATGTGATTTCCAAGTTACTACAATACAAGCAGACAGGTAACTACTACAACAGCAGAATAACAATAATAGCAAACTGGCCAACAGATGGCAGTTAAAGCAAATCACCTGATTTAAATAAGATCAGTATTCAATCCATTCAGGCAAATTTCCCGATGAGAATTTAACTTGACTGCCAGAAGGAAATCGTGCTATAGAAGAGTCAAGCTAACTTGCAGCACACACAAAATTACTGCCACTAATACAAGCATTTAGAATGCGGCATATCAGCACATATCAGTATATTAAAAGAGACTAAGATTGAGCCAGAAGAATATCTCAAAAGGTTTCCTGTTTTAACCACTGATGTAGCCTGCTTGTCAACAGAATTATTGATGAGGCATGCTTTTGCATGAAGCTAATTTCTAAGGACAAGGCATCAGCATTTATATGCCAAAAGAAAATATACATGAAAAATAAAGTGCAGCGTGAGAGCAAAGCATGAATAAGTTGGTGGGTGGGACTGGGGGAAGGGAGCGACGGGAACGGTGGACAAAAGAGCTTTCAGACCCAGAGTTAGAGGCAGAGGCTGGCATTACTTTACATTAGAAACAATCCACATTCAAAACTGTAATTGATAGCAGTGGAGTGTTGGGGAAAGGGGTTATGTTTTGAGGCAAACTGAGCTGCCAATCAAATTCAGTGTCTCAAAAAACAAAAGCTTCACTGCCACATTGTGTGGAATACAAGCAGACAGCATTAAAGTGGCCTGTTTGTCAAGTTTCTGCATACTGTCTGGAACCATTTAGACACTGAGATCCAAATACTAACACAGTATTATTGGGGATAATTATTAATATTAATAGTTATATTGTACTATATTCTCAGAACTGAATAAAGCAATGATCCCAATTTGACATTAAACCACAATTGTGCCCTATATTAACAAAAGCTGTTAAGAGATAAATCAAATTATATTTATAGTTTGCTAAATAAAACCTATGCCACAGAGGTGGTGTATTTTCCCCATTTCTCTTGGTTGTAATATCCTATAATTTTCAACCAAGTTCTAAAGCCTACCATTCCCTCCCATTCAAATATTTATTTACCCAAGAGGCAATTAATTCCAGCCAAATGAAGCCTAAATATCTACAATCTGGTTAAATAAAATGCCTCACAACTGCTAAATAATTAAGGCCATTTCTTACATTGCTGTAATAATAAACACAATTCTGCAAGCAGGAGATTCTTGCTACTGCCATAAAATACATATGGGCTCAAATAATGGACATATAGCTGCTCTATTGTAAAAAAAAATGCAGTAGAATTTAAACCCTCAGAATGGTGAATAGCAAGGAATTCTGGGATTTAAGTGTAACAGCATGGAAAATATACATTTGCAGAAGGTTGGTGTACTAAAGTATCATGCTGTCTGTTGAAAATAGATTTGGCAAACAGAATCTGTTTGAGGATCTATTCTCCCTTCAGATATCTGAGATTGATACCATTTTTCAAAATTCCTGGTGGAAGTTATATAATAGAATGAATGGAACTGTTCATTGAGTGGTGGGATTCATTTTTTTTTACTACTGGTTCTATGGGAGTGGCTTGGTGGGCATGGCAGGGGAAGGATACTGTAAAAACTCTGTTCCCTCCCCGCTCCTGGGGGAAGGATACTGCAAAATCCCATTCCCTCCCCACCCCACTTCCAGCTCCATTCTCTTGTGCAGGGCAATAAAAGAAGACCCAGCCAATCAGCGGGAAGCAGAGAATAGATGGGGGCGGGGCCAGTCAGAGGGGATATTTCTCTGAACTACTCAAAATTTTCGCTATCAGTTCTCAGAACTGGTCAGAACCTACTGAATACCGCTTCTGTGTTCATTCCTTAAAATCACTTTTGTGAGAATGGAAGGTTGTTCTTGGTGCTGTTCTCAGGACTAATTTGTTGGAAGCATAACTTCAGGTGCACTGATTGTTCATTATCAAACAACTCACAAGAGGCAAGACAGGGAGTTGGGGATTCTTTCTTATTTTCTCTTTCCCTCATATTCTGTCTGCTTGCTGTCTGTGAGGCTTCTATCAAGTCTTTAGACTTTATACACACTGGCTCTCATGATTTTCACTTAAAAAGATATAGCTAGCTAGAAGCTAGGCTTTCCCCTTATCCTCCAAGTATTTCTTATAAAAAGCCTCTTTATCTGTTGAAGTTACAATGAGCTGTTTCACCAATCCTTGTTCATTTTGGATTCCTACTCTTCAAGAACACACAAACCTCTTCCTCCAATATAAATAAGTTCAGAAGCATGAATGACAGTCTCTTGGCTCTATTTAAGAACTGAAAAGGTTGGGCTGCCCTTGTGGAGTATTTAGGATACAGAAATCAGAAGTATGTGCTCCTAGGATAGCAGCACATATTATATCTCTGCTCTGGAAGTTGTGCTGGTTGTCAGTTTGCTTCTGGGTCCAATTTAAGATGCTGGTTTTAAACTTTAAAGCTCCTCATGGCATGTGACTAGATTATCCAAAGGACTACCTTTTCCCAATTATATCAGCCTGGCCTATTAGATCTGGCTAAGGGGGTACGCCACAGTTAATATTTGCCAGGGACTTTCTCTGCTGTGGGTCCGCTTTATGGAACGTTCTTCCACTGACATTAGGATACATCCATCCCTTTTGATGTTCAGGAAGTACCTCAAGATCTGGTTATGCCATCAGCTTGGGGGTCCCAGGGAACTGAAGACTTGTTCATGGATATACTCACTCTCGCTTGCTACTTGGGATTGTATATATTTTTAATTTTAATTATTTCTATTTCAATGTTGGTTTTACTACTTTTAAATGTCTGTTTTTATATATGTTTTCTTTTATATTGACTATTGTATGCTGCCTAACATTATTTCTCTTGAGATGGGCGGCTAAATAAATTTAATTAATAAATACATTTATGGTAACTTGCCTTCTCCAGGCAAGTTCCCATACTTCTATTGTTCATGGCATATATTAAGCACATTAATATTGCAGTATTTGATCTTAAAAATAAGGCTGAGAATCACATTTTCTCAATATGTTAAAGCATTGTGAGTGTGGCTTAAGAAATAATCGTATGAAAACATAACATTGGTGGCATCGTATGGATAGGTTCCAGACTCATTGAGTAGCCATGTTCAGGCCACAACCTCTACCTTAGTTATTTTGAATTTTTAAAAATATTACAGATAAAAAAATAAAACAATTTCCATCTTAAGTTGCCAAACCATTCACACCTGGCAAATTCTTGCTAGTCTTTGCAACATAAGTTTAAATGTTGTAAAGGGGAATCATACAACACAGGAACAAAGGTTCAGCTAATGCAGTAATCAACTCACTACAAACTTTGCTTGCACTAAAAAGCCTTCTAAGATTCCATCACATATCTGTGTTGCAGTATACTTGATCCTTTTTCAGGAGGACTTTCTTGTTTTTTCTTTGAAGGCATTTTGCTTCTCATCATAAGAAGCTTCTTGGATGGGAAGCCAAACATCTTCAAGAAAAAAACAAAAAAAAAGTCCAGTTGCCTCCTGAAAAAGCACCTTTGGGACATCTGCAAGAAAACTATCGAGCTCAGAGAGCACCAAGGACTCCACAATATCCACAAAGTGTGATCTATTCACACTTAGTCAATGATACCACTATTCTTAAAGTCACAATCTATACAGTGCTGAAGTTGTTGTTTGGGTATTATCCCTCCTTGCCTTCTGAAAGAAGTTATAGGTGACTTGCCTCTTCCCAGCAGCAAAAGTTTTAGTCTATCAACACAACAAAAGAGCTGTTACCATCAGAATCAAAACTGACTCTGAAAAAAAAAGATAGTCCTGCAACTTTGCAGCTATTGCTTGCATTTATTCCTGCATTTTTTTTTAAAAAAAAATACAGTATACAGAAGTAACAATGCTGGTGCCCATTTATACTGGCCTGATATCAATAGTGCAAGTAACTGTAACTAACCTCTTTGTACATGGATCTTAAAGAGCGTGTTTAAAGCACTATGATAAAATGATGTAGAACTTGCAACATGAAGAATAAAGCATGTAAATTAATAGGTTTTGTGTAGATGGCGTGGGTTGTGGAGGATCAGGAAGTCTGGTCAAGCCAGTCAAATGCTAGATGGACGGCAATACCAGGTTAGTGCAGTAGAAAATTTGCATAGTCTTCTACACAGAAATAAAAAAAATCCAGTTCCCCTTTTGAGTGACAGACAGGAAATACAACTTCGACAAACATCAGGGGAACATTGCATAACCAGAGCAGTGAGCTGTGACTGCCAAGGTAAAGAAGGAGACCTCTTCTCTTAAAACCCCTGGAAAGCTATTAAGAGGAAAAGACAAGTGATGTTGCCGAGGAAGAAAGGTTAATCTGCCTCTTGTCTTAAGAACTTGCCTGCTTTTTCTCCTGACCTACATTGTCGTCTGAGCCTTCAAACACACGGAACAAAAACTGCTTTTGTCTCTGCAGACAATGATCACCCGAGTTGGTTGAAAATAGATTTATCAGGCTCCAAGGGTTATTGTTTGCAAATAGATAGTATACACATTACTATTTCACAGTTCAGCTATGACATTATTAACCTACTGTGCAAGGATTTTATGGCCAGATTGCTTCATTCATCAAAAATAGGGGAAATTGAAAACCCTATAAGGCAGCAAACATTTCAGCAGGCTTGTGTTTCACTTAATGCCATTAATCTATCTATTTACACAAGAGGCAGAAAGGTTCATTTAGTAATGCCTTGCAGTACAGCGTAAAAGCCTCAAATCAGTTATCAAGCATGAGTGCATGAATGTCATATTTATCGTTGTAACAAGTCTGAGCCATTTTTCTCTGATGTTAGGTTTTGCTGGTATAATTTTTTGTAGTTAAATATACTCTTTCACTGTGACAACTAGCATGCTGCCAATATACAACTGCATGCTTAACTGGTTATTGGGGGGTGGGGAATAATACCATTATTCCAATTTTTGCATCTTCTAGACTCTTCCAAGTACTCCATAAGAAAATCTATTGAATACTTTGGGTCGCATATTCAAAGAAACACATTTCTTTTACTTTTATGATTAATTGTCAGCATTTTTCTGCTTTTGGGGGAGGGGGCTTGACATTGTGTATTCCCAAAAATATGGTTAGAATAAGCTTTTTGTATTCATTCCCGCCTTGATTGTATCATGATAGGGTACAATAATATCAAACTACCTTGAAAAATATTCAGGAACTTCAACTGAATCAGAATGAAGCAGAATCAAGTGAAAGAAAGCAAACAAGATGTATGTATCAGTAATATATAATTTGTAGTGGTTAAGGCAGCAGGCTAGAAATAGAAACTGTGAGTTCTAGTCCTGCTTTGGACACAAAGCCAGCTGTGTGACGTTTAGGCCAACCATTCTCTTTCAGTCCTAGGAAGGAAGCAATAGTAAACCATTGCTGAAAAATATTGACAAGACTGACTGGCCAGGCAATTTCCAGGAGTCAACACTGACTCAAAAAAGAAATATTGTAAACATAATGATCAGTCTGCTTAAGTCATAAACCACCTACATATCTAAGGCATTTTTACCATAATTGTAACACAGTCCACAACTACAAAAGATTTATAGATTTACTTTTGATTTCCAAAATGCATCTCTTCAATCTGACACTGCTTCATGTTTTTCATAATATGTTGGATATTTTATGTCATTGTTGTTGTGATGGTTTTATTCTTTAAAGCCATTTTACAAGGCAGTCTATATACAAATATGTTAATGTATAAATAAATGTATACACCAATAGCTGCTATACACTGATAATTTACTGCTATACACTGATAATATACACTGTGTAATTTTAAAAATGTAGTGCCGAGCAGCACACAAATTCTCTGCATAACTATCTCAGGTATCAGTGACGAATGCACACTTAGGACATCAGGGATAGGGTTGACATACTATGCTAATCTATAGTTTGTTTTAATAATGCTTTGTTAAATAACTTAATGACTATGTTCACTTATCCAGTTAAGTCACAAACCAGATTATTGCTCATCATGATGCCTGAACAAAGCCAGTTTTGGTGATTTAACTGTTAGCCCTGCAAGGTAGTCCAGAAAAGAAGCACAACGAAGAGTATTAACTCTACCTAATGGCAAAATTACATTAACAGAACCTCCCAAAACTAAAAGTATTTCTTCCCCTACTCTTCCCTCTTCTCTTAGGAAAATTAGAGAGGGTTCTTTCAAACTATTTCCCAACCACTCCTCTTGTGATCCGAGACATCTTTTACATGTCAGTTATCCAGTCTGCCACTCTCCCTCCTGTCTCTCTAGGTCCTTGGGTTATACTATTTTATCAGCTTACAAAAAAACAGATCAAGGAATAATACCCAAATACCCTTATTTGTACTTCCTGCAGATACCAGAATCTTATACAGGATTATTGTATTTTATATAGGAAGTTTAGGATCAACCAAGTTCAATTAAATTCTCTTTCCATTGTTACATCTCATCATATATGACATGGATTTCCCAATAATTTTGAGCCATGAGAATGTTGAGTAGAATAATGGATTTCTCTGCTTCAGCCATAACATATTCCATGTCTGGCTTAAGAGATGTGATTGTGAGCATATACTGAAGATTCTTCTCCCAGTACAAATATCTCAACCATGTGTTCTACACCCTGTTTGATATTTACTGAAGCAAATCAGAAGTTTGGTTAAGGAACAGGAAGCAGATGGTACAAGTAAAGAGAACATTGTCATAAACAAGGAAAGCAAATTTCAGGGTGATTTGATTGGGCATGATAACATAACTAATGAGTTTGCAAACTTTCCAAATGACACCAAAGGATTCAGATTGAATCTTCAAAGTACTCCTAAGGAAAAAAAAATCCCTCCTAGGGAAAAAACAACCCTGAGTATGTAAAAAAAAGAAAAAAGAACAAAAGGTATTCAAGGTAACTATAATGGAATATACAATGGAAGAAAAATGTCTAATTTCACACATCAAGTCTGAGTTGGCACTGAAAAACTAGAAAAGAAATCTATTGACAGGTACAGCAGTGTAAATGTTAACAGAGGGTACTTTCACAAAGACTTTGGTTTTGTCCCTTATACTTTCTATATTGCTTTGTCCTACCGCATGGTTTCTTCACTGGTACTGCCCCTTTTATGTGGTACTTTGGCTTCAGAAGCATACTGACAGATGACAGTAACATGACCTGGGCCACAGACCTAGGATTTCTAGGAAATCTCATATCCAAGTATAATCAGGCCTAGCTTGCTTACCTTACAAAATGAGGTAAAGTTAGCCAGGTCCTGCTGTGATAACTAAGGGGGAGATATATCTACTAGAGAATTCTCTGCTACCATTACCTTAAAACTGTTCTACTTGAGAAGAGATGCTGATAATTGAGGAAATCTCATTTGGCAGTAGGAAAATGGATAAATGGTTTTTCTTTTAGGAGAATGCCTTGAAAATCAAAGGCAACTGATATAGACCAACCACAGTAAAGGATTTCTTCAGACAGTTATTTTATGGAATTAGTTGATGTAAAATGCAGCAAAGCTGATTGGCTTTAAAGTCTTTAATTTCATTTTCCATCCATGGAAGATAGATCACCTAACCTTTATTATATACGAATGGTTAATAGAATCTCCAGAATTAGTAGAAAATTCCCCTCTTCATTTCAATTGTGGAAGAACAGCTGCAGGGGACTGGTACTGTATGCATAATTACATATTTTGAATATGGGCTTTGTGAAGCAGGATCTTAATCATAGAAAGGGAGGTCAAAAATAGTATGGCAGCTGCAAATAAGTCACTTTTTTACAAAAAAGAAAGAAAGGAGGGACTTTCATCATGTGGTGATGGCCATTGTTTTGGCTTTTGACCTCCCCTTGCAGTCCCTCCTGACCTCTGGATATTTGTTCTGCTTCATTAGATTCATTTCTTCACTGGTAAAGGTCAAAAAGTATAAAGCTGCTCCAGATACTCAGATATCAGGTAAAAATTATACCTTACTCCATTGGTTGCATTAGAACTGTGCTATATGAAATTCATCAATACAGGTAGTCCTCAATGTATGGCCATAATGAAGCTTGTCCATTATGGTCATGTATTGTAAAATAGGTTGGTCATGTAACTGGCCTGATTTTACAACCATTTTTGTAGCAATTTTCAAGTGAATGCTGTAGTCATGAAGCAATGGTGATGGCCATTAAATGAATGCCATAGTCATTAAGCAAACTAATGGTTCACGATTGGCACAGTTTTACCAAAAACTGTAAGATCCATTTTTGGGGGAAATCACTGTAAACCATTGTAACCACAGGATGCTGCAAACAGCCATACATATGGCCATTTTGTTGAGTGTGCAAAGTTTGGTCATATAAAGATTGAGGGGGCCTGATGGGTCATAAGTCTCATTTTTTTAAGTTGGTCATAACTTCAAATGGTTGCTAAGCAACCAGCTATAACCTGAAATTACCTGTATAACTTTGAAGCTCAGTTCTCCTACAGCAAATAAGTATCACACAACTATACTTCTCTGCATAGAACAGAGATTGAAGATTTAGAGGGGAAAATATTGTAAGGACAATCAGGGATACTTGTCTAAAGCAAGATATCAATCCTTCTTGGAATGAAACTTCACAGATGAACAAATTATGAAGATTCTAAAGCAGTGCAGGGATGATTTCATCTCAGAAAATTCTTATTCAGAAAATTTGTAGTGACCATTATCTGTGACGAAAATTTCAATATACTTCTTGATAGTAGTAGTGGTCCTGTGGTGGTCCCGTAGGATTTTTTGAATAAGAAAGCTGAGATGTGATAAAAGTTTCCAATTCTGCTGAAACTTACAGGTTTTGGTTTGGTTAGTGGCAATAGTGTATTTTAGCTGGCTATGTCAGAAGACAAGGCAAAACCATGTATGTTGGGGAAGATGCTGTAGAGACTAGAGCATGGGTATCCAACCTATTGGAATTGAATGAAGAATTGTCTGGGGCCACATATATAATATAGTTAATGTATATAAATTCATAATAAAATTTAAAGTTTGCAATCTTTTTTTTTTTTACAATCTTGTGGGGACACATTCCTAGCTGTCTAGGGTTGCATAAGGCCTGCAGGCCGTAGATTGAACACATCTGGTCTAGAGCCATGTTAGTGACTGCCTAGCTGGACAACTTGACTTAAAATGCTTATCCTTACCTTGATCTCCTTTTGATCACAAAATATTAATACGAACTTAATCAGTAACAGCCCAAAGTGCATCAATAGTGAGGGCTTGGGCTAGAATGGGAGAGAATTAGCTTCAAATTTACCCTCTTCTGTTTGTGAAAACTCACAAAATGACTTGGAGCCAATCTCCTGTATCTCAGTTCAACAGTACCTCACCTCATGAGAGTGTGTTGTGGAAGAAAACTGAAAGGATTTTTACATACATTGCCATGAGTTTGCGGAAGAACAGCAGGATATTAAAAAAACACCTAAGATTGTAAAGTTGAAAAATTCTCTTTGCTTATTATAGTAGTATAAAAGAGGTGTGGTGTGAATAGAGGTGGTCAGGCCCCTTGAATTCTATCAAGGAGGGCAGCAGGCGCAATATAATTGGCTTAGCTTAATATTGGCTCTTCACCAACATTGTTGCTTGAGGGCAAGGGAAGTGACCTGTAAATCTAAGAAAAAGAAAGAAAATTCAAACAGTAAAGCTCGACCAGACAATAGGATATGAGTTAATGAATACCATTACACTAAAATAAAACAATTTGATTTAAAGTACCGAGAAATGTAAAAATAAAATATATCTATTCACAATGTAGGATTTATTACAAATATAGAGAAATGTTCTTACGCTGGTTTAAATGATGGTTTGTAAAAACAATGGGGAAGGGATGTAATACAGTTAAAGTGTGTAAAGACAGAATAATATTGGCTTTGCCTCTACCATCACTACCAGCTCACTATGAATTGCAAACCCAAATGATTTACCTCTCCATTGGTTCCTGTTTCCAGAGAAAACAGCAGAAACAGGGGTTTTTCTTTTCAAATCTCTAAATCAGATTGTACAAGGAGCAAGACAGTTGATAGCAGAGCACAGGATATATCTTTTTGTCATCAAAACTTTACAAATTATTTATTTGGTCACAAAAGAGAGCTACAAAAAGAATCACACATTGACAGTTTTTACTGTAGGCTTCAAGTCAGGTGGGGGGGATAAAAAAGGTTTCTTAAAACATATAGAATTTATCATATATCATCATCATCCATAATCATAATAATCTTTTCTTTCCTTTTTTTTTTTTTTTTGGTACACACTGAATGTCAATGACACCATCCTCAGGCTAGTAGAATAAAATGGGAATGGGAGAAAAGGCAGAAAGAAAATTTTGTACAACATTACATATTTTTTACAACATTACATGTTTTGTAATGGTATAATGGAAAGAAAATATTGAGAGACAGAAGCTTCCACAGGGCTTATTTTTTTAAATAAAGGTAACTTTATTAACTCTAGGCATTATTGCCATTATATATGCACTCAGCTAAGTCACCCCTTGGTATGGCTAAACCATATCTAAGGTTGTGACTGCAAAAATCCAGATGATTATGAGATGGCAGCATACTAAGAAGTAATAAAAGGTGGGAGTTAAACTATTGTAATACCTTTTTTCCTGGGACCCTCACATTTTATGAAAAATCCATCATCTAGTTCAACTCCACCACTAAAATCAGTTTAATGTTAGCTTTTGTACAATATCACAAGGCCTGTTTATAAAAAGTGAATGAAGAAGGCGTTTTTAAAAACCTATTGATACATGTAAATAATCCAGTTGCCCATATGGCTGAGTATGGCTGAAATTTAAGGGTAATTGTTTTGTTAAGAAACATTTTTTTTAAAAAAAATTAGGCTTCTTTTAGATAAACCGATCATTGCCACAGCAGGATCCCTAGAAGAAAGAACGAAAGCAGATGATAACTATTCAGAGAAGCTGTTCCTCTCCGTAGGACTATTGCCACAAATTGCCCATTGGGAAGGATCCTAAAAATGCCCTTTGTTTTAAAATAGCATTTATATAAAGTTTGCTTACAATTTTTATAGTGATTATAAGCTGTTTTGGGAGCGTTTTTTTTTACTGAAAGACAGGATAGTAATAATAGAAATAAATAAATAAAAATATTTTGATGAGAATTAGCACTACATTTATCCAGATGCAAACAGTGTTGCTTTTGTTCTCTCCTCATAGAAGAAAGAAAGAAAGAAAGAAAGAAAGAAAGAAAGAAAGAAAGAAAGAAAGAAAGAAAGAAAGAAAGAAAGAAAGAAAGAAAGAAAGAAAGAAAGAAAGAAAGAGAAGGGAGGGAGGGAGGAAGGAAGGAAGGAAGGAGTCTCAACAGCTTGTGAAATGTGATTAATTTTATCTATCAATCCTGTTGACTCCACTCACATGGTTTTATTAGGAAAGTGTGCATTTTTTACAAACAGCCTCTCCAAATTGTTTTCAATTATCATTACTCTGAGTTACATCATGCAATTCCTAACCAAATTTCTTGATCAGCTTGTTGTGTGGATCGATAATTGTAAAGTGCCTTATCTGGGTTACTGATACATAGCTCTTTTACAAACTCCAAAGCAGTAAACATTCTCCCTAGCATTGCATAGACTACCATCTGCTTCCTCCTATCAGAATTCAAATTCTCAGCTGCTATAGATCCAAAATGGCAGGGCAGTCTGCCCTTCTAATGGTTCCCTTGTGGGTTCAAATGCATCTGTCTTTGATTCCACTCATGGGTCCACAGACCACAGTTTGAGAAGCAGCAACCAAAAGAAATCCTTACTTTCAACACCTCTTCTTGTAATGATTTGTTGATTTTTAACTCATACAGCTACTGTTTCTTTCTGAGCGTCTTCCAGATGCTGCTTTACCCACAAAGGAAACTTAATTGCATCTTCACTACCATTATCTTCCCATTCCACTGCCCAAAATATTAGTGCTTCCCCTCATCCTCGCCTAAAATAATACAAACTTACTTTTCTCATTTCTTTTTTTTTTTCTTTTCTTTTTGGGAAACGAAATATACCTTCCAAAACAAAATGCCCTGATGAAGCTTGCAGGGCATTATTTGAGTTTTTAACATTACAGTACCTGCTATTTTTCTCCATTTATATATTGTAAATCAGGATGAAAGTTTCTCTCATCTTGTGTCACTGGGATTAGGATTTAAAATATTCCAGCTGGACAAGTCAACCTGAGTTCTCTTCGCTGCCCAGGACATTTTCAATTACTCTGCATGTTTTCGACTTAGTAAACCAGCTTAATTTTGGGCTAGGTCATAATATTAGAACATGTTCTACATATTGAAAAGCAGGGAAAAGGAGGAGGAAAAAGGAGCAATTTTAGTGCCTTTAGTAAATTGTTAAGCCTCTGGCGGATATAAATCCAAAAACACTGGGGAAATCCCCTTTTCTTTGCTTGTAATATGTTTTTAGATTTATTATTGAAAGAACCTCTACTTAATCCCTTTGCAAATTTTATCTGCATTCTAATAAAGTTTTCCTATGAAAATAAAAACAAACCTAAAACACAAGAAACTAAAGAAACATTGCAGAGACTGATGAATAATAAAATAATAACAACAACAATGATAATAACAATGATAATAAATACATTCCTAAGTAAAGAAAAACAGAATGGTTTAAACTGCTCTGTCAAAGCATCTATCTTTGGCTATTCCGTCTGACACTTGGCTAGGGTGAGCAGGCAAGGCACAGGCTAAAGAGCTCTTTAGGGACCAAATTACTACTTCAAAATGGGCTTTATGCTTCAGAAAATGATAATATTATCCAAGAGATCTTACAAAGACTATATGTCCTTTAGAATTCTGCAAAAGCATTCTGCATGATTAGGGGCATATGTCACTGATTTTATACATATACATAGAATATGCATGTGCCTTTTTTGTGTACATACATACACCTGTAAGAGGGAGAGTGGGAGGGGGAGAGAGGGGTGAGAGGGAGGGAGAGGGAGGAAAAGACAGACATCAGACTAAATATTGACATTTAAAGGTGTCCAGCCAGAAGCTATGAAATCTATAAAATTTATTAGCATTTTATAATGATCCTATTTTCTGGGCTTACTGCAAAAACTCTCTCTGCTTCCTCTGGCTAGTTATCCTATGACAGAGGAGGCTAACCTTTTTGGGCTCCTGTGCCAAAAATTACATTCGCATGCCAGCACCCAGAAGGCAATGTGCACGGGGGGCCCATGCCCCCTGTGCATGCGTGCATGATTCCCCCCATGCCTCCCCCTTACCTGCACTAGGCCCGTTTCATCACTTCCTGTATTTCTGGAAATACAGGAAGTGATGAAACGGGACTGTTTTTCAGCCTCCAAAGGGTGCAGAGGCTTCCCTTGAGCCTCTGGGAGGCTGGAAAAGGCCTCAAACTGACCAAAAATCAGCTGGGAGGCATGCGCATGTGCAGTGAGGTAAGTTTGGCTGGGGCTTGCGTGCCGGCACAAATGGCTCTACATGCTACCTGTGGCACATAGATTCGCCATCATGGTCCTATGACATAAATATTCCTCATTCACACAATAACAGTATAGTATAAACATTGATGGTAATTCTTTACATTTTAAAATGTCTGTGATATGGTAAGAGCGGAATGATGTTTTACTTTTCTTCGGATTTGCTGTATTTTCTATGGCAATATTGTGGAAAATCCCTGACACCATAAAAGATATGTTAAAGATTGGAAAGAAATACAAGTAGGGCATGAAATATTTCTCACAAATCACATAATTTGTTTTCTAATTTTCACTATGATTTAGTTTGTAAATTGCTTTGGAGTTCTTTGTAATGGGAAGCATAAAATCATGGGATTGGAAGGGATCTTTGGGGTCTTCTAGTCCAGGAGTCGCCAACCTTTTGGACCTCAGGGACTACTAAATTCATAATTTTAAATCCCAGGGACTACTAACCAGTTCTGTGGGCATGGCCTAATTTGTAGGTGTGGCTTGGTGGTCATGTGACTGGCTGGGCATGGCTTGTATGTAAATATTATAAATATTTATATAAATATTGAATTTTTTACTAAAAAAAGAGCAACTTTTACCCAAAATCAGGCAAAGCAATCAGGCAGATTGAGTTGTTCACAGCATCACAGATTCATTCAAAGATCTATCTATCTGCCATTGGCTAACTCAGTCTGTCTCATAAAATTTACTTGCAAGCAAACTCATAAAATTTGCTAGCAAGCAAACTCACAAAATTAACTCACAACACACTATGTATGTAAATATTGAATTTTTTATTTTAAAAAAGAGCAACTTTTACCCAAAATCAGGCAAAGCAGGCAGGCAGATTGAGTTGCTCACAGAATCACTCAGTGATCTATCTATCTGCCATCGGCTAGCTCAGTCTCTCAAATTTGCTTGCCGTGAGTCTGCACTGAATAATAGAACCTTCAGTCTTAAGAGAGGTTTGGCTGTACTTAAAAGCAGAGCCGAAGATCTAAAGACTAGCTAGAAAGCAAGAAATCCAACCATTTCCTGCTTCCTAACTAATCTAAATCTCCTGGCACAGCAGAACAGATGATGGTCAGAAAAAATAAAAAAAATAAAAGAAAAATAGCAATTTAGCAGGCAAGTTTGCCGGGTAAGGAGTGAGACGGCGGGGAGGGTTCCCACGGGCCATGTGGGCAGTGTAGCCTTGTGTTTCTGCACAGCCTGGATTAATTGCTTTAGGGGGAGGTACTCTGGGGGTGAGGTTTCTCTGGGCCCACCAAAATTTTCTCATGGCCTACCAGTGAGCTGAGGCCGACCAGTTGGTGATCATTGTTCTAGTCCAACCCCCTGCCCCAAGAGAGGAGAACTTATTGCATATCAGAGAAATGGCTTTTCAATATTTTCTTGAATATTTCCATTGATGGAGGACCCACAATTCTGGGTGGCAAGCTATTCCATTGATTAATTGTTCTCACTGTTGGGAAATTTCTCCTTGGTTATAGGTTGGATCTCTCTTTAACAAGCTTCCATCCACCAGGGTAGAAAGCAGGAGACTGTGAGTCCTGCCTTAGCCATGAAAGCTATCTGGGTGATGTTGGGTCAGTAACTCCCTCTCAGCCCAAGCCATCTCACAGGGTTGTTTTTGTGGAGAAAATAGGAGAGGAAGGTATGTTGGATATGTTAACTACCTTGAATTATTTGTAAAAAGAATAGAGGCAATAAATGAATGAATGAATGAATGAATGAATGAATGAATGAATGAATGAATGATAATATCATTTTGACCTTGCAAATATATATGCTTGTTTGTTTCATTCATATTGATTTCTCTTCTCGCAAATCAAAGCTCTGTCCCTGGCCATCTACCATAAGTAGGATTGGGAGACAGTGTCTGATCCAAAGTGAATTTCACAAACAGTGAAGATTTCAACCTAAGTCCATAATCTTAGGAGAAATATGTTATCACTGCTTCGAACTGCATAACGTGTGTTTGGGTTTATTTTTTAAAAAGTAGAAAAATGCCATTTCATTATAAATTAGATTAAACTTAATTCAACACAATCAATATGACTCTTCTGCATTGATTTAATAATTTCCCCCTTTCATTGTATTAAAAGTTGCAACTGGGTGATGATTTTAAGACTGACTTAACGGACCATACATACGACTTTAAATTGCTGCATTCGTCCAGCCTGTGGGTTGTGCTCCGCAGCATTACATTATTCTGATTTAGGGAACAAGCTCTTCACAAACATGTCTCCTTTGTTCAAAATGACCAGTATAATTTATTTATTTATTCTTCCAGGATCCAAGTGTGAGAGTGTCTGAATTTTTAAAAATGAAGCCACATTGATTTCCTTAAACTATGGACTTGTCCCCTCCCTATCAAGCAATTGATAAATACGATCACTATTGCCCATATTTAATGTAAACATGCTCCCATATGCCTAATGCTACACCTAATATTTCACAGTGTTGTGTATAATCCAGGAAGCAAAATAGAAGACCTTCTGGTAGCTTCCGGTGCATCTGTTTTGCTGGTTAAAAAAAATGGCCATAAAGTCAGAAAATTAATCTTCCTGGGAAATCCCATCTGGAGGAGGACTCCCAAAGCAGATTCTTTACTACTGTTCTTCCAATAACTCTTAGCTGTTTCTGATGCTGACAGCATGACCTTAGTATATGATAAAGGTTCACTCAGAGAAGAAAGCAGAAAGAAAATTGAGATTTGGTCTTGGAAAAGCAGCAAGAGAAGCAGGAGGGCTTTATTTTTAGAAAGGTAAGTAAATCCTTAAACATAAATATTGATAAGATGAAGGTACAATTCAGCTTAAATGATCCCATATTGACCTAGGAACAACAAAAATCATATATAAATTCAAATCATGGCTTGCTCTTTTAATGAAATTAAATATTTATTCTAGGATACACAGTTTGTTTTCTTCAGTCCCCTTCACAATCTTTTAGTAGACACATCTTCTTATAGCAATGAAGGTGGGACAGTCTTTTTTCAAACAGATACACATCAGATGCATTGGACTATAAAAGTACACACCTCTCTTCCATCCACTGCACTGCTGGAGAGACATGGGATGATTAACTTTTGTCTCAACATACGTCCACACAAAAATCATTATAACGATGGGATCCCCAATTATAACTTCAAAAAAGGCAACTATGATCTTATAGACAACGATCTTTCATCTCTTGATTGGCAATTTCTATTCACTGGATGCAATGCTGTTGAAGACCATTACAACATATTTTTACTTGAAATCAAAAGAGCCATCAAACTATATGTACCAATAACCACTCCCAAAACCAGAAAAAACAAATTACCCATAACAATAAGGAAGCTTCAATCCAAAAAGAAATCATTTTGGCAGAAAAACAAATCTGGTCACGTTGCCAACTTCAAAAGCAAATACAAAAATTTATGCCACCAGATAAAGACTGAATGCACCAATTATCACATTAAACAAGAGGAAAACCTTCTATGCACCAATTCCACCCATTCTTTCTACAATTTTATAAACAACAAACTAAAAGACTCAAGGTCCATTCCACTCCTGAAAGGACCTAATGGTAAAGACTGCAACGAAGACACCATTAAAGCCAATCTCTTTAACACATTCTTTGGCTCAGTATTTGTAAACAGCAATGGATCATGCCCAGTATTTCCTAGTCAAATCACAGACAACTACAATGATCTAATACATATCGATTTTACAGAAGACAATGTTGAAAAAGCACTACACAATCTAAAACCGTTCCTATCTATTGGACTGGATGGAATATATGCCTACTTCTTAAAAAAGCTATCCACTGCCATTGCTGAACCTCTAAGCATAATCTTTGAAAAATCCTTCAAGACCAGCTCCTTGCCAAACCTATGGTCACTGGCCACAGTCATCCCCATCTTCAAAAGGGGAGACCCCAGCCTAGTTGAAAATTACAGACCAATCTCTTTATGCTGCGTCACCTGTAAAGTCATGGAATCAATTATTGACCAATCCATTATCTTCCACTTAGAGACAAACAACCTACTCTCTAACAAACAATTTGGTTTCAGAAAAAAACTATCCTGTAATCTGCAAAAACATATGGACTACACAATTCGATCAGGGCAAAGCAATAGACTCAATTTACATAGACTTCTGTAAATCGCACATATATTGTAGAAGTAGAATATGGTTTCAATAACTGTGAAGCTTTGCAAATAACCATGAAGCTGAAAGTCAGACTTCATTGATATAGAAGGCTTGAAAGAAGATTCCAAATTCCCTTCTCCTTGTCAATCAATGAAGAATAATCACCAGTAGTCCTGAAACTTTTCCAATTATTGCAGAAAAGGCAGGAGGAATGAAGTCTGAGATAACTTGAGAATCTGTTTACAAATGAAATCAATGCCTTTTAAAAATATAACAAGTATTTCAAATATTTCAAATATTACCCCAAATTATTGTCTTGTCTTTCATTTTCTGTTTTCAAGCACTGTAGTCAGATTACATAAGCATTTCTATTTATTGCTTACACAAGTTCTCCCCATATACTATTATTTAAATATAAATTGTGAATTTAAATATAATATATATTTAAAACACTTACATATAACTAGAAAGGCATTGTTGGTGTAGTAGTGAAGGCACCATGCTAGAAAGCAGAACACCATGAGTTCTAGTCAAGCCTTAGACACAAAGCCGGCTGGGGCCCCAAGGAAAGAAACAGTGGCAAACCACTTCCAAAAAAACCTTACCAAGAAAACTGCTAGGTTTCAAAAATTGTCTTGAAGGCACCATAAAATAAAATTGTGAAATAGACAATATACTTAAATAGGATATATGCAATATGTTACATTACAAAAAATGTTATAAATGTTTGTAACTTCATGTATGTAAGTCACAAATAATTCCATACATTTTATCCCTTTACATCAATGTTTACATTCTAAACATTTGCAGGACTATTCTCTTCTAAATACTAATGTTAGAAATTGTTTTTAAATAAATCTAATTTTGAATGGATGTTATCATAATCAGTAGGTACAATAATCATCCCTTTCTTGGAAAGAAAAACTTTTTTCCCATATTCATGGCATTTCTTTATTGGCCAATACCCAAAGTGGTCTGCTTAGTTTACAAAGTAAAGTTAAAAATGTTTGGTCTAGTGGTCAAGGTGCTGATCTAGAAACCAGGAAACTGTGAGTTCTAGTTCTGCCTTAAGCATGAAAGCTGGCTGGATGATTTTGGGTCAGTCATTCACTCTCTCAGCCCAACCCACCTAACAGGATGGTTGCTGTGGGGAAAATAGAAAGAGAAAGGAGTATTGGTATGTTTGCCAGCTTGAGTTGCATATGAAAAAAGGCAAGATAAAGAAATTAATACGGTAAACGTATTCTTTTATTTTTCCACATGGGAGAATTAACTTCCATGTTTGTAGGGATTCCTATCTCTACCATAGTGTCTATGCCTTCCCAATATACCCTAATTAAATGTAATCTTACTTTTGGTATTGTCAGATACCTGCAATTCCTCACTATCTAGTAAATTATTTACATAACTGCATTTTGACCATCAAATGGATTGAAAAACCCTAGGATTGAATTAAAAATAGTTCAAAAATATTGAAGCCAAATAGTTTACGATCAATTGTTAGCTACAACATTCTAATTTTTTGGTCACTAAATGTATAAGCTTTGGAGCTTCTTTATTATGAATAGTGAGTTATCCCTTTAAAAAAAGAATGGATATAGTATTACAAAATATTTAATATGATAAAAGTAAGTAGAGATCCTTATCTATATCACAATGTCTATGCCTTCACTATATCTCTATATCCTAATTAAATACAATCCTTTGGTATTGTCAGATTGGTATTTTTAAACAGTAGAAGTTATGATCATTTACAAAAATTGTTAAGTTACAGAAATAATATGTGTCTCTCTGCATGATGCTATCTATTCTGTGAGGAGGGAAAATATCAACCTAGACATGAATGTCTGGCACAATCCAAAGTAATTTTTGTGGCTTTACTTCAATGTTCAGGTCTCAGTTTTGGAAGATCAACACAATGACTTCTGACTGAAAAGAGGAAGTGACTCCTCTTCCTTTTGCAACCTGTAACTTTTACTCTGTAACAACAAGCAACAATAATAATTTATAGTACATTCCTGGTCTATCTCAGATGAAGCTGTTATTGATTTATGAGGTTAGAAAAATTGCCAGCTGAACAGAAGAAGTCAGTCCCTGCTGATAATAAGTATATCTTCACAGCTGTGATTTTTATCATCTCTACAAGCAAGTCTTTCTGTGAGAAATTTCCATTTTCTGTTTCTAGTTTGATCCATCAGACAGTGAAGAAAGAGAAATAGGTTGTTTTCTGAACCCTCCCCCTTTTTTCCCTCTCTCCCTGGGCAGTCTGACAACCTCTGTAAAAAGTTGCAAGGTGTGTGGGTTGTTGTTGTTGTTTTTTTAATGGTAGAGAAGTCATAGTTTCTGGAATTCTTTGGAATTCTTTATCAGAAGTGGTCATAGAAGACTTTTTTCTTCTTATGTTAACAAAGTAACAGGCAACATTAGTTTGAATTGGAAAAGCACAGGAAGGAGTGGATAAATTCTTTTCTGGGTCAAATGATCAAAAGGGAGGAGGGGTTTAGAATGGAGCACTCATTAACATTCTGAGCTGCTATCCAATTGATGCATTTGTCTGTCTGTATGTATGTATGTATGTATGTATGTATGTATGTATGTATATAATTCTGTTCTCAGGTGGTCTTTGTCAGCTAGGCATTTGGAGATGAGGGTCTTGGCTACGGAGTTGATCTGTGCAGGGTGATGATGGGATTGTACGTTTAAGTAGCGGTTGGTGTGTGTTTTCTTCCGGGGGATGGTGTTTCCTAGGGAGCCATTGGGCTTTTTGTAAATAAGGACGTCCAGGAAGAGAAGTTGGTTGTTGGCTTCTGTTTCCATGGTGAATTGCATTTTGGGGTGTAGGCTGTTGATGTGTGTGAGGAAGTTGTCCAGTTTTTCTTTCCCATGTGGCCAAATTACGAAAGTGTCATCTACATATCTAAGCCAGAGTTTGGGTTTGGGTTTGGATTTGGATTTGTCTAGAGCATTGGTTTCAAAGTGTTCCATGTATAGGTTAGCGATGACAGGTGAGAGGGGTGATCCCATAGGTGCTCCTTCTATCTGTTTGTATCTTTGTCCATTGTGGATGAAGTATGTGTTGGTTAGGCAGTGGTTAGTCAGATCTAGGATGTGCTTAGGGGGGTTGTATTTATTTTGATGGCTGTCAAGGCTTCTTTAATAGGTACTTGGGTGAAAAGGGATATGACATCGAAGCTCACAAGTAGGTCGCCGGGTTATAGGTTTTGTTTCTTTATTGTTTCTATGAAGTGGAAAGAGTTTTGTAATGTGAGGTGATGGATTCTGTGTAGGGCTGGAGTTGTTTGGTGAGAAATTTGGCAAGATTCTGTAGAGATGAGCCTATGGAGCTGACTATGGGTCTGAGTGGTGTTCCTTCTTTGTATCTTGGGGAGGCCATAGAGCTCAGGGCATCTGGATGATTTTTCTCTGGGGATGATTCTTTGCTGGATCTCTTCACTGATGGGAGAGGCTTTTATTTTGGATTTGGCGGTTTTTTCCAGGTAGGTGGTGGGATCTTAGAGGTTTGTAAGTGGGGTCTTGGAGTAGATTGGATAGTTTGGATTGGTAGTCCGATGTGTTCATCACGACTATGGCATTGCCTTTGTCTGCTGGGAGAATGATTATGTTGTTGTCTTTCCTCAAGTTGGTGAGTGCTTTTTGTTCTGGAGCAGAGGATGTTGGTGACTTCAAGTCTGATTTTATTGGCTACATCTGAGTTAATTTTGGTTAGTCTAGCTTCAACTCTGCATATGATGTTTTCAGTGGGGATGCGTTTGGGGGCGACTGCAAAGTTGAATCCTTTGGAAACGACATTGGTTTCTGCTATGGTGAGGGTTCTGTCTGATATGCTATGTACTGTTTGTTTCATGCGTTGTGGGGGCGGGGGGGAGGGGCTTTTGGCATTTCTCTAGTCTGTGGAGTTTGTTGGTGTGTGTGTCTGTCTTGTGGGAGGTTTCTGTTTCGGATCTCCAGAGAGCTAGTTGTTTGGATTTGATCCAGAGTGCTGGATGGATTTTGTTACTGAGTTTGAGGTGGAGAGTGAGTAGGTCCCTGTTAGTTTGGTCTAGTACGAATCTCTTCTTGTGGAGTTCATTTCTGATTAGGACTAATTCTGTTCTTTTCAGGATCCTTTCAGTGGCTGAGGTTTTGGAATGGAATTTGAGTTGGAAGCATGTGGGGATCACTTTTTTGTCTCAGCAATTGCGTAGGAATGTGATGTCATATAAGATGGTGGCTCTTCAGACTTCGAGTTTGTCATAGGTCCTGGTCAGCTGGAAGGTTTCCTCCCTATAGAGGTAGGATATTTGTTTTCGTAGATTTTCACAGGTACAGGTATGCAGGTCTTGGCATGTTCGGGTCTTTTCCAGTGTAAGGTTGAGATTATCTTGGCGACGTTTCGATCAGGTCCCACTCGCCATCTTCAGGCTGGTGCTTTCGGCTTCATCAACTCCATCAACCAATCAAGAAATAACAACACAGCCAACCAGCCCGCTTACAACACAGACAGCACACCACACCTCTCCACCAGTATTTATAGAGAGACGGCAGCTCCAATCATGCTTTGCTCGCACAAGCACGAAGCTGAAAGCATCAGCCTGAAGATGGTGAGTGGGACCTCGTCGAAACATCGCCAAGATACTCTCAATTTTATATGAGAAAAGACCCAAAAACGCCAAGACCTGCATATATATGTATGTATGTATATGTATATATATGTGTATGTGTGTATATATGTGTGTGTGTGTGTGTTTGTGTGTGTGTGTGTGTGTGTGTGTGTGTGTTATAAAGCCCAACTTTCTCCCCAAGGAAGCTGCAATGCATTTGCAGAAATAGAAAACATTAATACCTCTCCTATAAGGCCTCATACAGATCTTAGTTCAATTGTAAGGAAGCGATGCGAACATGTGAACATGTGTACCTGTAGCACAGTGGCTGCCACTGAAATGTTTTAAGATGAAGCCAGCCAACTGACAAACTGATCCACAACCCTGAAACCAGAGTGCAGCTCAGTTGCCATCTCATCTACAAGAAAGAAGTGATGCCAAGAACATGGGGATTCTGGAAAAGAGCCCTTGGGTGGGCAAGACTGAGTTAGCCAACTGGTAAAAATAAAAACAAAACAAAAAACAAAACTCTTCCTTTAAGCTGACATGAAGCTTCCACTCAAATGCTGCACAATTAAATTCAGTAATGTTGATGGTCGTGGGGAATTAAGAAGGGCTGGGTGGCAATATATTAGAAGACTAAACTGGCAGTTTGTTATACAAATTTGAACAGAGACGCTGTGGCATCCTGCAGAACAAATGAGTGAGAGTTAAGTCATTTCTCAGCTTCTCTTGGCAGAGTCTTTTATTATTTACAATATTTACTTCAGGGAAGACTTGGCACATATCATATTTATCTTGCTGAAAAATGGGGCTATAAATGCACATCCCCTTTCAAACAAAGCAAAACCTTGGAGTACTAATTTGGTTTAGAAAGTATATCATTCACAGTTTTTTGTTTGTTTTTTGTTTGCACACGAGCAGAATTTGACTTTTCTTTTGTTAAACCACTCCAAAAACTATTTTTATTGTTTGCTGTTGCAATAATAATATGATCTTATGGTGCAACAAGAGATTGTGACAGTGTATTTGCAAGAACATAGACGTAAACCAAATGGAACAGAGAATAAGATGCCATTGCTTAATCTTACATTATTATTATTTTCTTGACATGATCTGAAACTTCCTCGATATCAATTTCTTCTTCCAAAATGGTAAGGAAACATGTGTAGAAGCTGTTATATATAATTTATTTTGCACATTTTAAAAATATGTAAACATTAAAAAAGACTGATATGGAAATAAGTAAGAAATGAAGAGGAAATGAGGCCAACAGATTGGGCCGTTTGTAGTTCCAAACAAATAGGAATAATTTTGTTCTGTTTAAAATGCTCTGCTCATTTGGCCCAAACATATGTTGCATTCTGCTTATGACTTTCACCATTAGAAAGTTGGTTAAAAATCTATTAAATAAATATAATTGCCACCAAAGTCTAAAAATGCCCCTAGTCAATGCTCTGTAGAGACAGATTCTTATTTACAATCTTTGAAGTGTCTGGCGGTACATGGCTAATTTTATACTAAATCTTCCCTTCCTTGTACCTGCAATTTATTTCATTTTTTTTGTTTGATCCCTCTTTATCTGAAGCTTATTCACTTGAGCTTTCTGCCTTGCCTGCTTGCAAAATCTTGTCTGAATTTTAAGGCTACATTTTTAAAACAAAAGCGAAACGTCTCACACAAAAGTGGTAATGAGTAATTTGATATTACAGTGCAGCCAAATAAAAGGGTAAATTATACAACAGCTTGCAAATTCCAAGCATAAATATACACTTTTAGTGAACTGAAAGATTTTAAAATAATTTTAGTGACACATTCGCTTATCACAGCAGGAGGCTTGGGTAATCATTGTTTTCTCCTAAACTGCAAAAAAATGTTAGCAGCAGCACCAGCAGTTGTTGATTACAAGAAAGGTTTTTGGCACTTAAAGTTCTATCAAAACTGATTTTCAAAAGTAAATAACAACACCAAGCTGCTTGAGACATTTGGCGTGTATTGCAACATTTTTTTTCATCTTGAATTATTTTGAGAGGGGAACTCTACAAAAAATATTATATTTTTAAGACACCATCATCCCCCCCTACAGCTGCCCATGTAACAACACCCAGATGACAACGCTGTGACTGGCAAGACCAATCCGCAAACAACCTAACCACAAAACTCAAAAGTGAACTACTAACAGACCCCTAGTTCTGGGACAATCAACACATCTTGACAAAAAGAGATGACCTGGCATGGAAGTGGGTGAAACTCTATGTACCAGAATCCCTACACACACTAGTCCTCCAGAGGAGCCACGATGCCAAACCAGCAGGCCACTTCGGGCTCTTAAAGACTGTACACTTAGCACAGAGGCAATTCTGGTGGCCTGGCATAAAGAAAGACATAGACAGTTATGTGAAGAGTTGCACTATCTGCATCACAATGAAAAAAAGACCAGGAAAATCCCCCGGACTGCTTCAAACAGTAGCAGAGCCAATGAGGTCATGGGAGCAGATTGCAATGGACTTCATAGTGGAATTGCTGAAAAGTGAGGGAAAAACAGTGATCTGGACTGTAATAGACATATTATTTAAACAGGTGCACTTCATACCTTGCAGCGGACTACCCTCAGCCCACCAGTTAGCCAAACTGTTCCTGAAGCACATCTACTACCTGCATGGAGTACCATAAAGAAGTGTCTCAGACAGAAGGGTCCAGTTTACAACTAAGTTCTGGAGGAAGTTCCTGCGGTCTATTGGGTCATCCCAGGGCCTTAGCTCCGCCTTTTCTACAAGCACCAATTGGGGCCCAGAGAGACTGAATGCCATATTAGAGCAGTACCTGAGGTGCTACGTGAATTATCAGCAGTCCAATTGGGGGGACCTCCTGCCTTTCGCAGAGGTTGCATACAATAATGCTGTTCACAGTAGCATGGAACTAACCCCCTTCAGAGTAGTGAGCGGTATGGACTTCATTCCAGTGCCTGAGTATCCAAGGGATCCCCCTCATCAGTCAGCTTGATCGATTGGATGTCAACTGAAAACAACTTGGGAGAATGTTTTAAAAAGTGCTAGCTAAAGCAGCACAGATCTATAAACAGCAGAGCCCTGCAACGACCACTCTAGTTGGGGGAGAAGATCTACTTCTCCACAAAATATCTGAGGCTAAAACTCCCTAAGCACCTTGTTTATTAAGTGCATGAACACCACCAGTATGTGGGGGGGCGCTGTAGTCCAAAAGGCATGACTTTGAATTGGAAGCTCCCTAGGGGACAGTTGAATGCTGTTTTCTATTCATCCCCCTCTCTGATACGGACTCAATAAACCAGGTAGTCTAACTGTGTGCGGTGAAACTCGCATTTTGACAGCTTGATGTACAGGTTATATTTTAAGAAGAATAAAAATCATGCTAATTTCAAGTTTAGCAGACTAGATCAGGGGTGTCAAACTCGATTTCACTGAGGGCCGCATCAGGGTTATGTTTAACCATGGGGGGCCAGGGTGGGCATGGCTGGGGTGGCTGGTAAACTTAACAACACTCGTGTCAGGGACACTGCAAAAGGGGAACATTTCTCCTTTTGTTTTGTTTTGCTAGCCATCTGCCAGAGAAAATGATGCTCCCCCTAGCTCCGTTTTCACTGGCAGAGGATTGCAGGAGGCAGTCACAGCCAAAAACAGGACCTGGGAAGGCTGTATGCAGCCCCCCAAGCTACATTTTCACGTGCAAAGGAACCATGGGCCTTTTTGGTTTGCATGTCTGCCCCACAGGCCAGATCTAAGCATTCTGTGTTCCAGATCTGGCCTCTGGGCCTTGAATTTGACAGTCCTGGACTAGATAAAGCAAAGCAAATAAACCCAATTATAATACTTGTAAATGCCTACCAAAATGGTTCAGGTATTCACTGCTTGAGAGCATCAAACTATCATAGCAATCCAAACGTTTCAAATATTAGAGCAAAATCTGTTGCCATAGTAATTATACCTCAATCCCATGCTATTATTCCAAAAGCATAAATGTGAAAATAAGGAACTGTAAGAAAAGTGCAACAATGACACCCCCAGTTTGATCACCATCCTTACCATTCTACCTCCAAATAATTGCAGGAGGAACCATCTCTAAATGTACAAGCTTTACTTACAATTATCGGAAAACCAAAAATCGTATTGGAAGTTCCACCGCACAACCATCTGTTTAACTTTTGTATCAAGCTGGTCATATGAACCATGAATTGTTTTCCTCTCAGCTCACTGAAGGTACAGAGCAATTTATCTCCTTATTGATGTGTGTCATCTACCAAGTGATCCTGGGTGTAGGGATAATATAGGGACATAATGTATTGGGACACAATGGGATAAACCCCATTTTCACACTGTTTAATAAAAAAGCTAAGAAGAAAACAAAAAAAAAACAAAATACATCATCTCCAACCACCAACATCCAGATAAGCAGAGATTAACACCTGACATAATCAAGCAGAAAACAATATCTTTATCAGGAACTATCAAATAGAAAGCTACACTCTCATCAACACTGGCAGAACAAGAGATTGTATTTAAAACGGAACAAACCTCACACTTATTAGCATTATTAGCACTAGGTGTTATATAGTCAGAAGCAATGCAATATCAGAACATGTGGAGAGGGCCATAGAATCACAAAGAGTCAGGCATGACTGAATTAATGACATCATCATTTCATTAGTTGGGTAATGAAATATCTGCAAGCAAACAACCAAGCACCAAGGACTTCACAGTTCAATCCCAAGCTACATACAGTATATTTTCTTCTATTGGATCCTGTGTATTCTCTCCGAGATAGGAATGAGGAGTGAAACCATCACTCAGCTAAATCCAGAGATGCCTAGTTCAGCTGTCAGACTATTTGGACTGCAAGGCAGTATCTGGTGCCTGGGCAGATGTGGAGCACATTGGATAATACACAAATACACACACACACACACACACACACAATATCCTGGAGTGAATTTAGTAATACACCAAATAAAACAACAATAGATAATTTGTGTTTTTGACCTCCTTTTTTGTTCTTCCACATTGTCCAACTTTGAACTGCAAGCTCCTTGGGACCTGGGCCTGGCTCTTTTGCTTTTGCTGCAAAGTATCACATACTTAGAAGCACTGTATGCTATCATCATTAATCCTCCTAATGTGTTACGGAAAAAGGGACTCCCAAAGATCTCAGATGGCTGCATGCTGTATCTGTCCGAAGACAGTCTCCTCCCTCTTCCATGCATCAATGCCACTTTGTTCAGACTGACTAGCTTTCCCCACAGTGAGCCTCTTCTGCCTGGTGTATGATTTAAGGAGATTTATGATTGGCTGTTCTGTGTTGTGAAACATGAGCTTTGACCCACAGGCTTGGAAGCCAGCAGGGAGAAACATTAATATTATGCCACAACGGAGGAGGGACAATCATCCCTCATCAATGCCAGCAAGTGAATTACACAGCAAAATGTGATGTTTCTTCTTGCACATGGCAAGAAGCACTTTAAAAAGCCCATTAAGTGAAGCTATATATTTGTACACATGCAAAAGACATGATATACAAATAAAAAATTGAAGTATTTACTATTTACTAATGTAAGAAGAGCTATGGTTTCTCTTATGTATATTAAAGTTCAAATAAGGAAAGTTCAGAATAAATAATCCACTGTCTCTTTTTCATGGACTACAAACTAAAAAGATGCAGAGCCTTCTCTATCCAGTTGATCAGGGCTACAGACCTAGTCTGATGGAGGCATTTATAAAAACACAGATCTCTTAAATTCAAACTGGGTAAATTTCTTACAGTTGGGAAAATATCTAAACCAGCATCTCATAAAAGTTAATCACATTGTAAGGGAACCAAGATCTAGTGATACATCACTAAATAGGGCAAATATACATGATGGAAAGGGAGAAACCATGTCTCCTCACACTTCTTGGCAACAGAACTTTAAGAGGAATTCAGTCCTGCTTCTAAATTAGTTGTCAGCTGAATAGCCACAAATCTTTCCCACTTAACACAGAACAATTCATCCCTTCAAATATTTGGGGTGATGAGAACACGTGACTTCAAATGACAAATTGGTCCAAGAGACTGATGCTATTCCATGAAACAGCATCATATCAGAATTTCACTTGAACTTCAGACTTAAATGGCAGAGAAGTTTCAATTCTGCTTTTGAGGGGAGCAGGTAGGGAATGAAACAAAGCCTCAGTCAACTCTAAAGTGAAAAATATTAATTTAGTCTAAAGGGTTTCCTTTTTCTCCCTTGCCATTGTGGCAAAAAAAAAAATCTTGTCCAAATTTCATTGCCCTAATATTCCACAGCAGGGAGCTAGGAGAAGAGTATTCTTTTGACTGACTTCTCCAAAACAACAGCTCTAACCAGGGAAGTCTGACTAATGCTACACAGAGGACCATGCACACAATAGATGTGCATGGACATTAGGTCCTATTCCTATTTATGATATCAACTTGCTGATAGCAACATCTGTGCACTGAACCCAATTACTACAAAAAATTAATAAGATTAGGAACAATCTATGATCAAAGTGCAGCTAGTCCTTGATTAACAACCATTCATTCAGCAATATTCAGTCTTTTGACCATTGAAACTGAACTTATGATCGGACCCAAAAGCTCAGCTGTTTGAGAGATAAGAAACTGGTCCAGATTTCTGACTGTCATGTGTTCACAATCACAAGCAAAGACACTGGGGAAGCCAGCAAAATGTCAGAGGTCGGGTTCAAATGAGATCAAATGAGGACTTAATGAACCAGTGGTTCTCACTTAATAATGGACAGCAACCAGGAACTACCAGAACTGGCATCACTAAGTTGCACAGTCATGTGACATTTTGTTTTATGATCGCATTGTTTAGCAATAGAAATTCTGTCCCCAATGAACAACATTATATGAAGACTACCTATAGCTAGTTCCATAGCTCAGTAGTATGGCTTTAAAAGAATGGCATAGAAAGAACCAAAAAAGTGCCTCTGTTTCACATGGCATTGTTTGCTAAAACCTTTCTGATGAATAATGAATAAAGCTATCATTACATATAATCTGCAGTCCAATTTCCCAACATGGCCAAAAAAGAGAAACCATAGAAAAAAAGATTGGAGAGATAGCCTCTAGAAATGATGTTCAAGCTACATACTGAATTTATTATCCCATAGATTATTTTGTTTGTCTCATTTGTTTACCAAAACGGCTAATCTGAGGTCTCTATAATTATTATCTTCTCACAGAAATCATCTAAAAATCACTGCTTGCCAGGATGTTACCACAATGAAATACTGGTTTGTGGTAGGCCCACAATCTCCCAAATCGATTTATTGCACCACAAAAATTATGTGGGTGGAAACTTCACTGATTGAACTCAGTATTTGTTACTGAGCTCTCCTGTTCTCAGACACTGCCAACATCTTGGCCATGATCTGATTTTAATAAAACTCATAAGATATTATGTTCTCATGATACATGTTGTTGCTGTGATGGAAAAAAGGAAAGAACATAAGAAAACATCTTCATAGGATAACAGATTATTTATCCACCTAACCTAGCATAGTTCAGTCTGGCCGGCAAAGATCCCTGAGGTCTCAGAAAATAAGGGGAAAGGTCTCTGATTACATCATCTTTTTAAATTGAGGTGCTAGGAACAGACTGCAAACCATCTGCATACAAACATGTGCTCTATACAAAGCTATACTCCTTCCTCTCCATTAACTTCAGATACAATCCCCTAACACAAATGGATAAGCCACTCTTCTTATCAACTAAGCAATTAAGTAACATGTGACATCCAGAAAGAAAAAGATGACAAAAAATATAAAATCATACATATTCTATTTGGACATGGTTTACTTTAATAAAAAAATCATTGGTGTATGCTTTCTGACAAATCTTAGAGCAATACCTGGTTATTACCTTTATCCTGAAATATTTCTTACAACAAATAGATTTAGGTGCTTCACATGGGTTCCATTCTGAACAGGATGATGGGCATCCACATTCCTATGCCTTCTTCTCTGTCTTTTTCCTATCAGATTGGTGGATGTGTCCTATTCTTTTCAAACCAACACACAGATTCTCAAGTTATGCAGAAATAGTAAACAGGTAATCCTTGAATTATGACTACAATTGAGCGCAAAGTTTCTGTTATTACATGAGACATCTGTTGTTTCTTTTGGTCCATTTTATGACCTTTCTTGCCACAGTTGTTAAGTGAATCACTGCAGTTGTTAAGTGAATCCAACTTTCTCATTGATTTTGCTTGTCAGAAGATCACCAAAAGAGATCACAAGACCTTGGGATACTGCAACTGTCATAAATATGACTCAGTTGCCAAGCTTCTGAATTTAGATCACGTGATCATAGGGAACTGCTGCAACTGTCTTAAGTCTGAAAAATGGTCATGTTACTTTTTTTCAGTGCCACTGTCACTTTGATTAACCACTAAGTGAACTGTTGTAAGCTGAGGACTACTTGTAATCTAATAGAATTGTGGGCTCCTTTGTTAACATTCAATCTAGTCATAACAGATATATGATGGCAATTAAATTATGTTGGAAGTTGCTACACCTTGAACCTTTCCCAACCTGCAATGGCCCATTTGTGTTGGCTCGAGGGTCCCAGAATCCATTACCATGAGAACTGTAGTCCAACCATCTCAAGAATGCTAGGTTGGAGGAGATTGCCATAGACAGTGTTTCTCAACCTTGGCAGCTTGAAGGTGGATGGGCTTCAACTCCCAGAATTCCCCAGTCAGCATAACCATAGACCATACTAATCCTTTGGGCATTAATCTACCTAGGGAGAAGGACCCTTTATTTCTGTCTTCTGAGCAGAAGCCCAAATGAGTTTAAGGTAACTCAAAGGTTCTGATATTAGAAGTGTTCTGCCCCAATTTTGCAAAGTGATATATGAATGGCTAATTGGTATATTTCTTAAAATATGAACTGGCAATGTCAGTCTAGCAATACTGTCCTAAGTGTTGTGGAAACCCAAATTGGAACATGCACAAAGAGTGATTTTTCTGGAGCAGTATGTGTGTATGCACAACACTTAATATTGTGAGGAAGGTGACTGAGGAAGCTAAGATTCAAAGCCACTGAGGAATAGCTGCTAATGTAATCAAGAGGCTCAAGTTTATAGTTTTGTTCAGATATGAAATCCACCATGCAACTTGAGGCCATCCGCTTTTGCCAAGCCATACCTATGCTACATAAATATTGTATTTATTCACTCATTCATTTAACAAATTCTATGCTGCTCGATCCCAAAAGGTTTTGGGTCACAAAACCCCAACATATAAAACAATAATAAAATGTAGCCTATTAAACAAACCCCTACAGCAAGGCATGGATTTAGTACTTGTGCTTCAGTAAAACAATATCCCTTTGAGCAGTAATGGAAGGCTGAAGTTATATTTGCCCATTCAAATGCAACCGGCAAATCTCTTCTTTTGGCTCAAACCAATCAGTTCAATAATTTATTGGATTCTGTCTCAGCAGGCTTCTGTCCTTCCTGCCACAGTCTCTTCCAGGTAGCGTTTTTTTTTCTCTTCAAATCATAACAAAGACTGTGAAAGCAGCCAATCAAGGAAGAATGCAGAGTGACATGTGCCATCATAATTCACAGATCTGGGAGGTAGGTTGCAGGGTAAAAGAAGTGACTATTACTCAGTTTTGGATTTTTGGATTTATAATACAGAGAGCTTTTTCAAACAGTAAAGGTTTACTCTTGCTACTTGCTTCCATAAACAGGAGAGAAATACATAGATGTGCTGAAAGATAACATTCAGTGTGTGTGTAACTCATGCCAGCAATACTAACTACAAAATTCATTGGGTGCCACTGGCTGCAATTCTGCTCTCAAATCTCTCTAGTTAAATCACAACCCCTTCAGTCAGACACCTGGCCAGATACCAAAAATAAAAATTCTAGCATGACAGTGGTAGAAAATGGCATATGATTTAAAGCAAACAAAATTCCAAGAACACGGTTTAAAAGTATAAATCCACAAATCAAAATACGCACGAGTTTGCTTACGGAATCTGAAAGAAAATTGCTAAAATAAAAAATAGAAGGGGGGAAAAAAAAACAACCACACAATTTCTTGGAAACTGCTTCACTCTCTTTCACCCCCCCCCCCAACACCACCCTTACTCCACTTTTCAAAGAAGAACGAGATGACAGATGTTTTAGTAAAATCATTAAGACGTGATAAAAATAATTTCTGGGGAAGTTAGTTAAATTCCTGGCTGCCTGGGCCACATGATATATGACAACACAATTTTCACCCAAGGTGAGAAGGGAAAAAAAGATTAACTCTTGCCAAGTTGAGCCTTCAGAGAAACACCAGGCTTCTCCGGGGTGTCATGGCCACCAGGTGAATCCAAATATACCCCGCACAGGTTTAGATCTCGGCTTTGGGGCTAGGCTTTTATTAATATCATGACAATATGATTCCTAATGATCCAGGAACAGAGACCTATATAGGGGCTTGACTAATGGCATTGTCTCATTGCCTGCCTCGCTTGTGCTTTTCTCTCAGACAGGTTCATTTTTCACTGGAGGGGAAAGGTTCACACCGCATGAGGGGGGTAACCAGTTGATGTTACAAGGCTGACGATTAGCCCCCGTGCTGTTCCACATGACACGGGAAGGACCCCAACAGGCAACCTTAATGCCTGTTTCAGCATCTTGAAGAAATTAATGAACATGGCTTTGGTGGCAAAACATTTAAATCAGCTCCTAGCAGCTGTGCCTATCATTTATTTTTATTATTATATGGTTCCATTATTGTTATTATTATTTATTGACATTTTTATTTTTTATTTTATCTTTTTAACAGGCTTATTCAATCCCCAAATAATATTAGTAATATTAACGGAATACTGAATACTCCCTTGGAAGGGAGAAGGGGGAGATTGCTTGTAAGAGAAGAGGGGAAGGACAATGTTGGTTAGTGCCAAAGGATGCATTACAGCCCTGTGTTTGTTGAACAAATTAGGCACGTTCTGGTTTTTCACCTGCTGAAGTAGCAACCGTGCATATGGCCCAGAAGTTAAAAATAAGGAAATATGCATATATTACCATACTTAATAGACGACCCCCTCCATTTAATATGCAAATTTCCTGAAATATTACTGAATGCCGTCTGTTCTAAATGAATAAATTTGAATTGCAATTAGAATAATCCTTTATAATTAATGAAAACTGTCAATTTTGGTTCATAAGTAATTTGATTAACTGGATGATGGGACACTTATCAAGTTCACCGGACTGGTAGGCTATGAGAAAGCTGACAGGGAAAAGGGGGCATTACAGGCATTCAGAAATGAGTGGACTATCACTCTAAATTATTGATAATCCAGCCAATCAACTTAAGAAAGTAAACTTTGTGTGCGTATGTGTATTGACCTTGGATAGCCTGTTGGTAAAAGCCTTTTGTTATCATTTAACCCAGGAAAGGCAAGCAATGGCAAAGCACTAGTTAAAGCTGAAATTAATACTCTTCAGCTGTTTCAATAAGGAGAAGGTAAAAAAGTTCACATAATAAATATAAGAAAGAACAATGCGAGCCATATGGACTCGAGTTTATTACATTAGTCTGCCCTGATGAAAAGTGCCTTCAGTGCACCTGATTTTTCAATCCGTTTTTCTTGCAGTCAGAAATATAAAAGTAGCTTGTTTCTTGTACTATTTGAATTAAGATTAGCAACAGAATAAAGAGAGACCGTACATATTAAACTAAGGTGAAGGGCAGAGAAATAAAATTGAGTAACAGCTCCATGAAGAGCCTTTTGACTTCATGGGACGCACCTGAAATATAGGTAGGAAAATCAAAAACTACATTTATGTGTCACAGGAAAACTTGGCTGAGTTCAAAGGAACACAGCCTCCTCATCCACCAGTTTTGGGTGCAGGATTGTTTTAAATATTGGTGCTGAATTGTAGGGGAAAGATTATTAAATGTATGGGCAGCTATCATGCCTTGCAAGGTAATCCAGACAAGAAGCACACCCAGAAGTACTAGCTCTAGCTCAGGGGTGTCAAACTCACATTGTCATGGCGGCGCCACATGACATTTTGGGACATTTTCCCCCTTCATTAAACAGGGCATAGGCGTGGCCGGCGCATGACACATCCGGCCCATGGGCTGGGAGTTTGACAGCCCTGCTCTAGCTTGTAAGGCTATATAGACAAAATCTTGCAAGCCTGAAAGTACATTACTCCCCCATCTCGTTTTACAACACAAGAAATTCATGGGTCCCTTCTCAAATATTTGCCATATCTACATTCCTTCTGCAGGATACATTGCTGCTTTTTGAATCTTTTCCCTCATTGCACCTGCATCCCAAGGTCTTGCCCACATACCATTACACTTATTAAGTATGCTTTATTCACTTATTAAATTTAACTCAACTAGCCTTAAATAAATGAAATCATATTTTTCTTCTGATCAGGTTCCCTTCTTCATTCCTGTTTCATCTATTATTTGGTCTAAGGCCCTCTAAAAATTTTGGACTTCAGGTATAATATAACATTTCTAACCAGGGCATCAAGTCTCACTCTTGCGCACCTCTTCCTGTTGATAGAACAGAGTAAGTTCTTATAGAGAACATGATTTGATTAATTAATAGTGTAAAGGGAATCAGAACAGGGCACTGAATACTGTCTGCTCCCAGAAGCCTATAGCTCTATACTGGTTCAAATATATAAATCTATTACAAAATGCAATAAAAAGTAAATCTGTTAGACACATGGACTAAAAGAGGATTAATTTGAAAGATGTAATGGGTGCTTTCAAATGGATTGTGTCTCATGGCAGTGTTTTTCTTCCAGTGGACTTTTCAAGTTAGAGAAAAGTTCAAATCCATGTACAATATAGTCCAAGACTCTGTTCATCTGTCCAGAAGCTAAAGGCAAGGTAAAATAAAGAATCTAAACAGGATTTCTTTCCTGTACCTAAACTATGAAAAGGAGATATACACCTCTGTTGTCCCCTCCTCCAAAAATATTTTTAGGAATGGAACTTCTGTTAAAAGAAAGAGAGAGAAAATTCCAGGTAGACATTAGCGATAATACAGAGGGAAAATTAATTCAATCAATATTCAGCACTTGTTTGAATGAATAGACAACTATGTTGAAAATAGTTGTGTGCTTGTTGAATGATTTTGATTACCTGATGGGGGATCAAGTGATTTTTCTTTTTGCCACATGTGCCTTGAACAAATAAAGCCCTTTGAGTACATTGCTGGTTTATTTTTTCATCAAGATACATTAAGGAATGTTGGTTAACGTCCATAAAAGTCCAAATGGAGTAAGGAATATAGAAGAGGAAGAAGGAATTAGAGCTTCCTTCTGACTTTGTGTTTTCATTTATTTTAAATCTGCATGTTGTTAAAACAAATGTGAAAATTAGCCATATGGAGGCTTAGTTTGGATACAGTATATTCATCTGTCACTACATTTGAAGCAAACACATCGTACTCACAGTGTGCTGGCATCAAAGCTTGGAGAGAAAGGAAACTGCACACTGCTCAACATATGCACATGCTTTTGACCTCATGGAATAGGAACATATGATTATTTCATAACTGTACATTGAAAACAAGCAGATTGCTCCTGGTGAATTATAATGCAGAAATGAACATAAAGCCAAATCTGGTTTTAACGAGCACATTGTGCAGTTTAATTCAGTACAGTTTATTCAAATGAAATACTCCCCTACTATATACCTTCTTTTGAATTCAAACCTTAGACCCAGTGCATGTAAGACAGGGGCTTAATAGCTTTCCAAACTCTCCTTTGGCCTCCCTTATACAACCAGCTGACACTGAAAATAATTAATGTCCTTTAGGACTCACATCTGCTCCTATGCTTCCATGTCAAGGCTTTTAATTGGGCTATTTTGGCATTTGGAGACCATGGCAAGGTGAAATAACCTTCCTTTCATATTTCAGAGGTCAGAAGCTAGTCCTGCCAAAGGTCACTCTTCAGGTTCACAAATGAGTCATTTGTATCACCTAATGCAATATATGACTTGCAAATTGCATGGGGATATGTTACAGTGCATTAATTAGTCCATGTGATGAATATGGAATTCATCATTAGTGTTGTAACTTCTGCAAGAATGCCAATACTTGTTTTGAGATGGTGGATTTTATTACGTAGTCTCTTGCTAAATGGAATTTTTAATGCCTTAGGATTGTTTGTCGCAACACACAATGACAAGGATAAACTGTCTCACTCCTAAGTAGATAAATTCATCTCCCATTTTTATTTCAAGACAGCAGCCACCATTGTATGCTAGCTAAGTTCACATGTCACACGTATTGGTAGGGTGTTACTGAATAAGCAGACCAAATAGAGAAACTGAGAATCTCAGAAAACTTTACAAGAAATAAAAATAATTTTTGGAAAAAAACATTCAAATACAGGTTAAGCTTGAGAATATTGAACCGGACCAATTTTTGAGATATTGGATTTTGGTAAAGATTTAATGTCCTTAAATCTTCCCACACACCCAACAAAAATCCTAAAAATGTTGGCAATGACCCACAGTACCTGTCCCCAGTTGCATAGGCATTAAATTGAGTAAGTTTTCAGGGGGGAAATGCTTTTGCAAGATTGGAGGCAGCTACACTAGGGGCATCAATAGACTTCATCTATTTTATGGGGTGCCTTGGAAGATTTCTGGAGGGTGGCATTATATAATCAGCTTGGTTTAGCTACTAGTAGAATATATGTATGTATGTATGTATGTATGTATGTATTTGTCTGTATTTGTATCTGTATCTATATCTATACATGTGTGTGTGTGTATATGTGTGTGTGTGTCATTTTTGCTTTTAACTGTAATATTAAACCACGTGCATTTTCAGTGACAAAATAATAGATCCATATTAAAATAAATAAACATGCAAATCGACTGATGACATATACAAAAGCTATGCGACAGTTGTGAAAGTGCTAAAATCAATGTTCAAGCCATGAAAGATCAGTGGATAACCTTCAGCCAGCCAGTTTCTCCATCCCACCAGTCCACAGTGATGTTGTGGGAGGAAAAAAACTAGAAGGAGAAATGACTTGCAGGAGAAATGTCAATCTAACAAAAAAACCAGTGCAGATTAATTTTTTAAAAAAATACATTTTCAATCTCCGTTAAACAAGTCATCAGATTATTGTAACAACATGCTTAGTCTGTTCATCATTACATCCGAAGGGGGGGGAAAACCTTTATGAAAAAAAAATAATTTTTAGCTGCTATGTTCCTGATCTTCAATTATATCAAAATCACATTAATTGAGCTATAACACTGTCAGACACAGCAGCTGGAAGACTTATCCATACATTTTAAAGAGACAACCATTAATTCTGAGCACCACTGTGTGGCAATGAAACAAGGATGTCCATTTCCCCCAATGTGATTTACTCTCTTTCAAGCTGCTTAAGTGGGAACCTCTACAAAAAGATTTAAGTTAAGTGACTCGTAGGCTGTGCTGGAGCTCATTTATTATTGAATTAAACTTTCATTTCTTTGAAAGGGAAAAAAGAAATATAGCTTGGTATGAAATGTGGTAAAATAGTTCAAAGAAAGCAGCTATTACAAGCTATTATAATCGACAATAGGAGTTTATAAAGCTAAAGATTATCCAAGCTTTTTAAATTGTATGTTTGTTATGTGGGGGAAGGGGGCAGGTATCAAATGGACATATTTGCTTTTGGCCTCATGATCATCTTCAATGTATACATTTATGGAAAGAGCATTACTGATGGCAGAAATAATCATCAATAAAATTGGCATCTGATTTTGGAGTTTCTCGTAAACAGTTATCCTTCCATTAGAATAATAGTTACGGTGATATATCCTTAATTGCCTCAGCAAATACTGAATTCAAAAAAAATGTGATTATTAAGTCTATCCTGTATTGCACAAGAGATGACAGAATGCTTTTCACAAAAATATATATTGAGCTATATTATATTGGCCATAATTATATGTCTGTAAGTCAGGCACAGTGCAGTTCACATTGGAAACCAGAATGTAAAAGTCAAAACCCAGAGTTTCTACCTGGGTGGGAAGAAAAAAATATTTTTGAGTAGCCACTTACAAAATTTAAATGCAAAGAAGTGTTGTCTTTCCATCAACAAGATAGCTGATCTTTTCTGAGCTTGGAAACTAAGCAAAATCTAGTTGATATCTGAATAGGAGCCCTCCAAAGGGTACAGCACTGTGGACAGATGAGACAGTTGCATTCAAATTTCCACTTTATTTATTTATTTATATATTACCAACTAAATAAATAAATAAATAATAAATAATTAAATAAAGGACTAGAAGACTTCCAAAGTCCGTTCCGACTCTGCTATTCTATTCTATTCTATTCTATTCTATTCATTTATTTATTTGTAGTCAGAGACTAGAGAAATGTAAGGGTAAGAAGGCATTGGAAAACTTCCCATCCTTTTGCCAAATCTTTATGGAAGTCAGCAGGACTTTTGCTCAACTGTAAGGAGAATTTAATTTGCCATTTTTCTGTAAAAAAGCCATTAGGGCCACGTGCCATGGAGAAATGCAGGTACAAGGAAACAAACACAAAATTTCTTCAGGTATGCACATGAATATCTGAAGAAATATGAAAGCAGAGGGTAGGAGAAGAGAAATTACTCTGGTGCAAATGCAGAACAAGAGTTTACGGACAGACTATCTACAAAAGTGTGCATTTCCAGAAATCAGACACCGTCCTTCTGCAAGCCAAGCAGAGCTATGTTATAATTGTTCATAGAAGCATTTGTGATTAGCAAGCTTTTCAGAGGGAACCAAAACAAAGCAATGACTCCATCTTGATGGACTGTATTACTATTATGCATGGAGAACTCAAGCTGAGCCACATATTTGAACAAATCTATATTGCTGATAATGCTAATATTATTTTTGGTTTGCAAACACAAGACTGATGGCGATAAATGGAATGGCATGCTGTTCAGTGTCTTAGAAGGAAAGGGAAGATTTGGACTGAGCTGTTTCCGGTTCATAGCTAAGATTCAGAGTTTACAATCCTGTTATTTGAACACAGTTGAGTTTATATTTAAGTAAACATGCACAATACTGGCACTGTTCAAACTACTGGAGTGCACCATTATTTCAACCTTAAATTGTTTAAACTTGCAATTTTTCTAAATCAACAAATGTTTTCTGTGTAGTGCTATCTCATTGTGGCTATATAAATAGTACTTTTTCTAAATCTAAAGTTCTGCATACTCAGATTCTGGCATATCTCCATAGGCATTCAAATTATCTTAGTTATACTGTAGAGGTAAATACAATTTTCAGTTTGCACAGCTTGATTGTGTATGATATGTTCCTGACTGCCACTTGTAATCCTATTTCTCCCACTCAGAGTGTAAAAGTTTAAAAGAATAGAAAGAAGGAAGTCCAAATATTTATGTAGCATTCCTTGAGGTAATCTCATTCCATTTTTGAGACAATGTTTTGCAAGATCTTGCCCAATAAATCCTCAGACCTCTTGTCACAGAATTTCCAGTCAACTCAATAAAATTTTTTATTTTAAATTGTATGCAATTTTGGGTTTTCTTAGAGTTGTATTTCACTCTGTTTCAAACTCAGGATGTGTCACATATATCTTTATTGTATTTGTCGATACAAGAATCTTATAATATTATTTTTCCATGACACCTTACTAGTAATGAAATTAGGATAACATCTTGCTCAATGAAAAGCCCTCAATCACTTGTACTTACATTATTCTGGTTGCTCCTAATAAAAATATCATTCAAATATGGGATGTGGATTATTTTTAAAAAATCCATCAATGGACAACATAGCTAATTGATTTTTAGGTAACATTTAAGATACAGTATTTTATTACTCAAGATAAGTTCTGCTTCCAGAGCAAGAGGATGTACAATATTTATTATGCATTTTTGGAAGGCTATTATAAAATGCTACAAAGTTTGTACAATGGACCTCATACCTGGAACATTGGCTAAAATGGCTCTCTGGCCCAGTTACCCAAATGGAAATATTTATTTCACTTCTCTGCCAGAGCAAAGCATCTGGTCAGTTAACCATGGCAAGAGAAAGATTGGGGATTATGAACTTGTGTTGTATGAGGAAAGGTAGAGACACTGGACGTTTTCACAAATAGACTAAAACAGCAGTTTGATTGGAAAGGTATAAGACTCCTTCCTTTAGCAGAGGTTTGGAGTGGAAGACCTCCAAAATCCCGTCCATCCAAATGATTCTATGTTTCTAATTTATTGTGACTGTGAAGATTGACTATATCACCAAGACCTAACAATGTTTCAGCTGACTTAATGCCATCTTGGAAAAGATTTCAAATCACTGCAGAGCTGATGAATTCTATTTGCTATTTAGTTATTTTTTCTTCTTCCTTACCCCATTTTTTAAAATCTTTGCTTGATGTTACTTTGAGTTATTTCAGTCACATCTTAATAAAGATATCATCTAGCTGTAAAATTAATAGTTTTTTCCCTAATGGGACAACTACTATTGCTTTTATCCAACTTAAATAATATATATCAGACAGTCAAAACATAGTCTTCTGCATGAACGAGGTAATAAAAAAAACAAGTAGACCACATGAATATAAATATCATACAAAAGTTATGGTAAGTTGCCATTCCATAATATTCATCCCAACAGTGTCAAACATTTATTCTTGCTAGTAAGAAGTAATTCTGTTCAATAAAGATATACAATATTAAATATCCTCTTAGGTAGCTACATAGTGCAATACAAAGTTATTCATTTCCTTTATTTTGATCATTGGAATGACAGTGAAAATGCAATATCTTTGTCATGTCAGTGATCTCATAATTATAGAAACAAAAATAAAAACCATTAATGATGCTACATTTTTGTTTCCATAGTGAGCCATGCAAAGAGAAAGAGTTCTAGACATGCACAGAAGTAACATGTAAACCTAGCTGCTGGAAATGTTGTCTGCAACTTTCATACGTACATTTTTATATTTGCAGTGCCTAAACCACTGTGCCCCTTTTAACACATTCTTAGGAAAACAAATGATGTGAAACTGGATAAAAGTACAACCAAGCAGGTACTACCCTTGAGTTGACATTTGGAGATTAAGAAAAAAAGAGATCTGGTGCCCTTTTATTTACTCCTCATAGAGTAATACAAAGCATTAAGCCAATGCCTGCCTGTTTAAAATAAATGGTTAACCCATGGAATCAAATTGGCTAAATGTTCCAGAGGAAAACACTCTTTAACAGGAAAATCAACCCTGCCAGATCCCCTGTAATGGTGTCATTTACACTCAAGTCACATGAGCTTAAAATGCAAGACCCTTTCATAATTAGGTACGTACACTATACCGGCTCCCTGCCTAATTAGCAAATTATGTTGAAAATAGCATCCTGCTAATTAACGGTTATTATGGCATTCCTGAAGCTGAAGCTTTAATTATCACCAGTCCTAATGCTTGTGTACAGGGGGAAAACTTTCTTTAAATGATCAATAAGGGCAGGGGATTATTATCAGGCAAATCTGCTGAGTGCTGATTAATTTGTTCGATGCAAAGTTGCTGCGTGTTTCATATTATTTTATCGAAGTTGCAGGAAAAAGGTACATAATTCTGTTTCATTAGCAACCACCGCTATTTATCACACGAAGATGCCCCTTTCCTTTTTAGTTGTTTGTTCAACTCCCTCTGTGTTTTTGCCTGCACCAGCATCAAAGTCAAGAGCAAGGAAGTTTTAATTAAGTGACACTAATGAGGTCGTTGAAAATGATACTTCAGCAATTCAGCATGCTGTTAAATGTGTTTATTCTATAATGTCATCAAAGGTTATTGTTTTCCCTTGTAATAGATAAAATTCATTACCATAAGCATTGTATCTCCAAGTGTAAGGAGCACAAGATGCAAGTTAGTGAGGTGTATTCCTGTTACATGTCTTTTTTTTTAATCTGCCTCCACAAATGGGTAGATATTTACACTTCTCTTCAAAGTTCATTACTTCTCTCAGGGCATTTTTTAAAAAAATTCATATTATACTTAGTGAGTTCAGAACTTAATTTTGATTATCCATAAACACTCCCAAGAAGATATTTATCTGAACTGCTTCCAGTGCTTTAATTTCCAACAATAATGACAACAACCACAACAATATTAACTATGCTTTTTTTGTATACTAGCCTGTATTTTGTTAGCTAAGCTTTGGAGCCTGGCTTTCTAACTGCTGGTTATTGCCGATTCTCATCCTCCTAAAAATCAACTGTTTTGATGTAATATAAATGTGTCTTCTTGGATATAACACCAGGGCAAATTCACAGGAGCCAAAGGTGGCAAAGTCAAAATAAGTGAACATTTGTAAAGGGAAAACTGGAGGGCAAAGCAATCAGACTTGGACTCAAGGAGGTAGGCTTTGTAATTCTACCAGAGATGACACTGCCTCTCAAGTTACAATCAAAGGTCTTTGTGTTTATCTGTCCTTCTGGATGTAATACACAAAGTGGCTGCAACTTTCTACTTCATAATCAAGGCACTTGAACTTCTCTTCCTATTGCTTTAGAGAGTTGCCAACAGCTCTGGTACTGATACTCAGCTGAAGAACTCTTATGAGGAAAGACTCTTTTGTTCAAACTCTTCTTTCAAATTCTTCTTTCAGCAATTCCTCCAATAGCTCTTTTATGTTTTTTTCCCTCTTTCTAGATGGTGAAACTCAAGGGGCTAGATTATTTATTTATTTATTTATTTATTTTATTTTATTTATTTTGTCAAGCAATTATAAGATAACAGGTATACATATAAGTATAGTTATGGATACATGAAATGTATACATATAAGAAAAATAAAAAAGAAACCATAGGACAGGGACGGTAGGCACATTGGTGCGCTTATGCGCAGCCCCTACAGATGCTGAAATTCATTATGAATTACTACAAACAGCAAAAAAAAGTACCCATTTGGTGACATGGTTCTGGAATCAGGCTGGAAACCAGGAAACTAAGACATCACCGCCTTAGGAACAAGGGCCAACTGGGTAACCTTGGGCCAATCATTCTCTCTCAGCTCTAAGAGGGTGGTAATGGCAAACCACTTCTGAAAAGCCTTGCCAAGGAAAATGCAGGGTTTTGTCTGGGCTGTCTCCAAGAATCAGAACAAATATACATACATACATATTTTTTTAAAAAAATACATTTATTCAATGTTTATGAAATTAAAAACATACATATACATTTTACAGCATTGTTTGAGCAGTAGATACACTTATAATTTTCTTCTGATAGCGTGTTATACATTGTCTTAATAACTCCTTCGTCATTTTAAATTTTATACCTGCATACATATAGTTTATTTACATTTATTTACACGTCACCCTTATTTTCTAAAATCTTACCAGGTCATCAGATATCACCTTTTCTTTAGCCAATCATACCAGATATCCCATGTTTTGTAATATTAAAATTAACTATCTTGGTTATCTTTTAACAGTTTAGTTAGTCTATCTGTCTTGGCACATTCATGTATCTTATTGATTATCATATTTTCTGAAGGGGTCATAGCCAATTTCCAATTTTGAGCAAAACTTATTCTAGCTGCTGATATGATATGCAGAATCAAATATTGGTGCTTCTTATTCGTATTTGATTCTAACATGCCTAATAAAAAAAATTCAGTTTGAATTTTACTTTCTATTCTGTTATTTCCTCTATCCATATTCTAATTTTTTGCCAATATTTTCATGCATGCGGGCATGTCCACCATATATGGAAATATGTTCCCTGATTATAATTACATTTCTAACAGTTAGGAACATACATATTTTTTTCATCGTTATCTAGTGAAAACCCTTCCTTGTGAGCAATCATCTAGATCCCTAAATATTGACTAACAGTTAATTAATGCAATATTAATTAACTAACAATGTAATATCTAAATGTGGGAATATTCCTGAAGTATATTTATTATCTGAGGAGAATGCAGCATACTGTTCACAAGAGTAAACAGATAGGAATATTCCTTATTTTCTCTTATAAGATTTATTCATTTGGTTACTTATATTTTTTTCTTTCATTATACAATAGGAGTCTTTTTTAAATTACATGGATTTTTTATTTAATACTTATTTGATTTTTAGCTTAATTTTATATTATACAAATGGCAGCATGCTACCTTCCTATTTTCCCCATAACAATAATCCTGTGAGGTGGCTTGGAGTGAAAGAGGGAGAGGAACAAGCCCTCAGTCATTCAACTGGCATCATGCCTAAGGGAAAACTAGAACCCAGTCTCTTAGTTACTAATTCAGCATCTTAACTACTACACCACTGGTTATATTTATTAGTTATCTGTATTTACTTCCTTTGTTCATGTTTATATTCATACCTATACTTGTTATCTTGTACATGTTTGACAAATTAAATAAATAAATAATTTGTAGTTTCTTTATACATAATGGCACAAATTCTACCTCAGTCATGAATAATAAATTTCTGTTACTAAGAGGGACAGTTGTTTAGCCCTCAACTTAGAACCACAATTGAGCCCAAAATTTCTGTTACTAAGAGGGACAATTGTTTAGTGAGTTTTGCTCCTTTTTACAAATTTTCTTGTCACATTTGTTAAGTGAATTACTGCCACTGTTAAAAACCACAATTGAGCCCAAATTGTTAGTAACATGGTTTGTTAAGTGAATCTGGTTTCCCCTTGACTGCTTGAGTGGAGGTCACAAAAGGTGATCATATGACCTCAGGATACTTGTGACAATCATAAGTAGGACTCAGTTGCCAAGCAGTGATCATATTACCATGGGGATGTTGTACCAGTCGGAATTATGAAGGACAGTCATAAATCACTTTTTTCAGTGCTAATGTAATTTTGAACAGTCAGTAAACAAACTGTTGTTAAGTCGAGGACTACCTGTACTATTTTTTTCAAGAATTGTTAATTGTTAAATGAGATTTCAACAAATAAATAAGGATATATTTTAAGCAATGGCACTGCCTTTCTGTGATCAAATAATGGTACCATTCAAATGTAAAGTACAATTCAAGAAGCTGATTAGTATCAACAATGCTGTCAGTTTCTTAATATAGCATCTCTGCTAGCTTGGCTCAGATGACTTAAAATGTGAACAGCCTTCTTAGCTTTTGTCTATATTAGCGCTTGATGGCATGGTATGGATTTAAGCAGTGATGGGATTCAAAAAATTTTTACTACTGTTTCTGTGGGCACGGCTTGGTGGGCATGGCAGGGGAAGGATACTATAAAATCTCCAGTCAGAGGTGGGATTTGCCAGTTCTCTGAATTACTCAAAATTTCCGCTACCGGTTCTCCAGAACTGGTCTGAACCTGCTGAAGAATCCTCTGGATTTCTTGTAGGTAAGAATTTCTTTCAGCAGTGCCTCCAACTATCTGGCACCAAAGACTGATCTCAGAGGTAACAAACCTGCTGAGTTATATTTCCTAGGCAGGAATGACTGTGGGGATGTAGAACTGATATGTCAACAATAGAGGATTACAAATTCTCCAACCTGATTTCACATTATTCTGAAAATTCCAGAGATACTTCAAACAGATTTGTGAAGCTCTTGATTCTTCAAACTTTGTGTCAGCATTTAGCTTAACAATTCTTCTCCCCACTGAAGTGGTACCTATTTATCCACTTCAGAAAATGATTTGGAACTATTAGATGAGCAGAAGCTGAGGCAAGTGATCGGAGTTCACCCTTCCACGCAGTGCTAGGGCTCAACTGCTAACCATTTGTATTATCATTAAAGCCACTGAGCCACTGCACCTCCACGAGGACCATGATTATGGATATTTCAATCTTAATGTATTTGGCTATGGTGTGTTGTACAGTACTGCCATGGATTCTTTTGCTTGTTCTAGGTCTTTCCAGCCATAACTGATAACAGATAACTGGAAAGACCCATGTAAAGAGTTCTGTGGCATCAAATGAAATCATAATTTCCTCTTCTTCTTTAAGGTCTTTGAAAGAACATTCTTTGTTGTGCTTTTTTGATGACGTTTTTGATGTTAGGTGTCCATTTTAGGTCATGTGATATAGTAGAACCTAGAAATTTGAAGCTCTCTACTGTTGATACTGTGTTGTCTAGTATTGTAAGAGGTGATAGTATGGGAGGGTTTCTTCTAAAGTCTACCACCATTTCTATGGTTTTGAGTGTGTTCAGTTCCAGATTGTTCCAGTATATATGATAGCAGTCTTCCAATATTTGAGGGGCTGCCACAGAGAGGAGGGGGTCAAGCTATTTTCTAAAGCACCTGTAGGCCAGACAAGGAATAATGGATGGAAACTGAACAAGGAGAGATTTAATCTGGAAATAAGGATAAACTTTCTGACAGTGAGAACAATTCACCAGTGGAACAGCTTTACCCTCGGAAGTTGTAGGAGCATCATCACTTGTGACTTTCAAGAAGAGATTGGACTGCCATTTGTCAGAAATGGTGTAGGGTCTCCTGCTTGGGCAGGGTGTTGGACTAGATGACCTACAAGGTCCCTTCCAACTCTGATTATCTGTTATCAGTTAGAGTCTGCAGCAAGAGATTCAACATTTAATTGTAGAGATATGTGTAATAGGTTTAACAGTGACCTGTAAATTACTGTTGGGTCAATACAGCCCCAAAATAAATATTTTTTTAAGATTAAAATTCACAAGAATTGTGTTCCTTCCAGTATAGCCAATAGGGAGGCAAAGGGAAAATATAACTATATCACATGACCTCAAACCTTATCATGTTTTTTTTCCTCACTGGATTGTGAGATTTGTCTATTTCCATTCAGGGTAAATTGCCTTCTTTTGCTGTTGAAAAATAAGCAAGTTTATGGGAGTTTTTAAAACCCATCAACAGCATACACTATATCAATGAAAATAAATTTATCTAAAAGTTAATAATGTAATTTTGTAAAATAAAACCTTTCTTTCTTTTAATTGTAATATAAAGTCTTTCTCCCTTTTCCTCTTGTTCTATTCTTTGTTTCTTTTTGCATACAAAATCAACCTTTAAAAAAATGCCTCAGATTAGCTTGCTTCCTGTCTTCTGTTCTTCAGATAGGACTTTGTATTTTGTTTGTTTTACACAATGGGTGAAAAAAGGAAAGAAATAACAAAAGAAACTTTTCCCCATGGGAAAGTTAGCCTCAAAGTATAACATTACTATAGCAGCATAAACCACTCTCATCACTGAAGAGATTATAATTACAGGGAAAAACAGGCACAAAAACACAGATGTACTGAACAAGCAGTCTTCTCACTTCAAAATTGGGGAGGTCAAGAGGCTGATTTGCCCTACACTGGAATGGAGCAGACAATCCCTCCCTCCCCCTTTTTTTGGGTCAGGAATCCCATCACACTTTTCCTGAAAAACCAAGCTAAATTCAATCACTCAAGAACACAACATTTAATACTGAAGAGCTCAGTACATCAAATGTCTGGTTTGTTTGCCCTTGACCCTGCCACAGAATTGACTTGGTGTGATAAAGGCAATGATGCCTTCTGGATAGCATTTTGTAATTCAGGGCTGCATTCAGTAAAATGAGTAGTGAGTTAGCAATAGGAAAATACTATACTGAAAAGTCATCACACAGTCCATTGAGAAAATGTACATCAAACTCCTTGGCCCTGTAAAACTAAACTATCTAAATGCAAAATAAGCTGTTCCAGTTCGCATTTGCTTAACTAAGTCAAGTCTTGGAGCAAAGAAGATTAGTATACAGTAACTCTGGCCTGTTATGCTCCAATCATATACTAAATCCCACTGATTTAGTCACAGTATTCAAGACTTTGACATTAAATTAAAGGTATTATTTGTGATTGCTGGCAAATATTTAGTTCCTGGCAGTCAGAAGAGAGGAAAAAGGATCAAATCCAATTATATTACCGCAAAGCAAGAAGAAATGACCATCTAAAGTTGTTCAACAGTTAGAATCTAAGCCAGGGGTGTCAAACTCATGGCCTGTGAGCTGGATGCTTCACGTGCTGGCCATGCCCACCCCCAGTTTAGTGAAGGGGGAAAGTCACAATATGTCATGTAACAACAACGTGATGTCACAAGTTTAATACTCCTGCTCTAAGCAGCCTCAAATTTGCTAGATTATAGCTAAGATTTATAACTGGTAGCCTCACAGAAATCTGTGGACTTATCCAAGGTACTCCAATATATAAGTGGCTATTATAAAATGTGTTAACAACTATTTCAATTAACTAGTTGCCATAATTTTATCAGTTATTTTCTTACCCAATACGCTACAGGTACTCCTTGACTTACTGCCATAATTGAGCCCGGAATTATGGTTGTAAATTATTATGGTTGTAAACCAAGATACCATGTGAAGAGACCCAACTTTTTGACATCTTTTATTGCTATTATTAAGCAGTTGCCACAGTTCTTAAGTCAATTTACCCTGATGGGTTTTTTTTTGTCTGGAAATCAGAAGTAAATGTTGGAAACTGGCAAAAAAAGGCACAAATTGCAATCAAATGACCATGGGACGCTGCAAAGAACCAAGCACCTGAAATGCCACCACATGACCGTGGGGGATGCAGCCCTTGAAACCTCAAAAATGGGTTGTAAATAGCTTTATGGGGGAAGGGTTTCCATCATAACTTCGAATGTTGTTAAGCAAGGTACCATAAGTTGAGGACTACCTGTATTTCACTCTAGAAATGATATTATGCCCAAATAGGGTGTAGCTCAGAGCAAGTTCTGACCAGTTCTGGAGAACTGGTAGCAGAAATTTTGAGTAGTTTGGAGAACCGGCAAATACTACCTCTGACTGGAGATATTACAGTATCCTTCCCCTGCCACGCCCACAGAATCAGTAGTAAAAAAAATTGAATCCCATCACTGGTGTAGCAATACAAACAGGAACAACAAAGCCATAGTTAAATGTTAAGTTAACACTATCCCACATTGAGCAGAAAGGGTTGTACAGAGGATTTGCTTGAATGCAAGTTGACGGCTCCATGCAAGCAGAGACCTTCATTGATTCCCAACTTCACAAAAAGTTCTCACCATCCTAAATTAGAATTTCTTAAACTTTGCAACAGGAATTTGAAGATGGGAGTTTTGTTTGCACTCCTGCATGTTGCAGACCAGCCCTTTCAAGTGCTTTGTAAGCTCTCATTCGCAATGCAGTGAATTTTGTCAAACTACATTGCAGTGAAATGTCTAATCCAATAAGGCTGGGCCATTTTTATCCTAGTCGGTGTCTCTGTGGTCCTTTCTCTCCTCTGTTTCTCTGCTGAGTAGGAATAATTCATATTTGCCCTCATATATCAGCTAGAAGTCTAGTTTCTTTTTTCCCTTTTAAAAAAAAAGATAAATTGTACATTACAGCATAAGAATAACACATTAAATTGAATTCATATAATTCAATTTGGGGTTTCTTAACAATGATCTCAGAAATATGGAATTTTTTTCTCCAAAGGTATTTGCTCTATTTGCTCTTAGGGAGGCTTTAAACACATTTTCTCTTCTGCCTGCTTTTGCTGGACATTATTTTGTCTTCTGTCTGCTTATTTCCTGGATAGACTTTTCAACCATTTACTCTTCCCAATGTTGGTGGTAATACGGTTTCACTGTGTTGGATCAAAATTCTGCTCTATGTAGTTTGTTTGATTGATCCTATTTAAATCGGATTCTGGTTTTAAATGTCTACATGACATTAACTGTAACATACCTTAAAAAACATTAATTCTGAAAGAGGGCAAGTCAATAATTCATGAATAAACACCATTTGCAGTCACAATAATGACAGTGGAAGCTTCTCCGTTTAAAATCAACATAGTTGAGGATTCCATCAAGAGGACCTCTACTACTCTCCATCCCTGTCCATTACCAATTCTGTACACCCAAGCAGCAAATAGCTGTGGCAATGTTACTCCACTCACACTCTCCTTCTAGCCCATATAACTCACTCAGGTGGGAGCAGAGGGAGGCATTTGGGTTAAGAAGGGAACATAGGAGACAGAAGATCACCAGGGTAGCTCACCAGGGCAGCAAATAGATATACAGGCAAGGTAGGATGGACAAAGCTCCTAGGCCAGTGGTGGCTAACCTTTTTGGGCTCCTGTGCCAAAAAATTGTGTGCGCTTGTCCATGCGCTCTCATATGCCAGCACCCAGAAGGCAATGCATGTGCCTCCCCACACCCCCTGCACATGCGCACGCAATTCCCCCCCACGCTGCTCCCCCTTACCTACACTGCATCTCCCAGCTTATTTTCAGCCTGTTTGAGGCCTTTTTCGGTCTGCCAGAGCCTTGAGGGAAGCCTCTGCAGGCCGAAAAATGGGCCCATTTCATCACTTCCGGTATTTTCAAAAAGGCCTGAAAATCAGCTTGGGGGTGCTCACATGTGCAGTGAGTTAAGTTTGCCTGGGGCTCACATGCCCACACAAATGGCTCTGCGTGCCACCTGTGGCATGCGTGCCATAGGTTCGCCATCATGGTTCTAGTCTATTCCCAATTCTGTTAACAGAAAAGACTGGCCTCGAATGCAGTATAAAACAATATTTTTGTATGTATGTTTGTATGTATGTATGTATGTATGTATGTATGTATGTATGTGACAGAAAGAAAGCATCACGGGAGGAAATATTTGGTGTCTGTTTTTACACCAATCTCACAAAACAAAGTAGGGTTAGTTAAGCAAAGCTAACTTCATAAGTTGTCCCCAATCATCGTTTATAAAGTCTGGAATTCTTTCATGAACTATCATGTCTCTGAAACAGAATCATATTGTACTATTGTATAGTAGAGTCTACTTTATCTTAGCATAATAATAGATGCCTTTTAAAGCCAAACACTGTGGAATTCATCCTTGATTTATTGTTGGCAGCTCTCCTTTGACTGACATGTGACATTCTTGTCTTTGCAGATGGGGAGGCAAAGCTGTTGATGGTTATCGACATAAGAAAATGTCATGTTTGAATATGTTTCAGAAGGACCTTTCTCTTTTAGATCCAGCCCCTCCCACCTCAATGCAGCTTGATTTATTTAATGCCATGAAAGCCCTCCAAAAGGACTCATCATCTAAACCCTTAATTATTCTCAAGAGTTTTAAAGTGGTACTTAATTGCCAGACAACACAGAAAATCATATTTGCACTAAGTCTGTTTGGCAAGGAAAGAGCAGAGCACATTTAAGCTTCTTCTTTACATTAGGATAGCTAAAGGGGCAGCTTGTCTTTGTGGCTCAAAAGATAATGCTACAGGTCCTTCTTCAAGCAGGACAGAAATGATGATGGCTCAGCAATACTAACTAAGTGTGAAAGGGACTACTTTTCTCAAATGGGAAACTGGCCATGTATAAAATCAACTTATAACGCAGGAGAGGATCTGTGGTCTTCCAGATGTTGCTGAACAACAAATCCCAGCAGTTCTCAGCCAGCAAAACTAATAATGAAGAATGTTGGAAGTAGCAGCCAGTAATATCTAGAGACCAAACGGTTCACCATTCCTGGCCTCCAAACCATGCTGGAGAAAAGGTTAAACTCAGAAATGTGGAAGTTGGCTCTAAAAGGCACTCCTGGTAAAAACAACCAGAGGAAGCAATTCTCTTTTCAATAGCAAATACTGTAGTTAATGCAGGAACATTCTTTTATTTTTATTTAATTTGCTTGTCAAACATGTATAAGATAATAAGTATACGTATGAACATAAATATGAACAAAGAGAGTAAATACAGATAAATGGGGACAGCAAGACAGAGATAGTAGGCATGCTGGTGCATTTATGCATGCCCCCTTTAAAGGACCTCTTAAGAATGGGGTGAGGTCCACGGTAGACAGTTTGAGGTTGAAGCTGTGAGGAGTTGAGGTTGTAATAATGGAGTCGGGTAGAGCATTCCAGGCATTGACCACTCTGTCAATAGTCGTATTTTCTGCAATCGAGTTTGAAGTGGTTTAACCTTACGATTAAAAGAGCTGACCTGTATTCTGGTTGACCTCTTTCTTCTCCTCCACCCATTTTACTTCCCTCTTTTTTGTGGCGATGGATTTTTCAACTTTCCTTTTCATTCAAACTGTACAATATTTATTTTAATTTTGAATTGATTTCCTTTCCCTATATATAAATATTTGTTAGGTGCGAAGGACTAGGTCCACATGTGAAGGTCCAATTAAACAGATTTACTGGTAAAAATCCTAGGCACAGGAAATTGTTCAATTCACAACACCTGCTTGAAGTTTGATAAAAGTCAACAGAATGGGGAAGGCCCCCCGGAAAGTTGGATTGAACCCACTTGTGATTATGTAGGGATTTTAGGCAGATCCCTCATTTAACTCTCCCCCCAGATTTTGCCACTTCTCTTACAGTATTTATATGTGATCAAGGTCTCTAACATGGTTAGTAAAGGTAGAAAATTAGTTATATTAGAACCATATGAAATACTGTTTTGCTTTTATAAGTGACATTCATATAAAGGCGTTTTGGGGTAAAGCCATAAAATACCATTTTGTACAAATTGTGTCAGAGTCTTATGGCATTACTAATGCTGAACCAAAACCCCTACCCACCAAACTGAATTGGGGAATGTAGTGATTTTGCCTCTCCCTTCTCTTTACAATAACCCAAGTGACTGCAACATGCAAAGGGATTTAGAAATGTTTTCAGAACTTCAAATGGTGTCAATATGGTTGCAGCAAAGATGTTCTCCACTTTGATTTAAAAAAAAAAGGAAGGGGAAAGAACTAAGAAAAAAATAGCAAGTTGGTCACTGTAAAGACATTCTGCCAGCACAGTATGTGAAAAGTTTTAGGGCGATCTAAAACTATTCAAACAATAGATTTAGGAAAACATTCTTAATAGCAAAACTAGTTTGACAGTGGAGCCAATTATTGAGGGAGGTGTCAAGTTTCTCTTCAGTGGGCATGTTTAAGAAGAGGCTGGTCAGCCAGCTGTCATGGATGTTTTAAACCGAATTTCAGCATAAAATGGGGGAGGGGTAATTCAAAATGCTTGATGTCCCCTCTAATTCTATAGCTCTGTGATCTGATGAATGAATTCAGAAGACTTCTGACATCGGTGGTACACCTTCACTGGAACCAGCATGTGGACGGAATCCTAAAATAATCCTCATTTTCAACTCAGACCTCTCCTTCTGTCCCTGAAATCACTCCTTAGTTTTACAGTGTCTTTGGTAAGTATCGTAGGACTGGGATTGAATTAATTTGTATTGTAAAGCATCTGCTGCCATAATAAACAAATTGCCACTAATATAATTATTATTATTATCATTTCCTGTAGCACTGAAATATCATTTCAGAACAATTCAGGCCCCCATAGTGCACAATTACAATTATGCAAAAGTCAGTGCTTTTCCAAAGCTGGCATTTGACTCATTATTTCTTGGAACTGGCCACGGTTAGCATCACCATATTTACACTGGGTGAAATATACACTATGCCTGAAATATACACTCTGCCAGTTATCTCACCCATTAGCTAAAGGCCAAAGAATGCAAATTAAATGGAAACAACAGCAGCAGCCACAATAACCCAGCTTGGGAATACTATGTCTTGGAATAATAGGTTCTTTTGCACTATCTATTATCAGCCAGTCTTATGAAAGTCCATTTATGCACTTTATATATATAGTGTCAGCCTAGTGTCTTGGCCACTCTTTGTAACTTATGCAATAATATTTAAGAAATCATTGCTGTGCCATGCAACAAAGCCTGAGACATTTATTTCAAGCTGGCTCCAAAAATCTCTCCCTCTGTACCTATGGTTGAATATAGGCCATATGTTGGACCGGGGAGCCATCTGGCAATCACTCCCACTAGCATCTGCAAATGGGGATTTGTGCTTCACAGTATGGCTTTTCAGGGCTGGGCTTTGATTTGTTGCCCTTTGTGCTCTCCATGCATTATTAGTGTAAAAGTGAAAGTGAGACGTTGACGGAAAATAAAACTGAACATTGGTTCTTACCCCAAACAGTCAGCAGAATGAATAACAGCCTGGTTTCAGCCAGGGGGGTGTCTATGCATGTGGGCACCTCTTGCCTTCATGGCGGGCTTGGGAGTCATTTCATCCATTTGGTTTTATAATACCCAAGGGTTATTAGCAAAGCACATGGGTGACATGAATGCAAGACAAAAATGCAAATCCAGTGCTAATCTAAATAATTTGCACTTCCCCAAACCAATATGCCAATTGAAATTCATTCTTTCTGCATCTATGCATTTTCAGATATTGTGATCAATCAAAAGTACAATCACAAAATGAACCCTAGAAAAAAAGTAGTAGTAAAACAACATACAAAATAAACCACTTGGGGGAAATGGTACATAAACATTTGCATTTATGCCATAAACATGCCAAAAAAGCAGTAAAAAAAATCATTCAGCTTTTAAGAAGAAATCTATACAGATAGAGAAATAGGATGGAACAAATATTAGACAGGAAAAAAGTGAAAGGGATAGAAACTCAAATCCAGGGATTTATCTGTTCACAATTCTTGTTGATGTCATAATTTATAAAATGTATCAAATATATCATCAAAATATGTAACCAAACAGTTTCTTAGAGACAAAAGTTTACCTCAAAACACCAATTGATTTATTGCCTGATTAACTGAGCCAATTATTTTGAAATTGCTATTATAAGAATGACTGGCATGCCTATGTCTTTGTGTATTCTATGATGTGGACTACCTCAATACATAATCCTGAATCTTTTGCATTCTTGTTTTGTGCTTGTCCTATTTTCAAGATCCACAATTAGGAGTAAAATTTGCAATAGCAAATATGCTAAATATGCATTAATTTCTGCCACTATCAATCACTTAGCATTTATACATACAGTGAGTTAGAATTGGGATTGGTAGTCCAATCACCATGTGCCTCTGAACATTTGTTGATACTTTCTTCCTAACTTTTTAAATAGAATAGTTTAAATGTATAAATACAAAGTTAGAAAGCTGTCATATTGCAAAGATAAGAGAACTGAATGAAGGAAGAATAGAAATGACAGTGGGTAACATTCCTACCAATTTTCCTCCTGGTAAATTGGTATTCTCCAATTTATCTTATTTACAATATCAACCATTTTATAACCAGGCAAATGATTCTTTTGCAGCCAGTTAGTAAGAATATCTTCAATGTTTCTCAACATTTCAGATATGCCTGCAACTTAACAAATCTGACAACCCCTTATCTTCTTTGATTTTTTTTTTGTGTGTATGTATGTATGTATGTATGTATGTATGTATGTTTGTATGTATGTATGTATTTATGTATGGTATTCAGCTTTGTTCGGATATTTTCCCACCTCATTATAGTTGTGCTTTTAAAGTTGTAACGACATTTCAGCAGAATCTCATCTGCCATCATCAGGTTTGTGTATTGGGTTTGTCTGTGTGTCAGGCTTTCATAGTCATTTCTGTTTTAAATTTGGTGCTAGCCTCCTGCTGTGTTAGAATGGTTTTTTTCTTCATCCTGATTGGTTGGGAGTCTTGGTCTGTGTTTATTGGTCTTGGAGTTTGCTGTGTTCTGCCTGTTCTGTAGCGTTTTTTGTCTTGATTGGCTGGCAACATAGTGTTTCAAGACCAAGACTCCCAACCAATCAGGATAAAGAAAAAAACCATTCTAACACAGCAGGAGGCTAGCACCAAATTTAAAACAGAAATGGCTATGAAAGCCTGACACACAGACGAACCCAATATACAAGCCTGATGATGGCAGATGAGATTCTGCTGATACGTCGCTACAACTTTAAAAGCACAACTATAATGATGTGGGAAAATACCTGAACAAAGCTGCATACCATACATATAAATACCCGCAAAAACTTAAGAATATATATATAATATATATTTGTAGATTTTCATGGGTACAGGTATGCAGGTCTTGGCATGTTCGGGTCTTTTCCTGTGAAAGATTGAGACTGTCTTGGCAACATTTCGACAAGATGTCACTCGCCATCTTCAGGCTGGTCCTTTCAGCTTTGTGCCCGTGCAAGCAAAGCGTGATCTGAGCTTCTGTCTCCCTATATACCTCCCTATATACCGCCCCACCAGTAAATATAGGGAGACAGCAGCTCAGATCACGCTTTGCTCGCATGGGCACAGAGCCGAAAGCACCAGCCTGAAGATGGCGAGTGAGATCTCGTCAAAACATTGCCAAGATAGTCTCAATCTTACACGGGAAAAGACCCGAACATGCCAAGAACTGCATATACACAGAGAGAGAGAGAGAGAGAGAAAGAGAGAGAGAGAGAGAGAAAGAGAGAGAAAGATACACTCTAATCTCAAATTAGCCAGTTGTAATCAGAAGGATCCACTCACCTAAAAAGATCATATTTTTTCAGGCAATGCAAATGATGATAAATTCCAATCTTTAACCAGATTCTACGGAGACTGAACCATTTTTTTAAAAAAAATATGCACATGGTAGTCTCTCTCTTATATAGACACTTATTATACATGCACACTATGTATAGCAGGTGATTGTCTAGAGCCAGTTTGGCAAGGTGCTCAAACATGAATATCTAAAGTGGACAACTCTGATGAATATACTTCTATTTCACTTTGGCTGACTGTATTTTCTCCGTACCAGACCCACGATATATGAAATAACTTTTATACTGCATGTAGAAAACTTTTATAAAAGGCTGTCCAAATGAACGAATAGTATCATTTGAATGGCTCCAAAAATTAAGTAAAGGGAGAAGCGTTTTAATTCAAAAGCATCGGCTATTAACGAAGTCTGAGATATCTCATGTTGCCATTTCCTCTATATATCCCTTGTCACTGTAACCCTTGGGATATTAATTCTACCTCCTTTGTCCAAATGCCTGATTATCTGAATATTTTGGAAGCCTCCCAAGCCATTTGGCCCAAAGAAACTGAACTATAGCGTATCATGTAACTGTGCTCTTAGAAAAAACTCAAATCAAAAGCATTTCCTAATGAGTTATCTCAAAGCAGAACAATATCTGATCCAGATCTAAGAAGGATCAGTCATTTCCGAGAGGGGGGGGGGAGAGAGAGAGAGAGAGAGGTGGATGCTACACAGAAAAGAACAGTCAACTTTCCATTAAATCACAACAGACCCCCCTTTTCCCCTTTCCCTTGAAAGGCTACTACTAACTTACAGCTTGGTTTTTATCAGCTGGAAGGTCGGGAGGAGGAAATCAATCTACCATGCTGTTTAGAAGCCTGTGAGACCTTCATCCTTAAAGTCCAGTGTGGCTTTGGCACAATAAAGACTGTATCTCTTAATCATGATAATATTCCCGACTCAGCCATATGAGCTTAGAGCAGCAGGCTTGGACACTCAGAATTCCTCCATTGAAAAGGTGTCACCGATTAAACTATCACATTTCAAAGGCCTCCCGTACAGTAAAGAAAAGGAAGAAAGCGAGCGGTGGTCTTTTGTTAGTCAAAAAGCTATGGAAAGCGATAATTAACCCATTTTGTGTGCGTGGAGAAATCACTTGGACAAAAGTCAAAGCACTGCCACCCTGTCAATTGGGGAGGCTAGATAAGGACCATCCATTCCCCTGAATAGAGAACAAATCAAGAGAGTGAATGGAAAAGGAGGCCAGTACGACCACTTTCCCTAATCCTTCTTCAAAGACACTTTCTTTCCTCTTCCCTCCCGCCTGCAAAAGTTATGCTGGTGAATAGAAGACCCCTGCCTACATTTAAAACAAACAAACATCCCCCCTTCAACACAGTTTTTGCATTTAAATATGCAGAGATACCATGCAATTAACATGTTATTAATGAATAATTAATTGCAGCTAAATCAGCCTTCAGGATTTTTTTCAGCTAAATTATTTAAACAGCAAATATAACAAAGGAATGCCGGTCCCCATCTTCTCCCATATTTTTCCAAATGCCCCCTACTCCTTTCCCCCCTACCCATTTTTCAATTCATGTTCAATTTCAACTTACATGATTCAAGGTGTCTCTTTCTCTCTCTGTGTCTCTCTGTCTCTGTGTGTGTGTGTGTCTGTATATGTGTGTGTTCCAGGAAGGATTCAACTATTTTTGCTAGATTAAAGCGATTTTCTTCTTTAATAGGTCTTTATCTTCACCCTCAACAATTAAAAGGTTAAATATAGAAGTTTCAGGTTAATGACAAATCATGGCTATATTTGTAGTGAATGGCAAATCCAAGGCCAGAGAATTTTAGCCTATCAAAAAGGAGATATATGATGGAGAATGCAGCCCATTGAATCTCCCTTTATTCCTCCCCCTTCACTATATCCAGGAATGCTTTGCCTAGCAAGTTATCTAAATATTGTATTTCAATTTGCAAGGTTCTGTGTTCTGGGTGTTCCACTATAGGGAGCCATGGAGATAATAATAGAAAAACTATTAAGACAACAACAGGTGACAAGTCCACAATATTAGAAGCTGATACTCTGGGATAGGAGGGAGGGAAGGAAAGGAAAAATGCAGTCAGATTTGCAAGTTGCTGTTGGTATAAACTTTCTGGATGCAGAATTGTTCTAATCTTATGGGATCTGTTTTTGGATAGGATTAACTACCACCCTCAGCCATGGAAGCTTACAGGTGATGCTGTCTGGGCCAGACACTGCCTGTCTCTCTCAGCCACATTTACCACTCAGGAAGGCAAAGAAAATTGGAGAAGGAAGTAAGGTGTACACAGTCTTCAGGTCCAGGAGGAAAGGTAGGATATACAGTATATCTAACAAATAAACTAATAAATAAAATAAAACATCTGTTCTCAGCTACTTTGGACAAAGGAAGCTATCCAGCAGTTCCCAGTTTGCTGATTTGATAATTGTTAAGAAACAGGGATCTGGGGAAGAAGAGAACTGCCTGGACAAGAATTCAGGGTCATTCAGAGTAAACATGACCAATTATCGTTAAAATATCAGAAATAAAATTAGTAGTATTTTAAAATAGAGCTTTCAGTAGTATGCATGCACCAAAACATTTTTAAAATAGAATATTTAATAACCTCTAGACTAGTATTAGCCCAGAAAATTCCTTTTTAATATCACTTCTGTTAAGATGTTACCCAGACTACTGACAGCTATTTGGTCATTACAAGCTACCACAGTTAAATAGGAAGCAATTTGTTGCCACTTGCTAATATACATCACCAGTAAGACGTTGGTTTATATTTATAAGCTGCACATCTGTGGATCAGTTGGCTTATCCATCTGTTAACTGCATCAGTAAACAGTAAGTCAATGTGCAGCTCCACACATTCCCCCCTCCCATCTATTCTTCCTTCATTTATATTTAACACAACTGTAGTTATAAAATCAAATCTTGAGAAGAGGCACCATCCATTCAACACATTTCCTGAAATGAGGCCCACAGAACTGAATGGGTATTATACTAAGTGGGGGAGGGGGAAGAGGGGATGAGGAGAAGGTGGTGGTGGAGGAGGAGGAAAGAAGGAGAAAAAAACCTCCAAAAGCAGCTGTTGTGGTGATCATTCAGAATTTTTTTTATAGTCAAAAGTGTTTATATAAGCAGAAGGGGGGAGGGCAGTGGTCAAAATTTGAATCAAGGCTTTAATTACTTGTTCTTCCCTACAGCTTCTTGCCAGCCAATGGATGCTAATTATCTGTAAGGATATTCCTTAACATTTTATGGCATGCCAATATTTAGTAGGCATAATTCATGCAAAATGTTCTGCTATGAAAGGTTCCTTGAAATGAAAAGAGGGACAGGTTCCTATTCACGTCAACAAGAATTTTTGCTGGAAAATCTGTAGTGGAAAGTTCCCCAAAGTTCATTACAGATATACATAGCCAGGCCTGTCATAGGAAATGAGCCAGGTCTTACTAAAAGTCAAGATCGGTTTGCTAAAGACCACACAAGAATATATTGGCCTGGTTCACATAATTATTACAAGCCATAGTTGATATTACTATGAATAAGTCATTATTAACTTTAGTCTTATCTGTTCCACTGCTCTTTTTTTTTTTAAGAAAAAATTGCAAACAAGCATAAGAAACCAGATACTTTCATTTTCACTGACATTTTCCTGTTATCTTCACAGTCAAGGAAGTTGGGGGGGGGGGGCTGATTGTTGAGTTAATAAACATTTCGGAGTAGTATTTGGCTTCCTTTTTAAAAGTTTAATAGTTTTTCATAAAATATTGCTGAGGATACAAATTTTATCCTGTGTTACTATTGTTGTAAATTGTATTGTTAAATTGTATTGTAACATTCTTAAAGTCAGAACAGCACCCTAATCCTATCCTTAATATAAATTACCCATTGACATTATATTTTGTTTACTGTCAACCTAACACAGGATAAAATGGATTTAAAATAAATACATCACTAATTTGGAGATTCCCAATAAAAGCAGTGGAACTAATATCTACAATCAGTAGAATCTCAAATGCCTATTAAAACCATAATTAGAAACATTCTCACATCAGAAGCATTATTTTTGTTGTGGCTATTTCAATTGAAATACTAATGAAATTAAAATTAGTCACCTAGGTATTCTTCATTTTCATAGTTCTTTCCTGCTATTTGGGTAATATTGCACTTTTTATTTTTGCATAATGAGAGATTTGCCCTGTATTTTCCAGGCATTTAATAGACTCTTACATACAATATTGTGTTCAACTTCATAAAGCACTCTGTTCTGCCATTAATTTTCTTTGAGGAACTGAAAGTAACGTTTTGCACTTGATTAAGCATCTCTTTTCTCCAGGCACTTTAGATCCACCTAACAACTTATTATTCAGTAAATGTTTAAATTGATGCATTGTTAATCCTAAAGCCAGAATCCCTCTGAATCTAAAAGAAAATCCAATCAGGTTTGGGGTAAAGGAAGGATTTCTGGGGTGGGGTGGGGGGACCCTAACAACAGATGTCACTCTGAAAATGATTTTTAGATAAAGTATGTCCATATTTCAGATTCTATTCAAAACAGAGTCATCGATTCTTGAATCTCAGTTAGAAGAATCACTCACAACCAAATATTAACAGACCTTCAATAGGACAAATTACAACCACACCTACACACATTGTTACAAATAATTCCAGGAACAGCATGACTCATTAAACCAGTTACTTCCCAATTCAGCATCTGAAATTCAAACAGAGTTAATAACTCAAAATTCAGTATGGCTCCATACTTTTCTACCGAAAAAGAACCACACTTTATGCTAATCATTTCCACTGACCTTCAATGAAGTCATTTCATATTCAGGAATGTTCTATGGCCTTGCTATTATTTTAGTTTTGTAAATGGAAAATCCAAGTAAACAAACTATCCATGGCTGAACAGGTATATATCCAACATGTTATATACTAAATACCTGTTTTGAATTATCAATTACCAATTTTTTTCACATCCACAGGTTTGGAATAAGTCTTTGTTCTCCTTTAAAGACAGCTGCATATGCTTTTCTTTGCATTTTTTCATGGTTTAATTGTTCAATTTATTATGACTACTTCATGCTTTACCTAAATTCAAGTCAAAACAAATATCACATTACCCTCCCTTCCTCAGATGCAATGTTAATTAGAGTATGCATTCACACATCATGCTAAACCATCAAGTCAGGTTTTTAAGTGGCAATGATTGGGTTCACACAACTATGGCTTAACATAATGTGTGAATCAAATCAACACTTCTCCCTTAACTTCTTTAGAATATGTAATATACTGCACATGTTAAATAGTGCCATCAACTAGCTTGCAACACTGTTTCCATCATGGACAGAGCAAATTAAGTTTAGATTGGACAGATATAACTAGAATTAGATCCATAACTCTATTTTTAGAGAATAATTTTAGAATTGAACAGGATACTATATATATACTAAAGTTAACTAAACTAGTAATTGTTAGCTCTGAGTAGCTAAAATATTTCAATGCAAAAAACTTTTATTCAGAGGAGAATGTCATCCCCATTTAGTAAGGAACAAAAATGCTCCATATTGATATCAGAAATCCTAAATGATCTCTTCCAAATGCACATATCTTTGAGATAGCATGGTTCAGCTCATTCTCGTGGCTCTCAAAGAAACAATACCATTTCCAGGTCTTTCTAAAATAACTGAACAATCCTAGCACAGACAAAACTGTGTGTGTGTGTGTGTGTGTGTGTGTGCATGTCTGTGAGCACACTCACACATACACACACAGCTTTATTTCACTAGTGTATTGCAGGGAAAGGAAGATAGGCCTCTGTTAAAAAACATCTCCCCTATTGTGATTGATATCTGACAGGGCTCAGTGGGGTCCTAACTTGGATGAATTTAAAAGACAAGACTTCCTTTCTATCACCAATAGAGCTCTTCTTACAATAGAACAGCATGATTAGTTACTAGGAAGAAGTAAAGGGGGAAAGAAATGAAGAAGAATCCAACTTTGCCTCTTGATCTCCGATGGTATCACTGACCTGTCACTGATTTGTGACCTCCCCTACTTAATCCATGCAAATCAAATGGCTGTAATTTGCACTGTTGATTGGATTGTCCGCATCTTTACATGCAGCAAAGATGTATGACACTAAAGTCCAGGTGACAATAATTCCACTCCTAGTTTGTTCTCTGTCATGCTCTGTTTTGGCATACTCTTCTTGATTAATACTATGCATGAGGTTCAGGTAACAATTACTCCAGTGTTGTTCATTCTTTTCATTCTCCTTTCCTTTTCCAAAAGAATCTCTGGTCCTATGTCAAATTCAGAGCATAACTGCCATGATGGTTTCACTAATAGCCACTCAATTGCTTTTATGGCACACACACATGCACACACAGATAATCTTGCTATTCACACTAACAAGCACTGATTCCAACTGAGAGATATTCTGTCAAATTCTATGGCCAGTTACAAAACTTTCCCATTCATATAACTTGACAGACTTTATACACCAAAGAGGGTGCTTTCACGAGAAGCCTTTCCTTTTTTTATTTTCTTCTTAAAGCACTACATGCACACACTTTCCTCCTACATTCCTCCTTACAAAGAAACACAAAAGTTATTTTGTGTGAGTTTTGAACCACGTGGGATTTTTTTTTTTTAAAAAAAAGTTCTTTAAATTGGGTTCTAAACAGAGTCTTCAATTCTAATGTTGGCAAAACGTCATTTCTTATTGGATTTTATTGGTTTTTGTATTTTAATTCAGCCACTATTTAATAACTTTTTAATCTATTTTAACTTTTATTGACTGTATTTTTATCAGTGGCTATTCACCACCGCCTCGAGTCCCTATTTGGGAGAGGGGGCGGTATAAAAATGCAATAAATAATAATAAAAATAATAATAATTTCACCTTTGATTTTTTAAAATTGTTTTTTAATTAGCAACTGAACAACAACAAAAAATGGACCAGGAACTTGTGCATCTTCAAAATATTTAAAGACTTCAACTCTTTATTCCTTGATATTATTACAACGTGGACTACTTGTGATATTTGGAGTATATAGAACTCTATCTGTACACCTTGCAATTTGGCTGCTGTTGGAATGGTTTAACCGGCTTTTCAAACAAGAGTTGAAGGTTGCCAAAGTGACAGATTTTGGACCAATATTGATGGTAGTATGGGAGTTAGTTGACATGATTCGATAAGCCTGAAACAGATTGGGAGGCGGTGTCTCTCTAAACATGTAAACAACAGTGTCAACAACACAGTCATTCAGTGAACAGAGTCTGCAACTCAGACATCCATCTAAAAAGTGCTCTTTGCAGAAACAAATCACCAACAGAAATTCTCAGCAACTGGAGCGAGCTTAGTGTTGGCAAACAAAATGTGGGACTTCTTTTGTTTTCTTAAGAATCTACAAATAGAAACCTGCTGTGAAAAACTGACTTGCCAAATGAATTCAAGGCCAAAGAGTTAGTAAGTAATAAGGGATCTCTCTTTCTCTTACACACACACATACAGAGAGAGAGAGAGAGAGAGGTCAAAATGTTTATAAGCATACATTCATCAGGTTAGGAAACTCTGCTTAATGTTATTGTGCTGCTCTTGCTTTTTGAACTGATACCTTAGTTTCCCACTGGGACTTTACCAGCCATCTTTTCAATTGCAAAGGTTTTGACCCATAACATGCATATCTTCTGCACCTGAGTCTCAATTTTAAAATAATATTAGTAAAAAATTCAGAGTATAAGGTGGCCATACTATGCTTGCCGTAATAATTAATATTAATTAATTAATTAATACATGGGGCTCCCTGCGGGGAGCACCCGGAAGCTTCAACTGGTACAAAATGCGGCCGCGCGGGTGGTTATGGGGGCGTCAAGAAACTCTCATGTGACGCCTCTCCTGTGTGAGCTGCATTGGCTGCCGGTGGCCTTCCGGGTTCACTTTAAGGTTCTGGTTTTGACCTTTAAAGCGATCCATGGCATTGGACCAGGCTATCTGCAAGACCGTGTTCTGCCGGTAGTCTCCCACCGACCTGTGCGCTCCCACAGGGAGGGCCTCCTTCGGGTCCCGATGGCATCTATGTGCCGCCTGGTGACCCCAAGGAATAGGGCCTTCTCTGTGGGGACACCCACCCTCTGGAATGGTCTGCCTCCTGAGCTACGTAACAACACCGACCTGAGAGCATTCAGACATGCACTGAAAACTTGGCTCTTCAAGCAGGCCGGCCTGGGCTGAAATGGGAGTTTTAAAGAGTAATTTTAGAATTTTGGGTTTTAGGTTTCGGGATTTTAAATTTGGGGTTTTTATTGTTAATTTTTTGGGGTTGGGCTATATTTTAGTGGCAGGCTTAGGATGTTTAATCTTCTTTTAACTTTTATAATGTGGAATGTTTTATAGTTGGCTGTACACCGCCCTGAGTCCTTCGGGAGAAGGGCAGTATATAAATGTGTAAATAAATAAATAAATAAAGACACATCAACAGGGCTGAGAAACCCTAACAAGCAGCAGCTGCCTAAGATTGAAACCACAGAATGGTGAGCTTCCATCTGGGCCTTCTCACTCTCCTACTTGCTGGTCTATCTTGCTGGTCTATCAATTAAATCTCTTACTATACCAGGGAAATAAGCTTCATTAGTTTCAAGGGCCAGGTAAATAAATTCTGACTGAATGTGAGTCTCCAAAGTCTAGGATATAACTTGCAAAGCCTTCCAAAACTTGTTTTCAAACTTTAATTTTCAACTGACAGAAGGTGGCAATTATTGACTACAGTGGGGGTAACATATTGCATTAATTTGCTTAAATATAATCAGATTTATTTTGCCATTAATGACCCATTTTTTAGTGTGAAGTCCTGAACCCTCAGTCAATGATCAAATTTGGCCCTTGGCCTGAAAATAGTTATATACTCATGTTTTAAGTCAACTAAAATAATTGAATACTGTAGCAGAAACCTAGTTTATAAGTTGATCAAACAGAGAAAAGGAAAACATGGTCTTCTAAAATTTCAGCTTGATCTGTGCATTATTTCTTTCCCTTGTCTCCCATCTCACACTCACAGTACAGTTTTATTGTTTAAAAATGACAAGATTGTAGTCTCTCCAGTCCATCTTTATCACACTGTTGTTTTCTTTAGGATTAACCTGAGAAAGATACCTCACTTTAAAAAACAGGGGGGGGGGACATTGAGGGAATTTTATCTCTTTCCCCTCACCACAAATAAACCACAGGAGAACATGAAGGACTATAAGCTCCAATTGCCCGTGTTTTAAACTAAATAATTGGGTTTTTTAAATTCAGATGCTGTGATTCAATTGTAGCCATGCATAAACTGGCATTCTAGTAAGCCTAGTTGCAATAACATGAGCTTTGAAATACACATTGACATGTGAATTGTACTGAAGACAATCCAATTCAGTTACAAAGCACATAAAGTTTGATCCACATTCAATTTATACTTGAGGCTTTGAATCCATCAGTTGGTATGCATTGCAAGCATGCTTCCACACACAGAGATCTCCTCTGAATAAACAATTTTGTTCTGGCTGTTCCATCTCTTTTATTACATATCTGAGTAAATGCAAAATAAAGTGGTCAGAATATTTATGCTTCTGATTCATTGGGAAGCTGCGTCATCCAGATTTCCCATCCACACCCAAATCATCTCATACTAATGAACACCATATGAAAAAAAAATAATGTAACCATTATGTAGATTAGTAGGATTATCTCTGAAATTTAAAAAGGGTAGAACATAATTTTGAAAGGATACTGCCTGAAATGCCAGAGCTCTCTTCGTTGCTACAACATTTTCTGCATCTAGTGTATCAGAAGGAGCAGCATCCAACCTAAGCTGTTCCCCATGAACCTCATACTATCAAGTAACTGACTCAATAGCACTCAATGCCTATAAAATTTTGTATACAAGGTTCATTTGCACTAATCTTCTAGTGTGTCAAATTAAAATCTGGAATTTGGCATTCATTTACATTTCATTCTCATTGTTTGTAAGTCCCAATGCAAGAAAGAAATCAATGTTATAGGTAGAATTCTGTAAAAACTACCTTCTTGTTAAGTATGTCTTTTACTTGCCTTTGGTCTTACATGGCAATTGTTTGCAAAAACAAAAAAGGAAAGGAAAACAAGTTACACGTTGCAAAACTGTAAAGGCAGAGCTGTGACAGCTCAGTAGACAGCAATATTTCACCCTTCTGTTATTACAGAGCTTCTCACTCCTCAGTCTCAGCAGAAAGCAGCAGCTAGCTATCCTTCTCTGGCTAAGAAGCTAGATCTAGCTAATCCTTTGGTTCTTACAGGCTAGAGTAATCAGTCAAAAATACCTTGGCAGAAGATAGTGGTGCTACCATGCCAATACAAGGTGGTGGCTATGAAATTGAGCTCAACTGGATAGAGATGTTACCTTACATTCATTCTAATATCAGAAAAGAGGTAAGCAAATGGGCCAAAATTGGATAGGCATCAAGGAAGGTACCTGGGAGAGTTCCCGAGCCTAGAAGCAAACCAAAGGAATTGCCAGCTGTTGACAATAACTGGCTAAGAGGAAAGGTAAGTAGTAATAAACAATGCTTAGTTTGAATGCAATACTGAGCTTCAATTAGACTAGTGGTGCCAAACTCACATCATTATGGCAGTGTCACGTGACATATAGGGACTTTTTTTCACTTCGTTAAACTGGGCATGGGCATGACCAGTGCATGATGCATCCATCCCATAGGCCGGGAGTTTGACAGCTCTGCCTTAGACCTAGTAAAATATTGCTAGGAGTTGGGCATCTTTTGTAGCTTCCCATGACCTCCCCTATGATACAGTTGTTGTTTTTTTAATGGAGAAAGGTCTGCACTATTTTCTAGGAACAGCTCATTTATTCTTCATGGTAATAAAAATAGGATGCCATACTTTTGCTAACCCCTTGCCTATGACCAGACCCATATGCAAATTTCATACAATAGTATTTAGTACCGTAATTAATCCCTACTTTATGTTATGAGTAATATTTCCTATTCCCGACCCTGCAATGTCCTTTAAGAAGATCCATGTTCTAATTAGACTAGCCCATCGGCACTCTTTTAATGAGCAGATTAATCATTCAGATGGGTACAATGGTGTCATCACAGGTTTTAAATATGATAATCTACATCCTAATGGTGCTGCAAGAGCCTTGGCTTGAAGCAAGAAAGGGAGGCAGAATTGGTAAGATCCTTTTCTTGCCCTGATTACACACACAAACACAGTCATGTTGGCAAAATGACACCAACTGAGACCTAAATGCCCAGTGAAGAAACAACCAAACAAAAAAGAGCATCATGTCAATTTGTTTTTCTCTTCCCTTGGTTTTCTGTATAGATAGGAGGAGTGGATTAACTGGCTTAGTACTCTACCTTTTAGGACAATTTAGCCAGTCACATTTGGCATTTGAGTCCCCACCCACCCAGTTGCCATTCTTAAACAACAATTACAGATTTATAAATGAATGAGTCAGGGCAGCAGCTAATATAATTGCAGCTGAAAGATTATTTCAAGTCATGTGTGATTATCTAGCTTTTAAATGGAGTCCATTATTAAAAAAAAATCCTAGGCAACTGAGAAGTTTGTCTCTTTAAATAGAAAACAAAAAGTAAATCCAGTGCTATGGACATAATTATGTCCAAAGAATACATATCTTGACATGAAGCAGTATTTCTTCATTGTAGTGAGAATATAAATGGCTTCTTAACTGTTGGGAACTGACACAAAGCCACTGCAATAACTAGAAGAATGAATATTTACACCAGCTGTTTCTTGGAAAACAATATACTGAAACACCATGACGCCTACATTTCTTTCCTACCCAGAGAGACATTGTCTGATCAGTTTATAACATCCTAATTTACATTTTTATTTGTTTCTGATTTTGTTTCTTTAATTACATCTTTTAAGGCTTTATGATATTTTTTGGCCTCCGAATTAAACAAAGCACATATCATTAAAAAAACACATTCAAATTAGTAAATGTAAGATTCATTTTGTTCTCAGGGGCAGCAATCCTATATGCAGATTACTTAGGTGTAATTTGTATTACCAACTAATTCATATATTGTAGCAGTTGTTTACACGCTCTGGATCTGAAGTCAGTCTGAGAGTAGCTTTATAATTTATATGTCAAATATGACTACTGAGAGAAACTGATGTAAAGCCCAAATCTTCTGACACCCCTATGGATATTCTCACCCCTGAATGGCTCCTTCACATGTGAATCAGATGCACAAAGATTTAAATACACAGTTGGAAGAGTCATGTTCTAGATCAGTCTTTGTTTTAAACAGGATAATGTTAAGATGCATAGATTTCTAGGAGAAGGCATCTTAAAGTAGTCAAGATTGAGAAAAACTCTTCTAGACTAATCCCAAAGGTGCTTTTTCAAAAGGCAACTGGTCTTTCTTGTGTTTTTCTCCCCCTTGAAAATATTTTACTTCTCATGCAAGAAGCTTTTTCAGTTCTGACTGAATGGTGGGGAAATGGAAAGATTTATATTCTTTGCAGTCATACGGTCATTAGCAATTCTGAAGCTGTGTCATTAGCTCTATAAGGGTAGTTGAGGCTACTTGAGGGTTTATCTGTCCCAGTAACCAGAATCAGAGTGCAAATGGATGTGGAATCTTCTTGAGACTGCTGAAAGGACTGTGCTATAGACAGGAGATAGGTGGTGTCGCCCCGCTAGAATATCTTTTATCTAGAGTAAGATCTTACAGAGTCAAAAATCACCAAATGGACAAATGAACTATCATTGAGATGATGGTGGAGGTGGGGGAGGAAAAAAATACAGTAGATAGATATATGGGGAAGAGGAAAAAAATAGTTCTGAGCTAGATAAAACATTAGGAAGGAAAGGACACATAGAATGCTGGGATAAAAATAAATGCTGTATCTTAGAACATGTCATAGCAAACTGATAGATGACATAAACAGGAACAGTATTCATTAGTATTTCTTGTTTGGTATCTTATTTTTTCATATTTTTATTTCTGAGGGGGGAACAATATGGAAATTATACCTTTTAGATATAGATGTACCCTAAACATCTGAGAAGGACTCTGTGAAGAAAGCGGCTACAGCAAATAACTACACACATAGTTCAAGGTGATACCCCGGCAGAAAAATACTTTTAATTATTTTATCTGTTCTAATATTTATAATCAGAATTAAATCAGTGTACCTCAGCATGACATACAAGCAGAAAATGAAAACTCCCACAGCAAGGAAATGTTAAAGGCAGTAACATTTTATTGAACAAAACTTCAAAATGCATAGATAGGTAAGTTAAGGAAAAACTTTGGTGAATAACATACTTCCCTAATTAATAGATCACTTGATAGGTACACCATGTCAGGTTATTTGCTAGGACAACAATGTCTCTTTTTGTGCTTATTCCACAATCTGAATAAATGTTGTAGATAATCTGTTTCCTCCAAGGAAGTCAATATGCCTCATACCGAATAATGTCTTCTTCTGTTGTATATTACCATACCCAACAGCAGAAATAGAAATACTAACTTTAATTTTTTTTTTCAGGAGATCAAAGACCTCCATGGATGTATACTGGGTGGGATCACATCATGCCCAGGGCAGGGTTTTTTTTCTTTTTCTGCCTTGCCGGACTAGGTGTTCAATCTATTTGGATTTACATAACATTTCCTCACAAAAACAAATTTGATAGTGCAGTAGAGGCTGCAATCAATCAATCAGGGGCTGCAATTTAACCACTGCAGTCCTAGTGGGGTTATTGTTCACAGATGGTGGCATTCTACATCTAGAGTTATTAAACTTGCATTAGGAATGAATTAAAATTACAATAGTCTGGAAACATGTTTTAAGCCAGGAGGATCATGAACCATTTACAGACCCTGCCTCCTATTTTTCCAAAGGTCAGTCCCGATTAAAGTTCTACTCTGTTGCTCTACTAATTCAGATATTGATAGCTCTGAACACATCCTGAATCATCAAGGCTTATTGTGTCTCAGGAATTCTAGAATGTCTACTTCAAATCATTCATAATCCCTCAAATTGTGGATGACAAAAGAATGGGATTAAAGCAATTTGGGAAGTACAACTCTAACTAATTGTATATTATACCGTTATATTAAGAAAATATCCTCTATGTGCAATAATTGTTGCTTTTCTATGAGTCTTTTGTCAATAGCCCTAATGATGTCATAGCATGAATGCTGGTGATGACTTCATCTAAATTTCATTTCAGAGTATTCAGCAGTGGTTACAAGATTACTTCACTTAACCTTAAGACAGCAGAAAACAGGGGAAATGCTTATTCAGAAATTGATAAATTATCATGGATTTATTGAACAAGAAAGAATGTGTAGCATGAAAAAAGTATTTTTTTCAACCTTCCATCCAAATATAATAGCTAACACATTAGTTTTTGGGTTTATGATTTTTTAAATCCATCATCCGCTATTATTTAAAGAAGGTCTGATTATTTTTCCTTTTAATAGGATTACTAACTTTTCAGAGAGGGCATAAATTGACTATCTGTTATGGAATGATTCAGCTCTTGCTGAAGGCAACAAAAGCTCTTTTATTTTATTCACAACAGCAATAAAACAACAAAAGGGCTTGAGATTTTCTACCAACTTCAATGAGTTTGTGGTCAGGCCCTTATTTCATGTAACATTTTCAAGGTGCACACTCTGAAATCGTTTTTGAAATTATCCATGACAGGTGAATGCATTAAATGAATCCTCTACAAAATAAAGCAAGTACTGAAATAAAAGGCACTCCACTTACAAATACTTTATTATTTGTCTATTATTCAACAAAGGTACGTGCATGTTCATAATATCTATATCTATCTGATAATCTTTCAGTGCTCAAATCAAATTCAGGAAAGCCTCTATTATATTGACAATTATAGTGCTGTTTCTTCCTAGAAAGATGCTATTAAAATCCAAAGTTATTCCTTCTGCAGAGTATTGAATGGCTGCTGTATACAGACACTCACATTCTATATAAACAAGTTCACACCATTATACTCAGCACTGATTAAACTAGAATAACTCCCACCCCTTGTTCTACTACACATACTATATTTAACACCATATTATGACACCTTCAATCATATTAATCACATAATAGTGCCAGGGAATTACAAGCAGGTCTGCTAATTTTATTATGAGTCTCGTTCCTGTGTCTTTATCAACAGTCTGATGCACAGAAATTTAACTCTGAAACTTTTCCATCACTTATCCTCTAAACAAGAAGTTTCAGCAGCTCTTAAAGTCACTGCTAAAGGCAAAAAAGGAAGGCCAATATTTAAACTTAAAATTCTACCAGTGATATAAGCCATAATTTCTAGAAAAAGATAACATATTACTATTAACAACTTTGCAACTGCTACTCTGACAGTCACATAATCTGCAACTTTCACTAAATAATGTCCATATTATTCAGGCTTGCCTACAGATTTCTGTTCTGTCAAGCTGTTTTTAAAGGCACTAAAGCATCTGGCTATGGTCAGTTGGCTACACAAAGAGCAGTAAATAACTTCTCCAATATCCTCTTGATTCAATCAACTCAGCACAGTGTTCGGAAAATACACATGTAAATGACCATAAGTAATTGCACAAAAATAATTGTTAAAATTAGTTCTAGAAGCATAACCAGGTGTAATTCATTTAATCTTTTGACCACAATCCCCGTTCCAAAAGAGTTAATCAACCATAGCAACCCCCTAATCAGGCTGGTGAACTAATGATCCTATTTCTAAGTAACACCAGCCCAATAAGACTCTCAAAAGATAGTTAACATCACTTTGGTGGAAAGGCATGACAAGTGCAAGTTCTAGCAGGGAGTAATGCATCATTCATGCCCCCTCTCGTTCTGACATTTTAACGTTATCTTGTTTTACTGTGTCGGCCTAACACTGCCACTGCTGGCAAATTAAACTGTGAACTTACAAAGTGGGTGGCAATAAATACAAATTATGAGAGTTCAAAAGATGTCCCTGGAGGTGTACTGCCAGACATGGAATGTCTTTGGCTTTTCTGTCACATCGCAATAGACAAGACAAAGTGTAGCATGAGCTGAAAGAAAGGGTGGGGGGAGAGAATTAACCACAGGATGATGAAAAATGAGATGAGAAAGAAAAGGGATAAAGGGAGCGAGGCAAATAAAAAAGGAAGGCTTGAAGAAATGAGGAGGTGAATAAAGGGAAACTACCCTTGAAAATACGCACATCCTTCCAGCATTCGCCTTCCAAAATGAAAGTATGCAAATCAGCCCAGAATAAATGTCTCCTTGCATCACAAACTCCTTCCCAAAAAAAAAAAAAAAAACCTTGTCAATGTTACTCTAGCAAAGGAGACATGCTTAGGGTGACAACAGAAAGCCAGTGTGGTATAGTGGTTAAGGCATTCATCCAGAAACCAGAGGACCATGAGTTGCAGTTCCTCCTGATGTACAAAGCCAGGCAGATGACCTTGGGCCAATCACTCACTCTCAGTCCTAGGCAATAGGCAAGGGCAAACCACTTCTGAAATTTTGACAAGAAAACTTCAGGGATCAATCCAGACAGGCGGCAGGAGTGAACGCTGACTCAAAGAGACACACATGAGATGACAAGATGGCAAAACAAAAAGGGCCATAAGGAACATTGTTCCCAGTAGATATCGGGTTCTTACATATTCATTTAAGTAAGAGACACAGAATTTTCCTCCAGTGAGCTATTTTGCTGAATATTTCCATGCCACTAACATTAGCAATGAAGAGAAGGGCACTTCCATTGTAGTGAGGAAACTTTGGTAGAGAAGCATAAATGCTTGTTTTCTGAGGAAGCAACTATAAATGCAAAGAAGAACAAAACCAGAGTTTATGGTAATAGCTGTATAAAGGTGGGAGAAGGCCTTGTTCACTTGTTTATGAAGGTTTGTGCTAAAATACAGTTTCTGGGGAGGCAAATGTTACACAAATCTGGAAAAAAGAGGTTTCTACTCCTACATTCTTTTCATGAAATCTGCAACCACAAGGTCTTAAAAGAAGGATGTCATTCGGGTCATGAGATTCAATCACTTCATATTTTGTGAAGGGATGTAATTGTGTTATGCCTAAGAGCACTTTTGCAAACACCATACCAGAAACACACACACACACACATACACACAAGGCCACAGGATTCTAGAAGCTGGTTTTAATTTAAGAAAGAACAAATGCTGCAGGTAATTACTACCAATAAATGTACATCGCTCTTTAAAAACATGATATATATGGCTGAGCTATTTATTCTATGGGCTTAAGCTGATTTTTTAAAAATATTAACCTATATGCTCAGCATTCCTTTGAGGTTACAATTCTGAGGGTTTTGAAACATCTGGAGGATGTGTTCTAGGTGAAAGATTGAAAGCTGAGTCTAAAATGAGACCCTGATTCAATTTTAACTGTCTTTTCTTGCAGTCAGTTTTAAAACAGTTTGCCTCCAAGCCTCAGAAGAACAATCTCCCTCAGGCATATGATCATAGAAGATTAACATGAAAATCCTAGATAGTAACAGAGAAATATTTCTGAAATAAAAATACAAGGAGGATTCAGATTAACTGTGTTTATATTAAATCAGTGCTGAACTGGAAAGGATCAGATAAGCCACTTCGGTGCTATGCAGGGAGATGAGAATATCCTAATTCATGTGAAATGGTCCACGAGACATTGTACTATCTGGAGCAAAGATGACATCCTAACCAGTGGTAGGATTCAAAAAAATTTACTACCAGTTCTGTGGGCGTGGCTTTGTGGACATGGCGTGGCTTTGTGGATGTGGCAGGGGAAGGATACTGTAAAATCTCCATTCCCTCCCCACTCCAGGGGAAGGATATTGCAAAATCCCATTCCCTCCCCACCCCACTAACCTGTTTTCCAGCTCCGTTCTCCTGTGCAGGGCAACAAACGAAGACCCAGCTGATCAGCTGGGACTCAGGAGGCAGAGAATAGATAGGGGCAAGGCCAGTCAGAGGTGGTATTTGCCGGTTCTCTGAACTACTCAAAATTTTTGCTACTGATTCTCCAGAACTGGCTGGAACCTGCTGAATACCACTTCTGGTCCTATCATTCCATGGCAGCAAAGAACTATATGTATTCCTTCAACACAGATAGTGAGATGTTACTCTCCTTTGTGTCTAAAGATAGGAATTTCAGGAGATGAGTTTTATCTTCAAACACTTTATCACAGTTCATTCCTGCCCTGCATCTAGCATATAAGATACCTGCATTATTCTACATAATGAGATTCTACATAAAGAATCATGGTGGTGCAGGGCTAACACTGCTCACTCCAAAAATTTGATTCTGAATGACTCAAGATTAACTCAGCCTTCCATCCTTCTGAGGTCAGTAAAGTGAAAACCCAGATTGTTGGGAGCAATATGCTGACTCTGTAAAACTACTTAGAGAGGGCTGTAAAGCACTATGAAGTGATATATAAGTCTAAGTGCTATTTCCATTGCTATAATGAGGGAAAATATCTCATTAAGCATTGCAAAGGCAACCCTTGAATTTTCCATGCTTCCTATATGTAAAAGGTCAAGGGGCAGGGTTGTACACCATGCCAGTGAACAATATCACTCAGTGTTGTTCTCACTCCCAGCTTGATATTAGCTTGATATTCAATTTATTGTGCTGAAAAATTTGGGAGTAACATAATTTTCTCCTTTCAACCTTTTCCAAAGTAGTGTTTCAACTATCTACAACCATTGTCTTTAAGTGACCAATATTCAAAATAGCGGAAGTCAGAAAATTATAGGAAAAGTGGAAAGGAAGAGGAGATTGGCAAACAACATGGGAAGAGATTAAGGCAGGAATGATAGAAATATGCATATCCTTGGTTATACAATTATTTTCAGAAAACCATTTAAATCTTAGAATCAGTATTCCAATTCCTCTGGGACTACAGTTAAGAGCTTGGAAGTATAAGGACTAATGATATTTTTCTTCTGCCATGCTACAGAGTTATATTACAGACTTAATGAACATAGCAGAAGTCAAGCCTTTAGTAATTTTCTTTCTTCGCTATGATAAACCTTATGAAAGCAATTAATGGGGTCAGAAGAAATCTGATTTTTAACACTTCCAGCCCACAAAGCTTACCAAGCCTAGTCCAGCTCACTAATGAATCTTATAAAAACATGTTATCTTCTCCTTCCATGGTCACAAACCATTCACATGACTTGGAAAATCATAATATTGGTCTCCCAAAGTGCAGATATTTCTCAAGTCCATATGAAGTATTGCTCTGTTTATTCTCCTCTGTAAACTATTGGTTTCATCAAAACTCATTAGCATCACCTGTGTTAATTACAGTAGCAAACCAATCAACAGCTCCTTCTTAATTAGGTTTTCTTTATTAAGGCTGGAAATTGCCAAGGAGACAAAAGTCAACTGAGGAAATTATATGAAAACTTGTGTTTATGGAAAAGTACTACATGCAAGGAAAAATTGCAATAATAATAATAATAGGATATCAGATTTATTTACAGAAATAAGAAACAATAATATTTTTCAAGGTCACTCACACACTCATTAATTATCCCATCACTGCAGTTTGTTATAGCAGCCAAGGAATTAAATAAGGCACTGAGTTTATGGGAAGTTTTACTCACAATGAATTATCATCTGCTCTAATGACTGGATGCAAGGGTTTTGATGCCAGTCTTCAGAAGTTGAGGAAGTTGGCATCAAGAGTGATGAGGCTAAACAGAACACTTACTGGAAAGTCTAAAATTACAGGAATTCTACACTGCTCCTCAGGGGAAAGAAGAAGTAAATAGGAAAATCTAGGACAGTCCCATATTCCATGGAAAATATTGGGTGCTGTTCTTTCTGCAACATTGTGCCCAAGCTATTACAATTTTTTAATTTCAAAGTTAAAGATGTAAAAACAGTCCATTACCAAAAGTATTTTTTTTAAATGCACACAACTTTTTTTAATTTATAATTGCTTTCCAGCTATAGCTCTGCCAAGAGCCCACAAGAGCAACAAAGCCATTGAATGCTTGAGTTTGTCAGTCAAGGAATTCCTAAATTGTCCATTTTTTGGCAATGCAAACAGGGGGAGGGGTCCTGTTGAAAAGCTGAAAGGTCACAGAATATGGTTACTGGGTCCTGCATGGCTCTATCATCACACTTCGAACAAGCCTAAGAAGAAAGAATGTGAGGACAGATTCAATTACTGCAATAATTCAAACAAAACAAAACAAGAAAACATTTTGAGCTTGAACAGAAGATGGGGAGGATCTGCAAATGAAGACAGAAGACAGTGATTTATGGATTTTATTTTAATTGTGGTTTTTATACACTATTCATGGCATCCACAGGGCAGGGGTCCACAATGCAAGCTGGAGGGAGCTGGCTGCTTGTATCACAGTGCTTCTTCTGTTATTGGACCTTTTTTTTTGACAATCCCAAATTAGGACTGTGTACCTCATGGCAGTCTATCAGGCAGGCACATCCTATATCCTGTATAATTTATATTCCAAACTGCCATTTTCTCAATCCCATTTATTGCATCTGCTAGAAAGGAATCCCTGTTCTGAGAAGCAGCTTTTTTCAGTTAGTAATCGAGGATAGATTACTAGATTAAGATGTAAGTGTGGCCATGCCCTCCCTCCCCTTACAAGTTCCCTGCCAACCAAGAAACTATGTAGCTAGTCCTGCTGCATTTAGAGTAATTTTACACATGAGCATTTCAAAGCATGCTTGACACTTCCTTCTAAGCATTACCTGCTGTAGATAGGTTATGTCTGGGCAATTCAAGCTTCATGGATCACTAGCAGGATTTGATTATAACAACAATGTAAGCACCTTGTGCACAAAAAGGATAATGTAATTAGGATAAGCTCTTGCCAAACCTAGCATCTTTTTTTCCTCTGAAATGTTGGTTGTTACAGTCCTCTTTCTCTTGAAAGTATTCAATTAACTACTTATTGACAATAGATTAAAAATAATACCTAGACGGCACTATATGCCATCAATTTTCAAAATAAAATTATGTTTTGATTGGTTGTATTTTAATTTCTCAAAGCAACTCTGTTAATGTATGGCAGAGCATTTTTGAATAAAGATGTTACTTGCAGAAAATAAGTTTAGTTGTACTTGTTATTTCTCCTGTGTATTTTTCAAACCCTTTTCATTCATAAATGTAACTGCAGGCATAGTAACCAAATTTTGCTACTCTCTCATTCCCTAGAAGGAAATCCAGCTCTGCAGAACTACTAAATAACATAATAGTAGAATAGAATAACAGAATATCAGAGTTGGAAGGGACCTTAGAGGTGTTCTAGTCCAATCCCCTGCTCAGGCTGGAAATCCTACACCATTTCAGACAAATGGTTGTCCAATTTCTTCTTAAAAACTTGGAGCATTCACAACTTCTGGAAGCAAGTTATTCCACTAATTAATTATTCTAACTGTCAGAAAATTTCTCCTTAATTCTTGGTTGCTTCTCTCCTTGATTAGTGTCCATCCATTGGTTCTTGTCCTATCCTCAGGTGCTTTGGAAAATAGCTTGACTCCTTCTTCTTTGTGGCAATTCTTTAGATATTGGAACATTGCTATTATGTCACCCCTAGTCCTTCTTTTCATTAAACTAGATATATCCAATTTCAGAAAGAAAAAGGCCAGGACTGAGTGGAAGGTACAGAAACTGTTTCCTTGACCTCAACTCAGCTGAGTTCCTTTCTTCACATGACTCTTTTTTATCATTAAAAATGTTTAATTTGTTTTAAAAATTTTATTTATTTTTGTTCAATTTCATTATAGATTACTTCTGTCCTCATAATTTAAAATTCACATAAATGAATATTGTAGCTCAGGGTTGAAAGGAGGGGTCCTTGGTACTCTCTGAGTTTGGTCATTTTCTTGGAGATGTTTCATTCATCCCGAAAAATTCATATAGTCTACTTTACTTCTTTAGAACAAACATAAATATAAAATCACTGTTAACGACCTCAACCAAAATATTATTGGCCACAAACAGCAACCAGGAAATGCAGGGCCCCAATAATTGGCTTCACTTTTATTTTAATGCAACAAATATATTTGCATTTTTGTAACTTAATCATATAATTGGGATTTTACAGTTGCTCAAAACAGTGTGAGTGGAGAGCACAGGCATCAGAAAGATAGAGCAGAATTCTCAACATAAATATTTTGGGGTGTATGAATGCAGGAATTTGGAGAGGCAGAATCCGGAATGCAAAAATCCAGATCCAGATCAATGTTTTTTTCTATCTGTAGCTCTTTAACCTACCTGCCCATCTTCACAGGGTTCCTGCAGGATCTGTGGGATCCTGTTACTGCTATGCTATTAGTTTCAAAACCCAAGTGTAGCTGGAGGGCTGATCTGTTTTAACCTCTGCAGTCGGAGACTGAAAATGCTTATACATTCTGCAAAACCATCAGACTCTAGTCTTCTAGAGGTGTCACCATTTGGACCATTAAGCTCAAAGAAAGACTAAAATACAGTATTTCAGGAGACCAATAATAACTTTTGCAGGGTATTTGTAGGTCCAGTATAACAACATTTGAGAGTCTAAAAAGTACCAGTACTAGGCTGATTGTGGTTTCAGTATATTTTAGGAATGGAACCAGCTGCATGTGTTCGTGTGTATTCTGTGTATAAATACAGCATATAAGTGTAACTGTTGCTGCTCTTTTGGCATAAAGCCAAAATCAGACATTTCATAAGGACTTTTGGTAATTAAGAGCTCACATACAAGTTTTCCGACCTCCCAGTCTAGGGATGGAGAGAATGTTTATTCCCATATCAGTCAACCAGCTTAATTTCCCATGTTTTATATGATTAAGCAAAGTTTTTATGTATTAATAAATAATTTCATAACAGGACCTGAATATATATACTTTAATAATAACTCTAAAATATAACTAAAATAATTTGAATAACAAAAAAATATTAATTGTTTAATTTATTTAGTGAATCTAGTAAATCTGTTTAATGCACTTCAAGTAAGAATTAAAATTATTAATTTAAAATGTAATGATTTCTCTTGACTTAATTGTAATTTAAGTCTCCCTGTGATATATAAATGCCCAAATGGTCTTCCACTGATTTTCATGGATCAGAGTCCTAAATTTATTCCATGCCTCTGCAGAATTCTGAATATATAATTCAGTATATTCTACCAACTGGCTATAAAATGAAGTAGGATTATTATTTTGTAAAGAACATATTAAAATCTCTATTATTAAAAAAGATTCAGAAGCATTCAGAGTTTTTTGATGTTTCCACAGAACACATAGCCAGACCTCTTAAGCACAGCAATTGGAAGAATTGTTTCAGAAATTTTCATTTGCTCATGAGGCTCACTGTGTGACTTTGAGTACATCATTCTCTCTTAGCCAACCCTTAGCCCAACAGCTAATCATTGTTAACAGGGAGAAAATTGAGGGTTCATCTCTCTCTCTCCTATTTTTTTCTCCAACCCTGGCATCCACTGAACAATGCCACTTAATTGGACCCTAGAAACATTCCTTTTCTGCACCAGCATCTACCATCTACAATATTCCTCCCAAGTTGCCTATGTAGATTCTCCCCCCAAAATGTAAACTGCTCTCTTTTAAACCAACTTGAATACATAGCTCTTTCACAGGGTGAAGATGATATGTGGGCTAACTAAATAAAGAGTTTTATGGCTGTTCTAACATAATGGCCACCTTTCCTTTCTGTTATCTGATATTGTTCTATTTCTTTGGTCTTAAATTTGTACACCATCTGGTCATCAAGAAGTTGAATAGCTTTAGGAATGTGGTGGTGATGGTAGAGGAAGAGGAGGAGGAGGAAAAATTATCTTCTCATACACAGTACCACACCCATGTCCACACACATACACACATATCAGTTAAACCAGCCTTGCACTGCAATCATTTTTCCCTAACCAAATGGCTTTCTTGACATTTCTTGATATTTTGAAATTTTTCCATAACGTTACTTTAGCATGGTTATAAGAATCAAAGAAATGCTTGAGGAGTATTTCATGCCATCTCACCCTAGGAGGTGACAGACAAGATTGAAATATCCAATGTTTTCTAAGATGGTCCAGCCCTACTATTCTCCAATATAAAGGGACACTTAATATGCTAATTCCAAATTGGTTCATAGGGGCATGTTGCTATTCACTAGTGGACACAACTTGTCATTCAAATGAATCTGGAAAACTAAATCTTTCTCTAGATAAGAACTGAAGTTTCCTGAACAGAATCAAAGGGAAGAATTTTCTCAAAGATTTGAAGCACTTTAACATCTTAAAAGTATCAATTTTGAATAAAACATTTCTGTTTAAACGAGACTCCTCTCTATAAATCTGTCTTTAACTTGAATGTAAATGTATGACTCAGTGAGATCTCTTAAGAGTTCTCAGTCCCAAATCAGTTATTGTCTCTAGATGCCATCAAAATGTCCAGAACAAAAACATAGCATTAAACTGACAACCAAGTAAAACTGATAACAACAAGCATCTGAAAGAATGGACATATCGCATGGACATCAAAAAAGAAGCTTGTCTCCTTTTAAGATAAACAGAACATTTATGCCATAAAATATGGTTGCATTCTTAATGCAATGTATCACTCTGCCTTTGTTTTTATGATTAGTGTTGTTCAGTTAAATGTTAATCACTTCCTAATGTCATTCAGTGGTTAAAAATACTGTAAAAACAATTGACCATTATACTGTCTGCACATTGGTCTTATATCCTGATTTTTTAAAAAAACAATAACCAAATACTCTTTTTTTAAAGAGTCCAAATTGGAGCATTTAGAAAATGGATACATGATTACAACCTGAATAAAACCAGCAAATTGAGTAAGACAGCTATAGTGGTTCTAAGTTGCTTAAGTTACCCAGACATTCAGTACTCATCCCCACAAATTCATGTAGCTCTCTGTCATGTACATAAAGTCAAATAATCTGGCTATTCTCTTAACTAGAGACAAAAATGTTCTGTTTTCTTAAAACAAGTGCAGAGATCAGGAGACCAAGGCTAGAAAAAAAAAAGAGGTTTTCCATCTTCACAACATTCTTGGATGAAAGTGGAATCTCCAAAGCTAGAGGAAATCCAGAGGAAATATCTGTTATAGGAGTTTTCTGCTTGCTATCTAGTGCTGAATTCTCATTGTCTCATGTTCTTATTTCTCTGTACAAGTTAGGACATCATTTTTATTCCTACTTCAGGCTATACTCCAATCAATATCTTGTTCTCAGTAGAACCTTCTTATAAATCCTAATTTTAATTTGGAACACTTTATCTGGATTTTTTTTTTTAATGAAGACTTTGAAGTAGTAAGCGCTTATTTTGAGGAGACAAGCATATATCTTGTGGTCTGTCTGCAGCATTGGATTTTCTTTTGGATTTTTTTTCTTCTTTCTACTTAAATTAGTTGCTGTATTACTATGAATTGGGTAGCTTGGCAATTTATTTCTTTCAACACTGAATGTTTAATATATAGAGGTAAAAAAGAGAGTTATATTTTACCCTTGCATTCTTCTTTTTTTAAAAAAGTTTGATTTTATTTAACTCACTTGAGATTTATCTGCCTTCCAAGGAGGAAAATAAAAACTGATATACATATAAAGGCAAGAAATAGCATGATTAACATTGTTTCACTTTTTCATTTTTGTTTTTCCATGAACACTCATAGCTCTATCTCTTACATAATCTGGGCTATGAGCTGACATGATGATAAGTGATGGCACCAGGACCAACATATGGAAACCTAGAGAATCCAGGATTGCCATTCTTCTATCTTACACTCCCAGACATGGCTACGTTGTTTCTTCATTTGCTTCAGCTGTACACAATGAATAACATGGGTAGTGCACACGTGAAAACCAAAGGGAACAACTGTAAAGAGCAGAGAGGGTCACTTTAAGAAGGAAGACCAGAAAGAAAACATAGATTAAATCTGGGATATGTAGAAAATGTGCACAAATCTCCCAGCAGACACCTTACTAATTCACACAAAAGAAGGAAAGTACAACCAGACACGCAAGATTATGTCACTAAATCCAGTCTAAATGGAAGAAGCCTGAAGTTTTCTATGAAGTTTATTCTTTGATTTGGTCTGCCTCATAAAGCTGATGTCAAACAATATTAAAAACAACACATAATGAATCAAGAGAGAGCATACAGCAATAGTTTACATTAGGTAATTGTAAGTATAATATTTCTATTCTGATTCAATAATACTGTTTTGAATCAATTAATGATTCAAAATTTGACTTTCGTTTTTCACACAATCATCTTACATTTGCTTAAACTTAAAAAATAATATTAGCTGTTTTATAAATCATGCGCTTTAATTTTGATATGCATGATGTGCAACCATCGCTGCATTAAATCATTTGTTCTATTCTACCAGTGGAATTTCATATTTATTGAACATACATAGTTGTGTCTTCTCTGTGAGACATGATATAAACAACAAAGTACAAACAATGTTATTATTTAGCATAATTGCACTGTATAATTGAACAGATTTTTACTGAAACAAACAAAAAAACGTTATAGTTATACAACACAGCAGAAAATTTATTTTAAAAAGATAGCTTCAGAGGTTGGAACATGGAAACCTACAATGCTGTTGAGGATTTGGGGAAACCAAATTGTATTTAGAACTTTTTTCACAACTTGGCTGACACATCTAGGCAAAAATAAGTCTCATTCAATTCAGTGGGGTTACTCCCCAATCAGAACTGTATCCTTAGTGGACATAACTGACATAGTGAAAGTTCAAACTCTTGTCAGCCTTTCCCACACTCTGCTGGTCCAAGAGCATATAGAAACTTAGATGAGCTTCATGTTCCTGAATACACAAGGGCTTTCCTGTTGACACAAATGTCAGGGAACAGCTGCACAAGCACAGGCTACTGCATAACACTATCTGAATTTTGCCCAACAGCCAATAAGCACAGATTCTCTGACTACATCCAAGAGAGTCATTCATGGGCTGAAAAGACAAGGTGGGCAACAAATAATGACTCAGTGATCGAATCAACTTCTTCATGGAGCCACCGAACAAAGTTTCCAGGCCGCAGCCTCCATCCAATATTCCATCTTAATCCCACCATGAGAGTAGCTGGGAGGACAAAGCCCAGTTTAAAAAGCATATGAATCCCTGTACTAAGAAAGCATTTTATTGTGAATCCATCACTGCAATCTCACCTCCTGCTCTGTCCATCTTACAGACTGTAAGAGAGGCGGGGGGGGGGGGGGTTGCTGTCTCAGAAATTAAGTGGAAATGCTAACCTTGTCATATCTGGCAGGCAAACAAAGGGAAAAGAAAGCTCTACATGGCTCAGCCTTTCCATGGGTTAACTGGCATTTCTAATACTTTTCACCTAGGTTGACTTGACAGATGCCTAACCTTAGCTACTGAGCGGAGACAGTCTGATGGGCCTTGGCCGTACAGGGGGAAAAATTTTGATGCTTCCCACTTATGACATGATTGATTTTCTTTCAGCAGCCCTTCACTTTGGGATGTGGCGAAGGCTGCCTGGCTGAGCCCCTGCACGCCCTGACCCCGACATATGACCGCTGTGAGGCTGAAAACTGATGACGGCAGAAACCTAAAAAATCAATAGGCCCTGTCAGTCAGTGGGGAGGCAAGCATCTTTTAAAAACCCAATCACGACATGTACTTGCTCATGTTGTGCACACTTGAGGACACACTGAATTTCTTATTTTTATTGCATCTGGATTTTTAAACTTCTCCGCTTATCTATCTATGCCTTTACATTTATTACAATTATGAGAAGAGAACAAACAGTCTTGTTTAAGTTGGAATCCTTGTGATGTTAACAAGTAGAGAGGAGATTCTCTGGAAACTAAATAAAGAGCACCTTTCACATGCCAGCGTAAACACCGACACTGTTATTTTAGACATTATCTGGATTGAATTTGGAGAAGTCAGCTGGGGAGTTTGAAAATATATGAGCATGGAACTGCCTTCATTTTCTTTGCAGGGAGGCAAGTATTACTTTGGTTTGAGTTCTAAAAACATATTCTAACCTAACTGCAAAGCTTTTTCATGTTCTTTTCTTTCTCTATTTCAGTATTTCTGACAAAACTGGAATTGATGCAATGAACAGAAAGGTGAACTCAGTATTTAGAAATCAGTCTTTGCCCTACAGATCTTATATCAAGACAGACAACATACTTGGAATGTGTGAACAGAAAGCATTTGGGCAAAGGCAATAAATAAACAAACAAATAAGGCCAACACAATCCAATTCCCCATTTTCTCTGTGGTCGAGAACTGAGAGGATTAAATCTCATACTATTATATACCATAGTCATTGGCAGAGCTATCCAAATTGATAAAGTGCAAAACACTGAGGGATACCACACTGACATTATTCTAATATGTTGTATTCATTTCATTATAATCCATAACAGGGATATTAGACTAGCCAAAAATATGATCTTAATTTCCTTCAGGCTGGGGATATGGAAATAAAGCCAACCTCTAGGCCCTTTCTCCCCTTTTCCAGAACAGATCTGGAAGCGCACAGTTTAGTCACTTTCTGAGGTTGCAATTTTGAAGCTTCTGGAACAGCAAGAAAGGATTCGGGGGTCTCTTCCTCTTAGACTGAAGTTCCTTCATCAACCTCAAAGGGACAAACTTGAGAAATCCTACTGCTTCTGAGACATCATCCCAGGAGTAATTAAAGAATTACAAACTGAAACTAAGATTTAGCAATAAAGCTTATAACCTAACATATTATTATTTTTATGCCTAGGCTTTTCTCCTTCAATTTGCACTTCTATGGTTGTTTGCAAACCTTTGCAGTACAAAATAGACAATATAAAGCCACTGGGCTTATATATAAAAAAGGAACAACAGATGGAGAAATGGTTTGTTGAAGAACAACTCAGTGAAAAACAACTCGGATTCAGACAATTAGGTCACCAAGTCCAGAATGGCTTACCCTAACTAGCAGCTTTATCTACATTTATGAAAGCAGTATTGTCTACCTTTGGAATGTATCAGGTGCCCAGGGAAATGTCTGACAGACTAAATAACTTGTATTACCAAGCTGTATGTTTTAAAATCAAAAAGGCTATTTTTTTAATGGAACAACTAATCTACTTCCAGCCTTGAATTTTCAGGCTAAGACCAATTAAAGCCTTCTTTACTACGACAAGCTTGACAGGCCCACAATTTCATCCTGTTGCAGTGGGTATGGGTGTGTTTTAATGTAATATTAATGAGCAAGGATGGAGGGTCATAAAAAGTGATAGGTTTTTGCAATGGTAAATTATAAATCGGTATTGATTTTTCCCGGCACTAATGCAGCCAGCTTATTGTAAGACACCACAGGCAAAGTGCACTTTATCAGATTAGGCTGGAGCCTCGTATCAAATATACATGAGAAAAAGGATGCATTTGTGACTTAGATTCAACTTTTTCTTTAATAAAAAAATGTATTTTTAAAGGAAAAAAGGGCAGAAATACTGTGAGCTTCGGCTGGATTTCTAACACCAGTAAATGGGTCCCATTTATGTTTACTTGAGAATTTTAAAAATGGCATGCCATAGTGAATTGATAATATAACAAAAATGATGAACTGATGATCCATACTTGAAAAAACCTATGTAGAGAAACATGCCAATTTCATTTAAAAAAAGACCTTGCAAAAAAAAAAAAAGGCTAACGTACATATTGTTCCTGTTAAACTGCAAACAATGGCAGTAGAAATACAATACTAAACTCACACTACATGATATACAACTCTCTTACTATATTTTTTTATACCACAGCAGAGCTGTCTTCTCTTCCAAAATGATACTCCCAGATCAGGGGTGGCAAAGTCAGGTTCATTGAAGGCCACATCAGAATTGTGTTTGACCTTGTGGGGCTGGGGGGAGAAGCATGTTACCTGTGTCAGGGGGCGCCTGTGGTGGCCTGAGCACTCTACCAGCAAAAGCAGACTCCTGAGGTCCGTTTTCAGGACAGTCTCCTGCAACCCTCCACCAGTAAAAATGTAGTATGGGAGGGCCACACATGGCCCTCACAAGCTTTGTTTTTGCTGGCAGAGACACTGCAGGCTGGCCCTTCACTGTTTCCAGGGCAGCGCCATGGGCCAAATCTAAGCAATTAAATTCAATGTAGAGAAAAGTAAAGTCCTACACTTAGGCAAGAAAAACCAAAAAGTACACATATAGACTGGGTGAAACCAGGCTCAATAGCAATAACTGTGAGAGGGATCTTGGAGTCTTAGTGGACAACCAGCTAAATATGAGTCAGCAGTGTGTAGCAGCAGTCAAAAAAAGCTAATGCAATCCTAAGTTGCATTAACAGAGGGATACAATCAAGATCAAGGGAGGTACTAATACCACTCTATAAAGCGTTATTGAGACCACACCTAGAATACTGCATCCAGTTTTGGTCACCACATTATAAAAAAGAGGTTGAGACTCTATAAAAAGTGCAGAGAAGAACAACCAGGATGATTAGGGGACTGAAGACTAAGGCATATGAAGAACGGTTACAGGAACTGGGCTTGGCTACTCTAGTGAAGAGAAGGACCAGGGGAGACATGATAGCAGTCTTCCTATATTTGAGGGGCTTCCATAGAGAGGAAGGGGTCAATCTATTTTCTAAAGCACCTGTAGGCCAGACAAGGAATAATGAATGCAAACTGAACAAGGAGAGATTTAACCTGGAAATAAGGAGAAACTTTCTGACAGTGACAACAATCAACCAATGGAACAGCTTGCCCTCGGAAGTTGTGGGAGCACCATCACTTGAGACCTTCAAGAAAAGATTGGACTGCCATTTGTCAGAAATGGTGTAGGTAGGGGGCTTGGGTGGGGGGTTGAACTAGATGACCTACAAGGTCCCTTCTGATTATCTGTTATCTGTTAACTAATGCAACTAGATGGATGAACCATTTGGTGCTAAACATTAAAGTCAGAAATTTCTGAAAATTCATAGCAGTCTGTTTTATGCAGGAAAGGGCACTTATTTAAAATGCAAGGGTTACTCTGATCATCTCTTTACTAGCATGCATGGAATCAATGGCCATCATCCAAACTATGACTGGCTTCACCCTATAGACCAGCCTACGGTCTATGCACATATGCAAGAGTGCTCAAAATTAGGGAACAGCAACAGGAACTGGGATAATGTATTAATATTAGGTCAAACTCCTCTTTCGCCTATGATAGGAGACTTATTCACAAGCTACCATGATTTCATTAGATGCACTGAATTTCATATCTGTGCCTACATTTAGCTTTGGTTTCATAAAATTATTGATCCTAAGCCATGACCGCAACCAGACACAAATGAGATGATATATACTGTAAATCCAATAGCATAACTATCATAAAGAGCTATCATGAAACACCCAACGCAGATCCTAATTGTCACTCTAAGTGATATGTGGGTCTTTGTCTCCTATTTGCTTCCACAGAGACTAGACTAGAGCTGTACACATAGCTGTACAGGCAACTAATATTGAGGAAAGTCTTATGTTTAATGCCTAACAGAACTCACACACTATTTCTAACCAATACATTCAACTCTGGTCAGGAAACATCCTGAGACACTCTGTCATGAAATCCATAATCATAATATCCATAATGCTTTCCACTCATGTACACAAAAGTAACCAAAAAATGAGTTGTTTATTTATTGTGTTTAGCTAGCAAGATTATCTAGGTGTCATCCTAACCTAGAAAGAATTGGGCTGGGTGTTCTTTAGTTATTATAGAATTGAAAAAACTTTCATAACGGCTCCAATTTTTATAGTGACATATTTTATTGTGTCATAAAGACCTGCATTTTGGTGGATCTAATTTCAGAGCAATGGCAGCAATCCAGGTACTGGCTGAAAAATTTGATTGTGTAAATTTGATACTCAGCTTTCATTAACTTTGGAGTGATAATCCCCATGTATTTGCTTATTAAGAAAAATATAATACATTCTATAAAATATATTCCCTTATATAAACTTTGCTGTCAGAATAAAATACAGGATAGTATTTACTGAAATAGTTTTTTTTTTTTTTCAGAACTTATCCCAAAATAAATGCTTAGTTTTTTTCTCTAGCACAAGTCACTCTTTCCAGCCAGAAAAAAATTAAAGGCCTGGCTTAATATATATCTACTACCTAAACTCCTCAAAGTCTCTCAGTTCCCCTCTCCCCTTTAAAGAAGGCATTAAGAAGAGGTGAAACTATCATTCTAGGGCATTATTTGGAATACCACCTTTATTTTCTGTGTGGTTATCTGCTTACCTATTTATTGTAGCTGACTCTTCATCAAAATATGGAAGAGATAATTTAGTAAAAAAAAATGAAAGCAAAACAACTGCTGAGCATCTCAGAGGTTCTTCATAACAACAATTGACTTTGGTCATTATTTTTACTTTCCCTGAATCAAAATGAGATGCATTGTCACAGAATATACATTTTCACTTTGTGTTCACTTGATGAGGAATGCTAACTATACCCATATTTCAAAATATTTCAAAATTCTTTCCTAATGACTTTTGGTCCTTTCCAGTGGTGGAATTCAAAAAAATTTACTACCGGTTCTGTGGGTGTGGCTTGGTGGGCATGGCAAGGGAAGGATACTGTAAAATCTCCAATTAGAGATGATATTTCCTGGTTCTCTGAACTACTCAAAATTTCCACTACCGGTTCTCCAGAACTGGTCAGAACCTGCTGAATACCACCTCCGGTCCTTTCCCCATAGCATACCATACTATACCCTAGTGCTCATATAGCAAATCCTTCAAAGGTCAAAGATATAAGGTGGTCGAGGCCAACAACAATCTTAAAACAATCAATTTGTTCTTTATTTTGTTCTTCTGACTCAATGACAGAAACAGTTCTGCTTCAGCTGACAATTGAGAGAGAGAGAGAGAGAGAGAGAGAGAGAAAGCCATGTGTTTATTGACAAGTTCATTAAGAAAGTAGCAAAAGCCCACAAGCTGTTTACTCAAGAAGGTAGTAAAGTGAAGAAGTGTGAATATAAATAACTAACAAAGGGAGAAAGTGTAAAAGACTCTTAGACCTCATCTTGATGTTTACAAAATCTGAAGGTGGCTTCTTTAATCCAAATTAGGATGTTCCTCCCACTCCCAAAAATATATACAAACTCAAAAATGTATAACTATAACATCTCCACCCCCCTCCCCAAACAACAGAAGCTGGGCATATAACTAACATTTTTGTGAACAGAATTTGTAAGAATTAGGATATACTACAGGAAGTATATCAGTATCAATTCTGAGGCACAAATGGATATTTATCCACTTATTAAAAATGTACATTTAAGTTTCCGTTCTTGGATATCACATGAATTTGGAAGCAACTTAATAGTTGGATCAAAACCACTTACTCTATACTTTTCATTAATGTGAAACTAAGTGCTGTAGTCACATGAATCTGAAACTGCAGTTGTTTTTTATGGTTTCTGGCTAATATTTTTCTCAGAAATAATTAGATAATTATTATTCTATACTTCACAATTTCAATATATTTAATTTTTAAATTCTCCATAGGGAAAATATAAACAATATCTATTTGTTATGTCCCATCAAGTCGTTTTCAATACTTAGCGACCACAAACAGTGGATATATTTTCTTAATGATTATTTGATCTTAAACTGATAGATAGCTCTTCCAATAGTATCCCCATCATCACTGTGAGTCTATTTATCTTGCTCTACTGTATCTATCTATCTGTCTACATCTATCTATCTATACTATCTCTCTCTACTATATCTCTCATCTATCTACATCTATCTATCTATTTATCATCTATCTATCTATCTATCTATCTATCTATCTATCTATCTATCTATCTATCTATCTATCGTCTATCTGCCTAACTTCCTTCCTACCAAAAGGCTTTTAAAAGTTTCTTTAAAAACAAACCAGGTTAAGAAAAACCTGAATTACAATCTTAAATGGACATCACAGGAGAATACCATGTTAGTTTATAAAAGGGTGGTCAAACTCGTAGCCCACAGGCCAAATGTGTCACATGCTGGCCACACCCCTGCCCAGTTTAGTGAAGTGGAAAAAAAGTCCTGATACATCATGTAATGCCACTGTAACAACGTGAGTTTGACACCCCTGGTCTATGATAAACAAAGCTCTGAAGGATACTGGTAGTATATTTAATACAATGGATTTTACTACAAGTTATAAGACTATGTCTTAATAAAATTGTTTAGGCTAGAAAGATACTACTACCTTCATTGTGTTAAATGGAGTATGGGAGTTCTAGTAAAAGACATATTTTATATTAATAGAACTGGCAAATAGCAGTTATTTTCTTTCTTCTTTTATTTTCTTTTCTTTCTTCTTCCCAGAAGATCCTGGAAGATTCCTCCCAAGAATTCAAATGGCAGAAGAGCTATTTTTTCAGTCAGAACAATTATAAAGACTAGATATAAGTTTTCCGCTGTAACAATGAAGGAAAGTTAATTACTAAATTCCTGCAAAACAACGTATAGGAATAATAGCAAATTAGATAAAAGCCAAAAGTAAAGCCAAATAAAGTCAAATAGAAAATTTGGGGGACGGCATTCATATAATAATATATACTTAGTGATTCAAAACTTTAAGAAACCCTTTTTTCTGACTGCAATTTATAATACACCTACAAAGCAGTACATTCTGCTTTTAAATTTAATTAGGATTAGGATTAGCTCTGAAGGTGGAAATAAATTATTACTGTCTTGGTCTACAAATAGACATTATTTTCTATGGTGCATATAAGAGTTCGTAACTCTAATATTTAAATGTATTTTGTTTCAAACAACTACATATGTGTTCAAGGCAAAAATACATAGTTTATTGTCAACTTATTTATATGAGTTTTCTCAAAACTAAGACTGTTATAAAGATGGACTTGTAACATTCATAAGAAGAAAACTATGGCACTAATTTAATACTTTAGCATTTTTAGATTTTGAATATTTAACTTTATAATTTTCAGCAAAAAGCACCAAGGAAGAAATGAATCACGTTTTAAATAATACACTTCATTCAAACATTATATATGACCAAGCTTTTATCTAGCTCCACCTTTAGCTCTCCAGGAAATACTAGAATCTATTAAATCTATGAAAACAGGAAAAGACCTCAGTCTTGATGGCTATCCTATTCAGTAGTATAAAACACATATTTTTGTTTGGTTTTGCTCTTGTATTTTTTGAAGACTTAAACTGATGGTTTTTTTTAAAAAAAAAGGTTCTTCCAACTTCCTTTAATGAGCTATATATAACTGGTATTGTGAAGGCTAGCAAGAATTCTGCTAATCATGCAAATTATTACCTGATTTTCTTGTTAAAAGTTTATGATGAGTTGTTGACAACAACTACTTAGCCATAAAACTAAAGACATTACATTTGATTATCCATTGTGTGCAACTAGTTGAAAAGAGAGATGTCTGGGATAATCCTAGATCATTGAGTTATCATTTTGATATACTTTCATAAAAATGGAATGGTGAGTAATGGTTTTACTAGAAGTAGGAAGGAATTTTGATATGATGCAGGTCAAATTTTTGGAAAATACTTTGGCAAAATACGATTTTACTCCTTTTTTATTAAATAAAATCCAATTATGATATTGCACCTCTTGATCAAATGAAGTTTCTTTATCTCTTAATATGCTTTATGGAACTCATTGACAATAACAATAACAACAACAACAAGGACTCGGAGCGGTGCACAGCCGTACAGTTAAGACAATAAATATGTGAAAAAATAAAACTAAATTAAACCAAGACCCTGGCTGTAAACAATTTAAAACCCTTCCCTAAAATCCTAAAATTTAATAAAAAATAAAACACCCAAAACTAAAATCAGCCCAAGCCGGCCTGGTCAAAGAGCAGGTTTACCCTTTATCTTCTTGTGGATTTAGCCTGATAGTCAAATAATTGTTTTATCAATTATTTGAATTTATAACGAAGAACAATCTGAGCATTAAAGTTACATCTACTGAATTTAAATTGTTATTATATGATGATGAAAGCTTATATCTGGCACCTACTTAGAAATAATCTATAAGAACATTTGTAATTTGATAATCTATAGATGATCAGAATTTGATGATCTATATAGATTTCTATTGGATTTTATAATTCCAATAGATTCTAATATATCTACAAAATTTGTGAAAAAATGGGATGTTACCTGATTTTGATTTTGCAAAAATACTTTCAAATAATTATATATTCTATAAAATATAGATATGCTTAAAGTTCTCTATTTTTATGCAAAAAAATAAATTCTTTCTCTTACATTAATATTAATATGATATGAATAGTTAAAAATCCAAATGAAATTATGGAGAAAGTTTAATATTATAAAAATCAATTGAATTTTACAATCTATCCAGATAAATTAGCATAATCCCGAGTTACTATCAGTAATGATAACTTTTTGCAGATAATTGATAACTGAAATGTTGTCAGTTGTTTGCAAAAAGTTTTGAATAAAGGTATCAACATATTACACATAAATGGACCCTTGTTTAAGGAACCTACAGAATATTAAGAGTTTTTTATTCTTAAAATGAGACTCATTTTTTGTGTGTTTATTGGACAACTCTAAGAATGATTTCAAAGAATTGGCTGTCAACTTCATATTGAAGGGGACTTTCCTCACTCTTATTTTGCTTTAATGTCTATATGTTCATTATTATAGTTAATGGAGAAATTAATATGGGGTAAGATATGAATATGACTGATATGAATCATGCACCAAATATGATTCAATCATATACTATGATTTGCAATTTATCAAGAACCGTGGATTTACTAAGCATGGATTTCAGCAAAAATAGCTTTTACTTCTACAACAGAAAAAAAGTGTGACCCCCGATTTACAATCTCAATTTGATTACTTGTATTTTCTCTCTTATAAACTTCATGTTTATTGAAATAATAGAAAGACTTGTCAATATTATTCAATGAGAAGAAGGTTTAATGCTTCATCTAAAATCAGATTCTGTGTTTGTATGTGTATTTTGTCTTTTTTTCCTTATTTTTGTCTTTTTTCTCCCTATATATTAAAAGAAAAGAAGAAAACTATGCTAATTTCACTTTATTAGCAACACTAACATCCTCATTTACATTTTTCATAAAATCACACCATGAATTTAAATGCTTTAGGGATACAAATAATAAGAAATACATAAATTAGTATATTTTAATTAAATGTTATCCCATGAACAAAATATTGTAAAGTATTGTCTAATATGAAGAGAGAGAAAACATAGCTAGTGGTTAAAATCCTAGGTTATATTAAAATACTGCATTTTATCTCATTAAAATCTAATTTTAAAAACCAAATATTTCACCCAATATTTAGAAATGTGCACTTCTTTATTCCATAATTATGGTGGCATGCTTATAGAGAAGAACAAACACATTCCTATTTAATCTGTATTCCAACTCAACAGGCTGACTCTTGGGAAAACATGGCAGCATTTTTCACATAACTATGATTTACAAATAATGCATTGTATATACCATAGTTGGGTGACATTCCATTCTAATTTAAGAATCTATATTGACATGAAGGCATGCTATATGATCCAATACATATTCTAAATCAGCTTTCTCTATCCTCATGCCCTCCAAATCTGTTTTGAGTCTGCATTGGCCAAAAATAAAATTATTTCAACAGTCTGAAGCAGCTTAGACCACAGAATAGGTATTCAAACCTTCCTGTTTTTTAAAAAAATCAGAACTTCTACTACCTTCCCGTCTGCTGATATCCTAGGATTCTGATCTCATAAATAGCAAGTTTATAGAAAAAAATAATTTATGATTTTCTTGTTTTTATTATCAAAGTTTCCTTTGCAGTCTAAATATAATTGTGATTGCCACAATGGTTCCTAATATATCATAAGGAAGTTAAATTGATTCCTTTCTGAACTTGCCTCAGTGTTCCTCATATTAGAATGCAGTACAGTGCATAAATTAGACAAACACTCTACTTGGCAATTGGACTGAAAAACTTTGTCTCAAACTCAGTTATAAAATGCTGAGGGCAGGATAAGGGAGCACCAGAAGCAGCACGAGAAATCGTTTTTGTGTACAGAAGCTGTATTTCTCCCAAAGGTACATTCATTTATCAACCTTGTTGAATGCATAATTGACTCTATATTCCACTCTAAAACTATTTCACTGCACTGTTTAAACTACACCAAAGCTGTAGGGCTTAACATATCCATTTCCAATATCAGAAGAATGTTCTCAAGAGTACTATTGATTGTGTGGTGATGGGAAGCATAGCACAAAATTCAGCTAATTAAACAGTAAACAGGAAGGCTAATTATCTTCAGTACTGTTTAGAGATGCATTATTGTATGAATGCAACAAGGAAAGGTATTTTATATTGGCAATTCATCAGTGTTTTTGTGAGAGATGTAAATTGCACTTCCCTATCAGCATCAACATTCTGAAGCATCAAAATGCTTTTGACTAAGGGGGACATTTTGAATGTAAAGTTCAGACTTTAGTTGACATTTCTCTATTCACAAAATGGCTGAAAAACAAATGAAGAACAACAATACAATGGAAGTGAAAGTTTTAATTTCTACAAAGCAGATACTAGGAAATAACTTCCCTTCTTTATGTAATTTTCAAAAAGTATTTGAAAAGGAAATTTCATTACAAGCTAGTTCGACACGTGCTTCCAGCATTTCATTCACAAAACCAATCAAATTTCTTTTTTATCAGAATGTTGCAATTTTTGGATCTAAATTAATAAATATATTAACTTCTTTCTTAACTAATTTTTTTAAAAAAATATTTGAAGTTAAACTAGTAGTTTGAGTATTAATCTTAACTTCTAGGTTTTATAGATCAATTCTACACAAAAATCTTTTGAATATGATGGTAGTATACATGGTTATTCTATCATTTTCTGAATTGTTTAGCAAAATCCATTATGGATTTTACTTTAAAACTAATATGTACACTTTATTTTTGGCCCATTATAGCCCATGATCACAATATGGTCATATTTTATATATCAATATAAGTATAACGTACTATAAAATCAGGAAAAGTGCAGTTTAATTAAAATGGACCAAAAATATCCTTTTAAGAGGCCAGATATTGAATAAAAAGTACCTGTAATTAAACATAAATCGACCACAGGAATTCCTTATTATCTTCAAGACTGAGAGATCAGTCCATGAGAGACTGCATATTGTCGGGTCTCACTCACTCCAGCCCATTTGCAGAGGATAGCGAAAACCAAAGCAAACCAATAAGAAAGGACAGGGGTTTTTGAAGACCCAACCAGCCAGAGGCACCATCAGCCCTCTTTGAACATAACATTCTTAGCAAGACAAGTCATATCTTGATAAAAGATCACTCCTTTTCAGAAGGTACAGAAATATAAAATGTAAGAAGGAACCATTGGCAATACAATTCATGAATTCTGAATGTGTATATCTGAAAAGTATTTCCATGCCCATAACAGAGTATAAGCCAAGTAACATGCGAAAAGAAAAATCAGCCTGCTCTCTCAAATATTTTTATATGCAGAAACAGTTTGGTGTGATGGTTAAGTAAGCAGACTAGAAACTAGGAGACTATGTGTCATGCCCCTGTCAAAATCTGATTCAGAGGGGGAGGCTGAGCAGCTGACAGGGAGTGGGAGTGTGGCTCCGTTGGCTGTGGAAGAAACTGGGGAAGGGCAAAGTCTGGCTGGGCAGAGCAGGGAGAGATAAAGCAAGGCAGAGGGGATTCAGAGGAAGACCCAGGCCCACCCCCCTCTTCATCCTAAGGCACACAGGGAGGAACGGAGAAGGGAACAACATGAATTGTGTGGCTTACGGGGGAGGAAAAGACCCTGATTCCCTTCATTAGCTGCAGCTGGGAACACAGTGTTTAAAAAGGAAAGCTGTGCACAGCAACTTATTGGGAGCAAACTGTGAGTTATCTGTTATTGTCAAGGCTTATCTGGGTTCTTGGTATCTTCCCAACTGTTTGTGATTTGTTGGCCTTTCAAGTTTGCAATCCCTTATCCTGCCCTATTAAGTTAATTGCTGCAGCATGGTTTGTGTTAATTTTTATTTACAGTTTGTATGTATTTTGTTTCCGGACTGAATTTCCTCCCCTTAAAGACTGTTCTTGGGACAGTTTTTTCTCCAGCTGAAGGTAACCTGGACATTGAGGGCAAAGTTGGGAGGTATTAAAGGGACTCTTTTTACTTATGTGACTGTGTTGCCTTTGTGTCACACCCCAGGTCATCACACTATGAGTTCTAATGCTATCTTAGGCATGGAAACTGGCTGGCTGACTTTGGGTCAGTCACTTCATGATTAGGAAAGAGATCCTGGCAAAACAGACACACACACTAGTCTTTGTGATATTTAAACTGAGCCAGCAAGGTCTTCTCATCCGTGCAATTTGACAAATATCCCAATTTACAATACTCTAAAATTCAAAGACACTGATTTTTGCCAGCAAAATATCATATAGTTGATTCTCTCACTAACACTGCAGAACAGATTTTTCTCAAATCATGTGATATGACAATGTAAAACCTAGATATACATTTTTTTTCTCATATCAAGGACAGTAGCAAGTGCCATATTGGGGTGAGCCGAACATTAAAAAATAAATTGGCCTAAGATAAATGTGTAGATAGGATGAGGACAAAATGTAAATGTAATTAAGTTAGCATTAAAAACAATTAATGTTATATTTAATTATGTAAATATAGTTAATAAAATACAGGCCGCATATTTAATCATTTCCTTCTGAGTCTACATTAAAAGTTACAATTCTTTTGGAAATGTGGGTTTTGGAAAAGTCATCAAATCAAATTTATAGTTTGGGTGAGTTATATGCAGTTTCTGGGGTTTAGCTGGTACTATTCTATTTAACATACTTTTAAGGATTTAATCGTTTTTTACTTTAAAGCATTCCTAGAAAAATTCTTGAAAAAGTTACACTTGCAAAAGAATCACTGTTTATTTCACAAGTTAGTTTTCTGCTGTTACTGCAGTTCAATAAAACAATATTGGGAGGAGCACAAGAGGAAATTGTTTGCTGTCTAGAAAACACATCTAGCAAAAATCGCTAAAGTTGCCAAAATCTGAGGCAGCAACTTAAAATGTTTGTTATATTAAAAATTATTGATGCAAAGGCAAAAAAATCAAACCTTTTGACACTGCAGTCATTTTAGGGGGCTGTAGGAAGTTATTATAGGAGTTGTTATTAAAAATTAAGGTGGAAGTATGATTACTAGAAAATTTCCACACTTAGGCAACTTGCTGTCCTTATTTGGGTGAAAATGTGGGCGGGTGTGGCTTTTTAACACTTTTTTGTTTATTTTATATTGGTTGTCCCTCCATAATGAATGAATATATTTATCATTTCATTTGAAAATATTTTGACATATGCAAATATTTTAAAAAGGTAAAAGAAAAAGACCATTTGAAAGAACAGAAAGTTTCTTTTCTCCAAGAAAGGCTAAAACATTACAGTTTTCCAGATTTATGCAAATCATGCTTTCTTGATTTTTGATCTACTTATTGCATTAGTCCATTTATTTTAAATCATTTACAAAAGCCAATTTCCTACAAATGAGTTTAGCTCTCTCTCTCTCTCTCTCTCTCCCTCCCTCCCTCCCTCCCTCTCTCTTTATAAAGACATTGATGTGTTTTTTTTGACATGCCTCATGAGTTCCGTCAATCACAGGTCTTTCTTAATGGATACCACATGTCTGCCCAGAACTGTGTAATTACAATGCTAGGATTCTTGGCACTGCCAGGAAAGGGGGCACGGTCAATCCAATTAGACTTTATTTATTTACATACCATTTCTGGATGGGAACTTCTATTCTGCTGATGCTCTGAAAATCTCTCATCAAGTAACTTAATTTTCTCTAGATGGGTGATTGGCCTTTTAACAAAATGTCTTTGAGATTTCTTCAGAAGGGTGGGGGATACACATAAAGACACCTTCCTATAAATAATACATCCAAGAACAACATCATGGAATGAATCAGTCCAACTTTCACTTGTGCTTCAGATGATGGAAGAGATTTGGAGGGGGCTGATTCTCTGAACTCAATATAGTCATTATTTCCATCTCACTATGGTGCCTCCCAAGCACAGTATGCCTTACTTTAAAAAAAAAAAAATCAGATGGTTTTGGCCTGCCTGAACTGCTAAAATTGTCCTGTGCTAATTCTTATTAATCTAGCTGTAGTAATTTCTATAACAGAATCTACTTGTATTTTAATCTTGTCCTGTATGTATTTTCTACTTTGTAGGCTGTTTTCTAGACAGTCCAGGTAGATGTTCCAAACTTAATTCGCTCACTTTTTATAGAATGTGACCTAGATGTCCTCTTCATCCAATTGCTTGCCTGTTGTGTGGACAGAACTAGGGTCATCACAACATGAAAGTAACTATGTTGTATTTTATCATGGTAGTTATTTCTAGTATTATTATTATACTTTCTTTCTAATTTTTGTGTTTTATATTGTCTGTTAAGAAGAGATTCCTGATTATTTCCCCATCACAGTGAATCCACTAGGAAATCATTCTGAAACATTGTAGGATATACATTCCCAAACACACAATATTTCTAACTGTGTGGAAAATCAATGATAATTCCACTTGTAGATTACTGCAAAACAGTACTGGTTAGTAGTAGCAGATGCCATCACTCTGAAGGTAGCCTTGGAGTTATTCTTGTTCCAGTATATATATTAAACATGGGTGGTTGCTTAGAAACTATATTTGTAGTGAGGGGCCATCTGAATAGATGATACATTCACTGTATGAACTGTCTTAGCATATATGAATATCAACTCAGTGATGGGCTATTTCATGCAAAATCAAAATTTTTGTGTTACTTTCATAATACCATTAGATAGTACATCTAAAGAATAATGTTTTGATTAAGAGGCATAACAAGATAAGGTGGAAAATGAATTAGCCCCATTTGATCCACAAACTATATGGGGATGTTCAAGAATATGCTAGACAACAGTAAAGATACTTACTATTATAACTTTTCATCTGACTATAAGCCTATGAAAAAATACTTGACAGTAAAATCAAAATTATTTGATTTGAACAAATTTGAACAGAACTGCAAACTTGAATTCCAGTATTAAAAAGACTTCTAGATAATAAACATCTCTGTATACAAGGTGAGATACTTCGAAGTAAATATGCATGGGATCCTAATATTTGTCCTTTTTATGTTTATTATAAACATATTTACATTTTATATTTGTGTATTTCTACATTAGAGCTGAAAATATGTTTATATTTTTATACTTGGCACAACAGAAGGATTATGGTTCCTCTATCAGATGGTTTGAAGGAAAAATCACAACCAAGTGAAATCATCTGGCACATTCATAGTGTTTAAAGGGGTCCAAACAGTGCCTTTCCCTGTTATTCACCAAACTTTTCTTGGATTTTTTTCAATTATCTCTTGATGAAATGATTCAATCATATCTTTTGAAAACCATACCTTGTGGAACCATATATTGTCAAAAAACCATAATATTAAAAATCAAATAAACCAATATTTTTTTTAAAAAAGACTAAATAAATCAGAATTATAGCTTTTGTTTGCCCAATGCCCCCAAATGGATTTCTCTGCAGTTCCTATCATCACCAGAGAGTATCCAGCTTGGAAAGGATGTCACCTTATATAGAGTGTTCCTTGAAGAGTATCTTACAGGTCAAATGTCATCTATGTAAGAGCTTTTTCACAATATCATCAGGGGAAGGGAAGAGGATTATTTCTGACAAGTTCTCCTTCCATGTGCTGATTGCACTTTTTTGACCTCAAAATATATATACCATAAAATCTAGCAGATTTGTGCCTTGCATGTATGTCTAAAAGAACAGAAATGGATAACAATTACTTTTTTTCAGGTAACAAGTAACTTTAATTGCCTTCTTTGTTCTTTATGCCCAAAATACTTAACTGCACCATGTAAGATCTTCTGGCACAATGATTCTTATTCAATGTGCTGTATTATTATTCTTCAAATGATGCAACATGAGAGGGTAGAACAGGGGAAAAATTCAATTGTAGAAGAATATATTTCTTAAATGCTTCACACTAAAAAAAATTCATATTTTTGACAAATGAGGATATTGGGGAAATGTCTGGGCTTTTCCTTGATATGCTACTAGATGATCTAATCTATTTTCCCATACTTTGTGACCTCCAGATGTATTAGATTTCACAGAACTCAATGTGTAATGGATATTTTTGCATATAGGTATCAAGAAAGTTATGTATCTATATTTTTAAAAATACACTGAAGGAAAAAGACTATAACTTCGCCTCCAAGCCCACCCTAATATTGATAACAATTATCTCAAAGGGTTGGAATAAAATAAGTAAGTATTCTAGGTTACAATTATAAGAGTTTGATTAAAACAAATGAATGATAAAAATTTCTGAAGCAACAATGCCTATTTCTCACAGATTTATTACAGAGTCCTCTTTGTAGTTCCATCTTTAAGCTTAAGCCTTTTGCCAGACAGAAAAGTGCTATAAACAGCCATGCCCTAGCTGAAAAAAGCAATATGTCGTCAGTCTGACATATACCTCGCTTTTCCGTTCATTGTCAAGTACATTGATTGATGGTGTTGTTCATTAATGTGGGACGATTGTCAGCTTTTCCTGGATAAATATAAAAAGAAACAAAGAAATCCCCACCCTTTTTGAGCCACAGTGAAATATTTCCTCTTTTCTTTTGCTAGATAGGAGGTCTGCACAATGACACATCCCATAAACACACGGTGCCATTTTTACTGCAAAGTAAGAAGCTGCATGGCACATTTAAAACAAAATAAAGCTTCTAGGCTGCTTTTTTTTTTACCTCATAGGGATATATTAGAATACACTGGAGATCAGAGAGTAGAAATTACTATTCATATTTTAGATAGTTGGAAGTTATGCTAAATCTTCAGACATGACAGATGCTAATAAATACTTAGTGGTCATAATACACTTATCCTGGACTTGATCTTTTTCAGGGAGAGTAATCTTTAAAGATGCTTATCAATTCTAAAACATGTTCAGGAAAAGGAAAAAAGACACTTGTAGTCTTAGTCATGCAATATTGTTCAACAACCAACTTTTGAAACTTCTTTTTTGAATAAACTGTGGGCTCAAAGCTCATTTTATAAGCAAAAGTTAGCATTTTCAGAGTCTCCACAATAATCCACAAGGAACCAAATGTAATCCTTAGGACATTTTATCCCATAAATTTCCTAATCTTGCATGGAATTGAAAAATGTATCTGTGCAGTTAGTCTAAACAAGGTAAAAGAGCATCTGAGGAATGCCACAGTTCTATTTTATTCTTTCAAAGTACTTAACTTTTTTTTCATAAAGATGGAGGAATTCTAAGAAATCAACAAACTCTTGACTATTTTTTGCTCATTTGTCAAAGTTCTATCTGATTTGGCATAATTCATTTACAATTAAAGAAAGTTGAATCTCTGTTTTTTGGATGTCACCGAATTTGCCCCACTTGTATTTCATCCAGGAGTTTATGGATTGTGATACAAAGGACATGTCTGGAAGATGTTTTTAACATAATCTACTGCAGAAAATTGCACAATGATATGGTACTGTAAATCTCACATCATTTTCTAAAATACAAAATAATTGCTTCTCCTCATTTTACCTCTTGGAAAAGCACAGTTTGTGGGTCAGTTAGATACTTTCCAGATTTAAAGTATAATATGAATCCCATAATGCAAGCTCAATACAAATATTTTAAGTATTCAAAATAGTAGTGAATTGTTTTAAAAAGAGGGAGGAGTAAGTTTTCAAAAGGTTCTGGAAGAATATTCACCAGAAACAGTGCAGAGGCCCGGTTTATTGCAGTATTTTATGCCAGTATTGGAATGTCTAACATAGTTCCCAAATCATTTCCCAGTTCCATCACTTGAATATGTATTTCTGTTTTGTCAAATTATATTTACCATGACTTAATGTGACCTCCCTGTCTTATCAGCTTTACGATAAATAGGATGATATTCCTTTATTCTAACTAGTAACAGTGGTTTTAGAATTATAGGATATGTTCTGCTCCAATTTTAATCCAACCTTTCTTTTGATCTCAGTCTAGGATAGTGTTTCTCAACCTTGGCAAGTTTAAAACACATGAATTTATAATCCCAGAATTCATGCTGCCTGGGGAATTCTGGGAGTTGAAGTCCACTTGTCTTAAAGCTGAGAAGCACTGCTCTAGGATGAAGAGATTTACAAGTGGAAACTCTATTTTTCACCATGCTCCCACAGGACTGTGCAACAATAAATAATGCCACAATCTTAAACCTGCATCCCTGAGCAGCTGTGCATGTAGCTACCCACATTATTTTAAATATATATATAAAAAAACCTATAGTCTGGCATAACATATACAAATAATAAAATCATGGACATATTGGACTCTACTGGGAAATGAACTTACTAGTCTCTACTGGAAATTTAACTATCAGTACAAACAACGTTCATGCAACAGTAGAGCTGCTGTAATATTTATCCTCCTTAAAACAGTACACACAACTAAAAGAGTGAACTGACCTGCTTTTTCCAGGACTGAAGCACTGGAAGTGATTTGTGGCATACTATTGTTACAAACAAAAGCCTCGTGTGACTTTACAATTCTACCTTCCTCTATAAACATATACATCAAGATATGGCACTGGATCATATTAAGAACATGGCAGACAATTGCTAAATTCATTACCATGTGCCATAAGCATTAAAAAAAAAACCTTCAGGACAGCAGTGCTTTAGAAGAGAAGCTGATTAGAGAAGCTATAGGGAAAAACAGTTTCAACACATTGAATTAGATGTTTAAAGCTGATTTTAAAGCTGAGGCTTTGATTCAAAACATGAAATCAAATACACTTTTCTGCTACCAAAAGAAATTGCCTAAAAGTTGTGACAAGTTCTTGAAGAGCTTTCTACAAATGCTTTTTTCAGTTTAGACCCCACAGTGTCTCTCAGTCATTAAGCTGAGCCAAATATTTGCCTTGAAATGCGTGGCCAAATTTTAAAACTTTGCAAAACCAAACAAAAATTACAACCTACCCTATTACAGAATTGTCAGAAAAGAAGAGAAAAGGGGGAAAGAGCAACAACAAATCCCAAGAAAGAACAGAATCAGTTTGGAAAATAATTTATAAGGAGAGTCAGGAAACTTATTATAAACAAGAAGTGAAATATGCAGTTTTTCTTTCAAAATTGATAGATATTCTGTCAATCTGTTTAAAGACCTCTTATCTATAAGGTATCTGTCAGTTGAGGTTCTCTTCTCTAGTTAGAGGGATTGGGTAGAAAAAATGATTAATAAGACTGGAAAAGCATGGGAGCTTTATACACAAATACATCCCAACCCTATAAATCAACAGTATAATTTTGGATAGAATTGCTCTCTCAATTCCTGTCTTTATATTGGGGGAGTGAGGATTTCTTGTAACAGACAATCCACTGCAGAATTCTATTTCCCATTCATACTTCCATTTACTTCTCCTTCAATTTTAGGAAAGAAATGATATTTCATCTGTAATCTGTACTGTGCTAATAATCAGCAAAAACTGCCAACCTGTCTTTGGCCTCAATTCTACATCCACAGAACTGAGTTCATAAATCCATTTCAGTATTTATGAACCTCTGATATGGCAAAGACTAAATAGTTTACTCTATTTACCTAACAGTTACAGACAATATCTGGGATTATGGCTGTGGTTTTCCAACCAAAAGATAGATAGTCCTTGATTTATAACCACCATTGGGACTGGAACTGCCATTGTTAACTGGTCATTAAGTGAAACACACCCGATTTTAAGCTCTTTTTGCTGTAGTTGTTAAGCAAGTCACACAGTCATTAAGCAAATCTGGCTTCCTGCATTGATTTCGTTTGATGGAAACCAGCTGACCTGCAACTTGCATGTATTTATGATGCTGCAACCATCATAAATGCATGCCAGTTGTCAAGTGCTTGGATTTTGAATCACTTGAGCATGGAACACTGCAATGTAAGTGCAAGGATCAAACATTAGTCCCTTTTTTTAGCACTATTGTAACCTTTTTTGCCTTCTATGTACCTAATGGAGAAAACAACTAGGCAGATGCATAGATCTTCTGTGGGAACAAATAAGACTTTCTATGGCAGAGAAAGCCATTTAAAATTAAAGATAATAATTCAGGTTAGGAAGATGGTGCATTTCACTTACAACATTAAAGTTAAGAATATACATACACACCCAAAACAACTTGCAAAACAATATAGACAGCACACTTTCCTATTCCTACATACCTAAATTCTGAATTTATAAGCGCTATAAATTTCTATTAACACCAAATAAATTGATATAATATAAAATCAACTTTCAAATAATTTCTTAGCAGTTGCTATTTAATACTGTTGGCTTGATTGTTACCATTGGCACCTATATCTTTCTGCATGATATAATCTTTATAATGAAGTCATTCACGTGATATTAAGACAGAGTAATCATTCGTCCTATCTTCATTTTTGCATCACACCAAATTATTCAATAAATGCAATTGTATTAGAATATATAATTTAAAAAATCAGCACACATAACATGCAAACAGAGGAAACAACTCTAAAAGGAGTAAGCGAGGTTTACATTTCCCCAACTTTTTGGCAGCAACAGGTTAATGACAATAATATTTTCCAGGACGACGATGTCTCCTGAACCAACGGGTAAATTATTTTGAATACCTCTCTAAAGTACAGGAAATTGAGAACTGTAGGAAACCTGGCAGAATGCCACCAATTGAAGATTCAATCTGACTGTAATAGAAGGTGATTATTGAGGACTAGCAGGCAGATGATGGATGGTTTCCTGTTAAAATGACAGCTCTGCTGCATATCAGCAGTGCTCCAACAGCACAAATGCACAGGTCAGCCTCTGCAGCTTCTTCATTCCTAGCATTGTGGGAAATGGATTTCAAAACCTGTGACGAGGATTCCAGGCTGACAAGGGGGGTGTTTTTAGAAGAGGTTTTTATGGTAGAAAATTTAATGAAAGCCATGCTTGCTAAATATTTGCAGCCAGTTTCCACAAAAGTGGCAGGAAAGAAAAATGACCCTGCAGTCTTAACCAAGTTAGAAGAGAAGGTGGAAGCTTTGCCACAGAGCTCCTTAAACATGCAAGTGAAAAGTTGTAAAGCAGACCACATGCACAGGGAGTTTCAGAAGGCTGAACTGTTTTCTCCTGTTCTTAATACTAGAGGTGGTATTCAGCAGGTCTGACCAATTCTAGAGAACCAGTAGCAGAAATTTTGAGTAGCCACCTCTGATTGGACCTGCCCCCAACTATTTTCTGCCTCCCGAGTCCCAGCTGATCAGCTGGGTCTTCTTTTGTTGCCCTGCACAGGAGAACGGAGCTGGAAAGCAGGCTAATGGGGTGGGGAGGGAATGGGATTTTTAAAGTATCCTTTCCCTGCCACGCCCACCAAGCCATGCCTACCAAGCCATGCCTACAGAACCGGTAGTAAAAAAATTTGAATCCCACCACTGGTTCTTACAGGAATCTTAAAATGAATATCAAAACATCATTCTTTTTCTATCTTTGCTTCTGCTTTTCTATCAAAAGGATCCTTCATAGCAACTCCATCGCTGCAAATAAACCATTAGAAGTTATCTAATAACTAACTGTTTCTTTACCACCATTAATAGCAATGAGTTTTCAACAGCTGAAGAAAACCTTTCCACTTCTCAGACAGCTATTTATCATCTGATACTTTAGCATTGGTCTCCTCTCCCTGAAGGGTTTGGAAGGGTTTGTAGCATGATGGCTATTCTGAGTATCTCTTCTATATTTTGGCATTCATGAAAAGGCATAAGAAAGCAGAAAACTGAACCTAGATTTAATTCAGTTATGAAGTGGTCAAGGGCTATGCATATGAACCTTTATATCATCATCTTCCCAGCAGGTGATGGTCTCCTTGATTCTTATTAAATCCCCAAATAAACCACTTTTTCAAGCCACTGTCAAGGAGGTACAATGATGGAGAGAGTATGGCACCCCCAAAAAAAATCAGAAAGAAAGAAACATTTTGATCCCAGCAACAATAAATGAGCTCAAAAATGCCTCAAAAAAATTCTAAAAGAATTCTAAACGATCTTGGAAATTAGGTAGAAAACAGAAGCTACTTTTGTAAGAAGGAAGTGTTATAATGCAGCAAATGGGAATTTGTCACCCTGAGCTTTGAATCCGGCTTTGCAAATTTGTTACTTTTCTTATTTTTGTTTCATTTAACTATTGTATTTGATGAATATGTGTTGATTTATAAGATATTCTGCTTTTAGTATTAGAATATACTGGCTCATTTTGTCAAGAAAATCTTAATAAAATAAAGTGAAAACATACTAATTTCATCATAAACGCATACGAAAAAATGTCTTGTTATGATACTTGGATAAGCCGTAGTATTATCAGAGCCTGATTTATTACTAACATTCCTCCAGAAAGGAAAATTCCACTTAATATGGCACTATTATATTAATTTCTTTTCTCCTATTCAACTGAATATTGGACAAATACTTTGGATAGATGATCTGTATTAATATAATAAATATTTCTATGTTTTCAATAGGAATTAACAGAAAGAAGATCAATATTTATCAATACATTTTTGGATGATTTATAGTAATAATTCAGTATATTGACAGTAATTGACAGTATATTAGGAGTAATTGATCCCTGTAAGCTCATTTCTTGTATTCAAAAGAAATTCTTAGGTTCAAATTTTCATTTTTGCACTAAATTCCACTCAACAGAATTTGGCACTGAGATCTCTATTTAGAAAAAAAAATGTACTGAATCTGAAGCATTATAATTTCTCCTCCCTTTATAATAATTGCCATAATACATTATGAATTTCTCAAATTGCAGAAGTCAAAGGGGGAAAAGTGTCATTCAATTCAATCCAGACCTGGTCTTCTATATCATGCTGGCTTGTCTAGCAAGCTTCTGGTTTCCCACTGTTTTAACTAATAAACTGGTAGAGATGTATGCTCTGCATTCTGTCAGTGGCAGAAAGGAAGAAATAATCCTCAAGAACAAGAGATTTATCTGGCAAGTCTGATTGAAGCATCCCTTGCTGATAACAACAGTTTTCTCTTCAGTTTAACAATGTTGCTTTCTCTAACTGCCCAGACCCCCATACACTTCCAAGCAGAGTATCTTAAACCACCACAGGATGTTTTGCAAAGTATTATTGTCAGTATTTCATCTGGTGACTTCCTACATGACTGAACCCAGCAGCCATGATTTCTTCCTGAGCTTACTTTAAACCCATAGGAAGTTCCCAGAGTAATCATTATTTGTCAGATTAATCTACTTTCTAAAAGATCCAGAAGTCCTGAAAAGTGAAAGTTTTCCAAAAACATTGCAAGGGAAATTTATGCTGGTAAGGCTCTCTAACCTATGCTGCTGTTCTTTCATCACAACTTTCATTTTAAGTTACAAGAAGAAAACGAAAGCGAACCAGAATTGCCCAAGTTTTATTTATGAGCCAAATTAACATTCATGGGGAATTTTCCCTAAAATAGATACATTACGGAACTCAAGTGAAAAAGCAAGTACCACGGGAAAATGTGAAGCACGATTTATCAAAAGACTAGGTAAATCAAATATTAAGCATATATTTTTGCACATAACTGTACTCAAAGAAAATGAGTTATACATTTACACCCTTAGCACACCATGAATGCAAGTTTAGCTGAGGGTAACTGGAGAATTATTAACAAATCAATTTTTGCTTCTCGTGTATTCTCCAGTGCAGCATTCCACTGCAGTAGACATACAGTACCACAAGCTGGAAGAGAATAGCACCAAGGCTGAGCACACAGATCCAACTACACAACATGATGTGCAGGAAGAATGGTAGCAAATGTTTATATTAGAGCACTGACTACCATTATCAGTATATGATGTCAATTTAAATTTTACAGGAACAGAAATATTTTTGACCTCCTCCTAAACTGGATCCATTACTAGATTTAGACATGAAAGCTTAGAAGAGAATTAAATTAGGAAGAACAGCACATGAGTAGTGTATTTGCATCCATTGCACTTAAGACTGGAGATTAGTTGACCTTTGGAAAGGGGGATTAAAGCACTTTCACCATCAAGAGAAGAAAATCTGTGTTCTTATTGCAATCAAACTGGCAGGCTAACAACCTCTGAAAGATTAATTTAAAGAAGAAAGGGTCTTTGCTCATTTGCATGGTTTACATATCACTTACACATGAACTGTGCTACAACTTCAGCAGCATTATGAGTTTCACAGCATTTGAATAATTTCATAAAATGTTAAGCATTGGTATGTAAATGTGCAAACTGTGGCCATTTTGATGATCTAATTTTACAATAGATTAAGCTTCAAAGGACATCAGTGGATAGCAGGGATGCTTGCTACAAACAATGAACATGATTGTCATGGCAGAATATGCTCAAAGGAAGTTTCTTTCTTCCTATCTGCTTGCCCTCCCCAAAGAAAAGGGTTAAATGCAATAATCACCACATCAGAGACAATAAACTGGCTACTTTGAGATAATCCAAAGCTAGAGACAAATAAGGCCTGTGTTTGAAGATCCAATAATGCTCTGCATAAATGAAGCTTGTAATAGGCAAATGTCTTTATAAATGTACAGAAAGCAGTATATAACCCTGTCAGAAGAGTCATTCCCTGAGATCCCTTGTGAACTAAAAGTTACAGTGTATTAGCCTTCCTCAGCATGCTGCCTTCCAGAGATGTTGTGGTATAATTTATGGGGATACTAAAAGTTACAATCCCAGAATATTTGGAATGTACTAATATTAAAACAAAACTGAATTACCCCACCTGCCATCTTTCCGCTAAGCTTTCAAGTGAAAATACAACATCTGAATTTTGGAGTTCTTGGTCTGTCACAGAGTTTGAATCCCTTCCTCCCTGGATCTGTAATCTAAGCATACAAACAATTCAAAACATAGTTATGAAGGTTAAAAAATTCTAGAGACTTTAATAGAGCATGTAGTCCTGGAAAGAAAGGTTCATAATGTTCTTATCATTTACATATAAGAGCAGAATGAGATAGGGAAATGATTTATAGTGGAATTTCCCAAAACTGTACTATGGGAGAGGTGGCAATAGAAAACAAGTCTGATATTAGAAAGCCAGAATTTTAATTTAGAATTAAAAAGCCACAAGGAAGCATTTTGTTAAAACAAACAAGGAATAACACATAACTAGAAAGGCTGTTATTAGTTTTTTATTATTGTCATTCTCTCATTATCATCATTAGCTGTTTTTATTATCTATACTAATTCTTCCTGTATTAAATCCTCTGCTTTATTCTTCAGGCAAATGAAATTCAAAAAGACTTAAAAGAAATAGATTAATAAAGCATGGTCAGGCATTTTTTTAAAAAATACAAACATATCCTGAGAATAATTTCCCAGCATAGAAAGTATTTTTAGAAATCTGTGGCTTTGGTTGTGCAATTCTGAGGAGAAAGTATTGATATTTTCAGCTGTCGTACAAAACACTATTTTATGCTTTCAAAAATTCAACCTAGACACTGGTGAAAGTAACTTTTCAAGGATACAAGTTTGCTCTGTATAACTAAAAATTGGTTCTTGATATTTAGAAATAGTATGGAATGTACCAGAATCACCCATTAAGAAAGGAAAGGTTGAAAGAGCATCTGTTAAGTGTATTTTCGCCCTTGAACAGTCCATTGGCTACTGCTTTGGCACCTGAGGGAGTAGACAAGCCAAGAAGTATTTAGAGCATAAAAGAAAACATTTATATTTCAAGAAAAGAAGTAATACTTCAAGAAGAACAAAAAAATATGAAATCTGTTCTTTTAAAAAATTATAAACAAGCTTCATCAATTAAAGATGACAGTACAGTATGCCAATCCAACAGATACTTGCCTCTCTTCACTAATAATTAATGTTATTCATTTCTACACATATGTAACTCAGCATTTTTCACCTGTGTTAATATGGGGAGGGGGTTATTCATATGCTACAAATGAGGGGTCTAAATGCTTCGTATATATAAAAATATTTCCCAACCATCAGAGAAGCAATTCCATGCCCCCATATAGTCATATTCTGCAAAATTATTTTGCAAAACAAGTAATCTTAAAGTAGTGGCCCCCAATCAGGGACCGGTTCTGTGGAGAGAGGTTTTTCCATGGACCGGGCAGGGCGTGGTTTCGTGTGTTGTCTGCATCCCATGGATGGGATTCAGTTTCTGGCATGCTGTGGACTGGTGCCAAACCACGGATTGGAGGTGGGGGACCCTGCCCTAAAGAGATGGAAAATATTTTAACTCCAGACATAAAGAACTGAATTTTAGAGATCTGTGTTCTAGCAGTATTTGAGAAAATTATATATTCTGCTGTCAGAAAATGTTACATTGTATTTCCCTGTGGGAAAAAAAATTGTACAAAATTTGGTAAACCAAGAAAGCCTAGTTTCCTTTTTTGAAGATCTATAAAATCTGGTAAATTTGGAATATATTTGTAATGATAGCATTTTGCCCTTTTCTATGTTTTTATTTTGTTATGCTGGTTTTATTTTTTATTTTTTCTTTGAATGCAAGTCATTCATTTCAATTTTATTTATGTTTGTTTGAAAACGTAATTATTACAGAACATAATTAATTAAATACAGTTTTTTAAACAAAAACTACAGTTATATCTTGACTACCAAAATGCCCTATTTTCTATCTAGAGGCTCTTAGAGGAAACCCCACCTTGGATATGGCCACAATGTTAGGATTTTGCGTGCAATTATCACAAATACAAAGCCTTTTAATGAGTTTCCATCAGCCCTGATTTAACCAACAATTTTGGATAGGGATATATTTTATATTGTCTGATACCAGGAACCTTCCATCACTGATCTTGCAATGCTTCAGGCAGACCTGGTGCACAATCTCATGCTCAAGAGCAAGCAGTGGTCCTGGCATGTCTTCTGATAGTGTGATGTTTCAGGACTGGGAAGCCCTGCTCAATGTTACTCATGCCCTTGTGAGCTCTCATCTGGATTACTGCAATTTGCTGTCTGCATGGGGCTGACCTTGAAGATCATTCAGAAGCCTCAACTGGTGCAGAATGCTGCTGCATGCATAGTAAACGGTACTAGTTATTTATCCCATATAATAACCCACATCGTGTCAGAAAAACATTTTACTGTGGTACTAGTCTATCATTCACATAGCATTTTCACATATTAAAGCAGTAAAGGACTAGCTATAAAATTTACAACAACTCTGCTTGTAATTCAGTATGATTAACCCTTGTAGATAAAGGAAAAGGGGAAGGAAATGAGGCTAAGAAAGATAGGGTACAGTTATTAGGACTTTAGTTAATTTACAAAGAAAGTCAAATATGAATTAGTCACTTCCCACTTTATAATCATACTTTTAATCACCATGCTTCACTCACTCATATTTTGTTAGAAAAGTGGAACAGAACTTTGAAAATAAAGAATAAAAAGCTACTTGTTTAAGGGTTCCTCGTTCTATTGGATCATTGCATTTATTCTAAATTAAAGTACCTTTGGATTGGTACTTTTCAATAGTTAAAAGTTATATGTGTTGTTTCAAATGTTGATTGCTGAGCCAAATGAACAACAAAGTTTTTTCACATATCGCTACAGCAAAGGTAAAGCTCTCACAAGAGAACTTCACAAGAGAACTTCACAAAAGTTCAGTGGCTGAATGTAAACTTTTGACCTTTATTTTGGTCAAAAGCTGTTACAAATAAACTTCAGATAAAGATTTACATATTCAAAGCATATATTTTTAAAAGTAGCTAATTTCATTTCAAATGCAATACTATCCTTAAAGAAGTTCATTTTCTTTGTTGCCACTGCTGCCTTTCACATAAAGAAAGAAGGGCAAGAAAGGGGTTGGAGAGAGAAAAATGGAGTAACTATTTAGTGGCAAAACTTTAGGGAAATTAAAATAAATTAACTGTTTCTTGAATCATCAAGAAGTTGGACTGCAGCAATACATTCAAGACATTTTTATGATATCTAATTAAAAACAAAAATGCAGGATTTGTATAAAAGAATTATCTTTATGGGAAAAGGAAAAAACAAGATGCCCTTGATATTGTGCATAGTAATGAAAATGATAACTTTATGTCATCTGAACCCCTGTTGAAGAAAGATACTAAAATAATAGTAGGAATAACACAATAAGCACTGATGTCTTCATTTACTTCACATGAAGTATTTCAGAGGTTTTATTCTTCGCATTTTATTTAAAACAATGAAGATTTAAGACATAAATAACTCTCACAAAGAGCAATATTGGGTCACCAGGCTTTAATTGGTTTTTTTTTTTTTTTGCAAATGTCGTCAAAAATATTTGAAATGTAGATACGGTTGCCTGCATCCAAGTGAACTTTCTCGGCACATAACTTTTGCCGGAGACCAAGACAAAATGCTGCTTTATGAAGGCAATGCTTCAATATTAATGTGTGTTTTCTTAAGGAAGTGAAAGGCAAATCAACTTCCTAGTGCCCAGAGTATCTGACTCCTAAAATGGTCAGACACCGATTGTCACAGTTTCACCAGATGTGGGAGTAAAGCTTTTGAACGGATGCCCACATTGGGGGCCTACTGCTGTGACAGCCACAGTGCTTGCTGGGCTGCATCCTCTGATAGTATATTTTTGTTAGCTGGCTGCCCGGAAGCCCTCAACGGCTTGATTTGTTTTGTGATCCTGCAAGGACCTTCCTGGGCTTGATGACAGCCCAGAATTCAAGCGCTTGTTTGCTTTGGTGAGCTTGAGCTTGAGACAAGGAAATTCTTTCTTATTACATATAGTTCTTTGCCAGAACAACCTAAAAAAGGCAGAATGCCTATTTTAAGATAGTGTGATTATTCCTCCATATGGGAAAAATGCCTTTTGTTACTAAAAAGCCTCTGGTATCTCTTTTTTAAAAAAATTATGATGATGATGATGATGATGATGATGCTTGTTTATTGACATTTTATTACAAAAATATACCAGAGTATTTCCTTATATTCAGAGCAAATGTCACATATTCTTTGCAAAGAAATACTCTAGCCTTGCAGAGAAAGAAGAAACAAACTACTCTTTGCTTTGTTTATGCAATGTAGGACTAAAGACATTTTGCACCAGATTGGATGCATGCCCTCATTTTCCCATGACTTCACATGACATTGGTAAAATCTAGCTAACCTTTAACAGTACAGAATCTATCTGGCTCCTCCTCTTCCCTATTTTTAATTCTGCCTCATTTTTTTTCTTATACTAGAATAAAATGGCAACCTCTTAAATCATCCTTTTTAAAAAAAAACTAATGCAGAGTGTGTCCTTGTGTACTGGCGGTAGTGAGTTTTAAGCAAGACTTAATATGATAATTTAAGAGTGGTTTAATATTTAAAGAGTTAGAATTCAGACAAGGCTCAAATCTTTCTTCTCCCATGGATTCCATAATTAGCCTTCAGAAAGTTAGTCTGATTTGGCCTTAAGTCTTCATCTATAAAAGGGGAAGGAGCTCTCTCATGTTAGATAATGTTTTTATACAGATGTGCACAAGTAATTTAGGTATCACCATATCAGCCTTTTCCCACATTAACGGAACTGAACAGGAGTATTTGTATGACTCTAAATGTATTCACCCATGGTTGTAGGATGGTCACAACCCCCCTGAAATTTATTTCTGTAATATTTCATTTAAACTGACAAAATTACCCAAAACTTCTAAGCCTCATGATGTTTTTGCAATCTTAGGGGATTTCAATGTAGGATTTAAGACATTTTATTTTATTTCATTTCATTTCATTTCATAGATGCCTGTATAAAATAATATGGTGGCATCCTAAGACTGTACTTTTTTGCTGAGTTGCCACTCCATGTTGCCAAAGACACTCTTTGCTGTAATGAACAAGTTTCTTACAAAATATGTTTATTTATTTTTGGTTCAACTGATCAAAAGATCACAGTTGCTAAACCTGATGTACGAGCTGCAAAACATTCAGTGATATACAACAAAGTCCCCCAAATACATTTGAATATCCAGCTTAGTATGTATTACTTCTATGATAATAATGAACTTAAAAAAGAAAACTATGACAATCACAAAATAGTACATTGAAGAGAACATGAAGAAAACCCAAAGATTATAAAGAATTGTGATATTTAGTGTTATAAAGCATTCAGTACTGGTGTGGGAAATTGGAATAGAAATGCTTCTGAAAGATTAGGCTTGTGAAAGTGTGGCTCAGAGGCCATCTGCAGGCTGGCAGCAACTTTTTTATTTTTGGATTGGATTTTTGGAAAAATGTTGGCCTTCTTTTGCCTATTTAAGAGTTTTGGGAAGTTTTAAAGGGCAAAGTGAATTTCAAGCCTTACAAAGATATAAGGCTGTATTTCATCAAGGGTTAGCTTTGCTGGGAACATTAAGATACACATTTGAAAAAAAACAAAGAAAGAAACCTCTGAACCTGTTTTTGCAATGTGATCATCTATATGTGGTATCAAAGCCTTATGTAACCCATGGGCTGACAGTAACTGTGCATTCCTGCAATAGAAATATAATTCAGACGAAGGAGGGATCTATATGCTCATTGTCAATAAATCAAAAAAGGGGGATTAGTATTACTAATACTGTAGTAGTGCTAGCAATAGTACATGAATTGAAATTGCAAATGAGTTGCAAATGTGTATACAGTTTTCCACTAATATGTACAGAAACAGATTCACCTTTAATCATGCAAATTATAGAATGCCTTTCAAATATCATATATCAATGGATATTTGGAGGTTATACTCCAAGGATATTTGCAACCCCAGCTGGGATGCTTATTACTTGTTACAAATCAATCAATTCATCTAATCTCTGAGTCCAACATCTTGTTCTGTATCTGATTTCTGAATACACAAAAACACAACAAAGAGTTTCCATCTCTCTACCTGTTAAAAAAAATTAATGATTCAAAGCCAGAAGTGGTATTCAGCAGGTTCTGACCAGTTCTGGAGAACCAATAGTGGAAATTTTCAGTAGTTCGGAGGACCGGCAAATACCACCTCTGACTGGAGATTTTACAGTATCCTTCCCCTGGCACGGCCATCAAGCCACACCCACAGAACTAGTAGTTAAAAAAATGAATTCCATCACTGCTCAAAGGGCCATCCTACCTATTTGTATTGGATAATCTCTGTGCTCCCCAAATATCCAGCAGCCCCCAACCACAATTCAAGACAGAAATAATTTTCTTTAAATGTTAACAAAGTCAAATCTTACTTATAATGGCAAAAATAAGCAGAGAATCAGATATGCACACTTCCCAAATTCTGCCTACAGATCTGAGATGAAACTGCAATTCTTTAGGTTAAATCTACTATTAGATTTGAAATCTGTAAAAATACACATTCCAAACAGCTGCATTTTATCACTCCCACAAGCCTCCAACCTGTTAAGATTCACTTTCTTTCCCCTATATTAAAAATCTCTGTATTCCCTACCTTCAAATATTCGAGAAACCAACTAGGTTTGTCTTGTGACCATAAATGTCACACTTATTTGTGTTATGTAGCTAATTAATATCTCAAGCTTCCTGTGTGTATATGCATATCAGTACTGTAAATATAAATAGAAAAATAAGTAATAATTTATGAAAACTGATTTGCATTTCCAAATATAAAATGTGCAAAATCCAACTAATTAGCAAGAGTGAAGGCCAAAGTGTTTCTATAGCAACTATTAAAATGATAGAGAAAAAATGTTTTTATATCAGCCTCATTAATATTTGCATTTTTCCTTAGTTCTGTAAAGGTTGCCAAAGTCAGTATTTTAAAGATTGTGAAATAATATTTTTGCAAGGCAATGAAACTGTCAGATTCATCATGAAATGTCACATAATAGTAAAGATAGGAGATAGAAAAATAGTGGCCACCATCTTTTCAGGACACTAGGCACAGGGTGCAAAATGAAAAATAGCAAAACCACAAGACTTCTACCCAATAACCAGATACAAACAATAATTTATTAAAACCAAGAATTTAGAGAAAGAAATATCATTTTTCATTTGTTCTTCCCATATTTATATTAACTCTAGAAATGCCAAACCTACTATGAGTTTAGGAATTTCTTTCTCCAAAGATATACTTCTTTGAGTACTAGTGACTCAGAGCTCATACCAGCCTCCTTATACCTCTAACAATTCTCTATGCCATCAAAACTACTAATTCACATCCAAACTGTATAAAGAGTAAGGAGAACAGCTTCCTTCTGCATATTTCAGGTCACAAATTATTTATCCTTAGGAGCATCTACATTTCTCCAAAGTCTTATTTTAAATACCAAATCTCTCTTATAAATGGACATGAGCTTCAGGAACTGACACCAAAAAGGATGGCACTTCAATATCTATCGCCAAATTAATTTTTCTAGACTTATGATTTGACATAAAAATATAAAGCCATGCATATTGATCTCTATTTTTACACATATAATTGTATTGACTATATACTGATTGAACTCTATTGATATTGCAACAATAAAAGCAAGGTCCAATTTGAAAAAGGGAACCTCATAAAAGCAGGTCTTCCTTTTCCTGTAGAAAGAAGTTGGTAATGGAACATCTAATTAAGAATGATTCACGTGGAATCTAACATCTTAGGCACTTTCATATAACAAATTAATAATCCCATTCAATTCCATTTTTTTCTAAATCCTATTTAATCAAAATCTATGTTTTTCTTCTTAATTAGTTATTGATGTACCAAGTGAAAATCATCTGGTACCACATCATTACTCTTAAACAATTTCCTGCGTCACAAATATTCCTAAATTGACAATGGGACAATTGCTTCCAGTTTACTTGCATTGAGCTGGAATGCTCCATGTACAGTCACCATAATACTTTAATGCCATTACATGAAAGTCTCAAGTTTACATGACCTAAATGGATCCAATTCTGCTTTTCCTTTCCAATTACAGATTTTGCAGGGGTATTACAGACATTATTGGAGTCAAAAAATTACAATACTAAACCATCTTTTTTTTGCACCCAATATTGATTCAAAAATTATTCTAGATTGGGAACAAAAGGAATCAGAATTGGTTTACATATTAGTTTTGAAAATGAACAAAGAAGTCCACAAGGTTTCTTCCAAAGTTGTTAACAGTGGATGTCTTGAAAGGGTTTATTTTGATAGTTCTTGAACAGTGTTGTCATACAGCATAATTAAGGCTTAAGGCACCATTATCAAAACACAAGTGAAAAGCACTCTTTAGCATGCTGATGGCTACGCTGCTGCTTGCTCTAAATTGCCAGCTTCCCACAGAACATAGTTTAGCTGACCAGCTGGTTTCCAAACACTGACACCAGGCAGATGGCGTCAAGTCAAGCCTTCGGGGTGAAACACAAGGAGGAGCTCTACCAAGCAATCAATTAGAAATTAACCGCCATTCCTTCCTTCATGGAAAAAAAATATCTATCCCAATCAGCGTGCTGCTACTTAATATTTTGACTGCAGTAAGGTTTGTGGAAGACAGCTCAAGTGAATCTCACTCGGAATAATTAGTCATAAACAATGTTAATTAAGCCAGGATGTGCAGTTAATGGCGTAAGCCAGGGCTTTGCCAATCTCTTATAGCTTTGCTGTAAGGCATTGCTCAAACTGATTCTTTACCCTACCCTGTTTGGTCTATTGACATACTGTTGCTGAGCATTTTCCAAGCAATATTATATAGAACTTGCTGTTCACACCGCATCCATAAGGTGTAACTCAATGCCATGTTGAAAGCTTGTTCCTTCTTCCTCCAGGAAAAGCTGCAATTATAAACTTCTGTTGGTTTGTTTTTTTAATGCCTATTAAAAAATAAAGATAAAGACAAGGGGTCTTGGCTACCCAGAGTTAGGGATTGACAGGACTTCATTAATATATAGAAACTGGTAAGCCACCTTGGTACATCGTGCCTATAGTTTTCAGATATTGCTAGATTTTAAGAAACATTTCAAATTCTATAATCACAAGATAATAAAAGTCACTGACAAAATTTGAGGTAGATTATTAAGCAGAGAGTAATCTTATGCACCTCCTCTAGAAGTACCTGCTACTCATTTTTTTAAATTAATTGATTAAATGCCAGAAGCAAAAACAACAAAAATCAGAGTTGAAATCCAAGAGCACGATCCTGTTCTACTGCAAACCTCAGAAACTGAAGATAGATCATGCTACTATGTTCCCACAGTTCTTGCAGCTCTAGTCAAATAGGGAAAGCCTTAAGAGGCCACCTTAAACCACAAACAAGATCGGGAAAGAATAAAATGTGGCAATAAATGAATACACAATTCCATGCTACACAACCTGCTTGTGGGAGGAAAGATCAGGCTATGAAGAAACAGTGAAAGCTTGGTTCTACATTGTAGCTCACAACAGACTCGATGTTTTTGGGGTCTTTACAACTAGGTTATATTGTAGCTTTCCTTGTAACTAAAAAAGAGAGAGTGTGTTCTGCAAATGCACTTTGAGACATTTTGGAATAATTAGCATAATTTGAAATAATAGTAGCAATAATAATACTTTGTTAGTTGAAAAAGAAAGCAAAGGTAGAGCCAATAATAATAGGTATCTTGGTGCAATCCCAAAACAACTGGACCATCACTTGACAAAATCACAATCAGTCAATTGCAAAGGCAACTTTACTCAGCTTACAGCTTACATCCTGCGACAATACATTTAACACCAAAAAATCTGCCCATCACAAGTCCTTGGAAAGGACTTGATAGATAGACAAAAAAATGCCAAACCCAGTCTTAACATCTGGCTGACTGTGCAACAACCATAATAATTTATTACATCGCAGCAGCTTTCCTCAAAAGGGCTCAACAGGCATTATACACTCTATAGTTTTTATTCAGTACTTCTCCTTATTTAATTTTCAGTCATTCTCAAGTAATTCATCTGTCCAGATTTGTCTTTAAACTTCCTCTCTCCAAAGTTGGATGCAATTCAATAATTAATTCATATTCACTTTTGTTAAACAAGGCAGTTACTTTAATGGGCTGTAGCAAAATTTAGGGGATACCAGACATATAAAAAAGAGATATTCTCGGGAGACAGTCCAGCTGAAATTTTTTCTGATGTTCCACAATAAGTTAAATCATTAAGCATATCTCTAAATTAATATGAAAAGGTATCCTATGTTAAGTTAGACCTGCTGGTCCCCATACTCTAGCATTTTCTTGTACTGGATGGCAAAATATTCCCAAAGTTTCAAGTAGAGAATTCACTCAACACTACCTGAAGATCTTGGAGGGAAATGGCCACATATTTAACTATGACGTTATGGCTCTTCCTTTATGGAACTTAGACTTCAAGATGTTCCTTTTCCCAATTCTTCATAGCTCAACTATATAAATAAAATGCCCAACTAATAATTAGATATTTGAATGCAAAAAGCTGGTGGGAAGGGGTACTGTCTGCTTTATATAGAGTACCTCATGTAGGAGAATTGTGTTGACACTGATCTCCTCATTCTTAAAGAACAAATTATGGAATCATCTGGAAAGTTGTGGGCATATTAGACACTCAAGATCATTGTGGGTAAGTCACACTTGAACTATAATGGTAAAGGATGATTGGGAATCATAGGAAGACTTTATTTTCATGATTTGCTTATGGGCTTCCATAGACACTGGTTGGCTACTATGAAAAACAGGATGCCAGACTGGATATACAGTGGGGAAATTATATTTTTAACTACCACTTACCATCTTCTGTTGAGAATTTCTTCCACTGTTATGTTTCCCAGTTTCAATCTAGATTTCCCCACAAGATGTGACACCTCTTATTTATTGCCATATATTTATCCCTACTTCTATATTTTTGCCAGCTTTTTACTTCTTCTTTAACCTTATTAACCCTTGATAATATTTGACAGCTTAACACCCACAATTACTCTGCAACATTCACTATAAGAACTGACACGGAACTAATAGCAGCCTTTTTATTTCCAATCTGTCAGGTCACATGAAACTGCCCTTGACTGAACCCTGCAAGATTTCCTATAGGCACTTCTTGTTTTCTGTGGGTTTTTGACTTAATGTGTCTCTACAGGTCTGACTGGCTGTTAAAAATGGAATCAGATTCCTGCTAACTTAGTTTCTGATTATGAAATCCTTGGAGTTTGAAGAGTAACTTTTTTTCTTTAGTGAAAGCCTTGGTAATGTGATGCAAAAAACTGTTGTGGTATTCTATTCAAGTATTATACGACTTGCAAAGCAGAACTTCACCTGGAAACTATCTTTGATTTTCACAGTTTAAGTATGAAGATGGAATGACCATAACTATTCTTTTGAACTAAAATGCTGAGTTTAACCAGGACATTAAAGCAAGAGCTTTAATAGGTTAACATTGTTGGTTCTGTTGTTCAGCATGCATGGGTAGCTGAAACTCAGTGAATTCAGGTCAATAATTGATATTCATCATAATGTACCATACATCTAAAGCAATTATTTATTTCATAGTGACAAGGCTCAACTAAATTGGGCATTAAATACACGAAGTTTCTGCACTACGCAAATGTGCAGAAAGAAGAGGTTAGTGCATAAATTGTAGTATAACTCAGAGTCAAAAGTATGACCACCTCAGAGGAAAGACTTTTCTTTAGAATTAGACTGCAAACACACTAAAGTCTAATTGACCAGAAAGTCTTGCTGAATCAGCCACTGGGATTAAACAAAGTGCTATCTGAACAGAATTTAAAGCGAATTTAACCCACTAACAGCTCTAATTTGCAAGCTGTCTGTGTCACAGGCATGAGCACAAATCACAATTTAGGTGTTCCACTGCAGACCTTTTGATAATGGGCTGAAACAGAAGCATACTAAGTCACTGTATGTATATGACTGTGAACTTATTATGGATACTATACTTCTAAAAAAAATCCTGGAAAATGAAATGCAGAGAGGTATGAGCATACAGTATTGCAATTCTGTAGACAAATGCTAATTCAATGACCTTATATGTTTCAGTGTCGTGTCCTCCAAACCAACCTTGCCCTTCTTTCCGAGAGCTATTTTTTTCTCCCATCTATTCCAACTTCCTAGAAGGGAATTACAGTAACAGAAATGCACACACATGATTGTTTAGCTCTCTAATGATAGAGTATACAGCTATCATGAGCATGCCAAGTGACTGATGAAATGTATTATAACTTTGCTCCCCAGGGTGGCACCTAAAGGTACCAGTGAAAAGCACCTTTATGTCCATGTTGGGTTCCTTCCCATGCAATATACAGCATGTTTTAAATCAAAGTGCTGGCATCCAGAAAAAAATACATCCGGACTCCTGATGGACCTCATAGGCTTTTAAAAAATAAAAATGAAAATAAAATATGTAGCTCAATGCTTCCTTTGGAAATGTGCCCACCTAATGCAGAAAAACAACCAAGCTAATTCTTTGGGAGAGAAAACTTGCATTCCAATAAATCAATGTTTGATTATTGATTATGTCTTTTATAGTAACCATTTTATGAATAGTCAAGCAGTTTATCCCAAGCAATCACTTTGTATCCACAAAATTTCAGATGGGCTCATCAGTCCAAAAAGATTGAAAATCCCTTCAGTAGAAAATGAGAAACTGCTGCCATAAAGGAACAACTGAGAGTATCTTAATTTGGGGTGCTGCCCCTGAAAAAGCCCTAATTAGCCCTTGCGGCTTTTTATTCTTCTCTAGCCACAAATGAATATTATGAGACCATCAGGTAATAACCAACAAGACTTAAGACATCTTCTCTCCACTCATCAGTCTTACACTTTTACCGTACATTTTTTTACTGATTTCCTTCCCTGTATATTAAGCTATTATTTTGGTAGCTGGGTACAGGTCAGATAGTAACACTGAGAGTGAAAAGCAGGAGGGAGGCCGTGTGTGCACAGCTACCATTGCTTTATTAGAAACAGTTCCCAACATTTCCTGTGCTGAAAAGTAACCACGCTGGGAAGAAAGAGAGATCATCACCAGATGGCTATAAACATCTCAAGTTAAAAATAAGGTATAACTTTCAAACTAATTCAAAAGATTTCTAATTCCCAGAAAGTACTAGACATTTAAAGTTATCCATTTGGTATACAACTCAAAAATGTGCAGAATGCAGTAAAACATATAAACTACAACATAATAGTGTTCTTCCTTTGTTGTTGGCAGTATCAGTTGTTAGCCATGCAAAGCCTATATCTGACCTTTCCATAAAACTTTTGCACTAGTATAAATAGAACAGTTGGAAAATCATGGGCTTTTAAAAGAAAAAGAAAAAGCCAATGCACAAAGAAAATAATACTTTTCTATAACCACTTAACAAGAGAATTACTTTTTTCCTCCTTTATGAATTGTTTTGGTAGCACTTTTCAAACATTATAAAATTGTTCCTAAAAGGAAAAGAAAATGTCAGTTTGAAGCACTAAATGGAGTATTTTATTTTTGTTTTTCTATCCTCCCCCTTTTTTTCCAAAGAGAATGGAAAAGATGTTAATCTCATCTTCCTCCCCTACTGAACATTTCTTTTGAAGAACATTTATCAACATTGGCTTGCCTCATAGTACCACATGTAGGAAGTCCAGGACTAAAAAATTAAACACAAACACACACTAACACACACACACATATATGGCACAGATATACCTTTTCCAGAAATGTCCGATCTATAAGTGAACAATAGGTACAATATTACTATTTTGTTGCAAAAGTGGATTTAAGAATAAACTCAGTCTGATTTCTTCCCGTCAGGTATTTGGTCCTTAGAACATGATCTATTAAAGTTCTAATTTGTTTTCATATTAATGATTGCTTATGCTTATATTCACCTTTCCGTGATATGTGACCAGTTTGACTAGTAACAATAGCATCTCCGCTAATAAGGCAAAATAATTAAAAGGAGGAATTTAAAAAATGTTTCTAAAATCCCAGAGTCACTTCAAAACCAGATGGGTGGCAACTAAATAAAAAATAATAACAATGAAAAAAAAACAGATTGAAAAATCAACTTTTAAATCTTTGCAAACAATAGAAAAAAAAGGGGGGGGGAGAAATCTATCAATGAATTATCCATACATCACCACTTAAGGGCAAGAAAAGATCACTGAACTTGTGCATCATCTGAGAACAATGAAATTAAAAACCAAGAAAGGGAAGGAGAAATATCCAAGCCTTATGTAGACCAAGTCACTGACACATAAGGAAGGATCAGCAAGCTCTAAATAAAACAAATTAAAACAGTAAAACAATCCCTCTTCCCAGAAAACAATAAAGCTAGCTCAAAATGTTGGTTGAGTATTGGGAACAGTGAGAATTGAAAATTTGGGCAACAGGAAGGAATGGAGTAGAATACAGGGGGGGAAATCCTATGACATATTTTTAGGATATGCTACTCATTTTTCCCTCTCTTATGCCCATAGAATTCTTAAGTAGTTTATATGCCAAATATTAGTATTTTATATTAAAGGAAAAAAGAGGTCTGAAAAAGAGTAAACACTAATTATAGATTATTAATTTGTTACAAATAATACACTTCAGAATATAGTATCACCATATTTATTGTGGAATTAAATCCCAATTCAATGGCAAGAGTCCATAAGGTCAACTTGGCCCTAATACTTCATCTCCCATCCTTCTATTTTTTGAAGTACAGAAGTTGAAAAGATGGAACAGAATATTCTACCCAGTTTAACTGGATTTTGACAAGAATTTTTCTCAGGGTGCTTTTGTCTATTGCTTGTTTCTACTTAAATCTTCACAAATTTATTCATTCAAATGAACACTGCATCTTTCATTCACTAAGGGTGTCTTCAATTAAACATATAATAAAGCTCCAGATAATTCAAGTGCTACCCCTATAACAAATATTGGAGCATTGGTTTCTTACTTATTTTCTGCCTTTATTATTTTTATAAATAAGTCAAGGCGGTGAACATATTTTTTCCTCCTCCTATTTTTGACACAACAACAATCCTGTAAGATGAAGGGCTGAGAGAGAGTGACTGGCCCAAGGTCATCCAGCCAGTTTCCATGCATTTTTCACTTAATTTGCAAAGCCAAAACATTCAGGTTTCCTGGAAATTTTCCACCAACACTTCAGCTTTTATTGTACTTCATTCCCAAAGACATGTTGTACAAAAAGAAATATAGATAACAAACCGATAGAGTAGAGTAAAGAAGGAGCAGAGTAAAGAGGGAAAGAGTTATTAAAAAGGATATGTAAAGCATGCTGGGAAATAAATAGGGTTTTTTTTTTCAAAACTAAAAAAAATTGAACAGACAGAGCACATAATAGGATGCTGAACTGAACTGAGACATAAAAATAGTATAGAACGTATAAAATGACCCAAATGGCACTGTTTTGATTAAGATGTGGAAAAGTGGGGAAATGGAACACCTGCCAGGCATGAACCAATAAAGTCAAAGTATTCCACCTCATCCAACAGTGCTCAGAATTACAGCATGCACAAAAATAAGAAGCTGGAAGGCATAGATTCTGAAATAAGTTTTAGTCAAAAAACATGCTTCTAAAATAAAAGGGTTCTGTAGAAGAATGAAGATCCCACTCTAATTAAGATTTCCATGTATGCTTAACATGACAAACATCATTACTACCATTCAATATAGTCTATTCAGCTATTACAACAATTATTATTAGGAAAAGCTGGAGACATTCAGATATGTCATCTATCAACTCTGTTTTCATATTGCAGCATATGTTTGTGCTCAGTTTTCCAAAGTTGTAGCAATGCAAAAACTTCAGATCCAAAAGAGATGGCATGCAGGGAGGTGCAAATACATTGCCATCTTAATATACAGCTTGTCTTCACATAAAATATATGGTGATGTGAGGACAAACTGAGTCTAAATCAGGGATTCTTACAACAGGATTTTCAAGTCTTGTAACCCTCAAAAAGCAACTTTCTGACTTGTGGACTTCAACTCCAAAATCCCCCAGCTCTAGTTGAAGTCCACAAATCATAAAGTTGTCAAGGTTGGATCCCCCCTCCCTCAAAACAAAAAACTGAAATCAATTGGGTATCCAACATGATATATTTGTTATTTTTAAATATTTTGATAACTCCATTTGAGCATAATTGTTTTCCTTTATAATACTATGCATAGTTTTGCATTTTATATTATGCATTTAAATTCATTTTTTCTGAAAAGAGATTCATAGATTTCCCCACAGGGGCCTATGCATGGAAAGATTAAGCACCCCTGCTCTAAATCATATCACAAAAATTATGGGATTTCTGCATCCACTTTAACTGCCTTTTGCTACAGTAACAAATGCAAATGTTTCTCCATTCACCAAAAGAACCAGAGGGAAGAGATTTCTCTGTGGAGAAATCATGGATTAAAGCCTTCTGTTTTGATCACAATCTGGTCTTGCATCCTCTCTACCCCGTGAGTATTATTTGAGAAAAAATACACAATGGAGCAGTGATGCGTTCATCTACATTTGTTGACACAGCATTACCCACTGGATAGCTAATTATCCATATTCATTCATGCTAAAAATGTCCATACCTGAAAAAAATGTTAGTAAACAGAATGAAGCCATTTTTTTTTCAACAGTCCACTGATAATTTAAAAGAGGGAAACAAGTAACATATAAACAAAGTTACCTCTTTCACATTGTTTATGGGTTCACTGTTGTACATTTCACATAACACATTGTTTACATGTCACCTGTTTCAGTGTTTTCAATTATCAATGTGCCTCTTCGTTTTCTTCAAAAATATGGCAAATATACGTTTAAAATTTCTCAGCTTCAATTCACTGAACTCTGCTATTGGCCCCACATATGGCTAATAGGCTGGTGCTGCTTGGAAATATCATTTCCTTTTCATGCATTACATTATGGCTGCTACCCAAAGTGCCATACATGGTTTCTTTTCACACTGGAGCTGTTCAGCCCCAAGCTAGAATAAGCAGTCTTTCTGTCATTATTATTATTATTTATTATTATTATCTAGGTTTTATATACCGCCCTTCTCCTGAAGGACTCAGGGCGGTGAACAGCCAACTAAAATACATGTAAACAAATATAAATAGTTAAAAAAGAATTAAACCCTAGGCTGTCCCTATAAAAATCTAAAAAACCCCAATTAAAATAAATTAAAACTTTGTACCCCATCCCAACTAATCTAAAAACCCCATTTAAAAATCCCATTTGAGTCAGCTCAGGCCGGCCTGCTCGAAGAGCCAAGTCTTCAGGTCACGTCTGAAGGCCCTCAGGTCACTGGTCGTTCGTAGTCCAGGGGGCATCCCATTCCAAAGGGCGGGTGCCCCCACAGAGAAGGCCCTGTTCCTCGGGGTCACCAGGCGACACATAGAAGGCGTCGGGACCCGGAGGAGACCCTCTCTGTGGGAGCGCACCGGTCGGTGGGAGACTACTGGCAGAATGCGGTCTTGTAAGTATCCTGGTCCGATGCCATGGAGCGCTTTAAAGACCAAAACCAGTACTTTAAAGCGAACCCGGAAGGCCACCGGCAACCAATGCAGCTCGCGCAGGAGGGGCATCACGTGGGAGTATCTCGACGCCCCCATAATCACCCACGCGGCCGCATTTTGTACCAGTTGAAGCCTCCGAGTGCTCCACGCAGGAAGCCCCATGTAGAGGGCATTACAGTAGTCCAGACGGGAGGTGACCAGGGCATGAGTGACTGTGCGTAAGGCGTCCTGATCAAGAAAGGGCCGCATCTGGCGTATCAGGCGAACCTGATAAAAAGCCCCCCTGGAGACGGCCGTAATATGATCTTCCAAAGACAGCCGTACATCCAGGAGGACACCAAGATTGCGAGCCCCTTCTGTGGGGGTCAAGATCTCATACCCAATAGCCAGCGACGGAGTCAGCTGGCTATATCGGGCCGCCGGAAACCACAGCCACTCGGTCTTGGAAGGGTTGAGTCGAAGCCTGTTCTCGCCCATCCAGTTCCGCACAGCCTCCAGGCAACGGGCCATAACCTCCACAGCATCGTTGGGGTGGCTTGGGGTTGAGATGTAAAGCTGAGTGTCATCAGCATAAAGATGGCATTTCACCCCAAAACCACGTATGATCTCTCCCAGCGGCTTCACATAAATGTTGAACAGAAGAGGGGAGAGGACCGACCCCTGAGCCACCCCACACATGAGGGGCCTAGCGGTGGACCTCTCCCCCCCCGTCAACACAAATTGCGAGCGGTCCGAGAGGAAGGACGAGAACCACCGCAAAACGGTGCCCCCAATTCCCAACCCCTTCAACCGCTGAAATAGGATACTATGGTCGATAGTATCAAAAGCCGCTGATAGATCTAAGAGGACCAGGACAGAGGAATTTATTTATTTATTTGTTTAAACTTCTATACCGCCCCCTCTCCCAAAAAAGGGACTCGGGGCGGTGTACAGCCTACTAAAACATACAAGATATACAATAAATACAGTTAAAAATAAATTAAATAATAACCTCTGTCACGGGCCCTCCAGAGATCATCTACCAACGCGACCAATGCTGTTTCGGTACTGTGCCCGGGCCTGAAGCCCGATTGGAACGGATCTAAGTAGAATGCTTCCTCCAGATACTGAGGGAGCTGACGTGCCACCACACTCTCAACAACCTTCGCCACAAAGGGAAGGTTGGAGACAGGATGATAGTTATTCAAAAGAGCCGGGTCCAGGAAAGGCTTCTTAAGGAGGGGCCGCACCACCGCCGTTTTCAGGGCGGTCGGAAGCGCCCCCTCCGTCAACGAAGCGTTGACAATCCCCTGGAGCCAGCCTCGTGTCACCTCTCTGGAGGTAGAAACCAACCAGGAAGGGCACGGGTCCAATAAACATGTGGTGGCATTCAGCCTCCCCAGTAATCTGTCCACACCCTCGGCGGTCACAGGATCGAACTCCTCCCAGATAACCGTCTCAAGACCTGCTCCGGACACCTCCCTCGGGACCACCCAACTGGAGTCCAGCCCATCCCGAAACTGAGCGATTTTATCATGCAGAAATCGGGAAAACTCTTCTGCCCTACCCTGCAAGAGGTCCTCCCGCGCTCTCGGCTCAAGCAGGGAGCGGGTCACTCTAAACAGGGCGGCAGGCCGATTTTCTGCCGACGCAATAAGGGCGGAGAGGTGTGAACGCTTCGCCGCCCCTATCGCCACTAGGTAGGTCCTAATATAGGACCTCACCTGTGTCCGGTCAGACTCAGCACGACTGGCCCTCCAGATGCCCTCCAGACATCTTTTCCGGCATTTCATCCCCCTCAGCTCCCCCGTAAACCACGGAGCCAGGTGGAATCTATGCCGAGTCAGAGGTCGCAAAGGCACAACTCGGTCCAGAGCCTCAGCGGCCAACCTATCCCAGGTGGCCACCAAGTCTGTGGCCGAGTTATGAGCCAGAGTTTCAGGAAATGGCCCAAGCTCCATCTGAAACTGTTCAGGATCCATCAGGCGCCTGGGGCGGAACCATCTCCTCGGCTCCACCTCCCTGCGATGGGGGGTGGCGGCACCGAAGTCCAGTCTAAGAAGAGAATGATCGGACCATGACAAGGGTTTTATAACTAAGTCCCCAGCACGATCATTCAACCACTGACCAGAGGCGAAAATCAGGTCCAGTGTGTCCCCCCCCATGTGAGTGGGGCCAGAAACTAATTGGGTCAGATCCATGGCCGTCATGGAAGCCAGGAACTCCCGGGCCACCCCAGAGGTTTCTCCGAGCGAAGGCAGGTTGAAATCACCCATGACTAAAAGCCTGGGGGTCTCAACCGCCAGCCCGGCTATCACCTCGAGGAGCCCGGGCAGGGCTGATGACACGTGGCAGGGAGCCAGGTACGTTATCAACAGGCCCAACTGAACCCCCCGACCCCACTTCACAAAGAGAGACTCACAACCAGCCGTCTGAGGAACAGTGGCCTCCCTAGGACAAAGGACTTCTCTAATAATCACCGCCACCCCACCACCCCTTCCCTGAGACCTCGGTCGATGGAATGCTTGGAAACCTGGTGGGCACATCTCTACCAGAGGGACGCCACCCTCTGGGCCCAACCAGGTTTCGGTGACCCCCGCCAGGTCCGCACCCTCTTCCTGAATAAGATTGCAAATCAGGGGGGCCTTGTTAACGACGGACCTGGCATTACATAACATCAGCCGGGTACTCAGGGCCTGAGACTCTGCACAACCAGGCCTGCCAGACGGGTCGGGAGGGTCGGAGCGCGCCACCGCTTGGAGACAGCGGGCACGCGATCCCCTAACCTGATATGGCCCTCTACCCCGTCATATCTGCCCCTCCCACTTATGGTGCCAATGAGACCCGCCCCCTGCTGTTTGAATTGTGTTCGCCCCCACGACTCACGACCCTCTGTGCCCTCCCAGACGTGCACTCCAGCCTGGCTGACTCCAAACCCCCCCGGGTTATCCCCCAAACCCGGACCGGGTATCCTCCCTAACCCCAATAAGTTACCATCCCCCAACCCTCTCTTCGTCACCCTCCCCAACCTTGATAAAACCCCAAATAAAAATTTAAAAAGTTTAAAACCCCCTCTAAAAATCCTTTTTTGATGGCCATGCCACCTCTCCGGATCCCAGGAACTGTCCTTGAGGTGGGCCATCGATAGACCGGAGGGCCACTCCAGGGAGTGGGGGACCCTCCCGAGAGCCTGTAGTTCCGCCGAGGAGTATGATCTTCTAACCCTCGCCGTCGCCGGATCGGGGACCACCACCGAGGTCATTGGCGTCCTTCGGGCCGGCCAGTCCCGCTGTTGCCCCTGCCATTTGCATCCCTGGGGGGGGCCTCCGGCCGCAGAATGGCCGCAGCGAGGTCTCCACCACCCCCCGCGGCTGCCGCGGTACCGTCCACTATCACCGGCCGCGGCAGCCACAATGGCATGTAGACCATCTTCGGGGCCGCCAACATCCAGGTAGGGGACCTCCAAGGAGCCCCCGACCCCGGGGCAGCCCCAACAGCGCCGCCGCCGTCCCAAAAGATCACCCGGGCGGCCTCCTGGTGGCTCTTCCAAGGCCCGGAACATCTCCAAACCCCTCGAAGCCCCCTCAGTGGATGGGAGCCGAGGGGGGGGGGGGTCCACGCCCATCATCGCTGCCGCCGCGGCCTCCGCGGCCTCCGTAAAATCGCCACCGCGGCCGCCGCTCCAAGAAATCATAAGGATTTTTAAACTTTTTAACCCAGTGCCCCATCAGTGGTTCCCCAATATTAGGCAAAAGCTAATGTGTTTATTGCCTTTTACATGCCTCCCTAAAAATCAAAATATGGGCATATGTAACTAAGGAAAAAACATTCCCAAAACTTTGGCACTGTTTTGGCTCAATACCAGTTTATGTACTATAAAAGTTCTATAGATACTGTAAACAATGGCAAATGTTATAATACTTATAGGCCCAGAAAGCAGGAAGCTGGACACCTGAACAAACCTGAGGCAATTGGGTTGCATATTATATCCCACTATATTCTAACAGACTTTTCCTTCCATTATGTGATACAGGAAAAGAAGGTTATTTTACTGAACTCCAAGAAGACTGGTTTCTTACTGCTGCTAACTTTAAAATCCAGATCCTGGATTTAGGCACATACACGCATCAACAAACTCACAGTAAAACATAAGGTTTTTCCTTTACACTTTAAGGGGGAGGAGGAGGGAAAGCTTCACACAGTTTCCTCCACTTGACCTGGTGTAAATTCCATCAAACTTCAAAAACAATACTTGGAGGGACTGGAGGATGCAGTCCGGAAATTGAGGAAAGACTTTTCACAAAGTTAGGAAATCTTTTGGGAGAGAAGACATCAACTGCCTCACAGTTGCATCCAGATGATGTGACTGAATGGCAACTGGATAAATAATAAGATTTGAGATGGATATTATTGTGAGTGTGGCACAGAGTATAGAAGAAGAAGATTAGTCCTCAGATGCAGAAAATGCATTATGTTATTTGAGGGACTGCCTGTTTACATAGTGTTAGCTTGTCCTATGTGTTCAGCTTGGATCCATTTCCTAGGTCCCACTAGATGGCATTGCTTAATTGAAGCACCCAGAGTAAGCTGAACACATAGGACAAGCTGACACTACATGAACAGGCAGCCTGGAGATTTCTACGGTCTCTTTAAGTATTTTTTTTTAATTGTCATTGTGTCTCCCCCCTCCCAAAGCCATGGATTAAGGTGCTGGGCAGGGTTTATGTCGGGGGTGATATGGTTGGAGGATATATTGCCCCTGATTGTTTTTCTTTTTAATATAATGTTTCTTTTATAGTGTGAAGCCACCCAGAGATGTTTTGGTATTGGTGGCCTAATCAATCACTCATATACACAGATAAAGCAATGATCCTTGCTTCAGTGTCTAGAAATCTAAAATGCCTTAAAGATTGCATCAAAAACACTTAAGAGGATGACAATGAGACATTCATGACCAACTGTTTACCTCACAGTGTTAGAAAAAAAAATGTGGGGTTAAATTATAGGAAATTATTTAGTGTGGTTCATGAATGTCAGCAACTGTTCAGAAAGAATAATGCCTATCAAAAAGATAATCTCTATTTTTTCATTGATTTTGAAATTGTTGTTGTAGCTCTCCTTACATTCCAGATACTTCTTTTTATTCATTCCATTTATTAAGGAATAGGAAAGTGGAAAAGCAAAAAAAGACATACGCCCTCCAAAAAAAATGTGAAATATATGATATCATGGTTGATCCAAAAGTATTTATTTTTTAAAATGCCACTAGCTATCAATGAATTTCTCATTTTACTTTTATCATTAAAAAAATAACAGGAATAAAAGGGGAACCTGTTTTTTTTTTTTTAATGAAAGGAACAAGGAGAAAAACAACAAAGATAGGTCCTATTGTGTAATAATCAGTCTACATTTCAATGAATAAGTAATATTTTTCACAAACTGAAGTTAGATAGTGGATTTATTTAACCTCTGAGGGTCAGGTAATAAATACTAAATGAATTATTCAACCCAATTGCTAATCAATACAATTCAGTGATATATTTTTTGTGTTTCATAAAAGGTTGTACACTAAAGGCAGTGAGCAATTATGGAAATTGGGCCCGAGTGGCACTCAATTCTCCTGTTACTTGAAACCCCGGCACCACTACCTTGACAGCAAATCGATTAGTGCACTCGTGAAGCATCTCTGTGACCTCTGACCTGCTTCCAGCTCCATCTGACAGCTTAGAGAGTATTTTATATTTATTTTATTGAATTAACTCCATCTTGTCCGCACGGCACTTCAGACCTGCATACTACAGAAGGCTACAGGCCTCTTAAATGAAAACTATGCTTTGTAGATTCCGACAAAATAAACTCTTGTGATAAATCTTTACTACATTGCAATTTGCTAAGAATGGTACCATTTCCATGGAGATCTGAAGGATAACAAATGACACAAAGGAGTCCCTAACACATTCAGATGGCCTCCTTGACATGTTGGGCCTGGAAAAGGCTTCCCAGCCAATCCTTTCTAGATCAACTGGAAATCAAGCTTAGAATCTTTTTAACACAAAGAAGTCACTAAATATGTATAACAATTTCCCTCAAGAAGTTGCAGTAATTACAAGCCATGCATAAAGGCATTTTAGAAACTGGCTGAAATTATCTATCTATGACGTCTTAATGGGCCCAATGACCTCAGCAACAAGAATTATCATCCTGCTTTGTTCTACAAATTATGCTAGCAATAGGAAAGTAGGTTATATATTTTAAATACGTAAATAAAAGATTACAATAAGAATGCTAGCAATGTCTACTTGTAGATGAGATTCCTTCTCCACCCTCAAAAAAAGCAGCAGCTAGATTCTTCGAGGGCCAAATACACTGAAACAGTATGCAAGCATGGAGATCAACATAACACGAATCCTGCCAGGGCAATGTAGCAGGTAAGGGTCTCTTATCTTTTGTTCTAATTGCCATGTAACATTCCAGACACAGATAGACAGAGAACTGTCCTATGCTTCCATCTTCACTCCATTCCAGGGCCTCTCAGAATCATTGTGTTCTAATGCTAACTTGAAAATTCATTGCAACCAACATTTTTTTGCTGTGATAACAGTTCATTTAGTATTCCACTGGGATAAATTTGTAATAAGCAGGTAAAGCTTAATCCATAAGTGAAACAAGTGTTTATTTTTTACAGAAACAAACAGAAGGCTATATAGATGTTTTCAAAATGGCAAGCTAAATCTAGAAAGGGGCCAAAAGGGCCAAACAAGTGAGTGAACATGGAACTTGGATAGTGGAGTTGTGTAGCATCCCATCGGTCAGTGCAAATTCAAGACATTTTTTTCTTGCCTGAAGATAGCCTTGTATGAATCCAATCTTTACTATTAAAGAAATATAATATACAGTGCATGCATATTCAACATTGATATCATTCCTTTCTTGTGAGCTTTTAAATGGTATGCATGGTTCACCTCATATTCTGCTTTGATCTCATAGCACTCTTGTCTACAGTACTTAGAATGAGAGAAAGTGATGGCTTCAAATCATGTAATGGGTCTTCCCAGCTCTAATCCAATATTTTATTATACAATACTATCAGTTATGGTTCTATGCTTACTCATACTAAAAACAGCTATTTTCTACCTCTGTGCAGCATCAAGAGAAGTCTCCCACAGCCCAGTAAATGTACTCTCGCTGACACAGAAAATTCCAAGATGTTTACCCTAACATAACACAAGTTTAAGCAAACTAGAATAATTTTCATGTGTTTTGCAAAGTTCCACATATCTTATATGACTGCATCTTCACTCTCCAAATTTGTGCAAAGGTTAAGTCATTCTTAAATTTTACCTGATTTTTCAGAAAAGCATGTAATGTTATTTTATACCATGTGTGATGTTGTTATACTATAACATAGTAGTATACATGTTGTTATACTGTACTATGGTAGTTCTTATATTACAGTAGTTACAATTTATATAATCTTTCCATAATAAAATGTCATGGAATGTAAGACATTTCAAGCTTTAACTTTTTATATCTGTATTGGCATGATTCTTTAACAGGAATGATTGTGATTCTTGAACTAATAAATTCACTTTTCAGAATATTTCAGCTATAAAACTGCCATCATGTAATAGAAAGTTCCATGTTCCTTGCCTTTATTTTATTTTTTTGCAAATATTGATATTTTTGTTATCATGCAAGTTCATATTAGTTAAAAACTTCCTAAAGTATATTTGCTCAAACTGAGATCAATAACCCACCAGAGACAGTCATGCTAACATAGCTACATTTAGAAAACACTTGTTCTGAGTAAACATAATTGTCAAAACAATATAAAATGACATTGTTGATACAATTGTTGATACAAACTGGAACAATTTTTTGCTACATGCATTTTATACCAACCTATCTCTCCAGTGAATAGCATACATAGATGCAGAATTCAGGTTGGTTGATTCTAATAACTAAAGTTTGGATTCTGCTCTAACTTGGCCCAATGCATATTTCATTTATTTAAAAGAAAAGAGATTGACATGTATGCTTGTGTGTGTGCTCATCTAATCCCTCCTTTGAAATAAGTAAAATGAATTGCACATATAAGAGGTTTGAATATACCTTGGAGTTCATGCCTTATTGCTAGTTATATACTTGGAAGGGAGGTTGGAGAAACTGAGCCAATTTAGTACAGTACATACAAGTTGATGATGGAAATCTAGAGAAAACATAAATTCCTAAACCTATCATGGTCACTATTTATAGTATGTTAGGCAAACAGAAAGCAGAATATTTTCTCAAAAGAACAGGAAATAAGAAAACACACAGAAGAAAAAAGTATGGCTAACGGGCACAGTTAAAGAGTCTGTGTTTCAAGAAGCACAGATATTGTCAAAAATGGAAATTTGATCTATATGAAGCCAACACAAAATACTTGGAGCCAAAAGAGACATAGGGACATCTCTTGTGCCAATTCTGTATTATCTGTCATCTCACACGGACCATAAATATTGGAGCATTTCTCCTGTAAACCTTCCACCAACCATTACATTGCCAGATGCTAATTCTTGTTCTCCAGAACTGGGTACTTTCAGTCCTTACACCACATTAATGCAAGAAGCATTTCCGGCAGTGTTGAAAAGCTGCTGCTCTTATCCTCAGACAGCCAAACTATAGGTGATAGGAGGAGAGAGGGGCTTAAATATTTAATCAACAAAATCTGCAGACTCTTGAGAGCCAATGCTCTGTGATCACTCTCATACCAATATCTCTGGAAGAAACCCTGAAAATCACTGAAGAAGGAAGGAAGGAAGGAAGGAAGGAAGGAAGGAAGGAAGGAAGGAAGGAAGGAAGGAAGGAAGGAAGGAAGGAAGGAAGGAAGGAAATTATACACTGGAAATATTTCCCCTTTTAACATAATCACAATTTTTCCGACTTTCCCTCTTTATCATTGCTTAACAAAGAGGAGAGAGTGGAGTGTTTTAAACATCACAAAGTTCTTAAGCTCCTTGCCAAATATCCATCTATTAAATTCAATGTAGACTATAAACCCAATTTTGGACTTTGCCCATAGCACATGAATCTGTTCTCCTCTATAGTTTTACTGACACTAATGGGACTTAGTCATGCTGTTGATTAATGGATAAGTAGACCTCTTGCTGTGTCAATTTATGGATGGCCAAGAAGTGTGCAAGAATATACAAAATATATTTCTGTGGTGTCACAAATTCCATTATTTCATGATCCAAAACAAAAGCAGTGTATTCAATTTTCAAGTCACAAATATATGCCAAAATATACCTCAAAAGCATGATTTCTTTGTGCCCATCTCACTGCTTTATGCTACCTTAACTAGCTTTTCTTTCCATTCCAATGATTTAGCTTCCCCAAATTGCATTAATGTTATGTAATAATAATGTTAATTAATTAATTATATTGCTTTTATCACATCACTGTTACAATGAAGAATTCTGGCTTAAAATTATACCAAATTTATAAACTATTGGCACAGTTCTTACACTGATCTACACCAACAATAATGAAAGCATAAAAGTTCTAATCCATTTTTTCCTTTTTTAAAATGGGATATTCCGTATTTTAGACAGTAATACAATTATCCACACCACTGAATTGTATCCTCTTTTTGTGCTTCCCTGAATTCCTGTCCAAAAGAACAACTTGAGAAACCTCCCAAAAAGGGGTTGTTCCATCCATTATTCTAGTCCAGTGTTAGTTCCATAATGTACACTTAGAATAGAGATGGTATATGCTATAGTATAACATAGCACAGTATAGGATATCATAAAAGTAGCTTACAATAAAAACATACACAGCACACACAATTATTGAACACTTCCAATCTGCTATATGTTTGTTAACTAAAGCAACTGCAAACCTATTACAAAAAGGTGAAAGGATAATTTTTGAGAAGAAATCCAAAACATAATTTACAAAAATCAAAATCCTAGTATAATACCAAGAAAGATACATGTCAGTATGTATATATTAAATTTATAACGGAAGACCAAGACTTAAATAAATCCAACTCATTTTGAGGCTAATGTTATTTAACCATTCCAAATCCCCTCACTTTTCCAGACAGTTAGGTTAAACTACAATCCTACAAAAAAATCTTACTGGAAAATAAATCTCACTAAACAAAGGGAACTTGCTTCTTCCTCTCAAATAAACATGCATGAGATCAGTTTGCAAATCACATAATCCAGGCTATAAACAGAGGACAAGGTCACCTGGTCATAGCCAAAAATAACAAAATACACCAGATAAAGAAATATTCTATAATGAAACTGACCTAGAGGAAATTGTTCAGTTCAAGCTTCAACACAAAGCCAATTACTCCAGCAATCAAGTCTCCTTTAAAGAAATCTTACTGGGATACAAATAGAACACTTCATCATTTGCCCATTAGGAACCATCAAAGTCCTTGAAACTAATGAAACATGGAAGTGGACAAGGACGTTCTTCTTAGGAAGTAGGAGATATTGACATATCACATCCCTAACTTGCATTACTACAATGTTCTAAGTAGTTTATTTTTATTAAAGATGGAACCCCTTGAAGCTCTCTAAACCACCGAAACATATTTTTTAAAGTTCCATGAGCACTGGGGAACTACCAGAAGGCTGGAAAAGAGCAGGTGTGGTTCCTATTACCAAAAAAAGAAAAGAAAAAAAAATGGATCCAGGTAACTACAGACTAATCACCCTGACATCAGTATCTGGGAAGATCCTGGAAGAGATAATCAATCAATGGATCTGTAAATAACTAGAAGCAAACAAAGCTATTACTAAAAGCCAACATAGGTTTGTCAAAAGCAGATCATGCCAAACAAATCTTATTGCATTATTTGACAAAATTACTAAATTAATATTTTGCAAAATGCTATGGACATAGTATACTTGGACTTCAGAAAGGCATTTGACAAAGTAGACCACGACATACTTTCAGTAAGATAGAAAAATGTGGATAGATAGCATCACCACCAGATTCATAACTGACAAATCACACACACTATGTAGTTCTCAGTGGAACTCCATCTACATGGAAGGAAATCTGCAGAACTGCAAGGTTCTGTTTTAGGCCCAATACTCTTCAACATCTTCACAAATTACTTAGATGAGGGGATATAAAGAGAACCCATCAAATTTGCAGATGACATCAAGGTAGGGAAAATAGCCAACATTTTAAAAAATAGGTTCAAGATCCATAAGGAACTGGATAGACTTGAACACTGGGACCTATATGGCAAAATATAATTTAGTGGTTAGAAAAGTAAGGCTTTACACTTAGGCAAGAAAAACCAAATTCACAGGTATAGAATAGGTGGTACCTGGCTCAACAGTAGTGACTGTGAGTGACTGGAAACTAGGAGACCTAGCAGACAACTCCTTAAGTATGATCCAGCAGTGTTCTACAGATGCCCCCCAAAAACAGTGCAATCCTAGGCTGCATCAACAAAGGAATAGTATCACGTAAAGTATTAACATGGCTATATACTGCTTTGGTAAAACCACAGGAATCATGAATCCAATGACATGAAAAACGATGTTGAGACTAGAAGTAATGCAATGAAGAGTGTGATTAAGGGGCTGGAGGCTAAAATATATGATGAATACTTGCAGGAACATGGTATGTCTAGTCTAACAAAGAGAAGGATTGGGATATCATGATAGCAATCTTCCATTATTTGAAAGATTGTCACAAAGAAGTGGGAGACAACATATTCTCCAAAGCACTTGAAGGAAAGGCAAGAAGTAATGGATGGAAACTTATAAAGGAGAGATCCAACCTAGAACTAAGGAGAAATTTCCTGATAGTGAGAACAATTAAACAGTGGAAAGGCTTGTCTCTAGAAGTTGTGGGTGCTCCATCACTGGAGTTTTTCAAGAACAGATTGCACAGCAATTTGTCTGGAATGGTATAGGGTGTCCTGTTTGAACAAGGGGAGTAGACCTCCAAGGTCCCTTCCAACTCTGTTATTTTGTATACTATATATCATATTACAAGAGTGGATGGCATATAAATATGTTGTATAACTGCCAGGGTTACTTTGAGGTGAGTGTCCTATAAATTTTACAAATAAATAAATAAAACAAATAAAATATATTCATCCATTTGCTCATCATCATTCACTGATTTATTCAACAGATCATAATAAACAAAAGTTTTTCCATTACCTAAGCATATGGCACAGTGCATTGTTGGACTTTCCAACCAGGGGTGGGATTCTACCAGTTCCCACCTATTCGCTAGAACCAATTGTTAACATTCTAAGCAGTTCGGAGAACTGGTTGTTAGAAGAAATTACTGGCCTAATCCTGTAAGGAAGGCAGGAAGGAAACATTCTGGTGTTGCTTACAGAAACTGCCTCTCCATTAACTTTTATTACATTCTTGGCAGGACTAGACTTCCTGTATCTGGAACTTCTCTGGAGTTTTTTTCCCCTCCTTTGCTGGTACTTTGCTTGTGTGGAGTGACCATTCAATGGCACTGAAAAACGTGATTTATGACCATTTTTCACACTTACTTACAACTTACTTACGACTGTTGCAGCATCTCCACAGTCTTGAGAGCCAGGCAAGGAGATGCGTGCCTCAATGTGAGTGATATTGAGTTGGCCACACCCAGCCAATAACATGACCACCAAGCTATGTCCACCCAGTCACATGACCACCAAGCCACGCCCACCACTTAAGCCACGCCCACAGAACCGGTTAAAAATTTGAAACCCGTTTCCAACCCTCTTTCATTTCCTGTTTTATACAGTATCAGTACAGAATATTCTACATCCATGAACTTGTATCTAAATACCTTTAAACATGAACGAGCAATTTGTTTATCGCACAATTAGTGGAAGAATTAGGCTTACACCTACTGATTCTATTTAGCATTTAGTATTTAGTATTTATTTGATTTGTCAATCGCTTACAAGATACAGGTATAAGAATAAATATAGCTTTGAATACATGAGATAGATACTTATAAGAAAAATAAAAAGAAACAATAGGACAGGGACGGTAGGCACGATTGGTGTGCTTATGCAGTCCCCTACAGGCCTCTTAGGAAGGGGGTGAGGTCAATAGTAGACAGTCTAAGGTTAAAGTTTTTGGGGTTTGTGGAAGAAACCACAAAGCCAGGTAGAGAATTTCAGACACTGATCACCCTGTTGCTGAAGTCAAATTTTCTGCAGTCATGTTTGGTGTGGTTAACCTTGAATTTGTATCTATTGTGTGCTCTTGTATTGTTATGATTGAAGCTGAAGTATTCATTTGCAGGTGGGACGTTGCCATGTATGATTTTATATACTATATTTAGATCGGACTGGAGGCGGAATAGTTCTAGGTTTTCTGGGTCTAGAGTTTCAAGTCTGGTGGCATAAGGTATTCTGCAATGAGTAGAGGAGCGGAGAACTTTTATTGAGCTTCACTAGAAAATATAAATATAAATAAAATATAAATGAATAAATAAATAGAGTATAAATGGTCAGTTCTCTTCTACATGCCAATGTCCAATTTCTCAAGAATGGCATTATATGCAAAACCTTAACACACACGACTGCTACTGTGTCTAACTCCTAAACTTTGCATGTATGATTGTTATTGCTAGGACCACAGAATACTGATCTTTCCAAAAGAGAATCAAAAATGTTTGGTGAAACAGCAGGATTTGTGAATAAGGTGTCTTTGGCTACAAAGTATTCCTATTAAAGCACTCTGCTTCCATATACTTGCTCTGTAATTGGAACAAAATCTCTTTCCCATAGACTAAGCGGTATTCAGACTGCCAAACAATTAGACACACATTTCTCTGCGGTCATTACATACCTGATTTTTTTGTTTGTTTGTTCCCAGTAATTAAGAAATTGATCTTATTCTCAATGGGATAATTACACTGGATGAAAAATACAACATTTTATAGGAACAGAAATGCCTTAGCAGAAAGGAAGCCCATTTCAACAATTCTCAGAATAGTTAGGAATGCTTATTAGCATAATAGTTTGAAGTTCAAAAAGGCCCACATGTTATTTATTATGTGAAATCATTTGGCTTTAAACCACAATTTCTTTGCTAACACCAAGAGATTCCTACTCCAATTTTAAGCCAATGCAGGTATTTTTTTAAAAGCCAGATAGAAAACATTGATTAGAGCCCCCCTTTTTCTGTGAGATATGACAGGAAAAGACTCAGAGACAAGTTTTATCTGCTGGAGCTCCCCTTCTGTGGAACCAGCTGTACTTAGAAATAAGAGCTGCATTTTTCTTATCAACATTTAAGAAGTTGTTAAAAACCAGGTAACTTAAGAAACATTTGGGAATTAGAGATGAATGAATGAGATACCTAGATGGTTATAGAGCTATTATTTACTACATTAATCAACTGAAATGAAAATGATGTTTTATTTAATAAATTGTATAGGGTTTTTACATGTGTTGGATATTTTATTATAAGTTACTTTGATTCACCCAACTGAAGTAACGAAAGTACCAAAAATAAACTAATAATAACAAATAAGTAATAACTGCTATCATCATTCTAACAGACACTATCATGTATGTAAACATGTACATTATTTGTACTCATAATGTTTAGATTTTTTTAAAAAAATTGACCCAGGTCTCCAAAACTCTACTAACAAATCTATTCAAAAGCATCAGGGAGTCCTATAGAAGTTAGGCATCTCAATCTCACTGATCATAGCTGCGCCCAGCAATTCTTGTACTCCGATATCTTTGTGTTGTCCTGGACAAGTTGTCTTCTGTTATGTCCCTCTGCTAAAAGGGCTGCTCTACTTCTGCCCACTCCCCAAAATCCAGACTACCCCAGTCCCTTTCCAGATTAAAAGCAGTCCTGATGCATTTGTTCTGCACACATCATGAGACAGAGGTGCTGCACACAGAAGGGGCTATTGCTAAGATTCTATCATAACTTCCATCTTTATTTATTCAGACCAATTAAATGTTTAAAGGGGGAGGAAAAGAGTTAACATCTTAAATAACCATCACCCCTAGTTGTGGTTGGGCAGGCAGAATGACTGTTACCAGTGGCTGCTAGGGAGGTAGGACAGAAGAAGGCAAAAAGTCTGCTGCCACTGAGTGCTACACTCATAGAAAGAAGAAAATGGTTCTTGCCAATGGCTACTACTAGATATGCCTGCTGGGTAGTAAGTACAAATCATACCTGTATTACCACGAACAATGACCACCTGACACCCAAAATGGAAGCCTTTCCCTTTTTGCAGCAGCGTTTGATTACTCCCAAAGCCAACCTCCTTCCTTCTTAAGCACTCATTCATAACTGCTAAAACTTATTCCCTCTAACCCATTACCTGTCCCAGCTCCTGCCTACCTAGCAGTTCAAAAACATGCAAATCAGATTTCAGTGGAAAGGTAGCAGCATTCCATGTTCCTTTGGTTTACAGCTATGCTGGATACATAACCATGGAAATTGTTTTTGGACAACACTGGTTTCCTCAGCTAAGAAACAGAGATGAGTCCCACCCCCCAGATTCAGACATGACTGGACAGAGGAAATCTGTACCTTTAGCTTTACTTTTACCTTTTCCTTCTTAAGAATTCATTACAATTGCTGAAACTCATCCCCTTAACATTTTCTTTGTTTCAATCTGTTGTGAATTAGATGCTGCAAATTCAAAGAAAACAAAATGAAAGCCTCCTTTACAAGGCAGAAAAGAAGGGGGGCCTATAGTCACAAAAAGAATAGTCAAAAAGCAGAATGAATAATAATGTTGATCTCCTAAATGCTTTTACATATAAATTTGAATAACATTTATTTATATTTTCTTCTGTACACTGCAAAGAATGTTTTTTTTCTTTTATTTCCCTTAGTTAACTTCCAGAAAGCAACATCAAAGAATGTTGTTGAAAGCTTTAAAAAGCCCAGCAAATTTGCCATGCATTAACTATTTTAGGATGAGATTAAATATTGTTCTCTGGAATTAAAAGTTCTCAGAACAGGAATGGAATATATTGTTAACAGTACTGTAGTTATAGTGAAAAGGAGTCTGAACTATAATACATTTGCAAAGAAAGTTTGAGGACAAATAGTACAGGAGGGATCTGCAATCTGTAGTCTGAATAGCCTCACACCAAATAGTCTTTTAAAATCCTTATGCATATGATCATCCAAATCAAAAGGATTCAAACAGTGCGTCAGAAAGTTAAATCTCACTTATTCTGGTCAGAATTTAGTACATCTAATTCTGCTCTATGATTTCTAAAAGAAATACAGGATCACTTAAAAGAGACACAGAATAAAGAAACAACATTCTGATCACAAAACATGACTTGGAAATAAAACATGTCCTCAAAACATATGCAGGTTATTCTCACTGAAAATGTACCATGTAATTCGGCTTGCAATTTGTGTTTGAATTTTGTATCTGAACTGCTGTAAGTAATACAACAAACAATCCTAAAAGTTCAGCATTCATTAATGACAGTTAAACTGCTCCACATAGAAGTTCAATAGATCTAAGCAATGATTTTAAAAACTAGTTGTCTACAGACAACACACTCTTTCCTCCATTGCAGTACAAAAGTTCTTCAAGTGTTTGAGACAAGTATAAAAGTATGTATTTTGTTCCATACATTGTCTACTTCATTTTAAAGAATGATTTGGTATCCCCATCTACTATCATGCAAATTGCCATGTCTTTAATAATGGTTATTATTTCTAAACGTTCTTTGAGGTATTTAAAAATTACTAGATGTACACAATTATTGAGACAAAAATTTTCCCCCAGTAAAATCATCATCCCCTCTTTCTCCATACTTTTTGTTTATTTTTGCTTCCAATAAAATCCTTTTCCAAAAATATTAAATCCCATCTAAATCACTTAAGATTATTCAGAATTTTTTTAAAATTAGCATTTTGCATTTTGGAGCACAATGTACTCAGCCATCCATTAAATATGACAAGGTCTGCATTTTATTTAGACATTGCCATGAATAATGAAATGATGTATGATTTCCATTTTTGTAGCTCTTCCTTCCCTACACAATCAATTATACATTTCAGAAAAAAATATTTAGCTGATCTAAACTTAATCCAATTAAGCACTAGTAATTCACCAGCATGAACTGCAGCAAATCAAACATTATTGCTAGTATGTGCAGTATAATAATATACTTTTTTAAAAAAATGGATTATCTAAAAGTGTGAAGCACAATACTCTTAGCACTGAAGTTGCAAAGTAATTAAACTAAATTATCCAGATGAAACCATCCTACTAAGAAGCTAAAGTGGTTTAACCTCACCCCTGAGAAGTGACTCACAACGAACTATTTTGTATACAAAGCAGATACACTGATCAAATACAAATGAACAGATGACCCTTTAAAAAACAATTTAAACAACAAAGAGGTCTGTTGTCAATACTGCATCCTCCAACTAAAGCTATGTCTTTGTGATAGCACTGGATTTTAAAGAGGTTAATATCCATTAAAACATATATTTTTAATTCAATTTTAAATAAATTAATGGAAAAGCAGATGTATTTCAGGATCTAAGATCAATGTTACATACAAGAATGCTTCGGATTCCTTTATGGATCCCACATATTTATAAGATAAAACAATGGTGACTGGCAACAGTTCCTAAATATTCAAAGGTAAACTGGGGTGATGAGGAGCTTCCTAGAGAGCACAAGATGTGGTAACTGATGTTACCAGGTTACTTTCTGTACAATGGCTCAACATGGCAGCCATTTGTAAATGAGGAAACTTGCCATGGCTGTCATTCTGGGAGAGGCCCTGTACTATTTTCTCATATATATGCAGGGTCTAAAAATATTGCTTAGCTTTACCCCAAAGACCTAAGAAATTAGGAAAAATTCTTGCAACTCCCTTCCTCTCTATATGAGGAATGTCATAGAAAAATGTTTCTGTGTTTTATGCCACTGTTGTGTTCATTTAAGCATTATGTGACATATTATTACTATCATTTCCTTTTTTTACACAAAAGACAATGAAGTCCAAGCTTTATTCATTAAATGCACAGCTTTATTAGTGTATGTTTTTTAAAAAAACAATTGTGGAGTTATCCAATCAAAGTATGAAAAATAGTCTATATGTAAAATATTTTAATTATAGGGTAATTCTATTCTTCTGTTTGATAAAGTATCCACCTAAATTAAATTGTCATCCCTCTCACCAATACTGGACCAGAAAGGGACTTGTCATAAGTACCACCAACCATCACTCCCTAGACCAAGGAAAAGTTGGGAGCCCAATTACTGGTGGATTATTTTGTGAAAGGAAAGAGCTGAGCCATTTCCCTGTGCCCATGACAGTTAAATTAATTTACATTAATTATCAATGTGGTTTGGAAACATTCAGTTGTTCATCCTAACTTATGCCCCATTGCAATGTAGGGATTACACTTTTCTCTTTTTATCTACACTGGAGATCTATTTCTTAATAAGAACTTTTCTTTTTCCCCGAATGTCCTTTGTGTCATTTTATCAAACCCACAGTTTATTTTGGTTAATAAAAGATGAACCAAAACTCTATTTACAAAATCATTTCTTTATAATCCCCAAGTCTAATCCAATCCCATCAATTCCAAAATCATCTATCAGGTCTTATAACAACTGTTACTCCTTTCAAACTGGAGAGGCCAGGGACCTTCTGCTTCTAATCCTGGACTCAAGAACAAGACTCAAGTTTCTTTGCCCAAATTTTCCACACTCTTATTTTTTTAAAGGAATACCGCTATAGATACAAACTATGATAAGGTCTTCTAAAAGGGAACAAGTTTAACGGATTTGTTATGCAAAGAGGTTGGAGTAAGGGGGAAAGTGGAATGTATATCGTAATTTTAAGATTTTTAAGTTCAGAGATACTGCTGTTTTTCACTGTAAAAGATATTTCCCAAAGATAAACACAGGCTCAATCTTTTAATGGAAACCCCCTTGTTTGGACTGATGTGGTATACTAGCACTAATCTGGTTCCGTGAAACATAGACTTCTGTATAATAAGCACTGCTTAGCCTATGTGGCATGGAGGTGAATCATGCTCCTAAAAAACATCAGGGCAAGAAGCCGGCAGCTCCAAACCTCAGGAGGAAGAAAGCCAAACTGATGATGGAAAAGTGCAAAAGGAAACTGAGATGACATGCTGAAATCAATGCCTAAAAGCAACAGACCTCCACAGCACACACAGAGGATGCTGTTAGAATGCCGGAACAGCCAGCAATATGGGTGTCATTGGAGATTTACTGTACTCCACCTCCCTTGTCTCCCTCTGCACTGACTTTTTCTTTCTGCCCATACACAGACTATCAATCTTCCATGGCTCCTTATCTCCCAGGTTGCTTCTAAATCCTAATTGCTATCTATCTCCTGAGCTGCCTGTCTGCCACTTCAGGCCTCAAAGCCTGAATGATATTCTCACTAGCGTTTCCCAATCCCAACCACTAATCAATACCAGAGCATGCAAGGGCTTTCTCCTTTGCACAGCTACTCAAGACTTCTTGAAATGCAGCAAGAACCCGTTCCATTCTATTGCAACACTTCTCTTTAGACTACTTGCCTTCAGAGTCCAGGTCAGCAGTTAAATTGCTAGGAGCAGAGGTGGGAGGGGAGTGCATGCCCCCCTCCCAAGTTTCTCTTTCAAGAAATAGAACACAAAAAGCCGACCCAGATTGGTGCAGTAAAGAGCTTGTGGAAAGCATAGATAGGAGACTTTTGTCTCTATATAGGGCCATATCCTTGAAGGCTTCTCCCATGCTAGTGGCAGGCAGAACTGAAGCAAATGGTGCATATCAACAGAATTAAAAGTGGGTTGGAGATCCTTATTTCTTTTTTTTTTTTTTTCTGATTTCTCCTAGTTTTTTCCTGGAACACATTTTTTTCTTTCTTTCTGCCTCCTCTGACAACAAGGAAGGGACTGATAACTGTGCCAGTTTGTGAAATGCTTCCCCCAATTAGTCTAAAGGTCAAAGGTTGCCTGTGTCCTGAGCTAGCAGTATCACGTTGCATCTGCTCTAGACCTCAGGATCCAACACTTTTTTAGACCCTTCACACAATTTCATATATTCATTCTGGGAAAGCAATGCACCTTTTCCTTTTTTCATACATATTCTTAATTATAGTTTTTAGATTTGTATTTGTTGTTATTATATTTTCTGTTTTATTTATTGTGCATCACCAAGACTGCTGGGTGAGATGGACAGCTAAATAAATTTATAATAAATAAATTTGGTTAATCAATAAAATCCTAATGAAAAATGGTTTCAATCCTGGCTCATATATGTTCCATGTGACTCCTTTTATGTCTAACAGAAGTACAATATAATGCAGTTTCCTGCCCCTGAGTCATTCCAAAATCAAATAAACTAAATAGTCTTGTGTATCTTTCTGGACATTTTCTATAGTGTCCCTCCAAGTCTTAGACCCCTGAGAAATATTGAGAAGTTGCTGAATCTCTGATCTCCTAAAACATTATATTCACACATAATCTGCCTCTTAATGAAACAAAACTAATGCAAATCAAAATTTAAAATGCTGCCTCCCAAAATCAGATTACCTGCCTTGATTCTTCTTGTTGTTATCACTGATATTATTGATAGGCAAAAGGATAGAATTCCTAGCCAAATTTTCTGAGTAGTTGTTCAAGGTATTTATTTTTCCTTCTTGCTTATGAAACTTAATGCCATTTTAGAATTCACTAGGCCTCAGGCTTTCCAATGTGGCTTAACAGTAATTATACAAATGCAGAAATGAGGAAAAAGTGTTAAAAGTTCCTTACACCTAATGACATGCTTTTGCCTCTTAAAGGGGCCATCATAAAAACGAATAAAGATAACAGATTAGAATAAACTGGAGATGTGCCAAAGCAAGGGAAGGAAGGCACAACAGTATTTTAAAATGACATCTGATGTTGTTGTTTTTTTAAATCAAAATCAAGATCTAACGAGGATGGTGATTGTTTTCAGTCACAAGATTTGGGAAACATTTCCTAGGCTCCTAAAGGAAGGTTTATTTTGATCTCTGCTCCCCCCCCCCCCCTTACAGCTCCAAACAAACCACCAGTGTCCCAAATGCAACGTGAATCTCTCTAGTGGAGGAAATGCTCTTTCCTTCTCACCTGATGTGCGACTTAGGTTTCTACTCTCACTGGCGACACTCTGGAGCCAGAGCCTTTCCGTTAAGGAGAACTTAGCTACATGCCACTAACAACAACCCAAACAGAGTCTACCCCTTCTGGTCCGAGTTCCTCTGCCCACCATGAGCACAGTCTAATGGTCAGGATTTATTGCAAGAAGACCCCAGTCTAAGAACCAATTCATGACACGCTACAAAGCCATTACTGACTGAAGGTGAGAAGCATGATTCCTCAGTGCTTTTGCCAAAATCCCAACTTTGTATATCAGCTCCTGAAAAAGCCATTTCTTTAAATCATCCACCTTTTCCACTGCATGAGCTTGCTTCTTAATTGTATTTCCCCCTTGAAAAATCTTTAATTGTTGACTTTACAAATTCTTAAACCTTTCCCTTTTTTGCTATAGTAGCAGCATTTCCTCCCCTCGCCCCAAGATTAGTAACAAACCAACCATTGATAAATATTCTTGTTAGAAATATGCTTCCTTCCAACTGTCCACGAGCTCTTCCACAAATAAAAAAAAAGTATTTGTTTCTTTAAAATAGCATTATAACACTGATTCTTTGCTAAGAGCATTTTATCCTGCTTCAGTAAGTTCCATGAAGAGCTCTCAGAGTTGGTGCAAATAATGTTTAGTCCCACTTCAACGGCCCTTCACACTGCTAGAGTGGTGCAAATTAGCTTATGCATACAGTAAATGAGAATGAGACAGCAGGTCTTCCTTTTAAATAAAAGCAACTTTGCTTTTTTATTATTATTATTATTGAAATCGGAGAGTAAAGCCATTAAAGTAGGATAAGAAGTTAATTTAGCTTAGGAAACACACATTTTGGTGGAATAGGCCCCAAATGAACATTTAGAGAAATAACCATTCTGAAAATATGACATTTTCTCAGTGATTCACCTTGAAACATTATGCTTCTCCACCTGCTACTGTCTCTTTAAAGAGTGACTAGGCCTATTTCCTCTATGTTTTCTTTGTTTGCTCTTCCAGCTTTTTAAAAAAAACCAAAAAGGATGCCTGGGAGGATGGGTAATGAGAGAAAGCTAAGAAGGCAAATAGATATTTAGCCTGAATTTAAAGAAGAGGTTTTTTGTTAAATTTAAATCTCTGCTGCATCAAGTGTCCATTTTTCTCACAATTTTTACTAGAGTTTTTTAAAATTTCACATTTCATGCAAACAAAGATAACTGAAAGGAGACCCCAGCTCTGGCACAACATGTCCACAATTACAGTCTGACACCTGTCGTGTGTTTTAAATTAGAATGTTTAATTATGTGTACTTAAAATATGCAAACTTACTCCTGATCTCAAGTCATATAATCTTTCCAAACACAGCCCTGCACAGGAGGTAAAGGCATCTGCACTTATTCCACCAATTCTGAAATACTGTTGTTACTACTGTTTGGGTGCTAAATTGAAGACCACCTGAAAACTTCAATTGGTTCACAATGCAGCAGCACAGACTACGATGGATACCCCTAGGTTTGCCCTGTAACACCCACTGTTGTACAAGCTGCTCCGGTTTCCAGTTTCTTTCTGGGTGCAATTCAAAGCCCTGTATGATACAGGGGCCAGGTTATCCTTTATCTAAGGACATTTTATCCATCCTACCAAGTCAGGCAGAGTAGGCACACTCCTAGTCCCTTCCCTTCAATATTGACATCTTATGGGAGCTAGGTATCTTTCTGGCGGCAGCGCCTATCCTATGGATCACCTTTCCCCGCTCTCTGAAGTTCAGCAGGCCTCTGCCCTCCTAGCCTTCTGTGAAGCTTTGAACATCTACCTTTTGTCCCAAGCTCTGCGATAAGAAGAGAGGACTGCATATTGGAAGCTTGACATGGCACCAAATATTTTAATGGTAATAATAATAATAATAATAATAATAATAATAATAATAATAATAATAATAATAATAATAATAATAATAATAATAATAATAATAATAATAATAATAATAGGAGGAGGAGGAGGAAGAGATAAGTTTCTGGAATTTTTATGAATGGAAGGGCTTTTTTTTCTTTTTTTTCACATTTTCTTCAATGTGATTTTCCTTCTATCAAAATTTGGCAATGAAATCAAGCAATATACCATTTCCTACTTTCAAAGAAATATCCATGTAGATATTTTGGTCATCTTTCTTTTGATCATCTTTCCAGCTATGGAAGATTTCATGAATGAATTGCTCAGCAATCATTCATGAAACACATTGTTTTAAGCTATGAATCTGAGGTGACAGATTCCTGAAAACTGCTTTATTTTACTCTCTTTACTGAGATGTCTTTCAAATCCTGAATCTTCCTAGTCATCATGCCTTGTGCCACTAGTGAGGGCTTGTTTCAGATACCCATTAGAACCAATGGCACAGTTTTGTTCTGTTGAAGAAAACATGTATGAGGAAAATTATAGGGAAAACATGAATAAATAATAATCAAGGTCATCTTTTGTTTTAATGATGAGCTATTAAATGAATTATAAAGCACACATAATTCATAGCAGAAAAGTATACATTGTCAAAACTAGCATTAATGTATACGGAAGTAATTAAGCAATAATGACATCAACATGGGGCATTTCCTGGGAATTAATGACCAGTTAGGAGGAGTTGATGTCTTAAGGCAAAATTGAGGACCATTAACTCTGAATGGTTGTTAATACTCAGGAAGTGCCCCAAGCTGAGGCAATCATTGTGAATACAAAACAAAATGGAAGAAAAGGAATACATCTGTGGATTTTTGATGACAATATCCATGGGTGAATAGGGTTTCATTTTAATGTATATAGCAATTAGTTCTGTCTACATTAGTCCAGTCAAGTGCTTTGCCCATTTCTCAAGAATGCTTTCATTTCTAGAAGTTGAGGAAAAGGCTCATCCAGGGTGGGTTTCTACCGGTTCTGTAGAACCGGTAGCTCTGAAGAGCAGCAGACATAGAACCAGTTATATGTCTGCTGATGTTTTTGCCAACGCACCCACCTGGGCTTTTACCTGATCTTTATTTCCTGATTTTTCAACTTCAGCTGCCGAACGAGGCACAGCTGCAGTTAAAAAAAGCAGGAAAAGAGGGGATGTTTCAAAGGCTGCATCTTTGCACACACATGCTGATGATGAGTTACAGGCGCGTGTAGTGGTGGTATTCAATTTTTTTTTACTACCTGTGGGCGTGGCTTGGTGGGTGTGGCAGGGGAAGGATACTGTAAAATCTCCAGTCAGAGTGGTATTTGCCAGTTCTCCAAACTACTCGAAATTTCGGCTACCGGTTCTCCAGAACTGGTCAGAACCTGCTGGATACCACCTCTGGACGCGTGGCTCACAGCGTGCAGGGAAGCTCATAAATCCCGAACCGGTAGTTAATCCTATTGTATCCTACCCCGGGCTCATCCCTATTTTTACTACAGTTCCCAATATAAAATGAACAAAATACAAGATAATCCAAATCAAATATATCAGCCTTTTTCAATTTGGCCAAGATAGCAGGGAGATTATGGGAGCTAGATGAGCAATACATTTGACCGCAGACTTTTGCAATCTGTATTATAAATTATAATATACAATTAAATGACTACTTCTGCATAGTATTCTAATTTTCATTTCATTAAGAATAATCTAATAAATACAACAAATAAATACAAAATAATAATAAGGTCAGGAATTCTAAATTTGTCAGGAGCCATAAGGCACCTTGGCAATCATTAGTAAATCTCATTTAAAATAAAAATATAACATACTTAGATGTAAATGTCTTGTTCCATTGATTTAAATCATAATCTATTGAAAACTACCATTTGAAAGATCAATTAGAAGTTATCAGAAATGGGCTTTATGAATAAAAATAAAATAAATAAAATTATACTCCTTGATATAAATACCAAGTTGTACTCAGATAAATTGATAAGATTAATTCAGGGCTTTTCAGAGAGCACTGGATTTATTTATTTTTAATGAAGTTGATGAACATGCACAAACCAATTTCATGATGAAAATCTACCATCTTGTTTTGAAGAAATTTAAGCAAGGTCAGTTTTGTTGCTATTTCTTTATCATCATGTGACACTATTAAAAAAAGACCATATATGTTAATTTCTCTATATTGTCTATTTTCATGATGCTTTTTTCTATTCCATCTTTTATGGAATTTTTGTAAGATTTCTGAGAAATCACATACATGGATAAAGAAAATATTCAGTCAACCACATCTTATCTTTATTGTTTCCTTCCTGATCATGTTTTTTCTCATAGAATCACATTCTCCAATTTGGAAAATGCCAAACCACAGAACTTCAGGAAAACTAATCTGATGAATGCTTAGCTGAGTTTGATTGGATGAACCAGGAGACAAATTATGCCTACCAGCTTTATAGCAATGCAACATTATGAGAACATGAATAGAAGCAGCCATATCTACAATGCCAGGAATATTGGCAGAGACTAATCAATTAGATAGCTGATTTAAATATGGTTCTTTTTTATACTACTGAGTACATGAAAAATTCACAAATGATACAATCCAAAATGATCACTGAATTCATTTTTGAGCAGGAAAAAATATTTCCTTCCTAAATTGAATGTTTTTAAAGCAAAGGAATGGTGCCCACATCTTTTAAAAAATAAAATTAGTTTATATCCCCAATTCAATGCTTCTAACCACATTTGCAAGGAAGAAAATCCTTTGAAATCAATGGGATGAAGTTCCAAAAAAATAAACACAAAATCATGCTGTACAAACTCTATTAGAAGTGATAGCCTCAGCCCCATTAGGTAGAACAGATAATAAATCAACTCCATAAAAGGCTGATGGTGACTTTTTAAGGCACTTCGGTATGCTATCCGAATATTCTGGACTTAAAACATGTTTTATCATTTGTCACTTTGACAACAAAGAAAGAAATTATGTAACAAAATAAATAAGCTAGCAAGAAATTTACTAGACAGACAGATGATAGATATTTATAAACAAAACTTAACAATAAGAAGCAGTAGCATGTTTGACTAATAATTCTTCCCCAAAAGATGGTCAACCTATTCAAAATTCAGTATTTTAAAAGTTTCAGTTGACTAAAGTTGAAAAAGTTGGGCATTACTTAACTTAAATTTGTATAGCATTAAATACAAATTGTACAAATATGAATATATAAATATTATTTGCTAGTAGTAGTTTTATTTTTTATCAGCCCCAAACTAGGTAGAATACATCCCTAATTATCAAAATATATCATTAATTAAATATATCATTAATGAATACAATAACTTAGTACAATCAAATTCACAATCACAACTAAAATGAGAGCCTCAGTTACCTGAATGGCCCCATAACATTTAAAATAATCATTAATAGCTCTATCTAAATAAGCATACATTTCTGCATAGAGAATTAATACTTAAACCAGCTCCAGAAAGGCTGATAAGAACAGGCTGTTAGTGCTTTTTTAGATATTGAAAAGTCAGATTCCAGGCATAATTCTAGTGGAAGATGTTTCCAAAGAACCAATACAATATTGAGAAAAGCCTCTCAAATGTAAAGTGGCTATTTTACTATGAGGAAGAACCAGGACAGCACTAAGGTTAATGGGCTGAAGCCAGAGGCATATGAGGTATAATTTTCAAATGAGTAGCTATGCCTCTGCACAAAGCCAGGAAATTAAATTGATATCTTTCAGAAACTTCCAGCTGGTGTTGGTACTAATATCAGAGAAAGGTAAGGATAGTTTGGGGATTATCCAAAAGAGTATGAAGCGTGTTGTTCTGGCCCCAGAGCAAGGGGCAATGCCAAGCAATCCCATGAACAAATTGCTACAATAATCCAAATGTGACACAATCATGGCCTGAACCAGCTGCTTTGTCACCTCTGTGATAAACAATGGATAAAGCCTACAAACATTCCTTAAACAAAATTTCCAAATTTTGATGCTTTATTAATGAAGGACTTTAGAAAAAAAATGTTCCCCAATCATTTAGATTTGTAACTTCCTAGCCACTGAGGTTTAGCAGCCCCCAAAGAGGGGGAAAACCCAAAAAAATGAATAGGGTGAGTAGGATGGAATGTAACCAATTTATCTCTGGTTTGAGATGGTAGGGATATATCCAAATGGGAACTCTACCAAGGACGCACACTGTCATTCAGATAAAAGGGTCACTAGTATATACAAAATTTATAGAAGTAATCAAGGGACACAGAAAGGTCCCTTGAAGAAAAAAATATCAAGTAATTAAAAAGGGATACAATGCTGAACCTCCACAAATGGAGAAAAAGGATGGGAAACAGAGCTGTTGCAACATATAGAAACATTGTAATCACTGAAATGTGGCCCCAGCAATACCATGAGGGGAATCATAACACTTAATGGAATCAAACATGGTACAAGGCTCTAACAGCATCAGCATTGATTTATCTTGACCTCCAGCAGATTTTTGATAAGAGAACAAATGCCAACTTATACAAATGTCTTCCAGAAAACCCAGATTGAACAGGGCCATGAGGTTCTTGTTAGTAAATTCAAGGATTGACCTGGAAGAGGTCTACTCTTTCAAGGCTCTTGGATAGGAATGGAAGAGATACTGGATGAGAACCGGAACACTTTTTTTTCCTTTTTTCCCCTTTTCAACAGAAGACCAAGCTGACTATTGCCAGTCGAACAAAAGCAGTTCCCCAATTTAACCAGAAAAGATCGGAACAATGGGAGTTAAAATGAATAAAAGAAAAAGAGGGAAAGAGAAAGCTAAATAGCTTCAGGACATGTCCTCATCAGTGTTTTATAGCAACCTAGACTTTCTTCCAAACATTGCTGGAGCGGTAATGAAGACAGCCTTTCTACTACCACACAGGAGGATGGGTGCCACTATAAGACACAGTGAGTCATTAGAGAGGAAATGTCTCCGTCACGCCACTGTTCACAATGCACACACCACCGCTCTAGTAAGCAAGTAGTGTTGCTCATCTACTGAAAAAATTATATTATTTCTCCTTTTCCTATGGGTTTAGGCAGAGATAAGAAAGAATGAAAGGGTCAGAAAATATAAATCAAAATGCTATTGATTTGTATTTTTTAAATATTAATGGAAAGACCATTGTGTCCATAAAGCCCACTTGTACAATGTATTTTGTCATGTAACCTAGAATGTCTTCAAGGTGTGGTCAAAACAATCAGGATGACAGTCACAATGGTGGGATTAAAGGCTACATTTTTATGTACATCTCATTGCACGTAAAAAACAGAGCTTTGATCACATCATCATGCCCAACACTTTGACTGTTTTGACCATATTCTGTTGGTAGTCTCTCTGTAACCTCCCTCTCTCTTTTCCTCATATTGCTCTTTTTCCAGCACTTTCAAGATTACTATTTGTCTAATGGGAGAGAGCTGAAATGACTGTATAATATGAAAGAAGAGATTCTCTGTGGCAATTAGTTTTAGGAGCAATGGCTCAAACACCCACCAGTGAAAAATGACCTTCCAGTGAAATTAACATAATAGATTGTTTAATTCAGTGTTGCAATAATATTGTTGCCTTTGGTATGCTTTGGTTTAATTATAGAAAGGACAAAATTATTCTGCTTTTCTAGCATAGGTTTGCATTTTCTTAGATGGAACAAATTGGTTAAAAATCCTTACAAGACACTTAGAAAGCAAAAAAACACATTTTATATTTTTAAAGACATATCCTACATTAATTGTTACTAACAGATTGAAAAGAAAGACCCTATACTTAATGCTTGAAAAATAGAATAATATATGTGGGTAACTATGCCCCAACATATTGCCTGACAAGTCACAGTAATGCAATCTAGTTATCTTTGTGAGACATTGTTATTGAGAATATTTAAACTGCTATATAATAAGGAATACAAAGCCAGAGAGAGTGGCTGTTTTCTAGATTAGGGTTTCCTCTGTACTGTGACTCTTTTATAGTCTCAAATCTATTAGGAAAAACAAGAGGACAAGGAAGGAATCTTAATCATTGGTTAGACTAGCAGGATTCTCATTTAGCTGTTTCTCATTGTTGAAAAAAAAACTAAATAAAGGAAATTAGGAAGTGTTAACACATATAATTTTCAAAACCACAAGTGGAATAAAAGGCAGTAATGCAGAAACTGTTACAGAGGGTAGATAAAATTATTCAAGTGTGCCTTCAAGTAACTTTGCATTTTAATTTAACCCTTTGAAACATTAATCAAACCATGGCTAATTATGGGAATTAAGGAATTAAGCGATGGAATCTTCTAAAAGATATTATTTAAAAGGCAGTTTATACAATTACTTGTATAGATGTTTGCTTTAAAGAGGGAAACATTTCTAGTATAATGAAAAGGGCCTTCGAAAATTAAATTAACAAGGGGGGACCAGGCTGATATGAAACTAAATTAGCATCAAATGCAAATTACAGGGTACTTAATGCTAGAAACAGGTGCAGAGAAGGACCCTAAATGAGATAAATGAATAAAACATCCCTCTGCACAAATGTGGAAGCTGACACAAAGTCAATGATATGAATAATTCAGCAGTCTCAGCGCTGCTGTTGAGGTCAGCTCGCCTTGACCTTTGAAACAGGAAGTAAAATTCTGTCCAAATTTGAATGACTAGAAATATACCAGCTTTTTGTAGAAAACAAAGAAAGAAAGAAAAATACGGCTATAAAAAAATCATATAGATAATATGAAGCATAACAGCTGGAAACATTACATAAATTCATCACTTTTTTCCTAAGAGTTGGAAAATCTTATTAATAAGAATTTAAAATGATTTGTTTCAATGTATAATTCTCAGAAAGGCTTTTATGTCCGAATATTCAGGTCAGATAATGATCTGAAAATGTACAGTGCTAAATTGTTTCAATCGTGTTTAAAAAGTAGTTGAGCATATTATTAATGGTGTCAGATGAGTGTTATATCCCAAGCATCAGTGGTTATCTGTGTAAGTATGTGTGTGTGTATATGTTTCAAATTAGTTGTGCAAACCTGAGCAATCCATCATTTTGCTCTTATAAGTTTCACTACATGGCAGGTCTCTTTTTCCAACATCCCTTTCTCCTATATATTTGAAGTTTAAAGAAATTAACTTTAAACGCCCACATGTAGATTAGTTCCAAAACCCAACCATTTGTGTTTACTTGTTTAAACTGAGAAAATATAATTAGGAAAATGCTTTTTCCTCCAAATAGAATAGTTTTATCGAACCACAACAATTGATCCAGAATCTGAAATTCTCATAGCAAAATTAGCATATGCTTCAACACATCGCCAGATTTTTCTGTAGATTTTTTGCCTTTGCTTTTTTTAAAAAAAAAATCATATTCTGCTTAACATAATTCCTAACTAAAGATAGAAGCCTAATTTCAAATTAAACTTGACACCCATATCAGTGAATAAGAAGTGACAGCTACATTAACTAATCTGGAAGCTCCTTTGCCTCCTATTTTCGGGGATAAACAGAAAGATCATCTTTTTCCCTTTCTGCTTAGGGCATTATCCCATTTCAACTGCTTACTTGCACACCTCCCATCTGCACATTGGAGGAAATCAGCATTCATACGGCATATTTCAATACAAGTATAGTATCTACAGTGCCAACAAAGCAGGAGATGGGAATGGGGGGTGTTAAAAAAATAGCTTCATCCTAACAACAAAGTTGACATAGTCTTGGTCTGGAAGTGAAGTCTGGCAGTAGCAGCATTAACAATGTACGTTCATTAGACTGACAACCATTATTGGCATTGTACTCTGAAGTGTGGCAAAACAAACATTGCTTATTTGAGGTTTTAGTTAATGACTAGACCTGAGTTTTTAGGCTTTAAGTGTAAAGCATCCTTCCTCAACGAGAATTAGGAGAATGCATTTGTTTTTTATTTAACTAGTCTTCCTATGAATAAACACTTTAAATAAAATTAATTGTATCTTACTGCTGTACTCATTCAGAGATAACCAGGGTAAAATTTGACTGGAGATATATAGTTCTCTCTTTTTTCCTGAATCTTCCAAAGGGGGAAACTATAAGGTGGTGAGAAAGAGATGTTTAAAATAATAAACAAAAAACAGAGGGAGAGAGGGTTCCCATTGGCTTTCTCGATATTTGAAGGTTGGATGTGTTTTATCTTCTTCTTTTTAGAAGTCATCTTTTCACATTTACTCTAATGGATGTAATAAACACCAAGCAAAATCTCTGGGGCAGGGGAAAGCTAGTAGGAGAGCAATGATGACCAGGGCTCCAGGCTTGCTGTCCTTATGTTGAACAAGAATCTTCAGGGAAATTATTTGAGCCTACAGGGTGAGAAGGTCTGAGGAACAGCTTCTTCAGCCTTGAGTTATCTGGAAAGATAACTACAAATATGGGGTGTGCAAGGGAGAAGGAAGAGGAGAAAGAGAAAGGAGATAGAGAATGCTTATGTGTATCTGTTTGAATTTTTAAATGACCCTAATATAAAATCCAAACAGAGGGGAAAACAGAGTTTCATCGTAAGAGAACTGAAATACACATTGCTGCTCCGTTTAAGATCATGTCTCACATATCCAGCTATTAGTAACCTTGAGTTTGCCTCCTATTTCTAAACTGAACAAAGGGATGGACCGAATTTTCTCTTTGTTTCCCAATCATTCACAGAGGACCATCAAGAACGACATTTGCCTCTCAGCAGAGAGGCATGGAGAATTTGGACAAGAGGTGGTGATTTAATCTGCCTCCAACATCCAAGGAGGCCTCTCTACAGACCAGAAATCTGAACCCAGTTTTCCCACATCAAAGGACAGCATTCAAAGGCACACAAGGAATGTCTTTGAGCATGTGCAGAGTTCATTTTCCACACCACTCAAATTACTGTATTCAAAAGTTGTGCTTTTTTGACAAGACTTGAGCATTTCATTCCCTCTTTTTCTTTTCATTTTCCAAATGAGCCAAGAATTTGGGAAAGCATTCATCCTGATCCTTGGAGCTGATGTCTATTAGGCATAAAGCAGCTTCACTTTTATATTAATCAGCAGCTGCTGATTTTGTGTAGGAAAGGCCCATAAGCTTCCTTTTTTGCAACACTTTGTAACATTTCACATAAATGGTTTTGTGCGATTTTAATCCAATGTGCCCTGCGCTCTGAATGGACACCTAAATCATTTCTTGCTTTAGACTGTTGAAGGATTGGATTTGTATAATTTACTAAATCTTAAACCCTATTTCACAAATGGCTGGATTTACATGGCATGCCATGTCAACAACATTCAAATACATGACTGATTTGATTATTTGTAAAATTTATTAACCATCTCAATTCCATAATACTTTAGCTTGGTAACATGTATGAATCTAGTTTATAGGTCTACCTAAGCAAGGACATAACTCCCCCTGTTTGTTATAATCCACATATAAAAGGGAGAATCATGATTTCCAAGCCCATGGTGATAAAAAATGTCAAGCTATAATATAATCAATAAACTACAAAGAATAAATAAAATAAAATAAAATAAAGAATATTTGCAGAACAAAACAAAACAGGCAAAACCTTTTATTGTATGTAGCTTTCATCACTGAAAATTAGAGTATGAGCTTGCTGGCAGTTATAAAATATTTCAAGCCAAAGGGCAGCTTCTGATTATATATTTATAATCTAATGTAACCCACTAGATCTAAATATGTTCCAAATAACTATTGCCAATAATCAGTACAAATAATCTGCGCATCTTTCTATAAAATCATAGTATGACCATATTTTATAATCTAGTATTGATCCCACAATCCAGTGGGGCCAGTTATATCTCACATAAAATATTATACATCAAAGTTTGCATATTAATCAAATTAAATCCTCTATACTTGAGTCAGCAAGCCATACAAAAAATGCAAACTACATGTAATCTCTCACTACCCTATCGGTCTATAACAGGAAAGAAAGATCAGCTAAATGAGGACTATTCAGGAGTCTACAATTAACCTGATTAGTTCAGCACAATGGCCTCATGAATGACACCTTCTCTTGAATTCAAAAGAGGGGAGGGAAACATTCCCCCCGCCTTTGTGGAAGTACACCATTTCCTGAAGCTAGTGAGATGGCTCCCAGCTTTGATTAACTCCCCATACAGTTCCTACCTTTCACCAGGCAGGTCCTTTGGACAAGAAGCAGCAACAACCTATTAGATTTTGTGTCCTCAGGATAAGCTGTGCTGGATCTCATTTGCCCAGGTGGCCACCTCAGAGATGGCTGGGAAAAGATGCCCCTAGGCTCCAGCAAGCCTAGCTTTCAGAGTCAACCAGGCACATGATAGGATTGCCTGGAGCAAGGGACAATTCATTAACCCCTTGATAAAGGAAGGCAGCAGGACATGCAAATAACACCTCCCTGGAGGACAAGGAGCAGAAAACCAGGGGAAACTTCTCATTCTGGAAAACAATGGCTTCTTGGCTGGCACTTGACAAAATAATGACCTATAACCATGCTGCTATCAGGGGATGGGAAGATTTCCTTAAATTTTCTGGAATAATACTGAAAGAGGAGAGGAAGAAAACCTTTAATATATATTGCCTGTGTGGGTTTTAAAATCATAACAGTAGAAAATATCCTAGTGAAATATAATTCAGACTGCAATCATACATGTCCTTACCAGGGAGGAAATCTAATTGAAATCAGGAGAATTTATTTCCCTATAAAATGTAAGAGGGAGGGGGAATCCAGTTGCATAAGGTTTAAAAGTTAATTGGATCAAATACAAATGATCTTACCAATGTTTATCTTTGTAGAACTGTGAACCTTAAATGTCTGGGTTTTAGAAATAATACTTGGGAATTATGTGAACTAAAGTGATCCTAAAGATCTCACTGACACAGCACTTCAGAACTAGGATTTTGTTTTGTGTGGGTGTGTGAGCATGTATGTGTTAGTCTGCATGTATACAAGTGCATCTGGATGTCCATCTGTGTTCATGAATATCTAAATGGCCAACCAGTCACGTATGCACTGTATATTTTGGTACAGACTTTTGCTTTCATTGTGACTTTTTTTTTTTTTTTGGATGCTTGAGTTGAAAATGATGGAAATAACTACAGTTCGCCAGGGATATTTTCCCCACAGCTCGAGAGCTGAAGACAATGCAGTTATTTTGTCTTTTACTCCTTACTACATTCTTTTTCTGGGAATAAGTTAACTATAATTTAAGATAAAATTATCAGGGGGGGAGAGCATACAGGGTTTCCCCTTATAAATTTCCTTTGGACTGCAAAGGTCTTGTCCAAAACCTTATGACCAGCCTCTTCTATGGCTACCAGTGAAGCAAGTAGAAGATTAGGGTAGGTGGACAAAGGTTCTTTTTCTTTACAACATTTACAGAATAACAGAGTTGGAAAGGACCTTGGAGGTCTTTTAGTCCAACCCCCTGCTCAGGCAACAAATTCTATACAATTTCAAATAGTTATCCAATCTCGTCTTAAAAACTTGCAGTGCTGGAGTGCCCACAACTTCTGGAAGCAAGTTGTTCCACTGATTAATGGTTGTAACTGTCAGGAAATTTCTCCTTAGCTCTAGGTTGGATCACTCCTTGATTAATTTCCATCAATTGCTTCTTCTTCTGCCTTCATGTCGTTTGGAGAACATGTTGATCCCCTCTTCTTTGTGGTAGCCCCTTAGGTATTGAAACACTATCATGCCACCCCTTCCTTTCAGACATCCCAATTCCTTCAACCGTTCTTCATATGTTTTAGCCTCCACTGCCCTCATCTCTTTGTTTCTCTTCTCTGCACTCTTTCTAGTGTCTTAACATTTTTTTTTATATTGTGGCAATCCAAACTGCAATATTCTAAGTGTGGTCTTACCAAGGTATTATAAAGTGGTACTACAAGCTGTCCCAATCAGAACAACTCTTGAAGTATCTCAAACAATGCAATAATCCATCTAACAAGTCAAAAATGAATAATACAGATTTTACGATCCATTTACTGCCAAAATAATGTCTTAAGATCATTCATTAACTTACAAGAGCACATTGCAGTAATCCAATCTGGAAATGACTACGACATAAATGACCGTAGGCAATCCTTACCCATCCAGAAATAGGCTAACTGGTGCACAAGCCATAGCTGTGCAAAAGCCCTGCTAGCCATGACTGGCATCTGCTCATGAAGCAAGAATCATGAGTCTAGGAGGATTTCCAGATTAGGGAAATCCTAGGGACTGGAACAGTGCAATCCTACACATCACCAAAGATAGCATAGTCTCAGAACCAATAGGCCCCAAAATCGAAAGCCACTCAGTCTTGTCAGAGTTCAACTGAAGCCATTATTCCTCATCCACAGCTTCACAGCGTCCAGACACTGGGACAAGATGTTTAGAACATTCCTTAATTTTCCACAGATGGAAAAATATAATCGGGTATTGTTAGCATATTTGATCATACCTCACTCCACAGTGATGGATGAACTCAACCAGGAGTCTCATGTATTGTAGATGTTAAAAAAAAAAAGAGGAAAGAGCATGTAATAGCACCCCACATAGTAGGAACCACAGTCTCCCCAATCATCACAATATTATCAAAAATCATGGAGAACACCCATCTATGAGGGCTCTAAGACTTGATATCATATAATCAATCACTACCGAGAAGGCCTGCCTTTTGGTCCCAACCTCCTTCATTTCAGGTAGGGACAGAATCCTTAGAGGTCTTCCTTGAGGTTCACACTGGATATGCAGAAATCCTTGCAAGGTATTATCCCTGGTATTATCTCAGTGGCACTGTCTTCTCAGCTGATGGGTAGCATCTTACCTTTGAAGTCAACTGGTAGCCAGTGCAGCAATTCAAGATAGGTGTAATTGTGCAATGACAACTTTCTCCCAGCTTCTATTGGCTATCCCATTTTGGCTCAGTTACCATTTCAAATCATCTTCAAAGAAAGACCCTGATCCAAAGCATTGCAATAATCCAGTCTCAACTCAGCAACTAAGATATACAGATAAGCAGGACAACTTTATACTCTGGAGGAAGCTAAGGTGTTCCAAAGCAAATATATTGGGTGGCTGGAAACCAGTGCTGCGTTCTGACTGCCTACGAAGTCAGGAAAGAAAGCAGTGTTAACCTAGAAGAACAGGAAGCATCTCAGAGAATAAAATAAGTGTCAAGCAACACAATGTTCTCAGTTTTCCTTCTGGTAAATAAATGCTTTGTAACTGCCCACGCCCTCGAGCAGCCATTTTGCAAACATGCTACCCCTCTTCAGCAGTTAACATATCAGTGTCATGGATTCAAAATCAGATGAACTCACTGAGCCTAACAGGTCACCTACCTTAGTCTAAGTGGGAATGAGAAGCTGATACTGCATGGCCAGGGAGTCATCTTACTGAAAATGCATTAAGGAGCTTCCAGCCAGTTTGAGGTTTCCTATTTCCTCTGAAGATTGTGGAGAAGAGGAAGGCAATGCTTGTGGTCTTTCATTTTGGCCACTGAACTTAAATAAATTGATTGTGCTTTTCTGTTGGCAGAAGAATGGCTGGAATAATGTTTCCCGAATCTTTTCACATGGTAAAAATGAAAGGGGCAGAGCTTGCCTCAATTAAAACTGCAATGAACAAATAACACCTCTCTCTATCTACAAACTATATTGATAGGCTTGTCCATTGAATTTGGAAGCCTTTGAAAGCTCCACTCGTACTGACAGACTTATAGACACTCAACTGAGATTGTACAGTTATATTTTAAGGCTGGCTGCATCAGGATTCAACAGTTAGTTCAACACATTTGATTTGTTCAAATAGATTCTATCAAAAGACGTGTTTCTATTTAGAAAAATAAATGGATCCTGATGAAAAACACCCACAAAAAAGCACTTTAGAATTATGGTTTCAGTCTCTTGGTTTCAGCCTTTCAGGGCACCCTCTGTTTAGGCAAAATAATCTCCAAAAATCCAAAGATAATCATCAGAGCTCTGTGTTTTCTGAAAGAAATGTGTTTGTCATTTGACTTTTCTATAATAGGGTGGCTCTCCTTGTGCTGTCCCAGCCAGTCTATGGGAATTGGATAGTTACTTAGGAATTGTGAGCTGTCCCCTTAAGGGAATGCATCATGGGAAATGTAGTTAAAGGTATCCTGAGAAATGTAGTTCATGTCACGTAGCCACATCTGTAATCCTGATTGGTCACTAAATTGACCCTCGATGGGTTTGGGGACGTTTCCTCCATTCTTGCCTGTACTCATGAACTCATAGCAGCTTTCTTTTTATTGCTACGAGATGGGTTAGGAGATAACCATCTTTTACCTGCAAGCTGATATACAAAGGATTGGTCATTAAAGAAGAACTTCGTCACAAATGTGAGTTATGTAGATACCTGATGTACTAATAAATGTACTTTGTTATGGATGTTTTGTGGAATTTATCTATCTGTATCTGCACAGCTACAAATCCACCTCTGCAAGAGACAGAAAACTCCTTATTGCTGAATAGACATATTATATAATTTCTGTTTGAGAGGCTTCCACCATTATGGATCCCCAGCTCAACACACAACATGTGTTGACCTTACATCTTGCACGAATCATGATATCCTGTTTTAAGAAATTGGTAGTTAATGAAATATAGGGAAAAAGAATATTTGAAGATGTTGACCAGCTGATGAGGTCATTAATGAATTTGGCTTTGGTTCTGTAATGGGTAAAATGGGAAAAGTAGTTCTTTTTTCAAAACTCATAGAGGGACACAAAACTCTTTCAGTTTTCAGCTGGGGGCGAGATAAGGCCATCATCATGTGATCAAGGCAAAACAGTGAGATTACTACGGCATTTGGTGCTGAAAAAAACTGCAAATGAGCAAAGAGCCAAAGGCAAAAGGGCCCTACCTAAATATTTCCCCCCTCCCACTACTAATCTCAGGTCTGAGAATTGGCTAGTGCATGAAAAAAATACACAATTCTTTGCTTCTCTCCCCCCCTACACACACACACATACACACACACACACACACACACTGGAAACATGCACACACACCCAAAGACAATAATGGTCCATTAATTGAGGGACCACAGAATACACAGGGTCATTCATTCATTTCATCCATTCATTCCTACCATCCAACCTATGCAACTTCATCGATAAACAAGCACCATCTATAGACTTACACATTAAAAGAACTCTAGGCTTCTCATTCTAGAGGTTATATTGAAAGAGCATGTCACATACAGAGGTCAGAGATCATGACCTTTATATCCTTCAATTTGCTTCATTTGGGTGGGGAAATCCCACCTAGATGGGATGGAAACAATTGGGGAATAGTATACTAACTAAAGGGGACTACAAAAGCTTAAGAAATTTAACTCCGAGTATCTTGGGGCCATATATTTCAAGAAATAAAATACAAGAAACATTTAAAATGAATTGGCAACAGATTTCTAGCATATAGAAAAATCAGAGATGTACCCTCTATTAAATAAAACAAACACAGTCTCAGCTAAGAAAGCTCATATGTTACTGCTAGAAATGTAATTTGTAAAATAAAAGTTGAAGGATAATTTGACATAAAATTCATTAGGCCTTCCAGATCAACAGACTGAGCCAAAAGCATTCACATTTAGCTGAACGTGTCCCTACGCCCTTAAACAACTAAAGATATTAGGCTATGAAAACACGGGTACAAGGACAAATCCCCGTTAACGCTGAAATGCATTACAGTAATCCACCTCTTGGAAAGAACTATATGCAGTGATTATATATTGCTTGTTCTTGTCATTCTTCTATTAAAGTTGAGCCAGGTAAAATGTTCTTTAACATCCACTTAGAAAAACTTAACATCTGGGATGTCAGCCAATGGATATGCTAGGAAACAATTGCCAAAGAATCTAACTAAAAGGCTAATTTCATAGAGATCACAGAGAAAACTAGTGTTTGCCTTAGGAGTGTGTCTTTTTTTAAAAAGCTGAAAGGTAATTTTAGTCTGAATGCAGGTGATATTTCAAAATCATTAGGTTTCCAAATGAGATCTGATAACAAACATAAAAGGGGAAGAGGAGGAATCCTGATATCTTGATTTGACAGGCTGCATCACCTTATTAACAACTATGTTAATAACATTTTTAACAATAGCTCCCGACACTGAAGAATCCATTTAAAGTGTTGGGGGAGGGGGGAAGGAATTCTTCCTCTTCACTCAAGAAGGAAATCAAATAGTGGCCATATTTGAAGAGTTCTTTTCAAAATGGCCAGAGAAATGGTCAGGGGTAGAGACTACACTGAGATTTATGGCTATAATCCAAGGAAACCTGTCCTGTTAATCATTTTAAGCCTGCCACTTCTCTTTTTTTAAACTCTGAAATGCATTTTTAGAGCAGATCTTTATAATGCTGCATACTCAGGCACCTCATATTCATTGCTTCCTAGAAGAACAGGTCCAGCCTCACAAATTAAATGAAATTTTTTTAAAAAAAATTAAGCCATTTTAAAAGCGATTGAAATCTTCAAATTGGGAATATCAAAATCCAACACATTTTGAATGCAGTGACATGAATCTTCCAAGTTGCTAAAATCTGGGTGTTTCCCAAGATTTTAGATTATTGGAAGGGAGAATGCCCAGACCATGTGTGAGTTTCCATAACAGAATCTCAGCCCTTCAAAAGTTGCCCATTTCTTCCTAGATTATTTAAAATATCCAACTTTAGAGGTAAGTTTCCTTTTATCCAAATTCAAAGCTGATGGGAATTTCAATATATGGTAAATTGTGAGGTTGGGTAATTTCCCAGAATCTATTGAAAATCTGTATGAAGCCATTGCAAGAGATTATTCCAAATAGCTTTTAATAAAATGGTGCCTTCAGATGAATTACAAACTTGGTCCACTAGTTAGGATTTAGGGAATTTCTAAAAACTCTGAAAGGCGCAAAAGCAAATTATTAAATAGAATTCTCACTGTATCCCACATCAATGTAAACTTAATTCCACTATATCTTTGTTTGTTGATTCAATGATCCAGTAAACAGAAGCGTGTAGACAAGTTATTGAAGTAATGGCTGGGATTATATTTTAACAAATTAGTCTTAGAACTTTGAATTAAAAATATCAATCAATGTGATCATTTTGTATGACAAGCTATGCCCCTTCATCTATGAAGTCCCTGTATATCTTGAAAGTATCCATTTGAGATAGACAATTTGTTCAACTGGCACTGGTTTTACAGTTACTGGTACAGTACTCAGGAGCTTCTATTGCTATCTATGACCATGAATGGGTATACACTGGTTAAATAGATGAGGATGAAAGACAGGACGAATTCCAGATTCAGTTAGAAATATACTGGAAGGAACTATGGGCCTCCAAGAGTTTCAATGGCTGATAAATGAAAATATTGCTTCTGCTTCATCAACAGATGGGAGTATTGAGATGCACTGATTAAAATCTTATACGAAGACCACAGAGACCCACGCTGAAGTTGATTTCAGCTGAGAGAGCGAGTGGTCCAAAGTTACCCAGCCGTCTTTCATGCTTTTATTCTCACGGTCTTCTTCTTTCTATCCTGGTGCCTTAACCACAAGATCAAACTGGCTCTGCAATAACTTATACATTTTTAATATATAACATTTGATGTATATGTACGCACAGCATTTATACAAACACAAATACATATATGCTTTATATAAATCTTAACTACACTTCAGAAACTGTTTGCGGTGGAGTGGGAAGCATTTAATCTCTTTCGTTGTCTAATGTATTATATTAGAATATCCAAGCAGGCTGTTGATTTACAAGCCACCTGGAGTTTTTCTGCAGCAACCCAAGGCTGCTTGGATTTCTGTCAGCCAAACCCCAATATCAGATCATTGAGGGAGGAGGGGGACAAATAATCTTTATTTCTTCAACCACACACATATACAAACACACAGACACAGAGAGAGACAGAGACAGAGAAGGGAGGGAGGGAGGGACAGAGAGAGAGAGAGAGAAAGGAGGGAGAGAGAGAGAGAGAGGGAGGGAGAGAGTGGGTCTCCTTGGTTTAGTCTCTGTTTTCTTTCAGCAGCGGAAGAGTTAAAGAAAACACTGAAGGAACAAGTGAGGATCCAGGATAGGATTTAGTGGCATTTACTTTTAATCTATGGTCTTTTGCTCCCTTGCTTATCAGCCCTACGTCAGTCCTTTTTCCTCCTTTATATTTCATGAACAGCCCCACATGCTGCTCAGAGAGACAGAGCCCAAGTGTCTGTAAGCTTTTATCAGGTGGGGGGGAGGAAGAAGAGGAAAGGAGGGGGAAAGGCAAGGAACAAGAAGGAGGCAAAGCTAAGAGGCATCTATTAGATGTCACTAGCCTTTTGTATTCATGTCAATGATTCTGGATTAGAGTATGTGAAATAATCGCATTGAAAGGAATCAAAAGCCCCAGTGAGCAGGAGGTGGGTGGGAGGCATACGGCAGGGTAGGAGG